>JANBPO010006859.1:16204952-16804952 GCA_024336825.1 Amorphophallus titanum
GTCTGTCCAGTAGCACCTTATATGATGTCTTGGCAATGATGATGTAGAATGTCACCTTGGAGGTGAAATTATCGAGCACCAAATCGACAACCACCCAGCTGAGGACATCCTCGGTGTCTTGGTTGAAGCCGGATATCTTGACCGCTTGAACCTTCTGGAGGTATGGGGTCAGATATAAAGTCTTGAATATTTTGAGCGGCATGATGTTGACAGCGGCACCAGTGTCCACCAGAATCTTGTTCACATCATGCCCATTGATCTTCCCCTTCATGCAGAGAGGATGATTGTGGCACGGAGGAGAGAGTAGCATGTCCTTCTCCGTGAAGGAGACGGTGGCTGTGAAGGCTTCATAGGCAGCCACCTTCATTTCCACGACATGTGCTTCATAGGCTTCTGGCTTTTGAAGTATCTTGATGAGAGTTTCTCTCAACTCTTTACTCCAAGCGATGGCCTCCCAGATTGTAAAGTTGGTAGGGAAGCGCTTCATCTGGTGGAGGACTTTTCGGTCGGCTCAAGCTTGAGCCTCCTCCAAGGAAGGTAGTATGTCGGGCTGAGCACCTCACGTTCTCTCACTCCGTTCTCTCCCGTTTCTCGACCATTCTACGTGGGACGTGCGACCGTGGAGAGCTGGCCGAGGCGCAGACGTGCTGGGGTGATCGGTTTGTGGGTTGGAGCAGCAGTTGGAGCGTGGCGGGTGCGATCCCTCAGGGGATTCCGAGATTGGCGTGGTTCGTGTTCTGACATTTTCAGCGTGGATTAGTCACTTCAGCGCGTGGTTTCTTCGGTGGAGGTAGGGATGCGGATCACCCACCCCCCTGCACCATTTCCCTTCAATTTTGCTCTTTCCAGTGCGAGAATGGGCTAGTTTGGACTCGTTGGAGTTTTTCGTAGTTCGTAGGGTTTGCTAAAAAATGGCGATGATTTTTAGATGAGCTGGTGTCAATGGACTCCTTGGACCGTCAGCGTTCCATAGTCACTAATTTCATCTCGATTGGTGGTCCCATTTGACCAGTAGGGCTCCGAGAAGTCTAAAAACCTTTTTTGGGTGATTTCATTAGAATCACCCATTTCTTGCGATTCGTGTGCCATTTTGACTCCGGTCAGAGTCTATGTGATTGCCACGGTGATGGTGGCTGTATCCCCTTCGTTTCTGCACGAACGGGGTGTAGAAAGGCCACGATTGGATGAACCCCTGGGTTTGCTTGTCGTGACACGTGAACGGTCTCACCAGAGACCGTTCATGTGTATGGGCGGCTGTCTTCGGACCACTTATCTTGTATTGGTTTGAGGTTGAGTGGTCGTTCGATCGACCGCTCATCCCCCTTAAGTGGTCCATCTCGGACCGTTCATCTTCCCCATTGGGTTGAGCGGCCAGGTACTACCCGCTTATCCCAGTTGACCTTTGGTCAACAGTTTTGTCTCAGTTCAGATAGGCGGTTTGGTGAAATCCGTTCTGACCACCACTGTACTAGGTCGGTTGGCTTGAGCGGCTAGTCCTTAACCGCTCATGCCTTTGGGTGGCCGAGCCCTAACCGCCCATCTGTTTTAGTGTGTAGGGGTTTGTTTCCTTGGGCAGTTGGCTCCCAACCATTCATCCCCTTTGAATGGTCCATTCCAGACCGTTCATCCCCTTTGAGTGGTCCATTGTGGACCATTCTTCTTCCCTTGAGTGGTCCGATCCAGATCACTCATCCCCATGAGTGGACCAGTGTTGACCGATTTTTACATCAACCTTGGTGTAAACTAGCCCGAATGAGTCTCATACATGTTATTTAAATACATGGCTATATAAAGTTGATTTTCGATTGAAGAGAAATTGAGTCTTCAAAGAGGTTTCATAGATTTTTTGAGTGAACAAGTTCTTTGTGCTATCTTGATGCATTAACCTTGACGATCTTGCATTGCATGAACAAATTCATGGTGTACATCATTTAGCTCACAAATGAATCTTTTGAAGTCCATGATTCAAAATAGGTGGTAAATCATTTTACTTCTCTCAAGAATCGTTGGTAAGACCGTTATTTTCTCAAACACTTCAATTGTAAGGTGAAGGGTTAATTGGTCATAAGGGGTCGACTCCTAGAGTCGACACCCTCATGTTGCTGTTGTTATAGGTGCGTCGACCCCAACTCAATGGAGTCGACCTGACTTTGAAAAACTAAGCCATTTCATGCCTCCACATTTCACATAGCATCAACCTCACCCTAGCATTGCGTCGACCTCACAATGTGCATTTCACGCAGTTTTTCTTAATACACTTCATTTATGGTTTCACATGTTGAACTCTTGCATGGGACTTCATGCCTCTTCAGAGTCGACCCATCAAAAAGGATGGAATCGACCCCATGCCTTCTTAGCATCAAGCAAATCCATTTTATACATGTATTTGTAAAGGTAACAAGTGTTCAGATCTTTTATATCATTCATGTATAGAATTTGGTTTCATGATGCTCTCATATTGCTTAAATGAATAGGAATATGATCTCGATCTTAAGTTGTGGATAAACAAGTTTTCAAAGTGTTTTCATGCACCCTATTCATAGGTTTTCATGAGCGTGCTTCATGCATATTTAAACTTGGGGCTATTGAGCTTGTTTTCTAACAGTTTTTATCTTTATTTATGCTTCTGAAGTTTTCAGCCGACCAATAAGAGGACTTCGGTCGACCAATTCAGTCAAAACCGCCAGAGCATAAATGTTACAAAGTTCGGTCGACCTACATGTGGACTTCGGTCGACCTAAATTCCTAGGGCTGGCCAGATAGAAATGTTACAGAGTTCAGTCGATCGGCTCCCAGTTTCGGTCGACCGATTCCATCGGGCCTCCGGATCTAGCTTGACGAATCTCATTTGAAACCCATCTAAGTCAACCTTGGGTTCCACGGCGGAGGTATTAATCTGAAGATCCAACTCACGCATAGTGAGTGTTCCAGATAGACATAATCTGTCTTTCTACCCATCAACATTTGATATATCAGAAACTCAAACCAATTGTTAATCAAATATACAATTTAGACATTCAGCTTTAACCATGGGGGATTTCCTGCAAGTTTGAGAGAGGTTTCATGCTTATAGGGTTTATTGACGACAAGAAAGACTCTTACTGTAATAACTACAGGGAAAAACTCAACATACAGAATTAACATAAGTTGGAACTTTTATTCATATACCTGTACCTTGAGCTTTTATTTCCAGTTGATCCTTTGTTTAGCTCCAAGGCACCACCCAAAATTCTCATTTTAAATTTTTAGGTACCCAAGTTTTCTTGGGTCCTTGATGGTTAGCAGCACTTCTGGGATGTGACTTTCTTTTCTGTGCTGCATTCAAATCATCCCTTCTCATCCAATGGCAATCATCAAACATGTGTCCATATTCACCACAATAAAAATAACACACACTTAATTTGACATTCTTTCTATGTGCTTGTGCATTAAATCTTTGTAAATGAGCATGGATACCACCATGTTGATCATGAGAGTGACTCCTACCTTACAGACGCCAATGGTCCTTATCTGTGTGGCCAATTTTTCAACAATGGAAGCAGCAAGGAGGGGTTTTTCTTCTGGTGGCCTTAGGATGCATCGACCTATCTTGAGGGGTGCGTCAGTGCACTAGATCATCCTTTGGCCTTTAAGCATGAACGCATTGAGCGCACTTTATCCCTTGGCCTTTAAGCATGAACGCATTGAGCGCACTTTATCCCAGCATTGACTTGTCTCTTGCCATTGCCTTGGCTTGCTTTTAATTCATCATTTCTCAAAATAAAGCAATTATGCATAATATGACCATGTTGTCCACAATAGAAGCAATGAACATTCATCTTATGAAAGGCATGGTTTTTAACATTGTCTTTCCTAGCATGCACATCATCAGCAAAATCATTTTTCTATTTTTGACCAGGCTTCATTTTTTTTTATAATTTTTATTTTTCTTTTGAGCTGCATGCGGCTTTGGGGAACCACAAGAGGTGCTGACTTCATGTGAGCTGGACACAAAGGAAGTGTAAACCTTATTCCCAAAGGACTTTTTATTGATAGGTTTGGTGAGCAGGGTCAGCGCCAGCTTCCCCGCCCGCTCGGTGCCGAGCAGCTCTTCGGAGATGCGGCGGCGCAGTTCGGCGCCGGTCAGGTCGGTGGTGTCGATGACGATGTCGGCGCGCTCGCGCAGCGGCGCCAGCTGGGCGCGCTCGGCACGGATGCCGTCGACGATCCGCCCTTCCGGCGCCAGCGGGTGCCGGCGGCGCGTCTCCTTGTAGCGGTCGAGCAGGGTCTGCTCGTCGGCCTCGAGGAAGAGCAGTTTCGGTTCCGGCCCGATGCGTTCGAGCTCGTCGAGCACCTGCAGCAGCTCCTCGAAGTAGTCGCCACCGCGCACGTCGGAGACGATCGCCGCGCACTCGACCCCGGCGCCCTCGTGGATGAAGAGCTCGCCGAGCCCGGCGATCATCCGCGGCGGCAGGTTGTCGACGCAGAAGTAACCGCCGTCCTCGAAGGCGGCGATCGCTTCCGACTTGCCCGCCCCCGAGTGCCCGGTGATGATCACCAGGGTCATCTCGCGGCGGGCTTTCGCCTCCTCGACGGTGTCGGTCTCGCTAGCCAATGCGGTGAAGTTGCTCGTGGATCTCACGACCGAGTTTGCCAGGCAGGCCGGGCACCGACTCGAGTTCCTCGCGACTGGCGGCGAGGAACCGCTCCGGCGAGCCGAAATGTTTGAGCAGGGCACGCTTACGGGCGGGGCCGACGCCCTTCAGCTCGTCGAGCACCGAGCCCGTCATCGCCCGGTCGCGGCGGCCGCGGTGGTGTTCGATCGCGAAGCGGTGCGCCTCGTCGCGGACCCGCTGTAGGAGCTGGTTGGCCTCCGAGGCACGGGGCAGCTCGATCGGCTCGGTGCGGCCGGGGACGAAAACCTCCTCCTCGCGCTTGGCGAGGCTGACGATCGTCACGCCGAGCTCGGCGAACGGCCGCAGCGCCCGCATCCCGGCGGCGAGCTGGCCTTTGCCGCCGTCGATCATGATCAGCGAGGGGAGCGAGGCGAAGCTGGCGTCGCGCTTGCCGTCGTGTGGGGAGAGGTCGTTCTGTTCGAAGTAACGGTTGAGGCGCCGGGTCAGCACCTCCTCCATCGAGGCGAAATCGTCGGGGCCCTGGTCGCCGGGCTCGCGCAGGTCGCCCCGCACCTTGAAGCGGCGGTAGTCGGACTTCTTCGTCGCTATCTGGGGCATTTATTTCGTGTGAGAGTGTTTTCTATCGTGTGTTAAGAGTTCAGATCTCTACTCTGGGCACATCTACTGAGTTCATCAGATTTAAGTTTAAAATTGGGGTGATCTATTCATCCCCCCCTTCTAGATCACTCTCTACTTTATCTATCAGGTTTGAATTCCAAAACGAGCATGACCCTGATGATAATGGTCCCCTAAGGACCGCCAAGAGGCTCCAAATGGCCCATCGCGTGACTGCTAGGCCCTAGGCGATTTTAAAAACCGAGGGGTGATCGTTTGCTCCCCTCTCCATTCATCCCATTCACTCACACCGATCGGCCACCGCCATCAGCGACCACCCAACCAAGCTCGTTGCCAATCCTACTTACACTCGCCCATATGCGACTGGATGGTGAAGAAAAGGGCCGTGCGATGCTTTCTACATCACATGGTGGAGGAGGATGCTCCCGGGCGCTGGCGGACCAAACGGAGGAGGAGAGACTGCCGTCAGCTCAAACGGAGAAAGGAGGCCCCTCCACGGCATTTACAGCGCCTGAGGAGGATGCTGGCGATGGTGACCAGGTGGCCGAGGAGGCACCTGAGGCGACGGCCAGAGCTCCGTCATCTGAGGTAGGCCACGAGACTAAAAAAAATTATTTTTATTTTTCAAAGCATAAAATGGGGGTAGAATAGGATGGGCATGGTCATGGGGACCCATGGACGAGCTGTGTAGGCCCCTGGGGCCATTTCCACAATTGGATAAACGGGGGGAATGCCGCCCGTTGCGGTGAGGATGTAGGAGTCGTTCCAGCGATCGCTACAGTTCCAAGTGGTCAGACCTAGACCGCTAAGGAGTGTCAAATGGTCCTCAAAGGACCGCCTGCTTCTAAGGTTTTTTTTTGAATATATATGTGAAATGCATGACCTGTTGATCTATCTGGATGACTGACATTGAATGTTTAATGCATGCAGGGAAAGCGACGGATGAGGATCTCGTGGCTCCAGGTTCGGGCGGTGTTCCTCACACTACCAGACTTTCAGAGGGAGTGGCTAGCCGCCATGGGATTCACTAAGTTCCTAAGGATGGTGGTGATGAGGCTGGACACCGCCCTACTCTACGCACTCCACGATCGGTGGGATCCGATGAGTAGAGCCTTCATGTTCCCGTGGGGACACATGATCCCCACACTGGAGGACGCGGCATGGATCATGGGGCTATGCTTCCACAGAGCACTGGTGAGCGGGTCGACACATGCGGACTGTAGAGAGATGGCACAATAGTTGCTGGGGCTAGAGTTACGGAGGCCGGGATGACATTCCTCCATGCTGGCATGGGTAAGCCTGTAGAAGAGCTTGGGGCTTTGAGGAGAGGCGATGCAAGTGGGAGAGCTAACTGAGGAGCACTTGGGATGGCTGATAGACTAAGCTAGACAGAGAGTGGCAGTGGGGCTGGGTCCCGAGGCAGACGTCTTCCTCAGACAGTTCCTGATGTTACTGTTCGTGAAGCTAATCTTCGCTATGAGAGCTGACAGGGTGAGTTGCAAGTTCCTCCCCCTCCTAGCAGACTTGGACACGGTCGGAGCCTATGCTTGGGGCACGACCGCACTCGCCTTCCTTTTTGACACGCTCAGCACCACCGCCCAATAGATGATGCTGGGCGGGTTCTCCCCGCTGCTATAGGTAACCCTTTACCTTAAATGCTTATGCAATTATCACGATTTTGTGACCCCTATATGCTGACATGTAAAATGCAGGTATGGACTTACATGTACCTCCCCGGCTTAAGGAGAGGGAAGGAGGTACACCCCGACTGAGTGCCCATTGCGAGGCGGTGGATGGCTATTTGGGACACGGGATCTCTACAACGACTGGTGCAGGATATCCAGGATGACACAGACACGCTACCATATGCATCGGTAAGACTCAAACTTGGACTTATAATGCAAAATGATGCTTGACCCTACCACCTTCCCCTTGTCAGGTGCGCTGGACATCGTACCAGGATGAGGGACATGACAGACAGCCATGGGTGGAGGCAGCCCAGGCTTACGCGGGGCGAGACATCTGGCTCCACTGCATGAACATGATCGAGCCACTACACCATCTCTTGATCATGAGGACTAGGAGAGTTCACCAGCCAGAGGTGGAGTTCCCGACTTGAGAGGCGATGGAGGAGCTCGTGGGGCGATCCTCATGCAGACTGACCAGAGAGATCGACTGGATCACTCGGGCGGTGGACCAGATCAGAGACTGGACCAGGGTAGGTCGGGCGGTGCGAGCCCGAGCTGATGTGTATGAAAATGGATGAACACAGATCTAGAGGGGGGGTGAATAGATCTACCCCAAATTAAAAGTTTCTATAGCAGATGAAAATGAGTGCGAAAATAAGAGAACTGCTAAGAACAGAACTGCCAACACAGTATGAAAGAACTATCAGGAGATTTGATATGACATGGCAGTCAAGAAGTAAGAACTACAAATAGAAAGATCAACAAATTCAGTATTGGAGAGGGGGAATTCTACTGCCCGAAGAGAGTAGCCAAATGAGGTCCCACTAGACCAAATAAGGCCTAGCCCCTTTTTAGTGACAGTCCCCCAGGGCCCACTAGCTTCAAGCCCAATAACCTACTCGGATCAAGCGCTTCCTAGGTGACCTTCGGGTTCAGAAGTTTGAGCATCAGATCGATTGGGAAAGCCCCTTCGGGAACCTTACATCCCGCCTGAGCCTTGCACCTGTTGCTCGAGAAACAACCTTGAGCTAGTGCCCCATGCTCAGACCGACTGACGAAAGCTTATCTATGCAACTATTACGTGCCCTTCAAGGGCAGAGAATCAAGGGGAAAAGGGAGATCAAGAGTCCTCGGGTCATAAAGAGCCCACGAAAAGGACATAACCTCCCCTGAAACTTCTCAGCTCACAGGGCTCTTATGTTCCAAGAGTCGCTATATAAACCTGGGAAGCCCTCCTATGAAAGGTAAGCACTATAAAGCCACACAAATCCTGAGCAAGAGTCACTTCACCACTTAGTGGAGAGGGATCTCACACCCATAACCCCTCTTACCTCTCTCCATAGCACCAGAGCTCTATTTGATTTGCTGACTTAAGCATCAGAGGGCTTTCCCCGGGGAACCACCCCTGGGCACCCCTTATCAATTTCCCTTCTTGCAGTTCTCACAATTGTGGTCGTCAACCTCAGCTTAGGAACAGTGCGAGATAACTCCTCTTCATCTGGCGCTGTCTATGGCAAATGAGCAAAGAGGTAACATGGTGTGAAGAAGCTCCAGTAGGAGGAGCATCGGCGATAAGAGAAAGGCCGTGGCAATGGAAGAACGCACACCTTCCCATCTGACAGGGGATACCCCCTCTCATGCCAGCGACCCAATCTGTCACGCCACAGAGCAATGGTAACTGTCAACTGAGAAACCACCTTCATGCACCTATGAAGTCTAGAAAGGCGTGTCATGAGGTGGGTTACTAACTCTGTTGCATCTAGCAGAATAGCCAGCTATGCTGAGGTATATTATATACACATAAACATGCACTTGGATGAAAATTTTCAAGCAAGTTGATTACCGGTACGTGGCAGAGGTGAAGGTCCAAAGATTTTGCTCACGCATAAGGAAAGCTTCTAGGTGGATGTAATCCACCTTTCCACTAACGTCATTTTATATACCGGTTAATCATGGTATTTAAAGACATAGGAATATGAAATGTATGCAAGTGTGTACAAGTTAATGAAAGATGATTGAACCTATTAACAAGTATGCAAGGAAATGTATGATGTGTGCAAGAGGTTAAGTGTGTATACTGTGTGTGTAAAATTTCAACTGTTATTCACAAATAGAAGCAAGAGTGAGTATAGAAGACTCTATGAACAACTGCAAAATTTGATTGTTATTCACACAAAGAAGCAAGAGTGAAATTCATTACCACTTAAGCTCATCATTTTTCTTGTCTTGGAGGATCTTTATTTATCAACAATTTCTTCCATCTCAGGGCACCCCTGCAAAGCAAAGTTCTCATTTTGAAGTTTTGGGTACCCAAGCCATCTTGGGTCCCGAGGAGTTAGTTGCATCTCTAGTGGGTGCTTTCCACACTTTCATGGCATTCACATCATCAAAAAGAAATAAAGAACAATCATTTTTAAAATGTCCAAATCAACCACAATAATGACAATGTGCATGTTGACTGATTTTCTTTGTATGGACATGAGCAGTGGACTTTTGTATATAGATGGGAGGTCTATCACTCTGAGCATGAAGTTTATTTTTCCCTTTTAATAACCAACAATTGTGACCCAGTTTTCCACAGTGAAAACATTCAATATTCTTTTTGTGTGTAGTGTGAAATTTCATAGCATGCTTCCTACGAGCATTCAAATCATCTTCTCTCGAGAAACTACAGTCATGCATTAAGTGACCATGCTTATCACAGTAGTGACATTACACAATTGTTTGCTTTGAAGCATGGTAATTCACATGAGATTTCTTGGCATGCATATAAGACTTTGGTTTGTTTGCAGAAGAAGTATTTGTGGTATCGGAGGAGCAAGAGCTAAAAAAAGTGTGCTTCACAACACAAACAAGATATAAATTTGGAGGGCTAGCATCCAGTGTGTCAGCCCTTGATACCATTTGTATTGAAATAAGTTTGTTATATGATAACTGATAAATTTACTGCATAACACTAGTTCAAAAGAGCCTCCATTATTGTACACTGTAACATGTCACGATAAGAATAGTAACTAACTTGAGTTAATATAGTGTTGTAAAATATTCATAATATATTTGTGTGTTAATCTCTATACTATTAGTCTTGAAATATTTCTCTTAAGTTAACATATAGTTATAGTATCGCTATGTTTGTAACAAATTTTACACTAGGACTGTCCATGGCTTGAGTTGGGCTAACTGTGGGCTAGGTCAAGGGCCGATATTTTGGGTCTCCGGGTTGGAAGCCGGCCTAGTGGGTCATGACCCGTAGGCCCAAAATTTTGACTGCATGACTCGAAAACCCAAGAGTGAGTCTAACCCAATGTATGATGGCCCTACATCTTTATCATAATGTTGGTTTAAACGAATTTGGCCCACTTCGGCCCCTTATTTTTAGACGAGTCGGCCCCTTATTCTTAGACGAGTTTGACCTATCTCGACTCACTGACAATGCACAAATATACACTACAAAATAGAGTGATTTCGTAACACCGGCCAGACCAAATCACCGTTGGACGTAGGTCAGGCTAGACTAGGTCGAAAAAACTATAATGCGAGTCTTAATCAGGCCAAAGTAAGGTTGGGCCCATTGACAATCTTATTTTGCACTTTTACATCTAATGCATTTTAACTTGAAAGTACCAAAGGATGATGACTAGTGTCTAATGCATGTTTTGTTGAAATATTAGTTTCAGTCTTATATTAGTTCTATATTGATATTTCTAAAGTCAACAATGTTAATATTTAAATTAATATTGAGAAAATACAGATGATGATAGTTGAAAGTGAAGTAAAAGGGGTAAGGATGGGAAAAAAAGAGGAGAGAGAGCATCAGTTTCTCAAAGACTAAATTGTAATACTTTTAATACACTTCTAATCCCATACCAAACTTGTTAATTACAGCAATAGATTCTGTTGACATGTGAATATCCAAATTAATATAATATAACTAAATATCTATTATTAGTAGCAATACCAAGAATTGCTACCAAAAGAGACATCTATAATTCTGTCAGAAATT
The DNA here is from genome assembly GCA_024336825.1 of Amorphophallus titanum. Taxonomy (NCBI): domain Eukaryota; kingdom Viridiplantae; phylum Streptophyta; class Magnoliopsida; order Alismatales; family Araceae; genus Amorphophallus; species Amorphophallus titanum. Next base: position 16,215,875 of record JANBPO010006859.1, read on the forward strand.
TGTAATTTCAGATGGAAATACACATGGAAAAAAGTTCGTTTGAAATTTTAGACGGTATCTGTGACGGAATATTGAACTGTCCGAAATTTGTAACCAAGAATTTGTGACGGCCGTATTCCGTCTAAAATCCGTCTGAAATCCGTTACAAAAGTGTCTTCTCACGAATTTTTTGACGGATTTTCGATGGAATAGAGCTGTCTGAAATCCCACTTTTTCTAGTAGTGAATGCTGGTTCCTCAACATGGTTGAGTGACTTTAAGTCTTGGTCTTAGTTAATCAAAATGAGTTCGCTTCTGCAGCACTCGCAGGCTGGTAATAGCTCTGTGCTAGGAGTCTGAGTTTCTTTCCCCGATCGTTGAGGGTGACCTTTTAGCATCGGTCTTCACACACTACACGGTGAGCTATAGTCGATCTCCTCCGAGACAATATCATTACTACTTTGGCCATGCTTTAGGATGCACAAAAGTCTTTTCTTTTCTATGCTCGGTCCAGTGCAGGGGCAAGAGATTGATGGATGAGATAACCAACCTAGGCGCTCCCCAATATGGGAGAGGTCTTAAATAGGGGCAGTCTTGACACTCATAAGTGAGCTTTATTGTAATATCTGGCCAAAAGGGCTATCGACTATCAAAGAATATCAATCAATAGCAAAATTATGTATCAAAGGCATGGCAAGAGTGGCAAAGTCCTACGAGACACCATGAGCCCGATCGTACATGTGCCTAAGGGTCCAAAAATCAAAGACACGAAGTCCCGGCGCAACAGACTATCTCTTAGAGGGGTAGTGGCCTGGAAGGAATTCGAATCTTGATGCCTCCCATCCTACATAAAGCTTATCTCCATTTTCATCCATTTCTCCATTTATGGATTGGTTGTATCCCGGGTATGGCCTGTGTAGGGGCACTGTTCTTTAGGGGCGGTTGGTTGTGGTGAGCCACCCTCAAATGCATGTCCTGCTCAAGAAAAATCTTTAATGAGAGAGGTAGTAGCGATGACCCCTAGCCTGTAGTTTGAGCCCGTCCTTGGATGCTGCAGATAACTTTCTCAAAAAAAATCTTAAAAAATAAAAAAAATTAGATATGTCAAAAATCTGAAAAAAATCAGATATGTCAAAAAAATCCCCCCAAAAAAATCAGATATGTCCAAGTCGAGGTCGACTGATTTTCAAAAACATCACTCGACCCCCTGCACTTGGCTGACCAATGGGTCTTGACCCATCACCATAAAAAATAAATAAATAATAATAATAGCAAAGTAAAAATTACAACAATGAAAGAAATAATAACAATATAATAATAATAATAAAGCTATCGATGGTGTCCGTTGTAGATTCCTCACCTCCCCAGATCCAATGCAAAGGGAAAATAAATGACACCCTTGCAAGCGAGACTCGGGCCTCGGGGTCACCCCATCATGGCTATGGCTTGACTTTGCCTCGAGTCGACAATCCCTCAAATTTGATCTGTTCTCACTGGGGTTCGTCCTGTTCCTCTTATTAAACATCAAACTTGCCGTATTCTAGGCAGAAATTTTCTCGAGTATGATTCGCATTTTCGTTGTGTCCCCCAAATCGGGATACTCTCTAAGCATGAGGCACATGATGAGGAAATGAATGATGAGTAAATGAACATGCCTAAATGCCCTCGGCCCAACGCGGGAACTTTTGATCTGTTTTCGAATTATCCCTTCTTTCTGTTACCATTAATGTAAATTTTAGGCCATAGGGCCCCTCATCGTGGTGACTAATCAAGGGTTTCCTCACCATTGGGAAGATGTAATTAATGTCGTGACCATCAAGGCACAGCAGATTTTGATCCCGACCCGCTACCCATTTTCGTCTGAGCAAGTCAAACGACGTGCACCCAAGGCTCTAGGCCATCTCAGTCTTTGGAGCCTGAATAAATCGTCACTTTGTGACTGACACACCCATGCACTAATAAACTAAAATAAAAATAAATAAATAAAAAATATAAATAAATAAAATAAATAAATAAAGAGAAAATAATTAAGTGCGTCCACAATTCTGTCATGCCCAGTGGGACCAAACCTCCCTTCATCTCCTCGCCAAGGTTAGGGGCCCTATGGCCTCTTCTTGAAATTCTAACTGTTTAATCTAAAATTACAAGTTGCATTCTGACAATCGCAATGGTCGTCACTTTTGGACCACTAGTTGTCAAGAGCCATGCCAGGTACGGCTACCTGGCAGTGCTGATGAAGTTTGGCGACTCCCCCCCCCCCCCATGGTAGGCTTCCCCAACTTCTTGGGGGTGGCCTTTGTATATCGACTGAAGACTGAGGAGCCCAAATGTCAATGGTTGAGAAGCTGTCGGCTCAGGGGCCGATGATTGAAGAGATGTTGGCCCAGAGGCTAATGATTGAAAAGCTATCGACACAGGGGCCGATGATTGAAAAGTTGTTGGCTCAAGAGCCGATGATTGAAGAGCTGTCGGCTCAGGGGCCGATGGTTGAAAGCTATCGGCTCTGGGGCCGATGGTTGAATAGCTGTTGGCCCATGGGCCAATGGTTGAATAGCTGTTGACCCAGGGGCCAATGATTAAAAAGCTGTTGGCCGAGGGGCCAATGATTGAATAACTGTCGGCACAGGGGCCGATGATTGAAGAACTATTGGCTCAGGGGCAGATGATTAAAGAGCTGTTGACGTGAGAGCCAATAATTGGGAAGCTGTCGGCTTAGAAGTCGATAATTGGACGTCTGTCGGTTGAAGCCCCGATGGCTGAATATCTGTCAACTTGAAGCCCCGATGGCTGAGCAATCTATCGGTTGAAGCCGCAATGGTTGAACATCTGTCAGCTTGAAGCCTCGATGACTGGATATCTATCGGCTTGAAGCCCCGATGGCTGAGCATCTTGTCGGTTTAACGCCCCGTTGGCAGAATGCTTGTCGACTTGAATCCCCGACGGCTGAACATCTCATCGGTATAACACCCCGTTGGTGGAACATTTTGTCAGTTTAATGCCCCATCGGCAGAACATCTTGTCAGTTTAACGCCCCGTCGACGGAATGCTTGTCGGCTTGAAGCCCCGATGGCTGAATTTCTGTCAGCTTGAAGCCCCGATGGCTGAATATTCTTCGGTTTAACGCCCCGATGGCTGAGCAATCTGTCGATTTAATGCCCCGATGGCTGAATGCTTGTCGGCTTGAAGCCCTGATGGCTGAATATTCTTCGATTTAATGCCCCATTGTCGGAATGCTTGTCGGCTTGAAGCCTCGATGGCTGAATATCCTTCGATTTAATGCCGAATGCTTGTCGGCTTGAAGCCCAGATGGCTGAATTTCTGTCGGCTTGAAGCCCCGATGGCTGAGTATCTGTTAGCTTGAAGTCCCGATGGCTGAATATTCTTCAGTTTGGATGAAAGGTTATGACACCGACCACATGAGAGGTCTATTCGTTGGATGGCTAAAGGCCAAAGGTAAAAGACCACATCTGCCTCAAGACCTTCTTTCGTACAAAGCTACTAACACATCCACCGTCCACTTATTCTTAATATGCAACATATGAGTTGACTTCATTAATCAGTCAACAATAACCCAGATTGCATCAAATCCACTACGAGTTCTTGGTAGACCCATTATGAAATCTTTGCTAATACTCTCCCACTTCCACAAGGGTATTTCCAATAGTCTTACTTTACCAGCTAGCATCAAATGCTCAACCTTGACTTGCTGACATGTTAAGCAACAACTCATATAATTGACAATCTCTCTCTTCATGTTCGGCCACCAATAAGTCTTCTTTATATCTTGGTACATCTTTGTAGCTCCCAGATGGATAGCATGCTTGGAATGATGCACCTCTTCCAAAAGCTTTTCCTTAATTCCAGTGTGATTAGGTACACAGGTTCTACCTCGAAACAAAAGCCTTCCACCACTCGAAACGTCAAATTCCTGTCTCTTGTCCAAGATTCCCTTAACTTCTACCAGGAATGGATCAACATCCTAAAGTTCCTTAATCTCAGTCAATATACTGGGCTGCACACTAATATTAGAAATCAAAATGACTTTCTTTAGCTTCTTCATCCAACTTTAGATTAGCAAATTGCTTTAGCAGATTCCATTCCTTAATCATTAAACAAGATAGAGAAACCATAGGCTTACGACTAAGAGCATCTGCCACCACATTACCTTTCCAGGGTGATACTGGATAGAAAAATCAAAATCCTTTAGTTACTTAAGCAACATTCGCTGCCTCATATTCAACTCCTTCTGCGAAAATAGATATTTCAAACTCTTGTGATAGGTGTAAATAATGAACTCCTCACCATATAAGTAATGTCTCTAGATCTTGAGGGTGAAAATAACAGTTGCTAACTCCAGATCATGCACAGGATAATTCTCTTCATGACCCTTAAGTTGCCTGGAAGCATAAGCAATGACCTTCTCGTGCTGCAGCAATACATACCCCAAACCAATGCCTGAGCATCTGTATAGACTTTGAATCCTCCACTACCCACGAGTAGGGCAAGAACAGGGCAATCGTTAAACATTCCTTTATGATTTGAAAACTCTTCTCACAATCCTCTGACCATACATACAGGTTCTCATTCTGCCTCATCAAGGGTACAACAATCTTAGAAAAATCTTTAATAAATCTTCGGTAATAACCATCTCTTCTTCTTTCTCTCATTCTTTTTTTAGCTCACGAATTGGCTCTCTTCTCTCTGATTAGCTCTATATCCTTCCTTCAAAGAGTAGCTTCTCACTCGCAGCAGATGCTCAATTTGATTCTCTCGCCTTCGTTGACTTGAGCAGTGAGAGCACCGGGATATATATGGAGCATTTGAATCTTCGATCCGACATTAATTTGAATTTTTATTTTTCAAAGAGTTATGGAGGGAATCTTCAGACACATCAGATCAATACGAACCTTGTCAGGTGCCTGGGATCGTGTGCCAATGATTGGAGATCGAAGGCACGTGCTTCTTTTAAGTCGCTCTAAGCTCCTTATTCATTTGTTACCCTTCACAAGATAATTTTCACCATTACATGCCTATTTGTCTACTTTAGGTGGCTATTTGTCACCCTTAGCAGTCGTCACCTAAAATCTTATGCCTTGATCTTGAGCCATCGCCTTTAGCCATTTTTCACCTTTGTTCTTCTATTTGTTTGACTTAGTTTCTTCTTGTGCAGTTGTGGGTTCCAATGGAGTCGACTCCAAAGACACATGGAGTCAACGTTTCTTCCACGATTTTCAACCCTTCAGCATTGTTGCCTATTTTACACTATTAACAACACATTTGTTACCCTTACCATCTATTTCTCACCGTTGTTCACCTATTTGTCACTCTTACTCAGCCATTTGTCACAGATGTGTTCTTTGGTTTTTCCTTGACTTCTGTAGCTGACCGAGTCTTCAGGCTAGCTTTGTGTTGACTTTGACTGGTCAATGTTGATTGGTCAACTTGATTGGATTTGATCTTCACTGAAGTTGATCTTGACTTGGTCAACTTTGACTAGGTGACTTGACTTTGACTTGGTCAAACTTTACTATTGTGGGGTTGACTGGATCAAACTGGGTTTGTTTCCTTTCACTTGAAGCAACTGTGATCTTTGTTACTCGTAACAGCCATTTTTCACCACTGACTAGCTATTTGTCACCACTGAATAGCTATTTGTCAGACTTATCTCTTCATCTTTCACCCTTAATGATATGGCTAGCAATTGGCTCCCAAAAAGGCTTACTGCGTCGACTCCAAACATCATGGCATCGACTCCAAACACCATGGCTTCTTCATGTTTTCAGCTATTTCAACTCTATCACCCATTTTTATCTGCAAAAGATCTATGGCAATTTTGTCGCTTATCTCTATGGTTGGTCGGCGATGGCGGTGATCAATACCGCTTCGCTCGCGGCCATCACCATCGTGTGTGCCCAGTATGCGGGCTTCTTCCTACCTCTGCCGCGGTTACCGCGGGCCACGGAGCTTTCGGTCCACTTGCATATCCCCTATATCGGCGAGATCTACCCGCTGGAGGACTTCGGGGTGAAGGTCCTGACGTCGCTGATCCTGGCGTTGCTGACGGTGATCAATTATCTGAGTGTGCGTTTTGGGAATGCGGTGCAGCTGGTGGCGACGATCATGAAGACCCTCGCGCTGGTGTTGCTGATCGGCGGGCTGCTGCTTTCGGGACAGGGTCATGTGGCGAATTTTTTTACAAACAGCCCGGATTTCAAGCCTTCTTTTTGGCTGGTGCTTACGGGCTTTATGGCCGCCACGTCGGGTGCCTTTTCTTCGTACGACGGATGGTACAATATCAATATGGTTGCCGGAGAACTGGAAGATCCCAGACGGAACATCAGCCGCAGTCTTTTCATTGGACTCGGCGCCTGCATGGCCATCTATATCCTGGTAACACTGGCCTATAATTATATCCTGCCCATCGGCGTAATGGCGCATTCCACGCTTGTGGCGGCGGATGCGATACAACAGGTGCTGGGTACGGCTGCCGCAGGGCTGGTGTCGCTGTTGATCGTCGTATCGACGTTTGGCGCTACCCATGTGAACCTGCTCACCAATGCGCGGGTAACCTTTGCGATGGGAGAGGACGGGAGCTTTTTTCCCTGGGCAGGCAGGGTGCAGCCACGGTTCGGCACGCCGGGAAATGCGGTGATCATCATGGGGGTGTGGAGTATCCTTTTTGTGTTTAGCGGAAGCTTCGATATTCTGGCGGATATGTTTGCGTTTATGTCCTGGGTCTTCCATGGACTCATGGCGATAGGGCTGATCATCCTGAGGCGGCGGATGCCTGATGCTCCGCGGCCCTACCGGGTGCGGCTGTATCCCTGGATACCGCTTGTCTTTGCCGCATTTACCCTGTTCTATCTTGTGACGACTATTTATAACGATGTGGTCGCTTACCGCAGCGGACAGGCGCCGATGATCGATTCCGTTCTTGCCCTGGTGCTCACGGCTACGGGGATACCTTTTTTTCTTTTTCTCCCCCTCCATTTCTTCTCCTCTTCACATTCCCCTCTTCTTCCTCTACTTCTTCCTCTACTCTGTGTGCAAATGCCACAGAAGGTGGCCGCCGGTGTCACTGCATGAGGGCTGGGGAGGTGCCACCGTATAAGGGGTTGAGGGCACCACTGCATGAGGGCTGGGGAGGTGCCACAATATTAGGGGCTGGGGGCACTACCGAATGAGGGCTGAGGGGTGCGCCACCAGATCAGGGCTGGGGAATGAGCCACCGGATAAGGCCTGGGGAGGTGCCAATATATTAGGGGTTGGGGGCGCCACCGGATGAGGGCTGAGGAGGTGCCACCATATCAGGGGCTGCGGGCGTGACCGGATGAGGGCTGAGGGGTGCGCCACCAGATCAAGGCTGGGGAATGCACCACCGGATCAAGTGGGTTTGGGGGGTGCCACCATATCAGTGGGCAGGGAATGGAGCCATCAGATCAGCCCGTGGAGCCACAAGATCACGTGCCCGCAAGGGTCTCCGGATCAAAGGGCTTCATGAGCCACCAGATCAGCCTGTTGGCAGGGGGTAGCCACCGGATCATAGGTGCTCGGGGTGTGTCACCAAATCGCATGCGCTAGGGGGGTGTGCCACCCGATCGTAGGCGCTGGGGGGTGCGACCGGATCACGAGCTGGGGGATGCCACTGGATCAGCCTGCCTGTGGGGCACCGGATCGATGGCGTCCCATAGAGATAGCCACCGAATCATGCCTTTTGAGGGGGAAAACACTTGTGACTAAGGCCTTAGGGCCAGTGGGTAGCCCTAAAGGGTGAAGAATAATTTGGTGTTGCTGTTTCCATGCACACCATGACTTTTCGGGGCCGTCATTCTTTGTGGGCGTGCACTCGCTTCTCTCCTTCTTCCTCCAGCCTAGGGGAGACTGTCAAAATTTTATCAAAACCCTTATGCCTTATTCGTTTAAGTTCAACAATAGCCTTCTCATCTTCTAACCTCCTATTCCACATGTAGTCTTCTATTTTGATCATTCAATTGTCAGTGTTTTGCAGGAAATGACTTCCCCAAGTGCTTCTTCTCCTTCAGCTATTGCCAGTGCCAAGTCTGCCCCTTTTGTTGCTCCCCCGGCTGTTACTTGGCTTAATGTGGAAGACCTAGATAGGGAGCATGCAGAAATAGCCGCACTGGCGTAGTCCTCGGGCTCCATGATAGACACGATGGAGTTCGGGCGGATCACGCTGACTAATGAAGGCTACACCTTCAATCGGGACAAGGGCCACTGGCGGGACTACCCGAAGGATAAACACCTACTATATTTCCAAAAGTACTTTAGTTCCCGAGGCAAGCGGGATATTATGGCCATCCAGGATGTGGAGCACACTATTCTGAAGTCAAGGGATAGCCTCACCTACACAGTCTCAAGGAGTATACTGATGTATTTGTTGGGAGAACCCAAGGAGGGGAAACCCATGCTGGGGTTGGAAGAGCTCACGTCGTCTGAGGGGAAATTAATATGGGCCCCTAAATTCACACCAGCCCACTGGGACAATGCTACTGGGCGGGTGCACAAGGAACAACTTCAATTTGGATTATTCTTGGCCCCGCTGAAATGGGGATACAGGGAGGAGCCATATGTCTTGGACTATCTGGTGGTCCACTTCAAGAACGAATTGGCTGTAGGCTGGTTTGCCAACTTCAAGGTTCAGGATGCGCACAGCTTCCGAAAAGGGGCAGTGGAATTCATAGATTATGTGCTATATAATTATGCCCGGTTACTGATCAAGGTCGGAGTGTATCATAGTGTGTACACCTCCCGATTCAAATACCCCATTTCCAAGGGATTGTGCTGTAGGATGATGGAGGTCTTCACCCTAGAGTTCAACACTTTCTACACTACTGAAGGGGAAACCTCCGTTGATCTTTGGGGTCTTCACCAGCTGACTGGCTTGCCCATTGATGGGGAGCCATATGAAGAAGTGTGCCTTGCGAAAATGATCATCAAGGATGAAACTGACAGAGAAGGCATGCACACCCTTGGCTTCTCTTATTGGTACTTAATGAAAGCGTACCGAGAGCTTTGTCTGTCTTACCATGGGGATAAGCAACCGCTACATAGTGACAAGTGGCGCGTACGCATGGGAATGTGGCTGCGCTATTTCTTTCATGGAGAGAAGAAGTATGATGACTTTCCCTCTGTTGTCGCCACGGTGGTCTTGAAGAAGCGCGGCAGAAGCAAGCTGGACCTAGACACCACTGTTCACAAAGGGCGAAAGGATCGCCCCAACCCAGTGGGTGTTGACGCCATGACACATTGTGCGGCTTTCCTGGCGTATTGGCTTTGCGCCTTTGCCATGTCATACAGGGACGAGACAATCATTCATCTAGAGACCATCTACCCCGCCTACCAAATGGCCTGGGGGATCAAGTTATCACTCTGCCCCTCCGCACTGTGCTTGATTTACAAAACTCTGGGGTACATTAGCAAGAGTTAGCTTCCTTGGAAGTGCAGATGGTTGGGCCTATGCACTTTTTTAATGCGTGGGTCTGTACCCTATTTCCAGAGTATGCACCCCGCACCCTCTAGGCTTGGACGTTGTTCCTACGGATGTTGGAGTTTGCAAGTGCAGAGCCTGGCTTGGCAACAACACAATTATATCTTTTGAGGGGCAGGCTTACAACCATCCCATGCGATGCCCCAAGCAGCATTAATTTCTGGATGTTTGCAGCCCATTCCAGTCCGTTGGTAAGCGACAAGAGGAAATGTTGGGACGACCAGGTGGAGTGGTACCTCCACCCTATCAGCCAGCGGATGGTGAGCCGCCCAATATTAGAACTCGAGCTTCGAGACTAGGCATTATCTATTCACCCCAGTGTCCTTATCTTCAGAAAGGGGAGCACCCTGTTGCTGGAGCCGTATTACCCGTTCCGCTTCGGGTGCAGTTTCGGGTATCATCAACACATACCTACGCAAAGTGCCCAGTTCCCTTAGCTGATGAGGATGCTCCAGGGGGGACTGACTACCAATCACACTCCCACTTGGTGGGATTTCTTTCATTGGTTAGATGCCTCCTCCTTCAAGGTGCCAGCCCTTGGGCGACTCCCATGGGTTGCAGAGGACTACATCAAATGGTGGAATGCCCAGACCAGATTTTACCAGCTATGTAAGACTGATTGCGGGGACGGTGTTGAGCAAAAATTTTTGAACAGACAGAAGACGGCCATCCTCGACATAGATCCAGTGCACCTGCTCTAGCTAAAGTCCAACAAGTCGAAGGAGGTGGCAGATCTTGACACCCATTTTTAGCCCACAAGTTATGTCATTTCTCTTATTCATCATTTTTGATGCCCTGAATTAACCCATTATTTTGGAGCCTTCCTTAGATAGATTTCGAGCCCGTTAAAATTACATGGGCTTAGTTGCATGATCATGATCAATACGAGTTTTAACGAATTCCATATTATCGCGTTACCGTATTTTCGACAAGTCGCATAGCTCGCTAGATTTCCAAAGAAGAACGGTGTCTAAAGAAAGAGATCCACAGACAAACACCTAAGTGGATAAGTGGTTACTTAATTAGGTCCTCGTGAATACGAGGGTAGCCTCCCATTGTCTCATCTCTTATCTGGCTGTGATTCTTCGATTTTCTAATTAAGCTCCGAGTACAAAAAATGAGATAGAATTTTTGCTAGAGTTGTTCCTTATTCTTGATAAGTGGTGTAATTTGTAAGATTTTCAAGGAAGAATAGTGTCTAAGGATAGAGATCCACAGGCAAACGCTTTAAGCGGATAAGTGGTTACTTAATTAGGACCTTGCGAATGCGAGGGGAGTCTCCCACTATCCCACCTCTTACCTGGCCACGAATCCTCGATTTTCTAGCTAAACTCCCGACTGTGAAAAACTTGATCTAAACTCATTTTTTGAGATTTTTCACAAAGACTGATTGTCCCTTGTCCGTCAATCTAATTCCTTTATCGACTTAATGTCATTAAACATGGTGTCTTCTTATCGACTTGATGTCATTAAACATGATGCCTTATTATCGACTTAATGTCGTCCTTCTTATCTATTTGATCTCGTTAAACATGATGCCTTCTTATCGACTTAATGTCATCCTTCTTATCGATGTAATGTCGTTAAACATGGTGCCTTCTATCGACTTAATATCGTTAACCATGATGTCTTCTTATTGTCTTAATGTCATTGAACATTATGTCGTAAATCATCTTTGAACTTCTCTTACAACTACTTGTAATCTTGTATTACTTGTTCCTCGAGTGATAATTTTTGCTAGATCTATACTTTATTTCATGAGTTTTATCTTGAAATTCTTTGGCCATACATATTATGTGGATGTCTAAATATACTTGGGATCTATGATCTATAATCTCAATCCCTGACGTTAATCGGGCCCGGTCTGGTCTTGGGGGGAGCGCCCGAAAGTACTTGTGCCCATGGGAGCTATTATTGACCTTGTGTGGCATTGCACCGAAATACTTGACTTGCTAGATTCAATTATGACATTCCAAAATTCGTGAAATACTTGACTTGCTTGAATCGGTATCCGAGTGCTCGTGCAGCTCGCCAGCATGCGGCATACAGCTTGCTCGCGACGTGCGGGGTGCCATCGGTGCAGAGGCGAGTCACCTCGGCGGTGTAGCCATCTTGCAGCATCCGGGCGACGGGCCGCCCCACGACGGCGACGCCGATCACTCGCTCTCCGTCGTTGGCGGCGACGCCGAAGAGCCAGCCCTGAGGCGGGCGATGGTGACGGTGCTGGCTCGCGATGAAGGCGAACGCCTCACGCTGGGTGATGGGCTGGAGCGCAATCGTCATCGCGCACCCTCCTCTTCCCGCTCCCCGGCGGCGGGGAGGTAGCTGGCCAAGAACGATTCCATCTCTGCTCGCGGAAAGTCAGCGAGCTCGAACCACCGAACATCGCCAGTCTGGTCCGCAAGCGGGATCAGCCCATCGGGGTCGTGCAGGTCCGCGATCATCTCCCGCACCAGCGCCTCCCGGATCTTGGGGCCGATGACGGGCAGCGCGGCGCGGACGTAGACCTCGGCACTCTTGCGCTCCAACGGGGTTGCGTCCTCATACCCGGTCAACGTGCCGCACATGGCGATACCGACTGCCTCCGCCGCCCGCTCCAGGTCATCGGCGCTCAGGCCGTACGTCGTGTCAGTCATCGCCGCACTCCCTTCTTCTCGCTCTTGCCAATCGGCAGTCGCCCGAACTCACTCCGTCCCTTCTCGCCCCGCCCCACGATCTCCGCCCGCTTGGCGAGGATGATTTCCATCGCTTCCGGGCTGCCAACTGGCACCGGCTCCATCGGGTAGAGTCCTCCGCCGTCTCGCAAATCCCAGGGGTCACGTCGTGGCGCGGTATGGATCAGTGTTCCGGTCTTCATGGTTTCCTCCGCTGAATGCGCTTGCGTCGTTCACTGTTGATTGCCCCGATGTGGATGGCCCGACACTGGAAACTCCAGTAGGGCCGGATGCCGCGTGACTCGGTGATGGTTCGTGCCATGTACTTCGCGGCCCCGCGTGCTTCGGACCAGGTTTTGAAGATGACCTTTCCGCAGACAGGGCACACATCACGCTCGTCACTCATGGCCGGTACACCCCCTCCTTTCGCCAGTCCTCGAACGCTGGCCATTCCTTGAGATTGCGGAGAATGCGAGGCAGGTGGACGGCGGGGAAGTCGTCGGGAATCTCGCCGGTCAGCTTCCACGTCTTCTCGCCGTCCTCTCCGCGGGTCGGGACGAGTTTGCGGACCAGGCGCACGCCCTTGCAGTCCTCGTACAGACACGGCACCCCGCGCTCGGCGCGTTCCCCGGCGTACAGCAGGTTCTCGAGCCGGGTGCGGACGGCGCGCATGTCGGCGGCGAACGCTTCCCAGGCGTCTTCGTTCTGCCATGCCCAGTCGAGGCGGGCACGGATGTACCGGGTTTCGGTGAACACGGTTGGTCGCCGTTCGATCTGGTAGCCGCGCCAACGCTCGGTCCAGTAACGGAGCGTCTGCAACGGGGCCTCCTGGTCGTCTTCGTCGACGACGTGTTCGGCGAACTTGCAGCGGGTGTGGTCGTGGAGTGGGCAGGTGGCGATGTGGCGGAACTCGGCGGCTGCGATGTTCTCGGACCAGTCGTCGGGTGAGCCGGCTGGTGCGAGGGCGACCATTGCTTCGCCGCCTGGCATGAGTGGGTCGTTGGCTTTGTGGATGGCTTGGGTGAGTAGTTGCTTGTAGAGCTCGGTGATGAGTGTGAGGTCGCGGGCGACCTTGGCGAGCTGGGGCTGGTGGATGTCGGGGGGCTGGCTCACACGGACTCCTCGGTGGGCAGCGGCTTGACGGCTCGCCAGGCGATGTCGATGGCGACGATGAGTGCGTTGGCGATGTCTTCGGGGTGTTCGTTGTCGCAGTCCCGCGCGTAGGGTTCGGCGATGGTGAGGATCTGGTCGATGATCTGGATCTTTGAGGGCCAGCGGGTCGGGGTCACGCGACGTTCCTCCTGGTGAATACGCGCCGCCACCCGGCAGCAGTGGCCTCGGCTTGGGCGGTTTGGGCGATGGGTTCGGGTTGGGGCTCCTGTGCGAGCCATTCGGCGGTTTCTTCGGCGCATAGGCATCGGCCGCGGCCACCGAACGAACAGGGGGTCAAGAGTCCTTCAGGCTCCGGCCTGTGTTTGCAGATAGCCATCAGCGGCCTCCCTCGCGGGCGATGCGGGCGGCGTCATCACGAGCGGCGCGGTAGGACGGCGACGGCATCACAGCGTCAGGTCGCAGCGCCTCGATGGCCTGGGCGATGCGTTCCCGTTCGTCAGCCAGCCGAGCGGCGACGATGCGCTCAACGAGCCTGATCTGCGCATCCTCGGGCAGTCCGTGTGTCCTTGCGTGCGCGTCCGTAGGGCAGGCTTGCCACGACGGTATCTCCGGTAAGCCACCCACTCTAGGCGGGCAGGCCTTCCGGGACCGTTAACGGGCTGGCAATCCGGGGCGTCGGGAAGACTACCAGAAGTTGTATATCTTCAGGGTTTCGCCGCACAGTCTGCGAAGGATCAGGCTTTCGGATAATCCCGCCACAGCCATTCCAATGCCGCCGGCAGCGTCTGGGCCACGACGCGCGGATCGACATGGCGCGCCTCGCGGGCCCAGACATATTTGTAGTCGTAGCCCTTTTTCTTCAGGACCTCGGCCATGCGGTTGTTGGCCAGCGGCCAGTTGTGCCAGCTCCGCTCGGCATCGTCGTAATGCAGGTCCTTTTCGCCCACTTCCATCCAGATGCGGATCGGCTTCTTCGCCGATTTCGGGATCAGGATGGCATGATACTCCCAGCCGCCGCGCGGCGTCTTCGGGTCCTGGGGTGAGGCCTGGTTCACGAAGGTGCCCGAATAGCTCAGCACCTTGTGGTAGCGCTCCGGGTGGTACCAGGCCATGGTCCAGGCGCAGATCGCGCCCGACGAACCGCCCATGGCGGCGCGGCCTTCGGGGTCCTTGGTCAGCGTCACGCCGTAATTCTTTTCCACCGCGGGCAGCAGCTCTTCTTCCACCCAGTTGGAATAGCGGTCCGACAGCGTGTCGTATTCCAGGCCGCGTTGCGAGCCCTGGGCGTCGCTGCCGCCCGAATCCGCCGCCACGATCACCATGGCTGGCAGCCGGCCCGCCGCAATCATGTTGTCCAGCACCGGCGCCATGCGGTTGATATAGCCATGGCCGTCCTGCACCACCATGAAGGGCGCGCCCGGCTTCACCTGCTTGGGGATATAGACATAGACATGCCGCTCGTAGGGGCCGGGCTTGGAGATCTGGTCGGCCGGCCAGGCCAGGCGGTTGCCCCACTTGTCGCGCTTGAGCGTCAGCTCATTTTCGGTGCGCACGATGCCCGGATAGATCTTGCTGTCCTGGGAATAGAGGATGAACTCGCGGATGTCGCCCTGCGGCACGTTCGGGTTGGCGACGGTTTCCGGCGCGATAAGCGGCGTTTCGAGTCCTGTGCGACCATAGGTGTGATCATGTCCCTGAAGGACAAGATCCACCCGGTGCTTCCGCATCGAGATGGACTTCTTTGGCGGCTTCAAGGCGCCCGAAAGCTACTTGGCGGTGGATCTCTTCTATCTGGTCAGCGGCTTCGTGGTGGCCCACGCCTATGGCCAGCGGCTCGCGGCCGGCGGCTTTCTCAAGACCTTCTTCAAGACCCGCATTATCCGCCTCTATCCCTTCTATCTGATCGGTATCGCGCTCGGTATCGCCGCGACGGTGATGACGATTGTCCAGCACCCGAATGGCTGGTGGACCTGGTCCAAACTGGCCGAGGCGACGATCACCGGCCTACTGATGATCCCGATGCTGCCAGGCCTCGCGGTCAACGGTTCGACCATGGATGGGCCGGCGTGGACCCTCGTCCCAGAACTGATCGCCAACATGGTCTATGCCGCCGCGATCCGGTTCATGACCATGGCGGTGCTGGCGACGATCATGGTGGTCAGCGCCGCGGCCCTGGTCTTCGCGGAGTTTCACGCGGGCACGCTGGACGTCGGCTACGGCGCTTATGACGGCTGGGCGGCCCTGGCGCGAGTGGGCTATTCCTTCTTCGCCGGGGTCGTGATGTTCCGCGTGCTCAGCGACAAGATGGTGGTGTCGGAATGGGCGTCCTGGGGCTGCCTGCTGATCCTGGCGCTGATGCTGGGGATCACGCCGCCCGACGCGATCGCGCCCTGGTACGAATTGGGCGTGGTGCTCCTGGGCTTCCCCGCCCTCTTGGCCCTGGCGGTGCGATTCGAGCCGAGGAGCGTGCTGACAGGGCGGGCGTTCAGTTATCTGGGTTTGGTTTCCTACGGCATCTACATCATCCACCAGCCGATCGGCCATCTGCTGCGACCGACCCTGGAGCGCGTCATCCATACGCCTCACGGCTGGCCAGCGCTGCCCTACGCCGTTGGATTCCTGGCCTTCCTGGTGCTCGCGGCCGGACTTTTGGATCGGTTCTACGACGCGCCCGTGCGCAAGCTGCTGCGGGCCCGGTTCATTGGCGGCAAGTGAGGTGATAGCGCTTCACCCAAGATGGGTCGCGACCAGACGACAAGTGTGGACCACCGACGCTGGATAGTTCAGGCTTTCATTAACATAACCGCGCCGGTTAAGTGGCGGGACTAAATCTGTGAATAATGAGAAGGCCAACGGGCCCATCAAAAATAGCGCTCCCGGCGCAGTATACCTCGATCCATCGCGGCCTTGTGGATATAGCCCAACCAAGGCCCATGAAGGCTTCTCCAGCTCACGAAAGCTTCTCCAATCCTCGGGTAGAATCTTCACGAGAGTTCATCTCGAACGTTGCAAAGCTCGCCAAAGGATGAACATTGGGGCTCTCATCACGGACTTACCACGACGAGAGCCAGGTCCTACCCACGATGCCGAGATCCCTGCCACGAAGCCTCCCTTCCAGGAAGGGGTAAGTATGCAACAGGTAACTCCCACAATCAATAAGACGTCACTCTATGATCTACGCCATTTACCAGCAAGAGAACAGCCAACGCCACAGCAACCCATATAAATAGGTCCCCAACCTGACTCAAAGATACACTTTCATAGATAGACACTCCCAGACACATACAAAGACATAAGAGGGAGGAGACATGTCCTCGCGTTAGCAAAGCTTTACACTAAGAGGGTGAGAGAGGCTTCTCTACATAGCGATGGAATGGATCTCCATCCAAAAAGTAGGGCCACAGAGATTCCTCTGAGGTTCTTCTCCCTTGCCCCTCCGAGCACTCTTTAAGCTTTCTGACCATTCTCTGAGCACTTTCTCCTCCACTTAGGTTCCCCCAGTTCACTCTCTCTAGTTCTCCCCTTCCTCAAACTCTCTTTTTTCTTTGCTCCGACACATCAGACGCAGTTTCCTGGTGATTACAGGTTTCCTCGAGAGGCTGACTGCCCTTCCCCAATAAACAAATCTTAAAGGTGTGTGAGACTAAAGGAACACTTTTCCATCGCTACAGGTAACAAGTCATTTTAATGTCAAACAAGAATTACGGATCTGTCACTCGACCCGCTAAACCTTACAAGGGCAAGAAAAGAACTGTGGGAATGATAAAGCTTCCCATTGAATACCAATGAAGAGGGAGAGAGAGTGGGGGAGAGAGTTTGTGTGTATCTTATTTTACCTTAAAATGTGTACTCATCGGGTATTAGAAACATCGATCTATTTTAAGATTCATGTATTTTTTTTCTAAAAATTGGAGAGTATTCTCATCCGTATGACGGTAAAACTTAGGTTGTTTTATTGTAATTTTAAAATGCGCTTGTTGTTTCTCAGTTTTGTTTGTAAAAATGTATTACATCATTCATTGAAAAAAATCCCCAAATATTTTGTGAATGTCTGAAAACACTATGGGGTGCTTTGCACATTTCTGATTATGTCTGGATTCTTGTTCATAAAAATTATGAAATGGAGAATGACTAGACACTTGTCTAAATGCTTCTTGATACATTTAGTGAGGGGGAGTCGTTGGATAAATGACTTGCAATTGTGATTCAATCCAT
This sequence comes from Amorphophallus titanum, assembly GCA_024336825.1. Lineage (NCBI taxonomy): Eukaryota > Viridiplantae > Streptophyta > Magnoliopsida > Alismatales > Araceae > Amorphophallus > Amorphophallus titanum. Next base: position 16,233,343 of record JANBPO010006859.1, read on the forward strand.
TTGTTTTTGGAACATCTCATGCTAATTGCTCATGTTGAATTGCTTAAAATCCTTTGTAAACTGATTCTTAAATATCTTAAAATTCTTGCAATGGCTTTCTGTAATCTTGTCACTGTTTGCACTAAAAGTGTTGATTCACAGGGTTGGCCCTCTTGAACCTTAAGTCTGCTTTGACTCTTGAATCTGTCAGTCTGCATTTTTCTATCCTGAAAGCCTTGTTGAGATATCTGTCATAAATTCTTAGATCACTAGAACTGTAAAACAAGTTTTTGCATCTTGCACTGCATTTTCATATAGGTTGTAGGATGTATACCTTTCTTTAAAAAAATCATCATTGAGTTTTTCTTGAAAATCATGAATAAAAATTCATGCATTAGGTGCATTTAGTTCATTCTAGTGAAATTGAATCTCTGCATTTTGCACTATGAAACATTTTGCATTGCATACTGCATATCTTCCTTACTATGTGTTTGCATGTTAATATATGCTATAACCCCTTCTTTGGAATTTCTAAGACCTTACACTCCCTTGGTAAATAATGTTGCATTTGAGTCGTCACTGGTGTGTATCATGTCACGCACTCAAGGGGAGTAAATTGTTAATAAGTGCATCTATATAGGGGGAGCTGTATTGTCCTGTATTCAAGAAGATTTTCGATACACATGCTAAATCAAATTCGCACAGTTCATGCACAAAATGTGAAAATGAGTGTTACACATAAGGATATAGGAGTTTCTCTTCAACACTCTAAAGAAATTAAACTTGCTGCATGGATGATAAAGTGGCAGTTGAGGAAAAAGCTGCCTGCCTCAGCATAAAAAGTTTTGATCAAATGAAAGACAGAGCAATGTTTAGTCTCACTGAGTAAATTTGATGCACTTCACCGGAGACGTGATGTGATTCATTTTTAAAAAGTGTGGTACTGGAGTATCTTTGTTCAAAATGAGGTGAGAAGGTTAATGATATGAGTAACCGGGGAGTCTGGCATGAATGCAGGAGAGCACTCACTCTTTCAGAGAAAGGGTGAGGAGTTCGATCCACCGCGCCGCGAGTGCATGGTAGAATTTATTTGTTCAAGCGGCCAAGGAAGCCGGGATAGAAGGGTGTAAACCTAAAGCCTTAGCAAAGGGGTATAGGCCCAAAGTTCTTCTTCTTTTTATTATTTTTGTGGTTTCAGCTCCCAGGCTTTCACCAGGGATTTTAGCGTCTATCCGACGATGATGTTGAGAAGTCAACGGTAGTCTGATCATCGGCATGGGGTAAATGCCGAAGCAAAGAAAGGTTTATTTTAGTAGCACAGGCGTAAGGCCTACACTAGACGATTTTAGCATCGATCCTGACCATAATGCCAAGGACTCGATGGTAGCTTAATCATCGGCATGGGGTAAATGCCAAAGCAAAGAAAGGTTCATAAGTGTAAGGCCTACACCAGATGATTTTATCATCGATCCTGACGATGATGTCAAGGACTCGACGGTAGCTTAACCATCGACATGGGGTAAATGCCGAAGCAAAGAAAGCTTTATTTTAGCAGCATAGGAGTAAGGCCTACACTGGATGATTTTAATATCGATCCCAACGATGATGTCAAGAACTCGACGGTAGCTTAATCATCGGCATGGGGTAAATGTCGAAGTAAAAAAAGGTTTGTTTTGGCAGCATAGGCATAAGGCCTACACCGGATAGTTTTGGCATCGATCCTGACGATGATGTCAAGGACTCGATAGTTGTTTAATCATCGACATGGGGTAAATGCTGAAGTAAAAAAAGGTTTATTTTAGCAGCATAGGCATAAGGCCTACACCAGATGGTTTTAGCATCGATCCTGACGATGATGTCAAGTACTCGATGGTAGTTTAATCATCGGTATGGGGTAAATGCCGAAGCAAAGAAAGGTTTATTTTAGTAGCATAGGCGTAAGGCCTACACTGGACAGTTTTATCATCGATCCTGATGATGATGTCAAGAACTCGATGGTAGCTTGATCATCGGCATGGGGTAAATGCCGAAGCAAAGAAAGGTTCATTTTAATAGGATAGGTGTAAGGCCTACACCGAATGGATTTAGCATCGATCCTGACGATGATGTCAAGGACCCGATGGTAGTTTAATCATCGGCATGGGGTAAATGCCGAAGCAAACAAAGGTTTAATTTAGCAACATAGGCGTAAGGCCTACACCAGACGATTTTAGCATCGATCTTGACGATGATGTCAAGGACCCGATGGTAGTTTAATCATTGGCATGGGGTAAATGTCGAAGCAAAGAATAGTTTGTTTTAGCAGCATAGGCATAACGCCTACACCAGATGGTTTTAGCATCGATCCTAATGATGATGTCAAGTACTCGACGGTAGTTTCATCATCGACATGGGGTAAATACCAAAGCAAAGAAAGGTTTGTTTTAGCAGCATAGGCATAAGGCCTACACCAGATGATTTTAGCATCGATCCTGACGATGATGTCAAGAACTCAATGGTAGCTTAAACATCGGTATGGGGTAAATGTCAAAGCAAAGAAAGGTTCATTTTAGCAGCATAGGCGTAAGGCTTAAACCGAATGATTTTAACATCGATCCTGATGATGATGTCAAGTACTCGATGGTAGTTTAATCATCGACATGGGGTAAATGCCGAAGTAAAGAAAGGTTTCTTTTAGCAGCATAGCCATAAGGCCTACACTGGACGATTTTAGCATCGATCTTGACGATGATGTCAAGGACCCAACAGTAGTTTAATCATCAACATGGGGTAAATGCTGAAGTAAAGAAAGGTTTGTTTTAGTAGCATAGGCATAAGGCCTACACTGGATGGTTTTATCATCAATCCTGACGTTGATGTCAAGGACTCGATGGTAGCTTAATCATCAGCATGGGGTAAATGTTGAAGCAAAGAAAGATTTGTTTTAGCAGCATAGGCGCAAGGCCTACACCAGATGATTTTAGCATCGATCTTGATGATGATGTAAAGTACTCGAAGGTAGTTTAATCATTGACATGGGGTAAGTGCCGAAGCAAAGAAAGGTTCTGCTTTGGATTTCCCGATAGGACGTACGGGGAATATCATGCCAGTTGCTACCATGGCAAGGTTTAGGAATGATGGCAACTCATTCATTTCAATCATTTTTTTTTATATCACATTACTAACCCAAGCACCCTTTTGAGTTTTTGCCTGAGCCAGCCCCCTCTTACTTTTGCCCACGCCCCCTTACGGGTTTTCACGTGGCGAGGTACCCAATTCTGCCTGCAGCGCCCTTTCAGGTTTTCACCACAGCTAGGTTATAGTCATTCTTGCCATTACTCAGTAGAGTGCTTGAGCAAGTCTGGCGGGGAACCTCTATTTTAAGCCCCCTTTACTTTTTTTGATAAGAGATGCGCGGGTCGAAGTGTAGCGTTCAAACCCGAGACTGATACTGCCAATGTTGGTGTAAAAGCTCAGGTGTGGAACCAGTCATTGGGTGGTAGAAGGCCGCTCGTCAGGAGATGTATTTTCGTTGTTGTGGGGTTAAAATCAATGTAAAGGAAGAACGGTTTAAGTATCGATTAAGATGCAAGGTCTAAATCGATCGGAGAGAGTATAGCGGCTCAGGTACGAAGCCGTTTGTCAAAAAGTATATTTTCGTTGATGTGGGGTTAACATCAACACAAAGGAAGAAAGATTTGAGCATCAATCGAGACTGAAGGTCTAAATCGATGGGGGAGAATATAGTGGCTTGGGCATGAAGCCTTTCGCCAGAATGCATATTCTCGTTGACATGGGGGTTAACATCAACGCAAAGGGAGAAATGTTTGAGCATCAATCAAGATAGAAGGTCTAAATCGACGGGAAAGAGTATAACAGCTCAGGCATGCAGCCATTTGCCGGAATGCGTATTTTCATTGACTTGGTGTTCACATCAACACAAAAAGAAGAAAGGTTTGAGCATCGATCAAGACAGAAGGTCTAAATTGACGGGGAAGAATATAGTGGCTTGGACACGAAGCCATTTTCCAGAATACGTATTTTCATTGATGCGGGGTTAACATCAATGCAAAGGAAGAAAGGTTTGAGCATCGATCAAGATGGAAGGTCTAAATCGACGGTGGAGAATATAGTGGCTTGGGCACAAAGCCGTTCGCTGGAATGCATATTTTCGTTGACGTGGGGTTAACATCAACGCAAAAGAAGAAAGGTTTGAGCATTGATCAAGACAGAAGGTCTAAATTGATGGGGAGAATATAGCGGCTTGGGCACGAAGCCGTTCGCCAGAATGCGTATTTTTGGCACAAGCACGTGGGACTAGTTTAATCATCCATCATTCTGTTCAAAAAGGGGGGGTGGTGCATGGTATAATTTCAGATGCCTGCTGTTAAGCGGCAAAAACTGCACTTCTCCAGATAAACTAGCAAGATTTCAAGATAATCATATCAAGTTAACAAGGACATTAAACATGTAATATCAAGTCATATCATGAGAATTGGCTATTTCAAGTTCAAGCAAGTAACTACCCATTCTGGGCCATGTAAGTCATGTCAAGTCAAGTCAAGTCAAGCACTATAGAGATTTATAGAATGTCATTAATCAAGCTAGTCATGCACTTCAGTGTAATGCCACACCATAGTCAATATAGCTTGCATGGGCACAAATACTTTCGGACGCTCCTCCCAAGACCAGACTGGGCCCCATAATTGTCAAGCATTGAGTCATATAAATATTTCGACATCCACTATAGTTTATAGCCAATAGAATTCCAATAAATAAGCCATTATAGGATAATAAGGTAGATGCATTGAATAGAGATTTCAAGGACAGAACTTTAGTAAGGATGACATAGCGATAAATCCCATATGAAACCAAGACATGCGTGAATCTGAGAAATTGGCGTCCACTCAGGTCGCCACCAATTACAGAATTCGGGTCCACTACGGTGGTCGCACATTCTGTGAACAGTAACAGGCACGAACGAAATAGCGTCCACTCAAACAGTTGCTAATTCAATTGGCGTCCACTACCCTGGTCGCTAATTACTGACAGAGACAGACTTCTCAAAAGAGGCTAGAAATAACGCTCTATAAGGGCTAGGGTACCACGTTTCTTCAGAGTGACATGGCATTCAAGGGTTTTAAGATTTAGAGTACAACTAGCTCAGCTGTCTTGAGGGAATCCAAGGTTAGCATAGACTTATGGAGGTCTTAATGAAGAAAGCACCAGTCTAAAGGAAGGAATATCCCGTGGAGGGTCCAATCATCATCAAGAGTTGAGGTGCAAGCGTGAAACATTGTGAAAACAGGTTCTCTATCTACGGATTGGGATAAGAGTGCCAATAGACCCGCAGTATGGGTAAAAAACTTGATAAAACATGTGAAACAGGAAATAGCGTCACTTTAGATAGGTGCTATATCAGGAATAGGTGTCTATTTACAGAGATGCTAAATCATCATTTTAACAAATTTTAATAATATCACAAAGAATTAGCGTCCTTCAAGAAAGGTGCCATATCATTAAACAGTGTCCACGTACAAGGATGCTAATTATAAATTTCCATAAATTTGCATAGGCGATGGTGACGACCGTGCCGCCGGCCTCCGGGCCGGTCGCCGGAGACACCCCGGTGACGTGGGTGACGGGCGTGTAGGTGAAGGTGAGGGGCGCGCTGTTGCCTGCCGGGTCATCCACCACCACATCCGCTCCGCCGACCGCGCCTGCCGGGCTGGTGACGTGGATGGTCGAGTCGTCGACCACGGTGAACGCGGTACCGGCCACACCCGCGAAGGTGACGCCGGTGGCTCCCTGGAAGCCGGTGCCCGTGATGACGACCTGCGTCCCGCCGGTCTCGGGACCGGTCGCGGGGGTGAGGGCGGTCGCGGTGGACGGCAGGGCCTGATAGGTGAACGTGAGCGGCGCGCTGTCTCCGGCCGGGTCATCCACCACCACATTGACGTCCCCGGCGGCGTGGGCCGGCGAGATCGCGTCGATGGTGGTGTCGTTCACGACCGTGAACCCGGTCGCCGGGAGGCCGTCGAAGGTGACGCCGGTCGCGCCGGTGAACCCGGTGCCGGTGATCACGACGTGCGTGCCGCCCTCCATGCTTCCGGTGTCGGGGACGATGCCGGTGGCATCCGAGGCGACGCCGACGTACTGGTAGGCCGCTCCCCCGCTGTTGCCCGCGGGGTCCTGCACGACGACGCTCACGGTGCCGACGACGCCCGGAGGCGCGACGACGGTCGCCTGCGTGTCACTGATCACGGTGTAGCCGGTGCCGGGCGTGCCGCCGAAGGTGGCGCCCGTCGAACCGGTCAGGCCCGACCCGGTGATGGTGACGATCGTGCCGCCCGAGTCGGGTCCGCTGTTCGGCGCGATCGAGGTGATGGATGACGCCACCCCCTGATACGTGAAGGTGCGAGCAGGCGAATCGCCGGCCGGGTCCTCCACCACGACCCCGACGACCCCGGCGGCGTGCGGCGGAGAGGTCACCGTGATCTCGGTGGGGCTCACGACCGTGAATGCGGTGCCTGCGATGCCGTCGAAGGTGACGCCGGTGGCGCCCTCGAACCCGGTGCCGGTGATGGTGACGACCGTGCCGCCGGCTGCCGGTCCGCTCGTTGGGCTGATGGCCGTGATGGTGGGGGCGGCGATATAGGTGAAGCGGTCGGCGGCCGATGTGGCGCTGGTGCCGCCGGGGGTGGTGACGGTGACGTCGACGATGCCCGTGCCGGCATTCTTAAACCAGGGGCAACGCCCGTTAAGTAGAAATTGTGAAGGTTCCACCCTCAAATGGCCTTGAAGATAAAAGAAGAGGTTGACAAACTACACCAGGCCAGATTCATTAGGGTTGTATTATATACTCAATGGGTGGCGAATATAGTCCTTGTGATGAAAAAGGATGGAAAGGTTCGAATTTGTATTGATTTTAGGGACTTAAACAAAACTTGTCCGAAAGATGATTTTCTGCTTCCTCACCTCGACGTATTGGTGGACAACATGGCGGGGTACGAAGCCCTCTCATTTATGGATGGCTACTCTGGGTATAACCAAATCCGTCTAGCTCCTAAAGACCAAGAGAAAACCTCATTCACCACACCCTGGGGCACATACTGCTATGTAGTCATGTCATTCGGATTGAAGAATGTAGGTGCCACGTATCAACAGGCAATGATGGCAATCTTCCACAACATGATGTATGTATATATGGAAGCCTACGTGGATGATATTTTGGCGAAATCGATGCCCAAAGAGGAACACCCCGTCATTCTAGCTAAGGTGTTGCAAAGGGCTAAGGAGTACAAATTAAAAATGAATCCAAAGAAATGTTTGGAGTTACATCATGAAAATTACTAGGTTCATAGTTAGCAAGCGGGGGATCCAAATCGATCCAAATAAAGCAAAGGCCGTTATGGACATGCCACCGCCAAGGAACATCACAGAGCTTCGAGGTTTGATTGGGCATTTGTAATTTATTCGGAGATTTATATCTCAACATTCACAAAGATGCCACCCGTTTTATGAATTATTGAAGGCGGGAGCTAAATTTGAATGGAATGAACAGTGCCAGAAGGCCTACGAAGATCTTAAGGTTTATTTGTCAAATCTCCCAGTTTTGCAACCTCCTATCCCTGGGAAACCCCAGATATTATACATTTCTATCATCGAGGACTCCCTAGGAGCTGTCTTGGCTCAAGTGGACGATGAAGGTAGGGAAAGGACAGCATACTATCTTTCTAGATTGTTTAATCCTGCTGAGTCTAAGTATACTATCATGGAGAAGACCTGCACGGCATTAGTATGCATAGCTCAGAAGCTCAAGCACTATTTCCTTACCCATGAGGTTAAGTTGATCTCTAAAATGGACCCGATCCATTATCTCTTAGAAAAACCCATCTCTGGGTGGTGATCGGCTTGGTTGATCCGGCAGTAGTGTGGAATAAGTTGGAGAGTAGGTACAAGTCCAAGTCATTAACAAACTAGTTGTTTCTCAAAAAGAAACTATATGGTCTGAAGATGGAGGAGGGAGCACTACTGGTGGCTCATCTGGATGAGTACAATAAAATTTTAATGGAGGTCCCTGCCCTGGATGTCGATTGATGAAGAGGACAAGGCACTTCTCTTGTTAGCATCATCGCCTGCATCGTATAATTATATTGTGACTACACTGCTATTTGGAAAAGATACTCTCAAGTTAGATGATGCAGTCGTTTCGTTGCTCATGAATGAGTCGCGATGGAAGGAGTGACGGCGATTGGGCATCGAGTGAGAGTCATCTTTTAGTTGCAGGTGGAGGTCGAGGGAGATCAGATGAGAGGTAGAGGTCCAGAAAGAGCAGGACTCGTTTCAAATCATGGGTTCCTCTAACGTGTTACTATTGTGACCAAGAAGGCCATATATAGATAGATTGTCTAGTGCGGAAGGAGGATACGAAGCTGCGGAAGGGAAAGGAGAAGGAAGAGGCATCATCTGTTAGGACAGTTGCGGAAGACATCAAGGGAGATATGATCTTGTGCATGACATTTGCAGGCTAGAGAGATTCATGTTGGATTTTAGATTCTGGTTACTCATTTTATGTGTGTTCGGATGGGGAGCAGTTTAGTACATATCAAGCATGTGATGGTGACTCGGTCCAGTTGGCAAACGGTGTGGAGTGCACAGTTCTTGGAGTGGGATCAGTGTGAGTTCGCAGGTTTGATAGAGTGGTGCATATACTAACAGAGGTCCGACATGTGCCAAATCTGAATAAGAACTTGATCTTATTGGAAGTCTTGGATTCAAGAGGTTATTGATACACTCTTGAAGGTGGAGCTCTCTGAGTATGCAAAGGAGCACAAGTTATACTACAAGGGCAAATGATGAACAACGTGTACATGCTCGTAGGGAGGGTTGACACAGGCGTGGTTCGAGCAAGTGTGTCCCATGTGAGTAGTACAGATCAGCGGAAGACTCAATCTGCTGATGGTGGAGCATGGAGGAAGCAAGTCACTTTCGCTTTGGATATCGATGGTGGTTGTGGTCTCTCATGTCAACTGAGAGAGGTGGTGCCACATCGAGTATCCCTTCTGGAGTACCCTGTCCGCGTTGGGGATCGGTGAGCCATGGCTGCGAATGGTGAAGAAATGAGTGGACAAATGAAGGAGGGTAGAGATCACACTTGGGAGAGGAATAGGAGGCAGTTCTTGAAAGCATCCGAGCAATGAGAAGATTCCATTAAATCATTAATCTAGGTACATATTGTTAAATTTGTATGTCTTTTGGTTTGAAGAATGCAAGAGTATTAGCTTGTCAGACAATCGGATAAAACATGGTGTTCTACATCGATGGCATGCTTGTTAAGATCACTCGAGAGTCCAATCACCTTTCTAACTTGGTGCAGATCTTCCTAACACTTGGCAGTACCAGATGAAGCTCAACTTGAAGACATGTATCTTTGGTATTATAGAGTAGGCAAATTTCTTCGCTTTCTCATCCATAAGAGAGGGATTAAGGTCAACCCCCGTAAGATTAAAATTACTCTTGACATGAGACTCCTTATTGAATCAAAGGGCGTCTAAAACCTCAACGGTCAAATTGCCACCCTCAACCAATCCCTCTGTCGGTCAGTCGAGCAAAATCTCCCCTTCTTTACTATTCTCTGCAGAAAAGGATGGTGTCAGTGGGATTAGGATTTTCAAAAAAACCTTCAAGAGCTCAAGACCAATCTCAACTTAGTCCTTATAGTCTCCAACCTTGCTTCGAGTGATACCCTTTTCTTGTATTTGTTTGTAATTGAGCATCTCGGTCTTATGAAGAGAGACCAATGGGGCCCAACTCCCATTCACTATGTGAGCAAAGTGTTGCAAGGTCTTGGGCTACGATACTTGGCTATTGAGAACCTTGTCTTTGCTCTCAATCTTGGCTCGGAGTCTCTGATCATATTCCGACAATCGACCCCTTAACAAATCTTGTAAAATGAGCGACTTGTAAAATGGGTCATAGAATTAGGTGAATTTTATGTGTTGTTTGAACCTCAGAGGGGCATGTATTGTTTGTAAATAGATGTATAGATGATGTGGTTTAGATAAGTCTTGAGGAAGGTAAATTTGGTTTGGCCCATGAATGGTCTAATAATGGTAGGTCCACGTCAGATTATTCTCGATGGACGTGCCCATGAGACGGGCAAACGTGTGCGGCCCATCAAAAGGAGGCCCAACCTAAAAAAGTATCGGATTCTACACCAGCAGTCGATCTGCACGCGCTGGTCGTCGTACTCCGGAAGGTCGGACAGGTTGTTGCCGGGAACGCCAGTCACGACCGCCCAGACGACGTATGGCTGCGTGGTGTCCTGCGGCGCGATCGACTGGTACACGCGCTGGCCTACGATGGCCGTAACGGCAGCGGCGGCCAGAAGCGTCGATTGAACGGGAGGGACCACGGCTACCCCTTGAGCTTGGCGACTGCTTTCTGGATAGCCAGTGCAAGCTCATCGCGGATGATGTTCGGGAGCATCGCTTTGTTCTTCTCAAACGCTGGACGCATGAACGGGTAAGGCCGCGTATCCCATGGCCGCTTTGACGATGCGCTGGTGCCGAACTCAACGAACCGGGCGTAGTACAACGCGCCAAAGTCCTTGAACTTCTTCCCTACCTTGCCGGCCCTGCGATTCTTCGCGTTGTCCGCGTACTTGCGGGCCTTTGCGCGGACCGTGACGTTCATGCCGAAACCGCCAGGCTTCAGGCGCTTGGCGGTTGTAACGATGATGTTGTCGTGCAACAGGTCGGTCTTGCGGCGGACGATGGACTGCGCGTCCTTCTGCACGACCTTGCCGGCCTTGCGCAATGCGGCCTTGACCGGCTGCGCCGCCTTCTTCCCGCCGATCTCGTCGGCTAGCGCCTTCAGCTTCTTTTCAAGCTCGCGCAGACCTTCAACGCGGACGGTCTGGGCCATGCGCTTCCCTCAGCCAAAGTTCGTCGTGCTCTGCCCCGCGCCACCCCGGAGTGAATGGCCCGCCCTCCGTGAAATGGGCGATCTTCGGACGCTCGGGCTTAGGCTGGACATTCACCAGCCAGTTCCACTCGCCCGGCAGTTCGCCAATCTCGGAATCGTGCAGCCAGTAGAAGGCATGCAAGTCTCGACCGGGCCGCTCGTTCACGTCCTGCAACGACAGGCGACGGTTCGCAGGATGGTCGCAGTTGAACAGCATCACGCTTGACCAGTTCTTCCGCGAGTAGGCTAGCTGCGCCTGCCCGTCCATCTTCGTGCCCGTCGCCTTCAGTGGCGCATGCTTGACGACCATGACCGCCTTGGATGGATCGGCCAGCGCGAACAGTTCGGCAACGTCGGCAAGGAACACCACGTCGCAGTCAACGAACAGCGCCCAGCCCGTCTGCGCAAGGTGGCTATTGAGGGCTGTTGACTAGATCTCTCTTGGGATATGTGAAGTGAAAGTATCAGGAGGTATGACCTTGATAAGGATTTGAAGGATAGGCTTTTGTTTTATCATAGTGAAATATTTTATCAAGCTACATACCTAGAGGGATGTTGTTGATGATCCTGAAAGTAATAGGTATAGAGTGCCTCAATCTTTAATTATCAAAGTTTTTGATATTTATGTTATTTAAGGTGATAGGTGTTTCACTGACCTAGTACATCGAATCTTAATGTTAACTGTTAGCTATCTCATTTGGAGAGAAATGTAACGAATGAGATAGTCGGTGCTTTGACACATAAGCATGTTTATCTTTTATTCTATGTTATATATATATATATATATCTCACAATTTATCAACATTGATTTTGGAGACATGCATTCAATTTTCTAATTTAGTTAGGGGTCGAGAGGATTAAAAATAACGTCATTACAAACAAGTTTTATGATAACATAATAGTGTACCTTTTGCACTTAAGCCCTTTAGTTTTTCTTCCATGAACAAGGCATGGTTCCCTGACCCTATTTCTTCATTTGCCTCCTCATTCGATTTGCTTGGGATGTGCAGGAGGCGGACTCCTCATATTCTGATCTCAGCTGGTTCTAGGTTTCTTGTGCAGTTGTACCGGCTGAGACTTTGTAGAACATTTCCTTTGAGAGTCCATAGCTAAGAAGTATTTGTCCCTAGAATTAATAGATATTAAATCTATTAGTATTTGTTCAATCTTCTTTGGGCCAGGTGACAATGAGACTTCCCTCCTCAACTATCATCCATAAGTCATAGTCTTGGCTGTTGAATTGTGTATGGCAGTCAACATAGTGACATTTCATCACAACAATCATTTATGATCTTTGCTCTCAGATTGTGAGATCTTTATATATATGAGAGTCTGCGCTCTGATGCCACTTGTTGCCCAGTAAAGAGCTGGATTAACTGAGGGGAGAGTGAATGTGTTATAAAAATTGACCGCACTATAATAAGCTTGAAACTTAGTGATATGCAATAGATGCAAGTTCCCAGATATAATGTGAGTTATAAAAGAGTGCTGCAGGTAAGACTGTGAGAAAACTAAAATATCAACAACATGATTATGAGTGGAAGCATGTCGTAGGAGTCGATGTTATCAAATAAAAGACTATGCGACAATTATAGAAATAAAAATTAATCCAGAGAGAAATATCTCTAATAATTATAGCAATGAGAGACCCTGCCAAGGGGAACTATGTCGAAGCAATGATGGCGGTTGAGGATCAAGGCATCATGAACAACGCTGTTGATATGGATAGTCTCTAACCCAAGCTTTACGTGCTACAATAGTAGATGCTATTGATGCCTACATAAGCTCAAGAGTACCTTGATTCTAGATAGCATGTGACACAAATGGAACAATAGCTACATTAAAAGCACCAGGGAAAAAGTGTAGTAATAAAAGAAATAACAATTGAACCCCTTACGATATGATCCCAAGAGCTTTTCATAAAATCATGAGAAGTCCAAGTCTACACCCGGTGTAGTAGATCTAGAAGAACTTGTAAACCCTTGGGAACAATCCTCAGGGATAGGCGATCGAACTTTACATGTTCTTTTGCGATTGGGGGTGAAAAGCTTACTTTCGGGGAGCCGAAGATGTCATTAAAGAAGCATACTATGAATTTGAAGAGCCGAGGGTTGGCAGCCGGCTATCAGCATGTCCTTTAGTAGCCACACCATTAGAAGACTATGGAGGACCCTTTGCTATAGAAGGGATGTCACTGATATCGACATTAAGGACATTGCCCTCTGCACTTGTTTGAGGTTGCTGAGAAGGCATGACATGGCGAACAATACCATGCTAAAAAAGTGCAGCAGAATTACTATGAACATCACGTGGATTTTGCAAGGCCTCATCAACAACACAAGGAGCAATGACCACAACACTATCTTTGTTACGCAAGGAAGGCATCCGTGCTTGATTATCCTAGCCAGGGATGATATCTTCAACAACATCACCAATAGTAGTGAAAATAGTGTTCACCTACATAATGGGTGCATGCCCATCAATAGACTTGGATCAAGCCACATCAGGCCTATCGTCGAGCATTTGTAGATTATCTCTTGGCACTTGATAAATATCAACACTAGGTGTGGTTGATGGCAATCATAGGAGGATGTGTTTCAATGCCAATGCCCATATCATCGTCAGCTTCCACTAGGGCAGCAAAGGATTTCGATACAGCCACAGGAGGATCCTTTTGGGGGGAAGAGAATCTACGAAGAACTTGGCACCATTGTTGAGAGGATGAGAATTGAGTGGCATTGCGAGGCAAAGGCCGGCCAGAACCACCAGAGCATTCACCAGGGAGCTCTACTTGAGATCGCCAATGCATTAGATTTTGGCACCTGAGGGTCACCAGCAACAGGTGGTGAAGGAGAAGACGGACTTGCAGGGGGATCCTTCAGCTTGGGATGCCACTACTTGCAGGAGACTTGGTCGTGCTCAACACACCAACAAGATGAACAGAAAAGCAGAAAGTTCAAGTATATGATGGGTTGTCAAAACCCGCCCCTCCTACACCAATCCAGATCTGCTAGTAGAGAGGTTTAGAAATATCAAGCTCCACTCAAACTCGTGCTGTTGTAATGTTCGACAGGGAGGCAATAGAAGTCAACACGCAAAGGACAGGGGCCAAGCTACATGCAATATAATGAAGAACTATTTTGAGAAAAAAATAGCTAAAAGCCCAGGAAATTCAGCCCAATATAACCAGTGAGTCTACTTGTTGTGAGAATCCCATCGTCCATATGAAGAACTTGAATAATTTGCCTTAGACAAAGAGAGATTCCTGGAGGAGGCCAAGAAAGTTGTCCCAATTTCTGAATTGAAGAAGTAGATGCCTTGCGTCGAGCAAGCAGATGCGAAAAGTCCTCCCAGAAGGACCTGTTGATGAGGTGTGACTATATTTCTTGGAATAGAGACCTGCGAGGTACGGGTGACGAGTGCTAACTCGAATGGCTTGAGGCAACATCGAATCTCGTCCATAGAAAGGAAAGTCGCTGACTTGCCCCCGTCTGTGAATGAAGATTCATGGATCGGTATGATCACTTGCTCCACCACAAGCGGCAAAGACGGGACTTATGCAAAGGAATGTGGCAGACGATGAACACTATTAAAGGAGGATTGCAGAGGTTTAACGGCACCGCCGGAGGAGGGATCCATGACAGTGGCATCACAGGATGTGCTGAAGGCAGTGTACTGGGCAGCTGCAGTTGTTGGGGAGGGTGCCACGAGAGGAGGGTCTAGGAACAAGCTGCACATCTTGGAGCCAACCATGGTCGGCCACAGTCTATCTCCCGTCGGATCTGAAGGTGGAGGGAGAGAATAAGCCTGGGGGAAGGGGTGGATCCCCCTCTCGTGCCAGCCGTGGCCACCGCCAAGAGGATTGGCGGCGGTCGATCTACTAGGGTTTCTCCGAGTGCATTTATGCACTTTTTAAACGGAAGAATGAGTACAAGTAACTCTCCACATTTGTTTTCTATGCACGAAGTGAAAGTCTCTGATTTTGTGAGCTTGTTAGATAATCAATGGTGCACCTACAAAGTGGTATAGCAGGTGTTTCACAAATGTGTTACATTTTAGAGGGATTTTTGTAAAAAAAGAAATTATAGCTTTTCTGCAAATAATCTCAAAAAGAAAATTTCTACTCCCAATTCAAATTATCCAAGTATCCACTCGTATTTTTTCTTCGCACATCTTAACTGTTGATGACATCATATACATGATAAGACATGTTAGAATAAAGTTACATTAGTTTAAGAGGCAACACATACACAGCTGAAAGAGCATAGCCTTTTCATTCGATGTCCTAGACAATGGAATTAGATTGCCTCATAAATTTAATATGATATGAGAATGAATGACCATATTTTTGGACCATGCACTTCATGTTAATGTTCACATGGTAAAAGACTAAAAGCCACGAAAGTCCTCTTGTACCGAGGAAAGCGCGGAGGTCTTCTCCTATGAAACTTAAACACATCACTTACCCTCTTAACATTTGTTTAGAACGTAATCCTAAATGTGTTTTAAGCTTGGAAAAGACGATGCGGACATTTTTATATTACATTATA
This sequence comes from Amorphophallus titanum, assembly GCA_024336825.1. Taxonomy (NCBI): domain Eukaryota; kingdom Viridiplantae; phylum Streptophyta; class Magnoliopsida; order Alismatales; family Araceae; genus Amorphophallus; species Amorphophallus titanum. Next base: position 16,248,819 of record JANBPO010006859.1, read on the forward strand.
ATGTATTGCTTACTTCAACAAACTTGTGCTTTACTAAGGGATTAGAGCATATCTCTGTTTTATAACTACGTTTACAACTTGGGTCATTGCCCTCAATTGGTCATGGCTTACAAATTCTCAACTAGAATTAACTTGAAAGGAATTATTCCTATACATCTAGAGTGGGGGTCTTATTACGCTAGAATACCATCTTCCTTCGTAATAGCATTATGGAAGTTGAGTCTTCTCTTTGTTCCTCGCTAATATGAAAACATATTCTCGTGCTAAATGTGGTCACAAACTGTGACGACCCGGATCCCGAATATCAGATATACTCGATAGGACTATCGAATATACCTAATATCACTTGGAACCCGCGAGACCTCCCAAGGGCGGTAAAGCCCTTAAAGGGAAATAGGATTGCCTCCAGGCCATGCGGAAGCCCCTTCTGATTGCGGCGACCTTGGCCCTCGGCGCGGGGGCCGCATCGGCGCAGACGCCGGAAAACGCGCCCCACGCCGTGGCGCCGCTGACGGTCGAGGGGCCCGCGTCTCCCAAGACGATCAAGCAGGAGGCCTGGACCTTCGTGCAAGCCTACACGGCCAGCGGCGGCAAGCTCGAGCTGGTCGGCCGGTGGCGCGACCCGATCTGCGTCGAGGTGGTGAACCTGGCCCCGCAGCAGGCGGCCATGGTCAAGGCGCGGATCGAGGAGGTGGCGCGCGGCGTCGGGCTGCCGATCGCGCGGCCGGGCTGCCCGTCCAACATCCAGATCGTGGTGACGGGCCAGCCGCAGGCCTTCATCGACCAGGTCGCCAAGAACAACGAGCACGCCCTGGGCTTCCACTACCGGGAGGACCTGCCCAGGGTGAAGGCCGTCACCCACCCGATCCAGGGCTGGTACAAGACCGCCACGGAAGGCAGCAAGGTGGGTCACGACGGCGTGCCGTTCGCGGTCCTCTCGACAGGCATACCGGGCACCCCAAGCCAGACGGCCACCACCAACTCCGGAAGCCTCAAGGGGGAGACGCACGCGCAGTCGACCGTGGACATCCCGGAGAACGGGTCGCCGCCCGGCTGCGCCGGCTCGCTGATCAACCACTGCGAGCAGAGCGTTTTCAAGAACGTGCTGGTGGTGGTCGACAGCCATGCCGTCGAGGGCAAGAACCTGGGCACGCTGTCCGACTACCTGTCGATGATGGCCCTGGCCGAGGCCAAGTCGCTGGACGGGTGCGCCGGCCTGCCGAGCATCTTCGACCTGATGGCCAAGTCGCCCTGCCCGGGACGCGACCCGCCCGACGGCATCACCGCCGCCGACGCCTCGTTCCTCACCGCGCTCTACGCCGCCAATCCGGAAGCCCGGGCGGTGTCCGAGCAGGCCGACATCGCCAACCGCATGGCCGAGACGCTGATCAAGGCCGCGCCATCGGACAAGGCGACGGTCGGGCGAGGTGGTAAGGGCGGTTGAGGCCTACGCGCGGTTCACCCGGTCCAGCGGCCACAGGTAGGCGGTCTCGTCGACCGCCCGGCCGCCGACGCGGATGGTCTTCCTGGCGTGCAGCCAGCCGCCCATGCGCGGGTAGAAGCTGATTTTCTACTCTGTTTAGGTTTTGATAGGGTGCAGAGGTATATTTTACGTCATATAGTCCCAGGATACTGGGCCCAGGTTACGCGGGTAAATTAACCAGGGAGAGAGCGCGGTGTGAGTCTCACTGCTCCTCTCACACATAACACGTCTAACCGGGGTCGGTTAGTGGATTAACATGACTAACCGGGGTCGGTTAGTGCATTAGACCCTCTCCCCCTAAGAGAGGGTCTGACGCGCTAACTCCACTCGGTCTTGGTTTAGAATTTGATAGTGCGCATGGGTCTATGTGCAATAAGCCCGACTCGTATCATATCTTCGAGAGTTTTGGATCCGGGTTGTGTCGTCTCGACCCGTTATGAATTACGTCAACAGTAATATAAATATCTAAAAATTAATCATTTTTTTAAGAGGATATTTTGTCACTCCCGCAAACCGAGGATGCCTGTCATAAGGAAGAGGGGCCTGCCTGAAGCCAAGCCAGGCAATAAGACCTCTGGTAAAACGTTGCGTTTCCGAGAGAGAATTATAAGCGAGCAGGACTTTTTTATTGATCAGTCTGAAGTCACCCGTGTCTTTGGGAATATCAACGTCAGCTAGCTTTCATTTTTACCCAGCCTATGAATATTGAACAACCTACTCATAACGATCGCTATTCCGCACATAACTCCCACCGGCCAACCAGCTTCTTTTGCGCCGCGCCTGACGCGAAAACCGTCGAGATCGTGGGCGACTTCAATAGCTGGCAGCCATTTCCAATGACCCGGTCCGTGGACGGCTGGTGGCATACCCAACTCGAATTAACACACGGCCATCACCAGTACCGCTTCATCGTGAACGGCCAGCCAGTGCCACAGCAGCGGCGGCTCAGCCCTGTTGCCGAGGCGTTGGCTGCGCCATCTCCCATTGGTCGCAGCATGACGCCGCCGTCGTCGGACCTGATGGCGCAGATGGACCGCGAGGAAGCCGAAGGCGCGGGCAACCTGCTGCAGAAATGGAACGAATACGGCCAACTGCGAATGGCCGCAGATGACGCGGTGCGGCGCTACCAAAGCGGTCAAGGCAGCGCGTCCGAAGCAGCGGCGGTCATCGAGAGATACAACCAGTGGACGGACCAAAACCGCCACTGGCTTGAGTACAAGCCGGTCAATCCGCAGCCGCGCCCAGTCTAACACAATGTTAAGAAAGAACACACCTTAACAATCGTTCCATTGACTTCACTAGACAAGTTGACAGGTAAGAAATGGATATTTGGCATCCTTAGCTGAATTGAAGCTATACTCGGGAACCTGGAGATATGCACAGCCAAATCTTAAAATTGTAAAAGAAAATGCGAAAACTAATTCAGAAGTGCGACCATGATTGTCAGATAGTAAGGACCTGTTGAGAACAGCTTTTCCCATTAAAAAGAGTGTATTCTGAACAGATGGGCTGTATACACCCAAATGTGATGGTCCAAAAAATGTATCAACCAAGGCTTTCTTCACATCCACGTACATTTCTGTGAAACGGGCATGCTTGACAGGAACATCAGAAAACTGTTGGAAAGAATATCTGCACAAATGAGAACACTCAGTAGTCCTCACAATAACCAGTAAAAAAAAAGCTATGCACATTCACAAGTGTTTCTTGAAAAGATTCAAGGGAGTATGCCGAATGAAGATTTATATAAACAGGAAATAACCTCCAAGAAGCAGTGACCTCAGTTGCTAGCATTCTCTCCTTTGTGTCTGGCAGAACCGTGTATTGATCCCTTACAAATCCTTCAAACCCAGACTGTCCAAATTGTCAAAAGCTTAGATAACAGCTAAATCAAGATCATGTCTGTGTTTGCACCAGTATGTGAACATGTGATTGAGGCTTTTCAAGAAAAATGAAAAGGTATTAATGTAGCAAACAATTCAGCTTAAAAGGATAAGACCTTGAAAAGGTTAGATTTTATGAGGAACTCTATGATATGTTTAAAAAAAAGGAAAATGGAACCCAAGTGATTGGCCAATGTTTTTTCAAGAACAATGAGAATCAACGTTGTACCATTAGCCAGAGATAATTCACCGTATCATCAGCTAGTTGCATGAAAATTCTCTAATAAATAACTCAAAAATGAAAAAAATTTAGAGAAAGTGGTAGAAAGAAAAAATGAAGAACACTTACGATGAATAAGTTTATAGAATAAAGTAAATCGAAATGAAAAATACAAATACATGTAAAGGAGCTATGAAAGGTTAAAATAACTAAGATTTCAAAAACATTAACAACAACACACTAATAACAACCCCAAAACTTACACACCAAAATTTATAAAAGAAAATCTACGTAACCCATCCCGCACCGAAGGCGAGCGGGGCACGGGTCAGCAGCAGTGCGGCACCGGACCCGATCAGCGAGAACACCGATTGGGTGCGAGAGACGGAGCGCGTGAGCAACTCGACGACAAACGTCACGATGGCGATGACGGAGACCAGCCCGAACTGGTTGCGGGTCGCGAGCAGACCCTGGATCGGACCGAGTTCGGCGAGATTGCCCGAGATCGAAAGAAACCGGATGGGCGTATCGATGAGCAGTCCCGAGAACACCTCGATCGCGAGCGACGCACCGATGATGACGCGCAGCACATCGCCGAACGCTCTCACGATTTGGATGGTGTCCCTGGCCAGGGCGATGTAGATGCCGAGCAGCGTGAACGCCAGGAGATAGAGCAGCCCGGCGACGGTTGCCCACTGGTACTGGCTCCAGAACACAGACACGCCTGCCCAGCCGACGAAGACCATCAGCGAGATGGGAAGCAGTCCGCGCCAGTCGATCGCCGACCACTGCGCCGCAAGCGACGCCATGGTGAGGCCGACCAGCCCGACCAGGATCGCGATGAGGCCGGCCCAGCCGATGGTCTGGCGCAGCACAAACGCCAGCAGTGCGGTGCCGATGGTCACCGTGGCGAGGGCAGCCGTCAGCCGCGGCGAGGCGAGGATCGACACTGCGAGTCCACGCGCCGTCGGGGGCGGGGGAGGCATCCTGGCCATCGGCTACAACTCCGCCGGCGCGTCCGGGCGCTTGGACTTGATGGCGATGAGGGCGAGCAGCATCATCCCGTATTCGATCAGCAACCTGCTCTCGGCGATGCTCTGCGCGACCAGGGCGACCAGCACCAGCACGGGAAGCAGGGTGGCCGGATCGTATGTGCCCGGCTGGTCGGCCGAGAGCTGCGGGCGGTCGATCGCCAGCTCCCACGAGCGTACGAGGGTCGAAATCACGAGCGCTGCGAACACGACGAGCCCAATGATGCCCAGCTGCACCCAGACATCGAGCCACGCATCGTGGGCCTGGTAGTAGCGGATGTGGCCGATCACGAACGTGTCGAGGGTGTACGGCTTCACGCCGGGCACCCAGTAGGTCATCCAACCCCAGCCAGCAACGGGGCGCTGTTCGGCCAGCCTGATCACAGCGCCCCAGATGTTGGTGCGGCCGGTGAGGGTCCCTGTCTTGCCCACAAACGTGAACTGCGTCACCACCAACAACTGGCGTGGTCTTACCGCGGCGGCTGTTGTTGTAAGCCGCCCTTTGAGTACAGCTATCGGGTCGAATCCCGAAAGATAAAAAGCGGGATAGCTGCCCGCCAGCACACCAGTGATCACGGTGACGCCGAGGCCGATTCCCCAGGCCCGGACATTGCCGAACGGCAGATGCAGCTGAAGGCCGAGGAGGTGGTTGGCTGCCGGAACCAGGATCGCCGACAGCCCAAGCGCCAGGAGGAAGGCCGCGAGCGACAAGGCTATCGACTCCCCGAGGAACCCGACGATCAACGCGCCCCTCGCCGCCCCCAGGGTCTTGCGCACGCCGACCTCACGGGCCCGTCGGGCGCTTCGGGCCGTCGAGAGGTTCATAAAGTTTATTCAAGCGATCAAATGAATGCCGATGGCGAGGATCAGGAACAGCCGAACATAGCCGATGCGGCCGCCGACATTCACGCCGCCGCTAAATTGATTGTTTAAATGAAGTTGGGCGAAGGGATAGAGAAAGAGCCGGATCTCCTTTAAGGCCGGATCGTATTGTTCGAGCAGGCCTGCAAGCTTCGCATTTGTGGCCCTGACCGATGTGCCGGGTCGAAGCAGCACATAGGTGGTATATAAAAAATTCCCCCAGCCGGCGTCTTTCATCCATGGACGCTCGTGCCCGAAGGCCTTCCAGGAGATCATGGCACCGAAGGAGAACGACGAATTCACGGGATGATCTTCGATCACGGCGCCGACTCTAAGCGGGAATTCGTTGTTGAAGGTGATCGTTTGGCCGATGGGGTCGGCAGTGCCAAAAAGGGCCGTAGCTGCGCTTCTTGTAAGGATGATGGCTGTCTCGCCCGCAAGTATGGCGGGTTGCGCTTCGTTCGCAGGGACGTTTCCGCTTGCCGATGCCTTTTCGCGTGATGAGGCGGTTTCGGGTGCGGATGCGTTATCGGGTGCGGGAGCATTTCCTCGTGCGGGAGCGTTTTCGGGTGCGGATGCGTTTCCTCGTGCGGGTGAGCCTGCGAGTTCGAAGCTAAAGAGGTCGAGGAAGGTCGAGTCCGCGGCGATGGTATTGAACTTTATGGCTTTGTTGCCATAACTCAGCAGGCAATTGCCGAGGGTATTGACACGCGCGACCTGTTCCACTTCCGGGGAGGTTTCCTGGACCCTGGGGGTATTTTGGAACTTTTACGCCTCCAAGGGTGTTTTGGTAATTTTACCAAGCCAGGGATATTCCCGAAATTCCCGGGTTGGGAGGAAAGCTGGATAAAGTTCCCGGCTTCCCAAAGCATTGAGGTCATTTCTGAAAAGTTTCGGGTGGCTACTAGGCATTTTCTAAGTCACAGGGGTATTTTGGTAATTTTATCACACCCTACATGGACGCAAGCTGAGGTGGCACTCGAGTGTCGGATTGAGCTGACAACGTCCTCGGGCTGAAGGAGTGACAAGGCCTTCATAGAAAGCTCACACGTGTCAATATTGCCCAAGAAGGGGTATACATGCAATTTTTTGAAAAGTCGAAGATTTTCTTATAATTTTCCCCCGAGGAAATACATAGAGTATGCTGAATACTTTTATAGTCCAAATGAGTACAGGGGTTGTCGACGAGTTGTCGACTGTACAAAGATCCGCACTAACGAGGGAGACAGGGGCGTAGCCCTAATTACAAAAAGTAGCAAGATATAACTGCAAATAACAGGACATTTGTGCTTCTTGGATCCCGGGGAGGACGTGTATGCAATTCCCCCATTATGTGGGCAGAATTATACAATTTGGTCACCACGAGACGTAGAAACTTACAACATGGCCCACTGAGGAGTATAATTACAAAAATACCTTCCTAGGGATATATACACAAGACCCGGGGACTTACCCCTCATGGGTTAAAACAACGAACACAAACTCCAAGTTGGATGCTCCGTAGGCGCGTAGTGTACTGAATGTCTCCTGGGCCCTTGGGGGTCTATTTATAGAAGTAGGGGGGCTACCCAGGATCGTTTGAACCCGTACGGGTTAAACGGGGTGAAAATGACCGGGGAGGTCATTTTCCCCCTTTTTCTTTTTAGTTTTCGTGTGCGGGAGAAGAAGGCTGCCCGGGGTGGGAGGTCCCCGGACCCGTCCGGGGTCAAATGACCCTGGGCAGGTCCTGCCTGGGCTTGCTGACCCCGGGCAACCCCTCACTGGGTCATTTGACCCCGAGGAGGTCTTCCTCGGGGGTCGCGCAACCCTGGGCAGGGGCCCCCGCCCACGTGCGGACCCGTCTGGGGTCGGGCGACCCCGTACGGGTTGGCACGACCTCGGATGGGTCTGCCGCTTCGCACCGTCGATTACGAGCAGAGGGCGCGGATCAAGAACCAGGGGGCGTTCTTTCCAGAGGTCCACGAGGACGCTCTCGACGCCCTGGCCATGCAGACCCAGCAGCTGGCCGATGAAGTTGCGCGCTCCATCCGCCTGACTGAAACGGCGCCGCACGGGTTTAACACTGTCCTTCCCCTCCCCGAGCCGCTGTCCCTGCTGGGCTGGAAGCAAGACGGCACCGGCATGCAGAACTTCCCGCAAGCCGACTTTGTCGCTTCCGCCACGGCGGGGGTCCCGTTCTCGTCAAACGTCACGGCAGGGCAGACCGTCGTCGCGCTGCCCGGACTCAAAACCCCGTGGGCGCCCCAAGGCGTGTTCTACAACGGCATCTTCCAGGAGCCGACGACCTACACCTACGACGGCAGCGGGCTGGTATTCAGCGAGCCGCTGCCGGCGCCAGGCAAGGTCGTGGTGATCGCCGTGTTCGGCGGGCCGACGCAGATCACCGAGTCGGACTTCCTGACGTTCCTCCCGCGCGGCAGCGATGCGGTCACGCGACAGGTACGCGACAAGCTCGCCGAGGTCGTGTCGGTGAAGGATTACGGGGCCGTTGGCAACGGCTTGAGTGACGACACATCAGCTGTGACCAAGGCCGTCGCCTACGCTGCCAGCATCGGCGCGCGCCTGGACTGGCCGGCGGGTACGTACCTGACCAGCGCCAGCATCCCGCTGTTCCAATCGATCCAGCACTCGGGGGCCGGCGCAGTGCAGCGCGGCGCGACCGTGTGGCAAATCACGCCGACCACGACGCAGACCCGGCGCCTGTACGTCTCTCCGACCGGGGACGACGCGAACGATGGCCTGAACTCCAACTTCCCGATGGCGACGCCCTCCCTCGCGCGGACGATCATGGAGGAGCTAATGGGCCGCAACAACGGCGTCCATCGGATCACCCTGGCGGCCGGCACCTATGCCGGGGCGTTCGGCATGGTGCGCAGCGGCTCCACCAACAACTCGCCGCTGTTTGTCGACGGCCCCTCGGTCGGAGGGCACCCCAACGTGCCTGTCGCCATCTTCGATATGTCGGCCGACCCCACTGGCACCTGCTTCACCGCCGGCACGTATTGCTATGTCCAGGTCAGCGACGTGAAGGTCATCAACGCGCATCCGGTCGCGATCGGCGATATTCACAAGCGCCGGAACTTTGACGTAATAGGTCTTGCGAAAACCAACCATTTGCTTCAACCCGTAGCATAGTGGATATATATCGAACCGACCCGGGCCCAAGATCGTTTTTTGTTGAGCTTCCGTTAGGTTCGCAAATTTAGCGATACCGGTTTCCACGGGCGGACGGTTCGCGCTATCGTCAAACGCGGGAATAATCGTACATCGGCACCCGGAGTGAGTTCTAAACTTATCCTTTGTGGCGTGTATCGTTCCGTGTTGCCGCCAACAAATTGGACAAGTTCGAAGGTCGCAGGCGGCAAGCCACATCCAACCTTTGAATTCGTCCTTATGTTCGTGAATGCCTTTTCGCGAAGCCTCCCGGTAAGCGTTGTTCGTTTCGGTTCGAGCGATTGTTAGCGCGTGTGCGGTCGTTGTATTCAGAATGCCGCGAATTTCACGCGCTATTTGTTGATTCGTTTGACCGGTTGTTATGCCGAATACGAGGGAATTTTCAACGGCACGGGCGGCCGGTTCGCCGATACGCCGGTACATATTCGCCAACGGAAGCTTGCTTTTCGGCCCGCCGAATCCTATTAACGCCTCGGCGGATTCTTTATCGAACACCGCGCCCAAATCACCGGTAAAGGCTTCTGTTTCGTCCGCAATTCGTAATAGATCGCGTTCCGCCTGCCGGATAGCCTTGCGCTGTGCCGCCGTCGTTACGCGTCCTAATTTCAAGGCGGCAATATCTATTTGCTTTTGAAGTTCGGCAAGGATTTTGGACAACCGCCCGTGTTCGAAAAGCATTGCCGGGCTAAGCGGTTCGCCGCGACGCTTAGCCGCTTCTATCTCAAGCCACATTTGTAGAATGCGCTTCTCTAGACGTTCGGCGGCGGTTCGCAACACGTCAATTACCCGCGCGGCGGCGGCGTCTTCGGTTTTACGCAACGCGTCGCGTTGTTTGTTTCCGTATGAATCTAAAGGCGGCGGCATTGATTTGGCGTACTAACCGATTTCGGCTAAATGATCGTCAACGCCTATGCCGCCGTTGAACGCGGTTTGTACGGCGGAAGCAAGGCTAACCTTTTCGTTTTCGGATTGATCTAAAATTTCCGCGATATCAGATTCCGTATAACCAAGTTCGGACAATATCCGCGTCGTTGAAACGCCTATATTCATACAAGCTAGTCGATGTGTACACACATCTAGGAATCTTTTGAAATGATGAGCCTAGAGGAACGTTTCCACATGTAACTACCTGAAGAAAGTTAAAATACATCAATTACAATAAAGATAGCATGAAATGACAGGAAACAACTCTTTGAAACAATATATTCTTATTATAAAGCTAACATTATGGTGGCAAGCAACAACTCTCACAACAAAGATGAAAAACATGTGAGGCATACTAAATGCCCAAATCACATGTGGATACATAGAGGGAAAGGCTTCGGGTCTTTAAACATGTCCTTATTGGGGAAAGAAGAACAAAAAGAAACAACTACAATTTTTCAATGAAAACAGAGTAGAAAAAATACGTTGAACTTTGAAAATAAATAATAGATTGTCACATAAATTGAACCTTTCTCCCATTTCCTGAACTGGCATAAAGACATTCTTTTGAGTTTTTTCTTTTAAAGGAGAACAAATAGAGGGCTCTATAGAAAAGCACCTAAGGAAATTAGACTATGAATATGTGCAAATGATCAGACACATTTTGCAGGACTTTATGGAAGGCAGGAAGGAGTAGAAAGTTAGAGCTTAGAGGAAATGGTCTCTTCCTTGCGCCTTGGAAAGGTTCACTATATCACATTCAAAAACCAAAAATGAAGGGGGCAGGCAAGAGCAAAACCAGACAGACATCCAACAAAAATTGAAATCAAAAAACAGAAGTGCAGCCCACATAAGCAAAATCACTTGCCATAAACTGATGAACATTTTTCACCCGGGAAAAGGCTAAACAGTGCTTGCAAAAATATGCTGAATTTACACAACAGATTACCATTACATACCCCAGAGACTTTCACATATTGTCCATCTTTTGCAGTTCTAAGTTCAGCATCAGGGTAGTGAGCAATGAAGCCTGTAATGGCTCTCCTTCCCAAGCAAGAATTCCATGTGAAAAGAGCAACAACAAAACTGAAGAGGACTACAACAATAATGAGAAGAACTGGATTGTGCACAATGCCAAGAATGAAACCTCCTGCTATGAAACCCATCAGGAAAAGTAGAATCACACATAAAACATCAACCTTGAGATGCGGCTCTTAAATGAATATTCTTCCGCCTGACTCAGTTTAGTGACAGCTTGATTGTGAGCAATAGGCATACCATGTAACTTGATTAATCCTATAGAATCCAGTGGACCAGAAACTTTCCGTGGTGCACCAGATGAATTGAGTGACCCAGAAGAAATAGGCCTGAAAGTGATGAGACCTATTGTAGGATGCACTAGTGGCAAAGGACCAGAGTTTTGGTGAGCCATAACTCCAAGATGAGGATCAGAATATTTCTTGATTGGTTCACCATGTTTGTTTAGAAGAACTAGATTGTGCACATGAGCACGAATGACACACATGAGAAAACATGCAAAAAGATTATCAAATGTCACTGTAGCACACCTCGCATACCTTGAATATGCTTCTTACTAGAAAGGCTTGCCCCACCTTCCCAGAGACCAGTGTTCTTTTAAATTGCAAAATTTACCACCGACCCTCCAAACAATGGAAGCATTACCACATAGTTACCACATAGTTCACACTTAGGAAAACAGATAGCGGTGCCATTTTACCAGCCCCATTTCCTTATCCTACCAAATTACAAAATACCAAATCAAAACATTACATGCATCTCAATGAATTGAGAAACCATGACAATTTGGATCTGCAATACAATCTACAAACCAAGCAACGCCTCCAAAAACTACTCCACAGACCTCCCTATGAGAAACGAATATCACAGTTTCTCCAATTGACATGCTCCATCCCTTCTTACTTACACATCTAGTCAAAACAACCACAAGATTGGATACGTATCATATATTATCTATAAAAAGATAAATAATAATCTATAAGCATCATACTTCCATACACATAAGAACAATTCAAAGAAATTTTCACCACCAAAGAGAGTGGTGTAAAATAAATAGTTTACAAGAGCTACAGGCAAAAGACTAGAAGGACGGAACAAATGGCGATGAGACACATGAATGGAAAAGAGAGATAACCAGCTTCTAACTTTCATTTCAACTTTTCTTCTTTGTTTCTTTTTTCTTTTTGGGGGGTTTCAATTTCACGTGCCACCCAATAGAAGTAAATAGGTCTTTTTCAGGGTACAGGGCTATTGCTGGCAAGGAAAGAAATCCATCTGTAAGCTTTGCCAAGGAGTAAACAAACATGAAAACAAACTTTTAGCACAATCCACAAATTGAATATCAAACAGGGATACAGAGAACACTCCATGTTCCCAATCTACTGGATACTAATACCTGCAATTCTAGGATGTAGAAAACACGAGACATGATTAGTATACCTGAGCAGCCTTGTATGCTAAAAGTGTGCTCTCAGTATTATCCTTCCACTCGACCCCGGTCTTGAACTCGACAAGGTACCTACAACACTCAAAACCACATGAAATTAGAAAATTCAAAACTTCCAACGGAGGCCTCTTCCACATGATCTATCAGATTGTTTGGATTTGGGCACCTGTAAGCCCAGCTTGAGGAACAAGAGATCCCCAGTATTGTTTGGATTTGGAGTTTGCCGCAGTCGGGGATGCTAGATCTGTTCCCAATGGTGTCGGATCTGCTCCCAGATCAATGGCACCCCCAACTATAGTTGGATATGCTAGCGGAGAGGGTCAATACAGGAGGACTCAAAGATGCAGAGCACCATTTGGATCTAGAGTTTGTTGTAGTGGTAGTGTACTCCATCGAGAATGAGGGAGAGAGGGGATAGAGGAGAAGGTAGGAGGGGCGACCCTACCATCGCCTGGCCCGACACCGGTGATTTCATCACTAGATGTCGGTGAACGCGACCTCGGAGCCCTGGCTAACCAGTGTCGAAGCGCTTCGTCAACCGTAAATGCCAGATCCACCGCCCCCTTGCACCGCATGCCAGAGGGCGTGTCACCGGGCATAGCAGATGGTCACCCTCCTTCGTCTGGTCGAAACAACCTTTAACCAGTCCCTGCAGAGCAGGTCATCAGAGGCCGCCAACGACTATATCGGACATCACAGATGGTGGCGCTAGGGTCCCAGCCGTTCGTGGGATGGATGTGTTGAGCGGCATTCTAGACTCCACCGGTGAGCCCTCCGATCCTTTTTTTGGGACGCCGACCATCCAGGGAGATCACCGGAGACGGAGAAGAAGGGAGCTCATCGGTCGGATGGGGTGAAGTCAGTCGAGATGGGAAGAGATATTTGAGGATGGGGTGACAAAAAAGTGGGGTGAAAATCAAAATCTATCGGGCTCCCCAAATACACCGTGCATCGGTGCCATCATGTTGATGGTTAATTCCTACGTTTTTAACTTTTTTAATTTTTAAAATATGGTAGGCCTCCAGCCGGCGCCGGCGCAGCAGGGGCCGCCAGGAGTCGCTGGGATAGACCGGGTCGCCCAGGTGGTAGGCCGAGACCACCCGCTGGATCGGCCCCATCTTGACCTTGGCCAGGGGCTGCAGGCGCTGGGCCTGGGCTGGGGCTTTGGCGAGGGCGTCGATGGCGCGGCCGACCGATCCGTGCTCGTCGATCGCCGCCTGCACCGCGGCCGCGCCGATGCCCAGGAAATGGCCGAGCAGGTGGGCGCGGAAGGCGGTGATCCCGGCGGCCGCCTCCGGCGAACCGGCCTCCAGCGCCAGGTCGCACTCGGTGTCGAAGCCGGCGGAGCGGTGGTTGAGGTTGGTCGAGCCCACCCGCAGCAGCCGGTCGTCGATGATGCTGGTCTTGGAATGGACGATGATCGGGTGGCCTTCCTCCGTCGACGGGGAGTAGGCGCGCAGCCGGCCGTGGCGGTCGGCCGCCTTGAGCCGCTCGATCAGCCGCCAGCGGGTGCGGTCCATGGTGAAGCGGTCGAAATAGCTGGGGCTGTGCAGGTGGGACACCACCACCACCTCCGGCCCGTCCGGCTCCAGCAGCCGCTCTGCCAAGGCCTCGCCGATGGGCAGGGAGGTGAAATACTGGTTCTCCAGATAGATCGTCCGTTTGGCCTTTGCGATGCACTTCAGGTGCAGCGCCTCGGTCTCGCGCACCTCCTTGCGGTCCTTCCAGTCCGGCTCGGTGCGGGCGATGGCGATGCGCGTGCCGGTGAAGCGCGGATGCACGAAGCTGGGCCAGGGGTCGGAGTCCGCCACCTGCGAGGGCGCCGGAGGCGGCAGATTCTTGCACTCCTGCGCCGTGCGCCAGCGCTCGCGCGCCAGTTCGCCCAGGGCCCGCGCGGCGTCACCATCGACCATCATCATGGTTTCGTGGCGGGGCGCGTGCTCAGTCCCGCCGGGCATGGTCCGCCGCCGGTCCTCGTCCAGATGGGCGCTGGAATCCCAGCGGTCCACGCCGAAATCCCCGCCGCCGCAGAAGGCCAGGGCGTCGTCGATCACCCGCACCTTTTGGTGGTGGCAGGCGCCCAGCGGGATCGAGGCGTCCAGGGCGAAGTTGACCCGCGTGCCGGTGAACCAGCGCCGCGCCCGGTGCGGGAAGAAATGCTGCGAGGCGCTGACTATTTTACAGACTCTTTAAATGTTGAAAATTTCACAAGAATAAGAAGGAACTAGGCCTCATATCATCACCCTTGTACATGATAAATCACCAAAGACTCGGGGGAAAGGAGGGAGGGGAGACCATTAGACTCTCACATGACCCACCTTTGTACTTCCAGGTGAAAACAGAGTATCGTAAGGAAGGGCTTCTCTATTCGCTCTGTGTGCTGCTTCTACAGGGAACGAGTGGCAGCCGCTCTCTCTATGATTCTCTCCAAGTAGTGTGTCGTTCTCTTATTCTTTTCTTCTCCCCCTCTCTTTTCTTCTTCAGATTGGGCCCTTCTTATAAGGCTTCAATTGCTTGGCATAATCCGACATGTGGTGTATGTGTGCCAGTTTAGGCTTGTTTGAACTTTCTTTTGTCCACTAGAATCAGTGGCGTCGGGTGGAGTGGAGGGCACCGGTACTGATAGTGCCGAATTAGCTCCTCTTTGTGCATTTGTTGGGGCTAAGTCGATCCGTGGGTCCTTGAACCTACTCCTGGAGTTAATTTGAACCCTCATCTTGCTATGGCCCTATGGGACTGTCTTGAGAGGTATCGTGAAGGCCTTCAGGCCACTACTCGACCAATTTTGGCGCCAGTCATTCCCTTAATTCGATCATTCGGGTTTCCTGATGACTGTTTGATGGGGTGAAGATATGCTTCCCTATTTTATATTTAAAATAGAAAAGAAAGAAAGGGTGTGCCAGTCACTAGGCGACAAGATTTTATTATGCACTCAATCTGACCCGAGTTGGGCGAGAGTGAGATCCGTGTCGGGACTAGAAGTTCGTCATATCATAAAGGTTATGACATTAATTACATCCTCCAAGAAGGAGAAAAACCCTTGATTAATTACCGAGATACTGAGCCGTTCGGGGTTGGGATGAGATGAATGAGAATGCATGTGAAGACGAGGTTGATGAGACCACATGAAGGGTTTTGTTTGTTATTATAATCATGTAGAGTAAACATAATTTATTGAATTCGAATGCCAGTACAAGGCGGAGAACGTAGGTCCGGAGACCACCATCATGCATATCAAAAGTTTTTAGTCGGGCATGACCCGGCCTTCCGTCAATGCCATTCGATATACCGAGGGCTCGATCTAGCAAGCATGCATTAAAGTAACATGTATGAATACCGCCGCTGAGCACGTCCTCCCCCTTGCTGATCATGTGAGGCGTCAGACGGCGGACGCATCGGCGCGGCGTGCAACATCGGTCCGTTCGCGCGCGTGCGGCCCACGGCCACTCTCGCCGATGAGGTGCATATCGGCAACTTCGTGGAAGTGAAGAACTCCTCGATGGGCGCCGCCTCGAAGGCCAACCATCTGGCGTACGTCGGCGATGCGGAAGTCGGCAGCCGCGTCAACATCGGCGCCGGCACCATCATCGCCAACTACGATGGCGCCAACAAGCACCTGACGCGCATCGGGGACGACGTGCACACCGGCAGCAACAGCGTGCTGGTGGCCCCGATCACGGTGGGGGCTGGTGCCACGGTTGCGGCCGGCTCGACGGTCACCGACATGGTGCCGCCCGGCAAGCTGGTCGCCTGGTACCTGCTGATGATCATCTCGTTCGTGCTGGTGACCCTGGTGAACCGCCCCCGCGAGAAGGCGCGAGAGGGCGACTAGCCCGTCGCCTCGTCGCGATAGGCGAGTTCGAAATTGCCCCAGCGCCGGCCGCCGAAATAGAGCGGCACGAAGACGTTCTTGACCGGCAGGTAGCGGCCGCCGCCCAGCTCCATGCCATAGGTCGCCAGCATCGCCTCCTTGTCCGACGCGATCGCCCGGCGGGTGATGTCGTCGATGAAGTTGCGGCGGTTGCGGCAATGCTCGGCGTTCCACTCGGGATCGTCCGGCCGCTGCGGCTGCGAGCGGGCGGAGATATGGGTCGGCAGATAGCCGTTGATGTCGGTGATCGCGGTGGCGATCAGCCGCGGCTCCTCGCTCATCAGCCGGTCGAGGATCGGGCGGATCCAGGCGTCGGCATAGTCGCAGAAGCGGGTCTCGTGCTGGACCGGGTTGGTGCCCGGCATCGGCACATATTCGAAATCGAACACGTCTTCGGCGGAGACCTCGCCCTTCCTGATGCCGCGCTCGACCGCGATCTGGATCTCGCGCATCGCGGCCTGGGCGAATTCGATGAACGGCGTATCGTCGATCCTGACGCCCGACGAGGCGAGCTTGTCGAGCATCTCGTTCGACCTGAGCTCCAGCCGGGTCAGCCGCTCCTGGGTCTGGCGCAGCTGCCCGCCATTCTCGCGCGCATCGGCGGCGAAGAGGGAGAGGCCGCTCTGGGCCGTTTGTAGGTGTAGGCCACCCTGGCGGCGGACTTGTTGCTGTCGTCGCAGCGGCCGGTCCAGCCGGTCGCGTGGCCGGAGCGCATTCAGCGGGACGAGGGTTTCGGCGTTGACGATGGCATAGACCGGGCGCCGCGGGTTCAACCCGGGCAGCGCGCGGGCAACCAGCGAAATGACGTTGAGCACGGCCGCTGGATTCTTCGCGAACGACGCCACCTTCGGCAGGTTCACCGAAGGCAGCGACGGGATGGACGGCAGCAGCGCCACGGTCAGCCGGGCAACAGGTTCGTGCGGGCGAAGGCGCCGAGCACGTCGCCCAGCGTGGCCATTTCCTGGATGTCCTCGGCGCGTACCGGCCGGAACATGCCCGGGTGCTGCGGATCGGGGGCTACTTCCACGTGGGTCAGGGCATCGGTGATCAGCGCGTGCACGGCCTGCGGGTCGCAGCCGGTCAGCAGGTGCAAGATGCCGGTCAGGTCGGTCTCGCCCTGGCGCGGCTGCAGGAAGGCGAACAGGTCTTCCTGGGCGACCATGCGCAGCGCCGAGAGCAGGCGCAGCACGAATCCGGCCATGATGACGGGCGGCACTTCCTTCACGCGGAAACGCTTGCCAGCGTCGCGGCCGTTCTTGCCGTCGAAAACGGTATCGCGGGTTTCGGTGTACTCGGTCACGACTGTGGGCTCCGTGTCTGTTGATAGGCGTGCCATTCGCGGATGGCTTCGACGTTGACCAGCTCGGCCAGGTTATAGGCGTCCTCGGTGCTAAGGACGGTTTCCAGCTCGCGATAAGTCGCGCGCCCGGAGTGTAGCACGGTGGCCAGCACCGGCGAGCAGAAGTGCACGGCCACATCGCCGGCGCCGCGGGCGATGGACTCGGCCTGCATCGCCACGGGCGCGTCGACCTTCGGGCGCCCAACCAGGAACCCGGCGTGCAGCGCCAGCGCGGCCTGCTGCAATGCCAGCGCGTTGCGCCAGTCACGCACGCTCCGGTCGGCCACCACGAACGGTTCCAGCAGATCCAGCGCGCGATCGCCCAGCGCCAGCACGGCGGGCAGGTGGTTGAAGGCCAGGGCGATCACGCCGCCATCCGGCATGACGTCGACAGCGGCCAGCGCGCGGCGCGCGGCGCGGTCAGCCGCAAGGGCCGGTAGCTCGGTCCATCATGTTCTTCGCCTTGACGAGACCGCGCGGCTTGTACTGCTCGTAGAACTGCAGCTCGTCCGGGTCGGCCTTCTTCAAGAACGCGAGGGTGTTACAGACGCACCAGGTCTTATCGTACTGGTGGCTGTCCATGTAGATCTTGCGCAGCGCCTTGTACGAGTCGTACTTGAACGGCTCGTTCTTCAGCATCAGCATGTGCTGCGCGATCGCCTTCTCCGTGTAGTCCGGACCGGCGACCAGGTACAGCTCGGCGAGGATCTCCGCGCGATCCGTCCCGTCGGCCCGCAGCTCGTTCTTGGGATCGAGCTGCTGCGCCACCTCGTAGGCCTGGGTGGCCGACTGGTAGTGCTTGAGGCGCGACCGATAGATCTCGCCGAGGCCGTCGAACAGGCCGACGTTGATCTTGTGGAACGTCGCCGAGGCCGCGCTGCCCGGCTTGGGCATGCGCTTGATCATGTCGCGGTACGCGCGCTCCTGACCCTTCCAGTCGCGCTTCGTCGTCAGCACCTTGTCGATGGCCTCGAACGAGCGCAGCGCGCGCGGGATCATCGCCTCGGACAGCTTCTCCGGGACGGAGAAGAAGCTGTCGAGCGCCCGGTTGTAGTAGTCCACCGCCTCGTCGAGTGACTTCAGCTCGTCGCGGAAGATGGTCGCCGCGGCGTGGTAGTAGGCGCCCTTGCGGACGGTGTCGGCCTCGAGCGCGATGAAGCGGTCGATGGTCTCGACGACCTTCTTCCACTGCTTCTGCTCCGTGTAGAGGTCGAGGACCTTCTGCAGGAGCTGGTGGTCGTCGGGGTCGATCTCGAGCGCGTCGTGATACGCCGCGATCGCCTTCTGCGGGTTGTTCAGCTTCTCGTGGTAGACGGTCGCGATCTCGTCGAGGAGCTTGAGCTTCTCCTTGTCGTTCGCGGTCTGCACGAGCCCGCGCTTGGCGTGGACCACGGCCTCGAAGTCGCCCTGCTGGGTCTGCAGGTCGATGACCGCGAGCAGCGTGTCGCGGTGGTGCGGATCGATCTCGAGCGCCTTCTCGAACATGTTGAGCGCCTTCTTGCGCTCACCGAGGGCCTGCCGCACCGCACCGAGGCGGTTGTAGATGCGCACGACGTCCGCCTCGTCCTGACCATCGCGGTGCTGCACCAGGATGGTCTGGTAGATCTTTGTGGCGCAGGCTATGCAAGTCGCGCCTGGGTAACGTTACGATCATCTTCGCCTTCGCCATGCCGGTCATGCTGATGGCGGCGGGGGGCGCGATCGACTACGCCCAGGCCCTGACAATTCGCGGCGAGTTGCGCGACGCGACCGACGCCGCGGCGGTCGGCTGCATAGCCACCAACTCGGCGGCCTACAACTGGTCCGCGTCCTCAAGCCAGAACGGCAGCATCGCACTGGGCGTGACCGCGGCGACGAATATTTTCAACGCCGATATGGCGCATATGCAGAACCAGAGTTCCTACAGCAACCTGGTGGTTACGCCCGTCGTGACCAAGAATAATCAGAACATGACGGCCACCGTTACGGCGACGGCGGTGTATCATACCTTCCTGCTCAGCTTCATAGGCATCAACACCATCAGCCTGACCGCGACATCGTCGGCGGCCAACGCCACGCCAGGCTATATGGATTTCTATCTGTTGTTGGACGTGTCGGGGTCCATGGGCCTGCCGTCCACCGACGCCGAGCAGACGCGTCTGGCCGCGGTCAATCCCGACGACCTGTCGCAATACCCCCTGGGCTGCACCCTGGCCTGCCACTTCGATCCCATCACGACCTATACCTACAACTCCAAGGGCAAGGTCACCAGCAGCAGCACCTCCTACACGTATGGCTATGCGATTTCTCGGAATGGGGGCAACGCCGCTTGCGCCGAGGGCACGCAGACAAAGAACTGCCCGGCATCGGTCTCCAACTGCCCGACCGCCGGGACCAGCGCCTGTATCCAGCTTCGCCTGGACGCCGTCGGCTATGCGGTGAACCAGCTCCTGGTCACCGCCAACACGACCGCGACCCTGCCCAGCCAATACCGGGTGGGCCTCTACCCGTTCATCGTGAATATGGACGCCAGCTATGCGCCCCTGACCGCCAGCACCAATGCTTCGGCCACCACGGCCGGGACAATCAACTATGCGGCGGCCAACCTCGCGACCGAGCTCGACACCGGCACCAACACGACCCTGGGCTCGGGCGGCACTCATTTCGAGAAGGCCTTGCCACAGGTCAGCGGCGTGATCCCCAACCGGTCGGGCACCAACTACACCGGCACGGTCGGAACCGGCGCCTCGGCGACCAATACCCTGCCGTGGGTCTTCTTACACAAAATCTTGGTATCTTTCTTTCTTATTCCACCACTCAAAAGGGTTACTGTTGTTATGATCCCTCCACTCGCCATATTGTTGTCCGTAAAGACATTACTTTATTTCAGTTTGAGTCTTACTATTCTCCCCAGGCTCTGCCTCAAGGCGAGACACTTGGTAATGGTAGTGAAGATGTTTCTTCACCAACTGCTGATGTTGTTACTTCAATTTTGCTGCCTCCTATTTCCTTACGCCTTCTACTTATGCCGCACAAGATGTTCACGTACAAGATGTTTTTTCTACTTCTACTGCACAAGATGTTCAATCTTAAGTTCAAGCTGGTAGTGTCCTATATGATTCTGAAAACCTCTAATCACGTACAGGAAAATAAATTTCAAAAACAGACCAACTACTGACTCGCCAATTCCAGAGGTGGTTGTGCCTTCAGGCCTTGATTAGCCAATACTTGAGATTGACCTAAATCTCCCCATTGCTGTTCGCAAAGGAGTTCGTAATTGTGTTAAGTATCCCATCTCCAAAACTATCAATCATTCTCGCATTTATTCTCATTATAACACTTCCCTATCAGCATTGTCTTTGGTCTCTATTCCTACTTTTTATGAGGTTGTTAAGGATCCTAATGGCAACAAACAATGGAAGAGGAGTTGAGTGCACTTGAAAGGAACAGTTTATGGGCTCCAGTTGATCTGCCAAGGACAGGACTCTAGTTGAGTCCAAGTGGGTCTATTTCATTAAGTACAATGCAGAGGTTGTGATACAAAAGTAAGGCCAGATTAGTTACAAAAGGATTCACTCACACTTATGAGATTGATTATCATGACAACTTTGCACCTGTCGCCAAACTAAATCTCATTCGAGTGATTCTATCCCTTGGCGTGCAGCATTCTTGGGCTCTGTATCATATGGATGTGAAGAATGCCTTCTTAAATGGTGATCTGCAAGTAGAAGTCTATATGCTACCATCTCCTAGTGTTGATACGAAGGGGGAAGCTTACAAACTCCGAAAGGTTCTATTTGGGCTGAAACAATCACCTAGGGCTAGTTTGATCGACTCCATCATGCCAAGATTAGATTTGGATTTAAGCAGTCAAATGCTGATCACACACTGTATGTTAAATGAAATAATAATCATATTACTGTCCTTCTAGTGTATGTTGACGATATGATCCTTAACGACCTAGATGACCCCCTCGCAGACTTCGGTCCCGACGACTTTCTCTCGGGCCTTACGTGGTCGCCGGTTGCCGATATCTCCGACCGCTTCAACGTAGTGCGCGGGCAGTATACCGACGCGCGCACCACCTCGCTCTACCAGATGATCGATTATCCAGAGGTGTTGCTCCCCAGCGTGGACGGCATCGAACGGTCGCACAACTTGCCGCTGCCGCTGGTCCAGTCGCCGAGTCAGGCGCAGCGTCTTGCAAAGCAGGTGCTCCAGCGGCAGCAGTATAGCGGCACGCTGGAGGTTACGCTGGGCCACACCGGCTGGCGCGTGCAAAAATACGACATCGTGACGATCACGCACCCGCCGCTCGGTATGACCGCCAAGCTGTTCCGCGTCGCATCGATCGGGGTTGGCACGCATGGGCAAGTGCAGATGACGCTGCGCGAAGAGAATATCGCCATCTACGCTTGGGACAAAGACGAGCGCGCACCCGTCGAGCCTGCCGTCGTGACTAGCTATAATTACGAGAATAACCCGCTAATTCAGGGCATCGACGACGCGGGCGCCGTTATCAACGTTATCGCTCCGGCGCCCCAAACGATCAACATCGAACGGACTTGGGACGGAGCGATAAAGCCGGGGCAGCTTCCCATAACGCTTGCACCCGTCGTTACCCGTGACGGCGCGGATATCCGTTTCGATGACGACGTGCATTATAGTATCACGACGGAGGGCGGGCTGATTGGTAACGTCACGGTGGACGATACGGATGGATCGGCGAGCAAAGGGCGAATCACGCTCTCCAGTGCCATCACTCAGCCCGGTTCGCTGCTATTGACCGTCACGGTGGGGGCGGTCGATTTCGGGCCGTTCCTTGTCGAAATGAAGATGGTGAACGACGCCGCGCCAGGGTCGAATGGTATCGGCGGAGGCACCGATTCGACGCTCGCCGCCGTCAGTTCCACGTCGATGACGGCGATGACCGGCACACACCCGGCAGACCAAGCGTTGGATGTAACGGTTTCAGGGCCGAGCGACACGATCAAACTCAACATCGCGTTCAGCTATAACCGAGACGCATCCGGCGCGGCGGCCCTGTCGTGTGATGGCGAGTATTACGACGGGTCGACATGGGTCGCTATGAGCGGCGGCGTGCAGACCGGTTCGAACGCCAACATCACCGTTAACCCGACCACGGGGGACGAGACGATTAACTCGGGGTCGATCACAGCCGAATGGACCGTAACGGGGCTTGCCGCCGGCACATATCCGGTGCGGTTGGTGGGGGCGACAACCGTCGCAACCCGATCGCTGTACCCATTTGGCGGTAGCGCGATAACCAGCAAGGCTTGACACCGCCGTCAATGGTCTAGCGCGGGCGGCGGTGCTACGGTCGCCGCATGGGTGCCGCGCAACTAGACATCGCCGCTTTCAAGCGCGTCCCGTTCGCGGACGACTTGGTTTTTGTCGGGCCGGATTACAGCGCTGCGGCGTTCGCGATGCAGATACGACAGCACTGGGGCGACACCGGCACGGCACTCATCACACCGACGCTTAGCGCCACGTATGACCCGGCCTATGTCTATTACGACCCGCGCCGCAAGATAACCGTCGGCCCTGTTCCGGCGACCATCGTGGCTATTGCCATCGCGGAGGCCACGATCGAAGCACTGCCGTTCGCCGCCGAGGAAGAAAAGCCGCTTGAGTTGGTTTACGATATGCACATCACGCCGACCGGCGAACCGAAGCGCGTGGCGGTTGCGGGTAAATTTACAATCTATCCGGGGGCAACGATATGACACTCGCCATTCTTGACGCCCGCGATAGAGAATATGTCGTTGTTGCCGCTGGCGCCGACCTCATCGCGACATATGTGCAACAAGCCATCCTCGCCGGGCAGACCGCGCAAGAGGTGCTCGACGCCATCCTCGCCGCCGGGCTTAGTGAGGGCGTGTTCCCGAGCGAGGCGGCGGGCTTGTCGGGCACGACCGACGGGCAATATTTCTGGGTCGGTTCGGGCGGTACGGTTACGCTGTATCTGAACGATACTGGGGCGGCTGACGAGATTGCATCGCTGCTCACTGTAGCGAGCATGTCGGGCCCGGAGGGTGCGAGCCGTGTGGGATCGGAGAGCGGCCAAAACGTCCAAGAGTTTATCGACGCGAACATGACGACGTTCCGCGCCATTGGAGTCGACACGACGGGCGGGACCGACATCTCTACCGCGGTGGAAGCGGCGTTGGCAATATACGACGGAATCCAAGGCACTCCCGGAGACGTGTACTTGCTCGATGCCGATGTAATTGTTGCCGACGGAAAGAGCTTGATCGGCAATGGCGCGACGTGGAAGGTCGGGGGCGGAGCGCTCCGCATGACCGGCAAACATTCCCGTTTTTCGGGATGGAGGATCGACGGTAATGGCGGTCTTTACGGCGTTATGGACCAAGGCCGGTTTAACCGCTTTGAAAACGTCGTCTGCACCGGAAACATCGGTCATTATTATTTTGGCAACACGGCCGACTTCCCAGTTGTGCGCGGGGTTACGATCGAAGGCGATACCGCTTCGACGGAAATAACGACTGCTATCGTTCTGGAGGATTGCACCAACGCCAAGGTGTATGACATCGCCTCTAATAATGTGATGGTGGGCTGGACGATTCAGGTCCGCGGGGGCCAAAACATCAATATCTCGCAGGTGAACACCTTGCAAGAAATGTTCACTGATAGCGAGGAAGCGACGGCGGGACAAACCGTATTCAACTTCGACATCGGCGGCGTCTGCCCGTTCAAGAAAGTGCAGATCGACGGAATGCCGCTCTCACAAGTCGGCGGCAATTACACGATCACCGGCAGCGGCCCAACCTACACGGTGACGTTCGCGGTCGGTCGGTCGGCTGGCGAGGTTATCCGGCTTGTCGGCTATCGCGGCGCCGAAAACATCCAGATCAACAACGCCGCTAAAAAAGTGAACATCTCCGATTTTGCGCTTAACGGCTCTGGCGATGGGGGGCTGCTGGTGCTTGCTAGCGAAGTGAACATCGCCAACGGGTTCATCTCAAACGCGGGCTATTGCGGCCTTGCGCTCTATGGCGGCACAGACATCATAAACGTGACGAACGTCACGATTGAGAATTGCGCGCAACTCGACGACGGCCTCGCCTCACCGGATAACCCAGCGGTTCCTTCGGTGTTTGCGGGCGGCGTGTTCACGAGCGGCGCGAACATCAATCTCGACAACCTAGCGCTGCTGAACAGCGCAGGCACGATGCGCTATGGCGTGCGCCTCAACAAAACCGATACTACGCTGCTCCACTCCGACGGCACGCACGCTATCAATCTCGGTAAGATGACGTGGGCCGGCGACTATATCGACGGCAGGGTTTTGGCGCCGAACGAAACGAGTGGACAGCGCATCAACTCAGTCGGCATCGATATGCAGTCGTTCCCCTACGCCGAACAAATCGACATCGACCAAGCGTGGACCCTCGGCCCTCCCGCGACTCCATATTTTGGGGTTAGCGGGTTCAACGGCCATTTGATTCGCGATACCTCGATCAAACTCGGCGGGGTGGCGTCTATGCAGACGGTGGCGAATAGCTACCTGGATTTTACACTGCTCGCGTCGGGCATGTTCTACCATTGCGTCGTCAATGTGACCTTCTGGGCGATTAACGCTAGCGGTTCGTCCTATGTGGAGGTTTTCACCGATCTAGGTGGGGGGTTGCTAGCCATGCGCGCAACGATCACGGAAACGGAGTGGCGGCATTATACAATCAGCCTGCCGCTAACGGCTAACTTGGAGCCCGATCTAATCATTCGCGTTGGCGGCGTAACGGGTTCTGCGAATGTGCAGCATCTAAACATATCCGGCCAGCGTTTACCCCTTTGAAGGAGCGTAACCCATGAACGAACACGCAAACCGCATCGCCGTGTTGCATCGTGCGCTCGCGCAGGCAGGATAAGCACCCGCTACTATGCCCGACGGAACCGGCAACACTGAGATGGTCCGCGTCATCGCCGAGCAACTGTTCGCGACGTGGAAATCCGAGCAGGATCGCGAAGCCCGCGACCATCGCCGCTGGTTCGGCGGTAATATCGGCGGCTGGGTCGCGGCGCTTGTTGCGGTCGTGACGGCTATCGTTGCTGGCGGCAATGTGTATAATCTGGCGGGTGACGCCCACGCTCGTTCGGTTAAGAACGAAGCCGCCATCGTCCAGATGCGCGTTAGCAACAGTGACCGGCTCGCTCGGATCGAGACGAAGCTGGATCGGATTTTAGAGGAGCGTAAGTGATGGCGACACTGGCCGACATGATGCAGACCGCGCTACTCGCCACGCAGCACGTCATGCGCCCCCCGCCGCCTGCCGCGCCCGCAGTTCGACCGCCTGCCGTCCCGGTGCATCTCCCCGACGGCAAGCGCGAGTTGGTGCGCCCCGCCATGTTTTTCGATGCCGTGCGCGCCGTCACCGGGGCGCTCGACCAGGTGCAGGTCGACACGATTAACCGGCTGTTGGCCGGCGCGTCGCATTGGTCGACGGCGTGGCTGGCTTACGGGTTGGCGACGGCGTGGCATGAGTGCCGTCTTCGTCCGATCGCGGAAATAGGCAAGGGACGCGGCCGCAAATATGGCAAGGTCGGCAAATATGGGCAGGTGCCCTATGGTCGCGGCTTGGTGCAACTGACCTGGGACTTCAATTATGAGTGGGCCGACAAGGCGCTCGGGTTGAACGGTTCGCTGTTGCGTAATTTTGACCGTGCGCTCGAACCGGACATTGCCGCGCGCATCCTCGTCATCGGCATGGAGACGGGCGCTTTCACCGGCAAGGCACTGCGTCATTATATTAGCGGCGAGGTTGGCACGCTTGCTCAGTTCACGTCGGCCCGCCGCATCATCAACGGCACCGATCGCGCCGCTTTGATCGCTGGCTATGCCGAGATGTTCCAAGCGGCGCTTCAGGCGGGCCAGTGGCGTGACTAGAAGCTGGCTCTCGCGCGATATGCAACGCTTCGCCGTCGCCATCATCATCCTCGCCCTGTTTGGCGGTGCGATTATCGTGCTGACGTTTATCGTCGTGCCGGACGTGAACCGAGACGCGATCATCCAGCTAGTGGGCGGCGTGAACACACTGGCCGGCATGGTGGTCGGCTATTATTTCGGCAAGAGCGCGGGCGAGGATAAGCCGCCGCCCGTCCCTGTCGAGGAGCAGCACTGATGATTCTCGCGTGGTTCAAAGCGAACAAACTGATCGGCATCGTCGCGCTCGTGCTGGCGGCCATCGTCATCATCGGCACGCTGACGCATCTCATCGACGCGGGACAAGACCAAGCGCGCGATGCGGGCGTGCAGACCGAACGGGCCGCCACAACTGGAAAGGTTATCGAGAATGTCCAGACTGCTAACGACACGCGCGCCGCTGTCCGCGATGAGCGTAGCCGCGCTGCTTACGATGAGTGCGTGCGGTCAGCCCGAAACGCTGCGAACTGTGAGCGATTTCTGCCTGAATGACCGCGAGGTCCGCTATAGTGTTGCGACCGCGCCGGGGGTGGACGACGCGGGCAACCAGTTCGACACCGACGAGACCGTGCGCGATTTGATCGAGCATAACGCGGTGTTGCGGCGGCTGTGTCAGCCCGCCGGTGGCCGCTGACCGATCACCCCCGCGAACCCGCCAGCGATAACGCCGACGATCAGACCGAGCGGGCCGGCGAGTAGGAAGCCGAGGAACCCCAGCGCGATCATCGGCCCGCAGCCGGCCACTATTCTTCCCCCCGCAGGATGCGGCACAGTCGTTTCGCAGCGGGCGCGGCGCCTGGCGTCTCGGCGGCTAGAGCACGGTCCACGCGCGCTCGGAGCGTGGCGAGTGCATCGGCGCAGCGGGTGTGAGCGTCGAGCGCATCCGAGTTGCCCCCAGCGCGCAAGACCGAGGCGATGAGGATACCGATAAAACAGCCCGCCGATGCGGAACCTAAAACGATCATAAGCATATTATTCTCCCTTCCAATTCAACGCCGCTTCCACGGCTTCGGTCACTTCGTAGCCCGTTTCGCGCGTAAAGCGTTCGGCGGTCGTCTCGGGGCGGATGAGGCCGACGGACTGCGCCCAGGCCGTATAGTCGGGCACCGCGTCCCATTCGGCGCGCGTGAACGGCACGATTCGCACAGGCTCAGACGGATCGACCGGCTGCAGATTTGCGTCCATGTAACCGACCCAAGTTGATCCGTCTTCCCAAACCCCGCCATGTCGTTTGTTGGGATTTCCGGTTATCTCGCCGATCAGCCCTTGAACGGATGGCGACAGGTTGCCTACGTAGCGAACGCGGCGTCGAGGTTGCGCTACGACGGGCTCGATGTTGCGCTTGCGATAGCCGATGACCGACCGGCGCGAATAGGCGGGCACGTTCCAAGTCGTACGGACCGGCCCCTCGCCCCATTCCGTCTCGTCGCGCAGCAGCACCGCCCCGCCATCCCAATCATCCGGTGCGCTCTCGCCACCGCTCCACGGGTGGAACCCCCGCGCCAGCGCGACATATGCCGGGTGGTCGGCGGGGAGCAATACGCCGCCGACAGCGGACCAGCTATGTGAACGCTCCTCGGCATCGATTGACCGCGCCGTCCAAGCGTTAGGCACCGAGCGGATTCCACCGCGCCACTCAACCACGATCGGCTCATCATCCCGCAGCCAATCAGGCCGCACGCCGTTGCATTCGATCGGGTCGCCCCATTTGATGGTCACGACCCGTACTCCACGCTGGAGATAAACTCGCCACCGATCATAACGGCCGAGCCGAGCGAATAGCCGCGGTCGATCATTGCGAGCCATTGTTCGTAGGTGGCGGTGCGGTCGGCAAAGCTGCTTGCGCCGTTATCGGCCAACCAACGCGCCAGTTCCTGCGGGGTGGCAAAGGCCGGGCTAATCGGCGTGCCTTCCGAGCACTCCTCGTACATCATATAATGCGTGCGCTCGGCTTCTGGCCAATTTGGCATATAGTGGTCGGGATTGGGCTCTTCCTCGCACTCGCCGCTTTTCCACTCTTCCATCGCCTGCTCAAACCATTCGCCCGGGAGGAGCGGTACGGGCTCTTCGCGGTGGCGGTATTTATTCATTTCGACTGGGTGAACCCAGTTGGCGGGAACCATTCGAACTGCTCGGCTCATCTCAGTATCTCCTCTGTAACTCTCCGACTCACCTATCACCCCTTGACGGCGCCGTCAACCCCACCCCTCAAACCGATTGCTTTTCTCAATGCCGACTGCAAGTCGATGAAGCCTTCATCATCTTCTTCAACTTCGAGGACATCATAGATGTCCTCTCGATTTGTCTCGCCTAACGGCAGAGCTTCACCAGCTTCTTTTCCCAGCTTCGCCAGCTTCTTTTGGTGTCGATGCCGACAATACAATTTTTGGGCGGCTTGGATGTTGGCCCATGGGTGGTTCATTCCTAGGGGCGGTAGGGAGCTCTTCAGCTTCTTGCCCCTATGAAGCATTATTAGAAGTCGTGCCGACCTCTGCTTTAATAAATTTCCAACGTTTACAGGGGACATCAACCTTCAGCCCTTCATGCATCATTGTGTGGGTCTTTGGGGTATCCCCTGGTATAGAGTGCTGCATGGTTTCCTCACATTCTTCTTGATAATCATTGTAGATAGCTTCTACGGGGTCCTCACCCTTGGGGGTGAGGAGGGAAATCACATTTGCTTCATGGCATCTTTGATTTTTCGAGTAAGCGACCTCCATTGTCAGGGGAGCGACATCACATGCCTCCCCTTTTGAGGTTGACATTTGCCACTTAGACGGCTGCTTCTTGGTTCAAGGCTTGCTTTGCTCAGCCTCTGATGCCTCTTCAGGGGTCCAGTAGTGGACCGAGACCATGTGAACTCCCCTTTCATAACTGCCCGCTTCATGATGATGCGGTGGGTTCACTTCATATTCCCCTATCTTTAGTTTGCCCTTCTTGATCAGGTCTTGAGCAATATCTTTGAGCACATAACAGTCTTCGATAGGCCCAGTACCCGATGATAGGGGTAGAATCGAGGGTTATCACTTCATCTAGCATCCTCCAACCTCTTGGGCTCTGGGAGAGTAAACTTGCCATAGTGGCAAGCCCATTCAAAGATACCCCGAGTTTTATTCCTCGAAAAGGAATAAGGCTTCTGCATCTTCTCCTGCAATGTGGAGATTCATTCTGCCGGCCTGCTAGTTGAAGGATCGGCTACTACCTTCACTTCCTCCTCAAGTGCATGAACGTACTAAAGTTGGTGCTCGGGGATTGATTACTCCATTCTGCCGTGGTTATAGGGGAGTGCCCCAGGTTCGTGGAATTGTCCTGCCAGAGGAGGATGCCCTCAGTCAGATCAGATAGCAGTTTGGTCATTTCGGCCAATTGTGCCTTCAATATCTCGATCTCCTGCTGCTGCTCGCAGCATATTGTGAACATAATAGGGTCATATTGGGAGAAATACAGAGCATAGCTTAGACCACTACCTTCTCTTCCGTCATCGAGTGGAGATGGCGGTACCCCGTCATCATGACTATCTGGAGCCGGCCCCTCAGAAGAGGGTGGGACCATCCCTATATCCTTGCATGGAGGTGGGTTCCAGAGGAACACTTCTTCATCTTGAGTCTCGCCGGCCGGTGACACATGTTGTTTCTGGCCCTTAGTTTCCCGTGTATCTGAATCTTCTAGAGGATCATCATTGGCTGGAGCCGAGACAGATATCACGTTTGCTTCATAACATCATTCGTTGGTCAAACTGGCAACCTCCATGGTGGGGGGTGCGGTGCCAGTCACCTCACCTTTTGATATTTGCTGCCCAGATAGTTGCTTCTTGGTTCGAGGCTTGCTCTACTTAGCCTCTGATGCCTCTTCGGGGGTCTGGTAGAAGACCGAGACCGTATGGACTCCCTTTCTATAAATGCCCACGTCATGCGATCGTGGTGGTCTCACTTCATGTTCTCCCATCTTCAGTTCGCCCCTCCTGATCAGGCCTTGAGCGATATTTTTGAATACATAACAATTTTCGATGGGATGCCCTAGTACCCGGTGATAGGGGCAGAACCGGGGGTCATCACTTCACCTAGTATCCTCTGGCCTCTTGGGCTCTGGCAAAGTAATATCGTCATAATGACAAGCCCATTCAAAAATCCCCTGAGTCTTGTCTCTTGGGAAGGAGTAAGGCCTCCTCATTTTCTCTCGTAATGAGGCCTGTTGATTTGTTGAAGGATTGGCTGCCCCCTTCGCCTTTTTCGTCAAATGCTTAGAAGCACTGAGGTTTCCATATTCAGGTTTGTCTTCTTGTTCCACTGGGGTGGTGGTGGAGCAATATTTTGCCAGAAAGGCCTCAATATCAATTGTTATCGTGCTTAATTGATCAAGGGATTGGATGTTGATGTCAGCCATCCATTGCTGAACTTCTTTCTTCAGACTTTATCTATAAATCCGGGTGGCAACCTCGTGGCTTAACGAAGGCTGGCACCTTGCATAGAGATCCTTCCTTCTTTCGATGCATTCCAGGATGGGTTCCCACTTTTTGATTCTTCCCCATAAATTGGCACATTGCGGCGTAGTTCACCATCAGGACCCCAGTAATATTCAAAATCTGTGAAGATTTTATGTGCATTGTAAATATCATCCTATCTAACTCGAATAAACATTTCATCACCAAAATGAATCTCAACATATATAAACACTCCTGCTAGCTATGAAGCATAAGCCAAAGATCTCCGCAGTTGGGTTCGGCATGTCCCAATCAAATTTGTCATGAGCCGACCCATATCGACTAAATTCCCATTCATAACATGGTAAAACAAGAATTTGTGAACCTCGACTACTTTATTTCGACTCCCACTTTTTAGATAAATAAGTGAAGTGAACATATAGTGTAGAATTCGTTATAGTGGTGGAAAGTAATTGACATTTAATTGAATCAAATCACTGACACCACGCACCTAATCACAGCTCGTCATGGCAATAAATGTGTCCTCAACGATGCCATGACCAAAAGTCATATATGCACCCCTAGTTGATACCCCTAAAGCATGTTCAAAAAGATTCGGAGTAATATGTATCTCAATACCTTGAACAGTCGTATATAACTCTCCATTTCTTTCAACCAAATTGCCATAAAATTACTGCACCAGATTGGGGTAGTATCGAGTATATCTGGTGACAAAATCCTTCAACCCGGTTGAATCTCAAAGATTGCACAGAGATCGGGCAGAATTTCATTCACCTCATTAAAATCGACTAGGCGAGAGTTGATACTAGGCCGTGGAGACAAACTAGATGCACGATGAGGTGTAGGAGCCAGCCGTGGTAGAGGAGCCGGAGCCTCACGTCTCCGAGCACTAGGTTCCACTTGGGTAGAATGCCGAGAACTCCTTCTAGGTGGCATTCTGAGACTAGAAAATCCGTTGTGTAAACCCTTGAAGGAAATGATCTCAACCCTGGGGATGAAGATGGACCAAGAGACACGCCAAAGGCTGAAATGACTTTCTCCACAATCTGGAACCTAGGGAGCAGCTTCACGGTCGTACAAACCGCCGCGGAGGTTTCATCCCGAAATCGTGACGAATCCACTGGATCTTCTGCAGATGGAAGAATGAGGAGGTTTTTGGGCTTGAGAAGTGGAGACGGCCG
The DNA here is from genome assembly GCA_024336825.1 of Amorphophallus titanum. Lineage (NCBI taxonomy): Eukaryota > Viridiplantae > Streptophyta > Magnoliopsida > Alismatales > Araceae > Amorphophallus > Amorphophallus titanum. The sequence goes on from JANBPO010006859.1 coordinate 16,280,653, forward strand.
ATCTCGACACCAGCCCGGTGAGACCCGATCCCCTGCCCGTCACCCGGCTGGCGCCGGACATGTTCGACGTCGAGCCCGCGGCGGTGGACGAGACCGAACGGCAGGGCGCCGATCAGGTAGCCGCCGGCGAGGTGGTCGCCGCCGACGACTCCCTGCCGGCCCAGCCGAGCAATCTCGACTAGGCGCCCCTGACGGGGATTTTCTGCGCCTGCCCGCCGTCGGGCGAAACGGGGATTTCGATCTTCAGCACGCCGTCCTGGAAGTTCGCGCCGATGCGGCTGCGGTCCGCGCCCGGCGGCAGGGCGAAGGCACGCTCGAAACGACCAAAGCGGCGCTCGGAGAAGCGGTATCCGCCCTGCCCGCCGTTGTTGCCCTCGGTCTTCTCGCCGGACACGACCAGCATCTCGCCGCGCACCTCGAGCTCGATGTCCTTGGCCTTCATGCCGGGCAGGTCGATGGCCAGCTCGAAGCCCTGGTCGGTCTCTCGCATGTCGGCCAGGGGATGACCGGTGAACGGGGCCAGCATGGCCAGCGGCAGGCCGCCCTGCATGGAGGCCGGCGAGGCGCCGCGCCACATCTGCTCGAACCAGCGGTTGAACTCGCCGGAGAGCTGGCTCATCGGCGTCAGCGAGCTGCGCCAGAAGTCGGCGGCCTGGCTGGTGGCGCGCTTGGCCATGTCCTGGCTGTGGCGGGCCATCTCCTGACCGGCCTTCATCGAGCTCTGGGCGGCGCGGCCCAGCGCGGCGGCGCTCTGTCGGCCCGCGTCGGTGGCGGCGGTGAACGAGCGCTGCTCCGCGTCGATGCCGGCCTTGGCGGAATCGGTCATGGCGTCGGCGCCCTTCTTGGCGGACTCCGCCCCGGCTTCGGCGCCCCGGCGCGCGGCTCCCGCTGCCTTGTCGCCGGCCTGGTTGATGTGAGTCTGCACGTCTGTCTCAGCCATGACTCGTCTCCTGGATCTGCCTGTTGCCGCGCCCCCTTCGGCGCCGCACAACGCCCACGGGCCAGCAACCGGTGCGCGCAGGGCAAGTTCCGCTCTCAAGAAACTTTCATTCCACCGTCATGGCGGCTAAGGCCTGCGGCCATGACCGACCAGGCTTTCCAGATCGTCGCCCGTGGCCCAAGGGCCGAGGCCGAGGCCGCCGCGACTCGTATCGGCGTGACACGTCGGGCGCAATCAAATTTAATCAAACGCATGAGTTTTGAGTCGGAAACACGGTCGCAGGAATTTTTGAAAGTCAGCAGCCAGTTCAAACTCGGCGCGCTGGTCACGGAATCGTCGCATCCGGTCACGGCCAATTTGAGCGACGTCGCCAAGAAAGACATTTCCGCCGCGCTAAAATTTCTTTTCGACGTGGATGATGATGTCGTGAACAAGTTCCGCGAATTCGTCAATTCCGGTCGCGCGGGAAAAGTTGCCGTGGCAGTTTTGAACGCGATTCAAACCGGCGGACGGATTTTTTTTACCGGTTGCGGTTCGACCGGGCGTTTGAGCATTTTGCTGGATTCCGTCTGGCGCGATTTTTGGCAGCGGAAAAAAAAACAATCTCCGTCGTCGGAAAATTTTGAAGACCGCACGTTCAGCGTGATGGCGGGCGGTGATTATGCGCTGATCAAATCGGTTGAAGGTTTTGAAGATTTCACCGCGTTCGGAAAGAAACAGATGACGGATTTGAACGTCGCGGCGCGCGATGTCGTTTTTGCGATCACGGAAGGCGGCGAAACGTCGTTCGTCATCGGCACGGCGTGGCGCGGCGTGGAAGTCGGCGCGAAAGTTTATTTCATTTACAACAACCCGGACGAAATTTTATGCGAACACGTTCAACGTAGCCGCGAAGTGATTCAGGACGCGCGCATCGAAAAAATCAATCTTACGACCGGCCCGATGGCGATCACGGGTTCGACGCGGATGCAGGCGACTTCGATTCAACTCGCGGTGATGCTCACGATTTTGGAGATGGTCGTGCGCGATTTGAACGGCATGGATTCAAAAAATGTTCCGGCGGAATTTTTGGCGAAGCTGACCGAATTGCACGTCGGTTTGAAAGCGCCGGAATTTTTGAACGCACTGGCGAAAATCGTTGCGTTGGAAGAAACCGTTTATCGTTCAAATCACAAAAATAATTATTATGCGGACCGGTTTGGCGCGGACGTTTTGACGGACACGACGGAGCGTTCGCCGACGTATTGCACGCCGCCGTTCCGCAAGTTTGACGACTCAAATGCTTCGGAATCGTGGTCATTTCTTTTTTTGCCGGAAGATTGGACGGATTCCGCGTGGAAAAATATTTTGAAACGCAAGCCGCGTTGCGTCGATGAGCGGCCCGTTCTGGGCGCAGTTGCGCGTGTTCCTGGCAGTCGCCAAAGCCAAGTCCTACAACAAGGCCGGCGAAGAGCTGGGCATGAGCCGCCAGACCGTCGCCAGGGAGATCCGCCGGCTGCAGGACCTTCTGGGGGCCGTGCTGCTCGTGCCCTCCCGCAACGGCGTCCAGATCACCGAGCGCGGCCATGCCCTGGCGACCAAACTTCTGTCGCTGGATCAGATGTTCTTCTCGCTCTATCACGAGATGCGGGCCGACACGCGGGAAGCCGACGGCCAGGTCCGGATCACCGCGACCGAAGCCATGACCGGTTTCTTCATCGTACCGGGCCTGGTCACGCTGAATGCGCGCTATCCCAAGATACGGGTCCAGCTGCGCAATCCCGTCAACCTGATCAGCTTTCGCGAAAACCAGTGCGATGTGATGGTCGGCTTTGGCCCGCTTGCGGACGCCGGCCTGGAATCGCGCGCCGCCGGTTTCGTACATTTGCTGGCCATCGCTTCGCGGTCCTATGTCGAAGAACACGGCATGCCGACCTGGGACACGCTGGCGTCACACCGCTTCATCGACGCCGATTATTATGCGTCGGAAACACCGGTCTTTTCATCCTGGCGCAAAGCCGTGGCGCAGGGCGCGATCGTCAACCACTGCGACAATCCCTTCGCCTATGGGCTGATGGTCAAGGCCGGGCTGGGCTGCGCCCTGGTGCCGGAGTCGGCCCGCAACCTGCGCTACGAGGGCGTGGTGTTCAAACCGCTGAAACTGCGCCAACCCAACCCGGTGAAGCTGTGCATGGTCTGGCGCAAGCATCAGGACAACCCCGTGGTCGACCGGGTGCTGGGCCTGACGCCTCGCGAGAGCAGCCTTGAGCCGATGCCGGATGGGCATTGTTCGATCCAGGGATCGCATTGGACCTAGGGGCCCCGGCCGCTAGATTTCGCCGCCTTTCGTGGGCGGGGGTGGGGACGATGGTCAGCAAATCGAGTTCGCCGGCGCCGGCCGCCCGGTCCCTGCCGATCTGCTGAGCATGGGCCGCAACCTCGTCGTCATGGGCGTCTCGGGCACGGGCAAGTCCACGATCGGACGGGCCCTGGCCGACGCGCTCGCGGCGCCCTTCGTGGAGGGCGACGACCTGCATCCGCGGGCGAACCGGGAGGCATATCGGGGGATTGCGGATGGCATCGACGCGCGAACAGGATAACAGGCGTGCGCCGGTCTTCATCTCCGCGCCCATCGCCGCTCTTGTCGAAGGCATCTACCGCGCCGATACGCTGATCGGCGACGTCCGCGCCAGGGGCAATCACGGCCTTGGCACCTTCAACGATCTCGACGGCGAAATGCTCCTGATCGACGGCACGGTCTATTGTCTGCGGCCCGAGGGCAATGCCGAGATCATCGGCGACGAGGTGAGAACGCCCTTCGCCGTCGCCACGCATTTCATCGGCGATACGGAAGAAATCTTCGACACGCCGATGAGCGCCCATGAATTCGAGGCGCAGCTTCTCGATCTCATCCCCTCGCGCAATCTGATCTATTCGATCCGCATCGACGGCAGCTTCTCCCGCGTGCGCGCCCGCTCTGTCCCTAAGCAAAGCGATCACGTGCCGCTGGCCGAAGTCGCCAAGGTCCAGACCATTTTCGAATTCGAGAATGTCGAAGGAAGCCTCGTCGGCTTCTTCACGCCGAGCTTCCTCGATTCGGTCCATGTGCCGGGCTTCCACCTGCATTTCATCACCGCCGACCGCAAGCTCGGCGGCCATGCGATGGGCGTCGCGCCGGTCTCCGTCACGGTCAAGCTCCAGCATGCGCCCTCGGTCGAACTCGGCCTGCCGCTTCCTGACGGCTTTGTTTACGGCAACTACGAAGGCATTTTCACGGTCACCTATGACGACTGCGGCGACTGGTCGATCACGAACGTCGCCGTCGAGAAGCGCAAGCTCGTCAATGGCAAGTGGCTGAGCCGTCCTCATTCCCTCAACGTCAAGAACCTCGACGAGCGCGCGGCCTATCACAATCTCTGCTCGGTGCTGGAAGTGTCCTACGCCGGCACGATCAAGGACGCGGTCGCCGAGGCTCTGCGTGAGCACGAGCCGCTGATCTACACGTCGAGCATTTCAGCAGGGAGGTCGCTATGAGCGAGCAAGCCGTCGCCGTGAGGCAGGAACAGGCGCCTGCGCAAATCCAGACGAACAACGTGCTCTCTATTCTCGACCGCGTGCTCTCGGACCCGAATGTGCCGATGGAGCGCGTCAATCAGGCATTCGAGTTCTACCAGAAGGTAGAGGCTGAGCAGGCGCGCAAGGCATTCCTCGAGGCCGGGCAAACGCCGGCTTCAGCGTGTCGACGCGGCTCACGTCCGCGACTACTGTCATGGATTCGGAGGGACGCGGTAAGGCGGCGAGCGTCCGCCTTATGTTGTCATCCTGATGCGTCCGAAGGACGCCGAAGGATCTCAACGTCATGCTCGCCGCGTATATCGCGGGCCACCCGGAGCGCGCGTTCGCCGCCCAGATCGTCGACCTCGCGGTGAAGGGCAACGTGCGTCTGCTCGACCACCCGGCCGACTCGACGGCGCCGCCGCAGAACTGATCCCTCCCCTCTCTCCCAGGGATCGGCTCCAAGCCCACCTTCCGCGGAAGGTGGGCTTTCTTTTTCGCGGCCTCAGTCCTGCTTGCCGCTGAAGTCGAGCGGCTCGCCCTGCTTGCTGTCCTCGCTGCTCCAGACCGACTCGCGCACGCGCTCGCAGTCCTTCGACACCGGCTCCCCGGGCTGGCTCGGCGCGCTGGCGCTCAGCGGATTGGCATCGAGCGCGGCGTTGGTGTCGCGGTACTGCACTCCGCCGCAGCCGGCGAGCGCCATGGCGGCGAGCATGGACAGCAGGGCCATCGGGCGCGCGAAACGCGAGGCGCGGGGATTCGTGGTGGAAAGGCGCATGCGTGGCTCCGTCTTGGTGGCGATTGCAGGATTGTGCAACACGCGCGGCATGTAACGGGAAAGCGGTCGCGCCCCGGTGCGCTCCTACAGCGCGGGCGTCGGGCGCGGAGGCCCGACCTGCGGCAGCAGCGCGCGGCGGTGAGATTTTTTCCTAGGGCGATCCCGCGGGCGACGCGTCGCCGCAACGTAGAATCTCCGCGCTCCGATGCCACGGCGAACGATGGGGGCATCCGTCGGAGGCATCGCGCACACGCCGCGCAAGGCGGCGTGGACCACGATTCCAACAGGGGACAACATGAAGAAGACCAGACCGGCGGCCGCCATGGCCGTCGTGTCGGTGCTGTAGGTGTAGGTGATCTTGTCGAAGAGCGGCAGACCCTCGTTCCAGTAGTGCTCGTTGGCGAGCAGCGTCGCGTGGCTCTGCTGCACGTTCTCCTCCAGCTGCCACGGACCGGAGGTGATCATCGCGATGCTGCCAGCCGCGAACAGCTCGCCGTACTTGGTGTCGGTCTGGTCGAGGTAGATGCTCTTGTCATCGATCGCCGTCTCTTGCAGCCGCGTTCGATGCGTTGGCCGACGAACGGCCAAGCAGGTCATCCAATATTCCCATGATTATCCCGCCTCAAAGAGGTAGACGCGCCCGACTGTTCCGTTGCAGGTCACAGTGAATGGCGCTAATTCATCTTCTGCAGACAGGCTTCCGCCCGTCAGGTTGCCGCTCTGTCCGTCTTTATTGACGCCGGTCCATACGAGCGTTCCGGTCGATCCGAACAACGCGGAAAGCCCGATGATCGCACCGCCCGGAGGCGATCCAATCGAGCCGCCGAGGACGATGGTGTTGCTGACACCGCGAGAATTGTAGATCGAATAGGCTACGATAGCCTTGTTAGCGACGCTGATAGTTCCAGATGCGCTGAAGCCCGCAGAGATCGTTCCAGATGTTCCCGATGGAATATTCGCTATCGCGATCCCGAACGCATTTGAATTGCTTGGTCCGCCAGACGTAGAATAGATGATCGTGGACGGATTGCCGGCAATCGTCACACCCGAAAGACTTACAGTCGATGGCGGGCTGACACCGATACCGGCATAAGCGCCGACGAGGATAATCCTGTTCTCGTCTTCAGCGCCGAAGTTAAACGATCCGCTGACGCTGTTATTCACCGCGGAACTGGTCACGCCGCCGATGTAATTCGCTTCAACTCGACCGAAGGTCTGCAGCGGCATCAGGAACGTCATTGACGCGCCATGATCATGTAATCGACGCCGAGCGTTCCGAAAAACCAGAACACCGCAGAGAATTTATGCGTATTGGTCGTATTCAGCAGAGCGCTTGGATATGGTGCCGTGAAGCCGGTGAACGTCACAACACCGGCCGCAGACCCATTCTCGATATGCAAGACGCAAGAGCCGACAGGATCACCAGAGACCGGCACAATCTCGAAGGCGCCGTTGTTGATGACCTTTTGGAAATAGCCCGCAAGAGGATCAATCGTGATCGTTCCGCCCGTGACAGTGCCGTGATCGACCCAGTTATGGGTCAGCCCCTCATCTGCCGTTCCGCCCTGAAGAAATGGCTCAAGGCCGCCGACGCTGACTGAACCAAATGTGCCGGCGCCGGTTACGGCAATCGAATCCGCTTCGAGATCGCCGCCAGCCTTCGAATTACGCGCCAGATCATCCAGAAATCGCCGCATCTCCTTCGCGATACAGGGCGAGTAGTACCGGGTCACATCGGGGCAGGCCTGGAACCTGACCCGGGCCACCGTTGCCTGCTGGGCTGATAGGCAAAGGCGAGGGGGCCCTGGTGGCATGGCTCCCGGATGGTGATCCCACGAAAACAGGGGAGGCTCTTCCTGCATGGCCTTGGCGGAGAGGATCCCAAAGGAAGATCTCTTCTTCTTGCGCTTCCTCGGGCGACGGCAGGGGCTGTTTCATATGTCGGGCCTCCTGCGCGGAAGTAGCTCTCGCAGAACTCCTGCCGAATGAAGTTGAGACCGATATCACGTCGACTTCGTAGTGATCCTCTGCTGAGAAACCTAGCCCTGGGTGCCTGGTGATTTGCAGGAGCCTCCGGTCCAGGTTCGGCGGGTTCCACATCTGCGCAAACATCTTCTTTTGACTGGCAGGCTGGTAGAGGGGGATCCTCTGCTTTCTGACCACTCTGACCGCACGGCTGGCCATATAAGGGAGTCCCGAGATCGGGACGTGGGGGTCGTGAAGGTCGTCAGGGAACTGACAATCCTCATCTCCCCTGACGGGTTGCTCGTCGGCCACGTAGAAGATGGTGGGCGGGCCGTCATCGTTCGGGACCTCAAAGGTCCGCAATTGTTCGGCCACTTGGCAGTCGAGTGCCGCTACTGGTTTGAAGATCCCCGATGGTACTTCGACATCTTCGAGCAAGTCCTCGAGACGAGGCACTCCCGGAGCAGGGTAGACGTCAAGGGGTAGTGCCCTGAACGTCCCTTCCTCCGTGATGAATGGCACATGTGGGAGGGCAGCCTGTCCCGGAGGTGGTGGTGGAAACCATTGCTCAGGCTTCACCTTCTTCTTGCCTTTGTCTCGGGCGGCTCGTGGAGTCTGCTTTGCTTCCTCCAAGTATAAGTTGGCGTCCGACAAGTGGCATTCGAACACTTCAAATGGATGGAGGTCGGCAAAAATTCTGGCTTCCTTCCCCTCCCAAGGGTATTTTATACATTGATGCAAGGTGGACGGGACTACCCTGTTCTGGTGTAACCAGGGCCGACCCAGCAACGCCTTATAGGATGTGCTGGAATTGATTACATGGAACTGGACTCTGGTGACGAAGTCGCCGAGAGCCAAGTTGAATTCTGCTACCCCCATGGGCACTTCGCACTTCTGATTGAGGAGGAGAGACGCCGTCGTCAGCGGGACGAGGCCACTTCATCGATGCCTCCTCCGAAGAGGCACGAGGGTGAGGGCAACCGGAGAGAGGGGGAGGGGCAGTCCTGAGTTTTTCTTTTACTTGTGTTGCACCCTCTTGTATAGATTTGATAAATATATATAGTGATTTTTATTTTTATTATTTTTCTTATAAATGCCTGAATGAAATGAGAGATGTTAACTGACTGACTGCTGACTCGAGAGAGAGCGGACTTGGCAAGGTGAGAGACACTGACTTGAGCGATGCGAGGGATAGGAGAGCGACGCCGACTTGAGTGATATGAGAGAGTGGCGCCGACTAGAGTGACACGAGAGAGTGACGCCGACTTGAGTGATGCACGGGAGTGTGACGTCGACTTGAGTGACGCACAAGGGAGTGACTCCGACTTGAGTGATGCACGCGGGAGTGACGCTGACTTTGAGTGACACGAGAGAGTGACGTCGACTTGAGTGACGCATGAGGGAGTGACGCCGACTTTCAGCGATGAGAGAGAGCAGCGCCGACTTGAGTGACGTACTAGAGAGCGACGCTGACTAGAGTGACACGAGAGAGCGATGGCGACTGGAGTGATGCGAGAGAGAGATAGAGGTTTAAGCACGCAGGGAGTTGGACGGTCAGTAGAGGGCTGCGTTCAATACGCAGACGGTCATGTACAGGCCGTTCTGTGGTAAATGGTCTACATATGACCGTTCTATGGCAGAACGGTCCGTTTTAGACCGTGTTATCACAGAACGGTCTATCGATAGACCGTGCCATGCACCGAACTGCGAATTCGAATGGGACTCTTCTCCCAAGAGTCCCAACCCGTGTTGGCTTTGGATAAACTCTATCTAAACCCATTCCAACTCAATCTAGCTCCATTCTAACCCAATCCTAAGAGGTTTGAAGCTCTATTCTCATCCTATAAATAAGAGGGGGATCCAAATTCGGAGTTAAACCTTCTCCCCTCTTTAGACCCTCTAAAACCTTGCCTTTTCTTACTCTTTTCATCATGAAGAGGAGTCTTGAAGGAAGCTCCATGGAAGGAACGTCTTCCGGAGGCCTAAGGGCAGCAAGGAAGGAGCGGGAGGTGCTCCAACGGCTAGCTGCCATTCCCCGTCATCTATGTTCCAATCCTGCGCACCGAGTCACAAGGAGGGGTGGAGCTGCGTTATAGAGAGTTTATTGTTATGATTATTAATATTGCTCTTTTTAGCTAGGCTTTAATTGAAAGATTTTAACGTTTGTTCCCTCTGGTGTACATTCTTTGGTGATTTCTCCATTCCTTTGTTATTAATATTATTATGGTTGCCTTTTCGGTTGCACATCGTTCTTATTGTGTTCGTTTCCCATGCCTTTGAGTTTGTTTATTTATTGTGGTTTCCCCCCCCCTCTTTCTTTTATTGCCATTATTATTCTTATTGTCATCGTTGTACGTGCGTGTATACATACATTTTATTATTACTATTGTTATTATTATTATTATTGTTGTTATTATCATTATCGTTATTATTGTTTTGTGATTTTGAGCCATAGGGTTATTATGTTTCCACCTTTTTTTTTATTTTTTTCTCATTACCTCCGTTTCTTATTGTTGTCATTATTACTCATTTACCAATTTGTTCCTTTCATTGTTCCCCCTTTTTATCATCATTATCATTGTTTATTTATCTATTTATTCCTCTTATTATCCCTTTTTTTGAATCTTTTGTTACTGTGTATTTTGTTTTATTTTTTTTATAATTATTAGAACCTGTTATGTTTAGGGTGTACCGGGCTGGGGGTTGGGATAATGCATGCCGGCGAAAGGGGGGTGGGCGCACCGGCGAAGCGGTGTGCCGGCGAAGGAGAGAGAGGTGGTGGTGAGTGTACCGCCAAAGGGGGGGGTTGAAGAGACTAGGTGCACCGGCAAAGGGGGAGATAAGAGTGCACCGCTGAGGGGTTGAGGGGATGGATGTGCCGGCCAAGGAGCGTACCGCTGAGGGGGTTAGATGGTGTGCCGGCGAAGGGAAGGAGTTGAGACGGTGGAGGAGAGACGGTGGGTGTACCGGCGAGGGAGAGGAGAGATGGTGAGAGTGTTGAGACGGTGGAGGAGAGAGAATGAGACGGTGGGGGAGGCCGTGCCGGTGAAAGGAACGAGATGGACAGAGAGACGATGGGGGGGCTGTGCCGGTGAAGGGCGTACCGGCGAAGGGCCACAAGCCGTGCCGGTGAAGGGGAAGTGAAGGGGAATTGGATGTTCTAGTGGAGGGTATAAAGGGTTGGTTCTTTGGTGGCCTTAAGGCCTTTCTTTTCTTCTGTGAGGTGCGTTATAGTCTGGGTTTTCTGAGAAGTATTTGTGTTCTGTGAAGCATAGCGGCCATGAGCAGGTCCGCCATGGTACATAACGGCGCTGATCCAATCCGTTATATACCTGGAATTTTCAAAAGAATGCATGTGTAATTTCTATTCAACTCATGTGTTATGTGAGCCATGTTTAAATTATTTTACACACACAGGGTCATCCAGAGCCTCCGGAACACCCCTAAAACATGGACACCGGTCTCACGGTGTTCGGAACACTATCAAGGTCGAAGGACAACAACTGGATCCCAACCGAGTTGACCGAAGATCAACGCGACACACGAAAAATCTAGTAACACGAAAAAATTGCCTGGCGGTCCAACCTTGGACCGTCACAATCTCTGACGGTCCAACAATGGAGCGCCATAGCGCAAGGCGAAACTGTCTCTGACGCACCTACCATAGGGCGTCACAGCTCCCTAACGCACCTCCCTTGGTGCTTCAGGGGACGCAACGACACGGTCTCTGACGCACCTTCCTTAGGACGTCATAGACTTTAATGGACCACCCTAGGTGCATTAGAAGACACTGGAACACGGGCTCTAACGCACCTTCCTCAAGGAGTCACAGCACTCTGGCACACGTATCCACGGCCGCCAGAGGAACACGACCCAAACGGTTAGAAACAAGGTAACGGTCGAACCCTGGCGCGTCACACCCTCTGGCGGTCTATCGTGGGACCGTCAGAGCGATCGACGCCCTACTGATGAAACATGACCCTGTGACGCACCCCTCTTGGGGTGTCACGTCCTGTAACGCACCCTCCCAGGGGCGTCACAGCCTATGACGGTCGCTGGAACGACCGCCACACCGTCCCAAGAATGGAACGGTGAGAAAATCCTAAAAATCTTTCCCACGCCCCCATACCTCCACGAGAGAGGGGGAAAACAAGGGAGAAGCCCCCAAATAACCCCTAGCATGCATCTACGACCTCGGATCGGCCAAAAACGCGGTGAAACGGTAGATCGACTCACAACCCCAAAAATATAGATTTTTCTCAAAATCTCCAAATACGCCCGCTCGGCTCACCACGGCCTATGAAACTCGTGGGAAATGAAGTACGCGAGTTAAGGATCCGTCCCCCTACCTCCACCGAAGATTTCACGCACCGTGGAAGTGTGGTCGCTCTCGTCAGCGCGGGTCCGACACCCTCAGCCTCGTGTGCACACTCAGACCATATGTCCTAGGCTTGTCCTCTACCTGGTAATTCCCCCTAAGCTCAGACTCGGCTGTACGTGGGGACCCTATGGTAACCAGCCTACTCATTGTCTCACTCGGGTCAGCCGCTCCACCACTTCCGGGTGGGTCGGCACACGCGTGCTGTAAGAAGGCTACAACTAGTGGACGTGTCACCAGAAGAACGGACTCACAAGTCACGAAAAATGACTCTAGAGGTAGACAAGTATAAGGATCACTCCTCGTACGACACCGACTCATGGTGACGTAAGCCGAAGACGCCACATCCCGAGACCCCCCCTCCCACGGCGCCCCACACATGGTCCCCACATGATGCCTAGCATCAGTCAGACCACGAGTCAACACGTGGATCGAGATCTGCTCACCCGGGACTCGAATCGGCACGGAAGAAACCACCGGCTAGGCCTCAGACGATGAACGATCCATCATTGGCCGCTCAGAGATGCACGGCTAAGCCATAGCCGCGCGTGGAAGAAGGACGGTCCAACCTGAACGTTCATCAATCCCAACGGTAAGAAATAACGGTCAAAAACTTATGGGATGCACGGTTGGCCTCGGGCTACTCATGGGATGAACGGTCGAACAACTGGCCGCACTAGCCCGAAGAAGGGCGGTCATGCCAGGGTTGCACAAAGAGGAACGGCTGACTCTTAGCCGCACAAGGGGGATGGACAGTCCAATACGGCCGTACCTCCTCCAACGGTAAAACACAAGTGCGGTTGGGCCCTAGCCGCACAAGGGAAGGGTCATGCGGAACGGACCACGGACTCGACCTAAACTCTAAGCAACCTCGCGGTCATCCCTATCGAGGAAAGCGTACGTACGTGCGCGGTTGAGAAATCGGCAGTGAGCTAGGGTGATCGGCTCTCTCTTGTGTCCGGATCGGGTCACGGGACGGTCACGCTCTCTCGCTCACAGCAGTGATGATACAACAATATAGCGAGCTAGATATCCCTACACATGCTCTCTAGCAGCGGCATAAAGATATATATACGAATGAAAGCAAATGCCGAGAAGGGAGCGAAGATGATACCTCCACGCTACCGGGCGTGGGGAAGACTTCCCGGCCGATCTCGTACTCGTTCCCTTACATGTTTCTGAGGGGTTTTGGAAGGGTTTTACAAGAGGCTTTGTAGTCTTTTTTTCCATCTAATCCTCTACTATATATGTGCTGCGATTTTGTTGTTTCGAAAAAACTCCTTTGGCTAAATCGTGCTATATTGTGCGGGAGAGAAAGAGGCAAGCTCAAGAGGACTTCAACGCCAGATTTGATCTACTTCCATTGAGATTTGGAGCTCGTGGATGCAGAAGACATCAAGTGGAATGAAGCAAGGAATCTGATGATGTCAATATCGTGAGCAACCATCGACATCGACTTGAAGCTCTGAGGAGTTTGCAAAGGGGGAAAATCTCTATATCTATTCCTAGCTTATTTGAGATGTTCTCAATGTTCTATCCTTAGTTTGGATGTCATTAAGGTTTTATCTTTTATTTAGAACATTAAAATATCGATTGGTTGATTGTCGGTGTGTGATTGTGTGTGGGTGTGCGGAGCTGCTACTCCGTGTGTGGCTTTAGTGCGGGGTGAGTTCCCCGAGTACGTGGGTGTGTGTTGCGGTGGCAGTGTTCTGGGGCCAGGCCCCGTGTGTGTGGATTGCTACAGAAGCAGTGTGTGTGTGGTGTTGGGGTTCATCCCCATGGTTGCTACGGTTCGTAGCGTGTTAGTGAAGCCTCACCAGATTTGGTAAGGGGTGAACGTAGGCGGATGGGTGGGTCCGGTCGAACCACCTAAAAATCTCTGTGTTCCTTATGGTGTGCCTGTGTGTTTGTCCATTTCTCCTATCTCTATTCATAGGTCAATTTAGAGATTTTAATTCACTGCATCATCACAAATCGCTACGTCTGCTATTTGTGTTTAGTGAAGGTTCAATTGATCTTTGCATAGGCTATTCATGTAAGATCAGAAAGATTGAGAGGAGTCACTGTAGGCTTTTCCTAGACCTTTTAAACCATTCACAAGCATAGTCAGTCTAGCATACATTTTAGAAATATTTTCATCAGATTTCATTCTAAAGGCTTCATACTCAGAGATTAACATATTAGCTTTTGTTTCTTTTACCTCTGAAGTGCCTTCATAAATCACCTGAAGTCGGTCCCACATCTCTTTAGCGCTGGTACACGCTGAAACTCGTGAGAACTCCTTTGGATGCAGTGAACATTGCATTACATTCATCGCTTGCCGACTTCGTGAGGAGGTTTGCATCACCAAGAGGTCCAATGATATCAAATGCCCACATGGAGAAAGGCCAGGGGGAAGAAATAGGATGGAGTGAAGAAGCAGGAGCATGGATCTTGTCGGCGTGCAGTTGGCACTTAACACACCGGTGAACATAGATAGAGCAGTCCTCTTCTAGAGTGGGCCAATAGAAGCCTAATCTTAAGATTTTCTTAGCTAGCATCTGGCTATTGACATGACCCCCACACACTCCTGAATGCACCTCTTCCACAACCTTCCAAGATTCGTCATCGTCAAGGCACCTGAGTAAGATTCCAGTAAGACTTCTTCTATATAGCAACCCTCCAACCAGAGTGTATCGCTGGGCCACTCTTCTAATTGCTCTCTTTTCCTCGGCTGTGGCTTCTTCAGGATAAGATTGATCTTGACAATACTTGGCAATTTCATAATACCATGACTTCTCTTTGTCAGCCAATTCTTCCTCGAGGTCTAACAACATAATTTCCTTGTTCTCAATGATTTCTCCTTCTTTAACCTTCCTAAGCGCCTCCTCCTTAATCCTAAGGAATGTGGGATCCTTGATGGTAGGAGTTTGACATTTATGAACGATGATAGAATGAAAGTCTATTTTAGGAAGGAAGACCAAAGAAGAAGCAAGGGAGGCAAGTGCATCAGCCAGGATATTCTGTTCTCGAGGGACATGTACGAAGACAAGCTTGGTAAAGAGTTTAGCATATGCGGAAGCCAGTTCCTGGTAGGGTTTGAGTTTGGGATTGAGTCTGTGGCATTTGACGAGCACTTGGTGAAGAATAAGCTGACTATCACCTACAATCTGCAGATGGGTAACACCGAACTGATGGGCAGCCTGTAAACCGACCAGAAGTGCCTCATATTTAGCTATGTTGTTAGTAACATGAAAGGCGAGCTGAGAGGCGAGCGAAATAGTGATACCCTCAGGTGATAGGAGAATGATGTCAATCCCCTTTCCTTTTGAATTCAAAGCTCCATCAAAATGTAACGTCCACATCGAATCGGGTTGATTGACGGACATTAGTTCCTCATCTGGAAACTCTGAGCGAACAGGGTCAAATCTGGGAAGAGGGTGATGAGCAAGATGTTCTGCTATGGCATAGCCTTTAATCACTTTCTGCTGAATGTAAGTGATGCAGAGGCTGAGGCATTGCAGTTGGTGGAAGGTACTCTTTCGATTTTAAGTTGTGCGGCTCATGTTTTGTTCGATTCGGGTGCCTTGCATTCGATCATTTTGGAGGAATTTGCTCAGAGTGTGAAGGACCCGGTGGCCAAGATGTCCTGTGATATGGCAGTAGAGTTACCTACCGATGATTTCGTGCACACCCTGTATTGCTTTGAGAAGGTGCCTGTGTGGGTGGAAGGGTAGAACTTATCGGCCAGGCTCTACGCGTTACCGCTTCAGGACTTTGATGTGATTTTGGGCATGGATTGGCTCGAGACTCATCATGCTTTGGTGGATTGCAGCTCGAAGAAGGTCTACATCTGGTAGCTTCGTGGACCCACCTTCTGTTACCGAGGTATTCGGCCTTCCTCTTCCGGCTTGCTTATTTCGGCTATCAGGGCTCGTCCATTGCTTGATACGGGTTGTCAGGGTTTTCTCACTTCTGTGATTTTGGTTGATCGGCAGTGTCTGGATGTAGAGGACATTCCGATTGTGTGCGAGTTTTATAATGTTTTACCCGAGGAGTTGTCAGGGTTGCCACCGCAGCGGAAGATTGATTTTGTAATTGAGGTGGTACTAGGTACGGTGCCTATGTCGAAGGCCCCTTATCGTATGGCACCTGCGGAGTTGTGAGAGCTGAAAGCACAGTTGCAGGAGTTGTTTGCCAAGGGGTACATTCGTCCGAGTTATTCCCCGTGGGGTGCGCCGGTGTTGTTCGTGAAGAAGAAGGATGGTGGTTTGAGGCTGTGCATCGACTATCATCAGTTGAACCAGGTGACTATTAAGAACAGGTATCCGTTGCCTCGAATTGATGACTTGTTTGATCAGCTTCAGTCGGCCCGAGTGTTTTTGAGGATCGATTTGAGATCGGGCTATTATTAGCTACAGATTCGAGAGTCTGATGTGGAGAAGATTGTGTTTCGATCGAGGTATGGGCATTATGAGTTCTTGGTGATGTCGTTTGGGCTCACTAATGCCCCTGCAGCGTTCATGGATTTGATGCATAGGGTGTTCCATCCGTACTTAGACCAGTTCATGGTCGTGTTCGTGGATGACATCCTTGTGTATTCGCGGTCTGCTGAGGAGCATGTGCATCATTTGAGAGTGGTGTTGCAGACCCTGCGCGATCATTGTGGTGTCTACCAAGGGTGTCTCCATGGACCCCGAGAAGGTCCAAGCTATTCTTGATTGGCCAGAACCCCACACCTTTCATGAGGTCCGAAGCTTCCATGGGTTAGCCGCATTCTATAAGAGGTTTATCCGGAGATTTAGCACCATCACCGCCCCTATCACCGATTGTCTCAAGAAGGGTACTTTTGTGTGGACCAAGCCAGCCTCCAAAGCCTTTCAAGAGCTTAAGGGGAGGATGACCTAAGCCCCGATCTTATGCCTACCTAATTTCTCCAAAGTCTTTGAAGTCACATGTGATGCATCCGGGATAGTAATAGGAGGGATCCTTAGTCAAGAGGGACACCCAGTGGCCTTCTTCAGTGAAAAGCTATGTGATGGTAGGACAAGATACTCCACTTATGACAAGGAGTTCTATGTCATGGTTCAGTCCCTCCGACATTGGAGGCACTACTTGTTGCCCAAAGAATTTGTCATCTTTTCCGACCATGAGACCCTAAAGTACCTTAACTCTTAGCAAAAGTTGAATGCCTGACATACTCGCTGGGTTGAGTACATCCAATCCTACACCTTTGTCATCAAACACAAGGCGGGAAGTGAGAACTGTGTAGCAGATGCCCTTAGCAAAAGGGTCTCTTTGTTGTCCACTATCCATGTGGAGGTTACCGGGTTTGAGAGGCTCAAAGATGAGTACCCTGACTACCCCGACTTTAGGCACATCTATTCCACCTTGACCACCCCTTCTAGCAGGGAACATGAGGGTTTTATCTTAGAGGATGGGTTCCTCTTCAAGGGGCCAAAGCTTTGCATACCACAGACCTCACTCTGTGACTTCTTAGTTTGGGAGTTACATGCAGGAGGACTAGCTGGTCATTTTGGGGTTCATAAAATCATTGCTCTAGTTGAAGGTCAATTCTTTTGGCCAAGTCTCAAGAGAGACGTGGCCAAGATAGTGGGCCAATGCCGCACATGTGCTTCGGCCAAACAGGTGAAGCAAAACACCAGCCTTTATACCCCTCTCCCCATCCCTGACCGTCCATGGCAAGACTTAAGCATGGACTTTGTGTTAGGCCTACCTAGGACCCAAAGGAAACATGATTCGATCTTTGTGGTAGTAGACAGATTCTCTAAGATGGCCCACTTCATCCCATGCTCCAAAACCGGTATCTGTTAATCAATTAGCACAAGTGCAAACCCTGCAAAACAAACTTTCTGATGTGTTTCCATAGATTTCTTCATTTATTTGACAGCATACAGAAAAATGATTAAAGATTTGGAGACTGATAAGTATCTTCCGTGACTGGGAAGCCCTAAGAATGTGACATCAAACCACCCAATAGCAACAAACAGCAGTGACTGTTCATTACAAAGTGGATAGCCAGTGACCACCAATTGTAGCATCAGAATGGGATCAAGAGAGCACACGTGCTTCATGCTAACTAGGTCAGTGGAGCTGAGGTTTAAAATCATATTTTCAATAATAGCTATGACTGTCTGCATGCTCTCCTTAGAAAGGGGTAGTCCAGGTCTCCTAGGTCTCTTGGAAAAGTGCAGTTCTAAGCCTCTTCCTCCATGCATAAAGGAGCATACACAGACCACAATACAGACACCATTGAAGAAATTCTCAAATTCTAGCATCATCATAGCGACAAGAAACATCCATTGCCAGGTGTCTTGCCTTTCTGGTAACATTAAGCCAATTCATAGTGAAAGCAATCACTAGATTAAGATTGTATAATAAAATAACTATGTTTCACAAGGAAGGGGCATCCTTGTTATGCCACTGCTAAAGCAACTGACACATGATAAGCCGACATCATTAGTACATACTAGAGCTACCAGTAACTAATCATACAAATGCTTTGATGTTGATAAACGGAAATTATACTGAGATAAGCTCAGGCACCTTTTATAATTATGTATCTTGTAGCATAGAAATTAACCAAAAATGAAAAGCCAATGATTTCAACTGAAGAAATCCTGGAGGGCACGTCACATCCGGACCCTCCGAATAGACACCATGCTACTGTGGAACCGTCCCCGGAATTACAGCAGTGAAGAGAAGCCAACCCTTGGGGAACCCACTGCTCGTGGGCTCTCGAAAAGAATCAAGCGTCTCGTCAACCGAGTCCGGAACGAGCCCTGAAATCCACTTCAAACAAGCCCAAAACGCCTTCAGCGGCACGCCCTTGGAAGGCCCTTCAACGGCACGCCCCTGCCGGCCTTCAACGGCACGCCCTTGGAAGCCTTCAACGGCACACCCACCACCTAGCCAAAGAAGGCCCTTCAACGGCACACTCCCTTGTGCCCATAAGGCCCTTCAATGACCCTACTCACGCATAAGGAAAGCTTCCAGATGGACGTAGTCCACCTTTCCACTAACGTCATTTTATATACCGAATGACCATGGCATTCAAGCACTCAACATGGAGAGTATATGCAAACATATGCAAGAACATGACAGATGATCAAAAACTTTCTTTTATTTACAAGTTTGTGAAAATGTGTATGATATGAACAGTTTGTATCATGCAAGTAAGCGTGTAAGCTATATATGCAAGAGTGAACCGTTATTCACAGGATGTGAGTAAAAGTGTGAAAGACATTATGTACAGACCAGAGCATTTAGAGACGAATTTTTTATTTGTAAAAATAGAGGAAAGTGTGTATGAAAAGTAACTATGTATATTCAAATTAAAGCATTAAACACCAGGCTTATTCACAAAAAGTGAAACAACACCAAACATAAGTTTTTACCTTTGTAGATTTTTGAAAGTGAACCTAAGCAAAATGAATTTCAATTCCAAGATATTTTTCATTCTCGCTTTGAGATCCCTTCATTTGTTATCAATCTTTGGTCTCAAGGCGCCCCTACAAAACAGATTCTCATTTTGGTGATTTGGGTACTCAAGCCATCTTGGGTCCCGAGAGGTTAGTCCTGGCATGAACGAATGATTTTTTATATTGTCTTCCTAGGTGATCTGTCGGAGCGGACGGGAACAGAAAGTGACTTCCCATTCTGTAGTCGACCATGTAAGTGCTGCACCCTAAAGTTGAAAAGAAGCAAGCATCACCTTCTCTTCCTCTGCGCACTCCATAGATCGAAATACGTGCTCACTAGCATGCAGCCAAATTCTGGCTGCATCTGGATCTTCCTGACCCTCATACAATGGCGGGTGGAATAGCAAAAATTCTTTGAGTGCTCGACCACGGCCACCAGGCACATCCTCTTGAGGAACAAGAGCGGAATTGCTTGAGCTTGATCCGGGACAGTCACTAGAGTAGATGAGACACTACTTTCCTCCCGTGGAGCAAGACCTCGACCTCAACCATGGCCTCTCTTACGAGGTGGCATATTGAAGCTAGAAAAAATGCACTATAACAAGAAATCCATCAATAATGTGGAAAACATCCTAAGCCAGCAATAGACAACTCAAATGGACTTGCTCTGGATAATTACACATTTCAATTCCTTATACAAACACAACCGGAGAATTTTCCAAGCACATTGGAGTTTTCATAAAATCACCAGATGGCAACTCCACGAGCATATCACAGGGAATCTCGTTCACTGGTCTCTCGATACAAGTAATAAAGTCTTCAGAAATAAATGAATGCATCGCACCTGAATCGATAAGAACATGTGCCGTGCGATCGAAAATAGAAATCGTACCTTCAATCAGATTAGATGCCAATGCCTCCGCTCGAGTGATATGTGTAACTCTGGCTTTTGGCGGACGAGTAGCGGCTGACGACTACTGAGAAGGTGTAGGGACAGGTGGTTGAAACGGTAAAACTGGCTGAGTCGGCTGAGAAGGCTGAGGCGGCGGCGGAAGATGGAACTGCGGCTGCATAGCCTGAGTGAACTGCATCGTCTGTTGCCTCAACGGACAGTTACGGGAAACATGCCCTGGCTGATCACATCGATAGCATACAACCGGCAGGGAACATGGTACACCCGGATGACTGCCACCACATCTCGAACGCAACCTCGGCTGAGAAACAACAGAGTCTGTACGCGGCCGAACATACAAACCCGATTGCTGACTCTGCTCAGAAAATGACGACTGATCAAATCTCTTCCTCTTCTTCTTATGATGAAAACCACTACCTTGAGATTGTTGGAAAGGAGCACTATCGACAGGAGAAAAAGTGGGAGAAACTACTGAAGCAGATGACTGGTGAGGCGACTGATGTGGCACAATCTTCGACACCATCCCAGTCTGAGTAAAATCACGAGTCCTCGCCAACTCTAACTCTAATGCAACAGCGGCTTGATAAGCAGCATCCAACTCAGCAACACGTGTAGCGAACAGTGGTAGGCTCAACTCTGCTCTGAGTCCGTGCAAAAACTGCTAAGTCATCACAGTCTCATCGGCAAAGATATGCGGTGCATACTGGCCCAACTCAATGAATCTATCGCGATATTACAGCACCGACATCTCACCCTGAGTCAGCTCCAAAAATTGGTACATCTTGGCTATCTTCAGGCAGGCTGGAGTATAAGCACGCTCGAACGCAGTGACAAACTCTGCCCAAGTGATCTATCGAAGCGGACGAGATCAGAATGCAATTTCCCATTCTGAAGTCCACCATGTACGTGCAGTACCGTGAAGTTGAAAAGAGGCCAACATAACACGCTAAAAGTAATAACAAAATAACAACACAAATTCTAATAAGGAAATTACAATAAAAGAAATGAACAAGCCTAATTCTAAGTTAAAGAACTAAGAAGGGAAAGGGGAGAGGGAGCTACACTACTGCCTAAGCTTCCTACGTCTGTGATGCTACGTACTAAGCTATGGGATTGCTCAAGCCTCTTCCCTCTATTTATAGCCTCTCAAAAATCCCTGTACATGGCATTTCTTCCCGTGCAAGGAAAGAAGATGCTTTGCCAACTCTTTAAGTAATAATTCCGTCGGAGTAGAGTTGCCCACGTGAAGATAGGTTGGCCGTTCTTGACCTGCAATCGTGAAGACCCTCGCGTGGAATGGCCCAGCGTCGTCCGTTCGCGAAACCTGCATGGCCCGTGCGCATGGAGCAGCCTCTGCGTTGCTGTTGCCGACGTGTTGCATGTGGAGAAGCTGCCCCGCGTGGAAACCGCCTTGGGCGGTTGCCTTAAAGCCTGCGTGGAGTGCTGGCTGACCTCCGCGTGCGTGGAGCCTTTCCGAAATGCATGGCCCGCGTTGAAGAAGCCTGGCCCTGCCGACCTACTGCATGTGTGGCCCGCGTGCGTCTGCCTGCATGGCCCGCTTGCAGAAGCCTTGGCCAGCCTGCGTGGAGAACCAGCCTGGCGTGAATAAGTCGCCCGCGTGGAAAGAGGCCGCGGGCCTCTTTGACCCTGCTGCACCTGCCGATTGAAGCCTCCATCTGCATGGCTGTCGCGTGGAAGCTGCTGCTGTCCTGTGGAAACAGCATGGCCCGTGCTTGCATGGCCGAAGGCCGCTCGCGTGGATGTGGGGAGGGTGGCCCGTCTGTCGGTGCGCGCCCGTGTGGACCCTGCCGCGCATGAGCGACCGTGCCGCTTTCTTCTTCCTGCATAGTAGATTGTAGGTTATGTATATATATTATACAATATATATATTTATATATATCATCTATATATATCATCTGTATATATATACAATATCATATACACTTATATGCATATATTTATACTTAGATATATATATCATATAAATACTCTATAAAAATAAGTAAATGATTTATTTTTATATTTTTTATTTTCTTTTTCAACAATTTCATACATTTTTTATTTATTTTATTTTCTTTTTTTTTATAGTTTTTATGTGTTTGTTAAATCCGAATGTCGTTCCCCCATGGAACATATACAAATTCAAGCCAGCCCCCCCTTGGCTCAGAACCCTCCAAATATGGCGCTCCCCGCCCGTCACGCTGACTTTGTTACCCGGAAAATTTGCGAACCAGCTCTCGCCATCGTTTCCGTATTGATCAAACCACAGGGTCCAGAGCTCCGTGCTAATCCAAGGGCTGCTTCTCTTGGTCGAATCAATCGGCTGGGCCGGCGCGGGATCGTGTCCGTGGTTGAGCCCGCTGAAGAACATGGGCACCGTAATTCCATTTTTGTGGGCCAAGTCGCGCAAGTGATCCATATATGCGCCGTCGGAACTCGTCCCCCAATACCGCCAGCCTTGTGTTGGCATTTCGTTCTCTAGCTGAACCAGAATTACGTTTCCACCCTTGTTAATCTGGCGGGAAGCGATCACGGGCAAGAGCTGATTCCACCAAGCATCAACCGCAGCTAAATAGGGTTGGTTTTCTTTTCTTACCTCAATACCGGGCTTAAAGATGAGCCAATCCGGAAAACCCCCGTTTCGCCACTCCGCACAGGAATAGGGCCCAGGGCGGACAATGGCGTATAGCCCCAAATCCTTGGCCATATCCAAAAACGCGCCAAAATTTCGGCTATCGCTAGCGAAGTCAAAATGGCCTTCTGTCTCCTCGTGGTAGTTCCAGAAAACATAACTCTGGACCGTGTTGAAGCCACTGCGCTTTAGCTTAAGGAGCACGTCGCGCCAATTCTCGCGAGGTACACGGGCGTAATGCACACTGCCAGAAGCAATAAACGTTCGTTTCCCGTTGATTATAAACCCTCGGCCATCGAAATTGATCGAGGACGCGGCGTCATCTCCGGGGGGAAAGATGTTGTCGTTATCCGGCTTTGCTTGGCAAGGAAGACAAAGACCAAACAAGAGCAAGGCGAGGAGCTTTCGATGGCACATTCGGAGTGAGTTCAAGGCGGGAGAAACAACTGGTATCATTTTTAAGAACTGCCCAGTTCCGGTCACAGCCGGAAAGAAGAGTTGAAACTGGGGGCAATGTAGCGGCTTTTCTCGCCAGCCTCAGCCACCTTGGCAACCCGTGCCATAGTTACCGTGGAAACCGATCACAACACAAGGTCTCTCATGATTACATGGGTGACCCGGCGATTTCTTTTCGTGGCCCTGTCCTGTGTGCCTTTAATAAAGCATAAATGAAATCCGCTCTCGATATGTTCCGGGTAAATGGCAGGAACTATGGGCTGACCTTTGCCCTCGTTAGCACGCTTTTCTTTCTCTGGGGCCTTTGCAACGGGATGATCGACGTGCTTAACCGCCATTTCCAGAATTCCCTCCATATCACCAAGGCCGAATCGGGCTTCGTCCAGTTGGCAAATTTTATGGGCTACTTTGTCATGGCGGTGCCGTCAGGCTTGCTCGCCCAACGCTTCGGCTACAAAGGCGCCATTCTGCTAGGCCTCGCTCTCATCGCCTCTGGCGCACTCTTTTTCATTCCTGCGACGTGGATAGGAACATTCGCCGCATTCTTAACGGGCCTTTTCATTCTGGCTACCGGTCTGACCATTCTCGAAACCATCGCCAATCCGTATACCACCGTGCTCGGTCCCGCAATTTCCGGCGCGGCTCGCATCAATCTCGCTCAGACGTGCAACGCGCTTGGGACCTTCTTCGGCCCCTTGGTGGCGGGCGCCTTCGTTCTTTCCTCCACCGGCGAAGCCAACACCAGCAATAGTACGCTGTTCATTCCCTATCTATTTATAGCCGCGCTTGTTGTCGTGCTGCTCATTCTTTTCATAAGAGCTGAGATTCCCGACCTCCGTGGTGAAGATGATCCCAAGATGCCATTGGGCGAAATTATGAAGGAAGATTCCAAACCTCTGCTTTCACGATGGCACTTTACCCTTGCCATCGGCGCACAATTTTTCTACGTCGCGGCTCAGATCGGCGTGTGGGGATTCTTCATCAATTACATCATCAGCCCTGATACGCCTGATCTCCCCGAATGGCTTGCCAGATGGCTCCCTTCCGGTTGGACCTACTTCGGCATACCGAAGGTTCAGGACCATAGCGGTGATCTCGTACCGGTAGCTGGGCTCCTTCCGGCTTGGCACGTCACCGACCTCGGTGGATCGAAAGCATTCGCTGGCGGCATCCTGTGTTTCCTCGCCGGGCGATTCATCGGAAGCATGATCCTGCGAGTTTGCAGCGCTCATCTTACACTGGCTGTCTTCGGGTTGTTTAATACGATCATGATGACGCTCATCATGCTGCGTCTCCGATGGATTTCCGTGGCGGCCCTGTTCCTGAGCTGTTTTTTCATGTCGATCATGTACCCGACAATCTTCGCTCTTGGCATCCGCGGCCTCGGTGCACATACCAAGCTCGGGTCCTCTCTCATCGTCATGGCCATCGTCGGCGGTGCGATTGTCACTCCCTTCATGGGCTACGTGGCAGACATATCATCTATGCGCATAAGCTTTGTCGTTCCCCTCTTCTGCTTCGCCTACGTCATGGTTTACGCCGCAATCTGGCCCGCACTCGAACGGCTCGATACGGGCCGCCAGGTGGCGGATTGACCCAATAAGCACCTCTGACAGATGGTAGAAGCAGCGCACGTTAACGCCCATCAATCCGCCGGTGTTGGCGCTCGGGCGACTCAAGGATCCTGGTTCTTGGGCTGAGCCACCTTGGCGCTAATGATTAGAGTTAAAGGTCAATTTGACGCTCACCATAAGCATCCCATGATAGCTATTAGACATTTCTAATCACATGTAAGTCCATACCGGATAATTGCTTCCATAGCTCTGGAGTTATATTTTCATATAATGGAGCAGCAAATGCTTAGACTTCACTGGAATGAAGCTTACCGAAACGCAGATCCATACTTTCGTCGCCAAGGTCCTCCATCTTGGCCGGGGAAAAAAGAAAGAGTATCTCGACCAAGTCGATCACCTGATCGCTCGTCTCGAGCAGAAAATCAAGGACGATGGTTCTTTCAAGGTCGTCGGTTTCAAGAAAACCGGATCGATTATGAAGGGTACCGTGTTGAAGCCTCGGGGCCTGTTGGGAGTTGATGCGGACATTGCAGTTTTTCTGGACGTTTCCGAATCCGAGAAAGAAGACGTCGGCAATCTTCACCGGATCATCCGTGATTTGCTCATCTCGGTATACCCAAGCAAAAAGCCGGAAGAGTTCGAGGTTCAGCCCCGGACGCTCGGTATCCACTTTCAGACTTCGGGCCTCGATGTGGATCTTGTCCCAGTCATTGCGATCACCGCAGATCCAAATTTCGGCTGGCAGCCCTCATCGCAGGGAGGAAGTCCGGTCAAAACCTCCATCACGGGCCAGTTGGCATTCATCAAAAGTCGGCGCAAGGCCGACGCGTATGCACAATGTATTGACAGGCTCATGGTGACGAAATTAAGATTCACACATAGTTACTTTGTTACTATCATCAAAATAGAACAATATATGTTGCTAGCATCAAAGCCAAACAACATATGCACAACATCCTTGATTAGGTCTGGTTTCTCATCTTTTGTTCGCTAGATGAAGCTTAGTAAACCTGCATTTCATTTGCTACTCCATGGTCTCTGGCGGCCCATTTATGGCACGTCACACTCCTATAACGCTCCTATCTTAGACCGTTAGGTAACGCAAGAGTCATAAGACGCAATGGCTTTCTTCAAATCTCTTTCTATCCATGGTGGTCTGGCGATTTATTGTGCAGCCATCAGAGTCTTCTGACGCATTAACATTTGGCCATCACATCCTTGCACAATCCTATTCACGACTTCTTCGCCCATTGGCCTTATCCTTTAGTGGATAACACAGCCTGACGGTCCATTCCTAGAGCATTACATTCCTGTGGCAGTTTAACGTAAGGTTGTTACATCAGACAGAGAGTTCTAGTAGAACTGCTCTTTCTCTGCTACTCCGTGGCCGGATTAAGAGTTTGATCTGATGATTTCTCCCTCAAATCTGATCCTTAGAACCTTCTGTTTGTTTCTATGGACTCTTAAGAGTATTATCTTCGAGAGTTTGCTAAGAAACATCCTACTTTCTAGCTGGATTCTCTCCAACTCGTCCAGAGACTTGAGGGCCTATAAATAGAGCCCTTAGCTTCATGGCTTGAAAGAGGAGATTTCTGGAGTTCGCGTCGAGGTGTTGCTACTTCCTGGAGCTACAACGAACCAAGGAGAACTGCTTCCCACGTCCATCTGCTTCCTAAGTCTAGGGAGTATTAGTTCAAAGGGTTTAATTCAGTCAATTGTCCTCTTTAGTTCTCTTTTTCCCCTCATAGCATCATAGCATCCTCCTTTTCTCCCTCTCTCACATTCTGGCATCTTCTACATCACTTTAAAACTTCCTCCCATCTTTTAAAATGCCCCAGAGGGGTTAAAAAACCAACCTCCCCGATATTTCCCTCTCCTTTTACATGTTTTTTAACTCTCTTTCATTATAGTTACTACACTGTTCAAAGGGCTAATCGGGGTTGTTTCTTTGTGTTTCTACTCTCTTTTGCACGTTTTACAGGTCCTTACCTAACAGCCAAGGGCTTCCTCCACACCCATCCACCCCCTTTCCCCTCCCATTTACCTCCTCTTCCCTCCTCCCATCATCAACCTGCACCTTCAGATCACAGGTAGCAGAGAGCCATTCATTTGAAGAGGCGACTGTGACTTCATCCCGGAGTTTCTGAAGCCTAAAGAGGTACTGGTGGAAGCGTCTCCGAGTCATCTTCGTAATGGTGGCAGTCTCATCCTCATCCGAGCTCTGAGCTTGCCGTGAGAGTCATTCTTCCCCGACTACGTAGAAGAGGTCCGGCCAGCAACCTGAGGCTGATTGCAGAAGCTGTCACTACTGGCCACCTTAATATATTGAGGCGAGGCTTGGCCGGGACCTTCGACAGTGAGTCTTCTTCCCTCTCCAAGCAGCGGGACTCCATTTGGCATCTAGAGCAGCAACTTCTTAATTTTCTCCCCAGGGTGCACTGTTCTGTCCTCTCTTGGACTGAATAGATACCCTGTCACTATTTGAGCTTCTTCGACCTACTCTGACATTATCTGGTATTCCCGTGGATCACGTTTTGAAGGCGACTTGTCAACGGTCCCAACGCCTCTGGCCGCGCTCGATTTGGAGTTCGAGACTATTCGTGACGGCCTCAGCTTACTGCTGCTGTGATCCTGTAGCTGTCTAAACCCAGACGCAAAGACCCTATTCAAGGCTCTTCCCCAACCGCACCAACAACCTGGAATTTTCCTAAAATTCAGGAGACATCCCGGTCCAGTTACGGAGAGTTTGCCTCTAGTCTCGTCAAGAAAGGAGTTCGGGAGTGGTCACAGCGGCACCGACATCACCTACCTATCCCCTGTTCTAGAAAGAGGACAGAACCGACTCCACCGTTCATTGAAGCTCCTCGCTCTTTTCTTTCCCTCCCCGCTTGGCCGGCTGAAGGCCCCTCCCTGCGTGGAGGTAATTTTGGGTGTAAGTAATATAACCCCCACCCCAAGATCCCCCTCTTGCGAGACGTGTAGTGTTGTAAACTTTTGGGTAGGTCAAAGCTACACCGGCGCGGCGAGCGGGTGCATACCCTCGCCTCCTCGCTCGCCCACGTCTCCGACCAGAGTCGGTTTCTTCAAACCGGCTAGGTAAGCTCTCGGCCCTTGCTCCAATTTGTGCTTGTTCAGTTAACATTCTTCACGAGGACGTCGCCTATATAAGAGGGGTAGATTGTAACACCCTCAAATATAGCTAAGTTGTACTCTATATCACCGAGACGCCTTTTGAAGTATCGGCTCAGTTCTTGTTAAGAACTCCGAAGTTAACAGTGCTTAATGGGGAGTGGTATTGGAATGGGTGACCTACCCGGGAAGTCCTCCATTCTGGAGCCGATCGCTATTAGAAAGGGACAAAACCGTGAGGCCGGTAGGCCAAAGCGGACAATACCTCGACGGTATAGAGTACGAGACGTGACAGATAATGACCCATATTCCATCATGTCCTCCTTTTGATTTAGACAGACCTATAATGAAGTCCATACCGATATCCTCCCACTTTCACTTAGGAATATCAAGAGGATGTAGCTTACCAGTAGGTTTTTGGTATTCTGCCTTGACCTGTTGGCAAGTGAGACAGCGAGACACGAAGTCCGCTACTTCTCTTTTCATGTTGGGCCACCAATAGGTCCTTTTTAAATCTTGGTACATCTTGGTAGATCCTAGATGAATGGTGTACCTTGATCTGTGAGCTTCATCTAATATTTTCTTCTTCAGTTCTGGACAATCTGGTATACAAGTTCTATTTCTGAATAACAGCCTTCCATCTGATACTAATTTGAAATCATATTGCTCTTCTATTTTGCCCTTGATTTTCACTAATGTTGGGTCGTTATCTTGGAGTCCTTGTATTTCAGAGAGTAGATCTGGCTATATGCTCATGTGGGATAGTATAACATATCTGCTCTCCTTGTCCATGCTTATATCAAGCCTAGAGAATTGTTCTAGCAACTTCCACTCCTGAATCATACAATTGGCTAATATCACTCTTGGCTTTCGGTTGAGGGCATCAGCTATAGAGTTACCCTTTCCAGGATGATATTGTATTGTGAAGTCGAAGTCCTTGAGATATGCTAGCCAACGCCTTTGCCTCATATTCAATTCCTTTTGAGAAAAGAGGTACTTGAGACTCTTGTGATTGGAGTATATAATAAATTGTACTCCATATAGGTAATGCCTCCATATCTTTAGTGCAAACACTACCGCAGCCAATTCTAAGTCATGAATGGGGTAGTTCTCTTCATGCTTCTTGAGTTGTCTGGAAGAATAAGCTATGACTCTTCCTTGTTGCATCAAGACACATCCAGGGGCAAGGTCAGTGCAAGGTCCGTGCAGGACTTGTGCAAGGTCGGTGGACGTACGAGCAGGGTCCGTGCAGGGGACGAAGGCCAAGTCAGTGCATGGGCAGGCAAGGTCCGTGCACATGGGGCTAGGGGCTGAAAGAAGGTCAGTGTACATGGGGGTAAGGTCGACGCACATGCTGGCTGGGTCAGTGCATGTGTAGGGAAAGTTAGTGTACCTATGGAATATGCCAAGGACAAGGTCAGTGTACATGCTGGCGAAGTCAGTGCACATGCATGGGAAGTCGGCATAGTTATGGGGTATGCCAGGGGTGAGGTCGGTGCACATGCAGACTAAGGTCAGTGCACATGGGCTAAAGTCACTGCACATGCAGGCTAAGGTCAGTGCACATGCAGACTAAGGTCAGTGCACATGGGCTAAAGTCAGTGCACATGTAGACTAAGGTCAGTGCACATGGGCTAAAGTCCGTGCAAGGCTTATGCAAGGCTTATGCATGCGGGGGGATGAAGTCCGTGTAAGGTCTGTGCACGTACAGACAGGGTCCGTGCAGCTATAGGCCAAGTCGGTGGACATGCGGGCAGGACCCGTGCAGGGTGAAGTCAGTGCATGTTCTGAACGAGGTCCATGCAATGCATGATGAAGTCCATGCATGGTCCGCGCATGTGGGGCCCAAAGTCTGTGCATGTATACAAGGGGGAAACAAGGTCCGTGCAGGGTCCATGCAGGGTCCGTGCACATGCAGGCTAAAGTCGGTGCATGCATGTAGAGGGGGTACAAGGTCTGTGCAAGGTTCGTGCATAGGGTTGGGGTTGCAAGGGGGACGAAGTTCGTGCATGGGCTGCAAGGGATTGGAGTTGCACGGGGTTGAGGTTGCACGGAGTTGAAGCCATGAGGGGATGTGTGCACCGAGGAAGGCCATGGGTGTGCCGGTGAATGATGGGGGAGAGCGTGCCGATGAAGAGGTGTACCGGGGAAGGGCGATAATGTGACACCACAAGGGGGGGATACGCAGCAAATGGACGATGGGTCCTCGGGCCTATCACGCAAACACATTCAACAAGCAAGTCCTCGGTAATGACCGAATCCACCGTTGCTCACACATGAACCCGGGTGACTCGGCGATGCCGAGTAGAGGTGATGGATCAAGCCCCTAGCTGGTAGAGGCTATTACATGCACTACGCTCCACGCAGGGAGGGGGGTTCACAGGGAGGGGAACAAACGTTACATTCACTACCCTCGCGCAGGAGGGGGGATCGCGGGGAAGGGTAAGCAACGATTGCCCATACGCCGGGCTTGGGCGTCCACTCACGATGCAACCAACTCCTGGATGAAGACCGAAGGATGCTGACGGACGCCTGGAAGTAGGGCGTCGGGCTGACGGCGCTGGATGGGGACGGTGGCTGCTGCAGCAGGCTGGTGCAGTTCTGCTCGGCTAGACTGGTCGGCGCAGCTGTGGTGCGACGGCCGGTACGGGCGCTGCAGAACTCCAATCGTGGCGGGACCAGGTCGGGGACGTTGCTGACTGGGAGGGCTACGAGCCCTCAGAAGGGGGTGGCCATCCGATCACCTCACTGTGCGTAGTCGCAGGGACAGCTGGTGTCAGGTTTCTGGGTGAACAACAGGATAGGTCATCAAAGATCGGGGCAGAACTCCTAGTGCCGATGTTGGAATGTGACTAAACCACTTGCGTTGGTTTCTTTACGTCGGGGGATGAAACTTTGGTGAAGACATCACGAACTGAAACTGACATGAAGAAGGGGTGTCAGGGCCGAATTGACAGCAGTTCGTCCTGGGAGAACAGGGGCTCCGGGTCTGGCGTGCCTGTGGGAGTTTTGACGCGACGGAGACAGACGATGTCAAATTCAGGTGGGACCACATCTGGTGCGTCGGTGCTTCTGAGAAGAAGAACTCTCATGAAGAGAGATCTGGCTGAATCACGCCGGGGTGGGCTGTAGAGTTGCTACCAGCGGGGACTCAGGTTCGGACCTGAGATGGGTGCAGTTTCACGAGAACGGGCGGTGCGTGCAGTGCTGAGGTCAGATCGCCGCGAGATCACTTCTGGAACGAATCTAACTTGACGATGTACGACTTCTCAGAAGGAAGCTTTGGCTGGTTTGCACCGTGGAGGCTAGAGTAGTCTCTGCAAACTTGACCTCTACTGCAGGTGGGTTGCAGAGGACAGCAGCAAGGCCTTCTCGATCCGCGCGACAGCGTAGCGATGACAGGGCGACACCAGGGTGCTGTGGACACTGGGAGCTGGGGAGGGCGGACCTGAGTTGCAGTAGGAGAGGGGGCTGGGGTGTGGGAGGCTGGTGGCTAGGGAAATGACGTCGCGACCTTTATGGTACGACGGGTTTTGGTCCAGACACGAACTACACAATCGTCTGACGAAGTCAGAACGAGCGCACCACGGGCTCTGCGGAGCCCGAATAAATCGTCACCTCGGTGACTGGCACGCCCACGCACGCAATAATAAAAATCCCGGGAAAACTCCATTCCCAACGAACAAACAAATAAATAGTTGGAAGAAAAAGTGCGTCCACACACCCCCACTCTTCCTCCAACACATTTCCCTAACCTTGGAACCCCATATCTCCATCTCTCTAGCCCAAGAACTTCATCTTTCCTTCACCCGTACGAGATTCGGTCGATTCGTCACGGTTTCGGGATGAAATCTTCACAACCGTTTGTGCGTTCCTGAAGCCACCTCCAAGCTTCCAGATTGTGGAGAAGATCATTCCAAGCCCTAGGAGTGTCTTTTGGTTTATCTTCATCCCCAGGGTTGAGCTCGATCTTCAAGGGTCTCTACATAGGGTCTTCTAGCTCAGGATGCCGCCTAGACAGAGTTCTCAACGCTCTGCCCAAGGGGAAGCTAGTGGTCAGAGATGAGAGGCCCCAGCTCCTCCACCACAGCGAGCACCTGCACCTCATCGAGCACCTTGTTTGCCTCCATGGCCTATCATCGACCCTCATCTACTCGATTTTAATAAGGTAAATGACATCCTGCAAGATCTTTGTGCCATTTTTGAGATTCTGTAGGGTTGGAGTGACTTTGTCACTAGATACACTAGATACTACCCCAACCTAGTCCAACAGTTTTATGGGAATTTGGTTGACAGAAATGGAGAGCTATATATAGTGGTTCAGGGCATAGAGATCCACATCACTCCGGATCTTTTTTGGCGTGCCTTAGGAGTCTTAGCCTATGGTGCAGACATGACTTTTGGCCATGGTGAGGTCGAGGCTAATTTTGTTCAGATGACGAGCTGTGTTTATGTGCATGGAGTTAGTGATTTGAATAAGTTGAATGCCAACTATTTTCCACCACTATAGCGCATTCTACACCACATGTTTACCTCTCTTATTTATCCAAAGGGTGGGAGTACAAATGAGGTAACAAAAGTACACAGATTTCTATTTTATCATGCCATGAATGACAGTGTCATCAACATGGGTAGGCTAATGACAGACTTGATTCGGACAGGGCGAGCGGGGAGGCGTGGGTACGCACCCGCACGCCGCGACGGTGGCGCTTGACCTGAAAATAAAATAGCTACAGCACTACACCTCATGCAGGAGGGGGTTCTTGGGGTGGGGGTTAAGGGTTTACAACCAAAACTACCTCCACGCAAGGAGGGGCCTTCAGCCGGCCAAGCGAGGGGAGGGGACGGAGCTAGAAACTTGATGTGTCGGGCTGCTCATCGGTGCTGCCAGCTTCTAGAATCACAAGATAGCAGGTCAAAGTGTGCACCGCCACGAACACTCCCGAACTCCAAACGAACTGAGACTAGAGCCAAAACTCTCCGACTTGGCCTGGGAAGACGCTCGAATTTTTTAGATTAACTTTGAGATGGTCGCTGGCTGGTGCAGGTCTTGGAATAGTGCTAGACAGTACTGGTGCTGGCCACTCCTTAGGTATTGCTGCTGGAAGATGGAGGCGCCACGGACAGTCCTGAACTCGGATGGAGGCGGGGCTGGTACCGTGACGACCGCAGACAAGTCTTCATTTAGATGGGACTGACGGCAACATCAGACGATGTCAGGGCTGATTGTACTGGCCAGAATGGTGGAGGTGGGTCTATTTAGGAACAGGGGAACCAACCTGGTGCGACTTCGGAAGAAAATTCAGAACTCTTGATGCCGGGGTCCGAACTTCACTCCGCTTCTTTGGGATGACAGAGGACTGGTAGAAGATGCCCTCAGCCAAGTTGAATGCCCAGATCTATCGGGGAGTGACCGTGGTGGAAACTTTTCTAGGGCTCTAGTTTGCTGCCTGAGAGCTCTTGCGCAGTCCAGGAAGAATCACTCTCGCGGACAGCTCGGAGCTCGGACGAAGACGAAACCACCACGCTTGGAAATCCCTCTGGATGACCTTTCTAGTGGTATATGGTTTGCCACCAGATGAGTTGGGGAAGTGCTATAGAAGCTATAGTTTCCAGGACTCTTGCTGTCTGCCTGCGACCTACCACTAGAGCCGCCACCTTGTGATGGCCAATGAAGCAAGAAGGGGGGGCTGCAATGCAAGGGGATGGTGGCTAATAGTTTGGGAGTGGGGAGGATGTGGCTGGGGCCTCTAGGAGGGCTGAGGGGGCAGAGGTGAAGGGGGTGGGGTGAGCTAGAGTTGTTGGGAAGAAGGGCTGGGGAAAAGTTAGGGGTGAGCCTCGTGTCACTGGCTCAGTAGGGGTCCCGCAGATCCCCACCAAGAAACCAAAGCGGTAACAGCAGTAAGAACAACAAGAGCAACAACAGTAAGCAGGAGTAACAACAACGGAAGTAAAGAGGAAACTCGTACTAAACAAACCATGGCAGTCGATAAGACCTCAGCCCTCTAAACTACTCTTAATCGGTAAGAATACGGATTCCCAGGCACACAGTCAGGAATCACCATACCTACAGACGAAAACTCCGATTACCTTGCCAAAACACGCCCTGCTACAATAGACGTGTAGGATTCACATCACGACCTCTCGGACGTGGGGAAACACTACCCAAAACAATGGCGCACGCATGACCTCACCATTGTGTATGCTACACAAGCCATGGTAAAGCCAGTCACAGGCCAAATGAAGCACCACATGAAGGAGCTCACACTACACAAGAAACCACACGAAGCACGAGAATCAGAAGAGTTAGCATCTTGTGACAAAAGTTCCTCCTCACTAAAAGCAAAGTTAGATGCGTCCATTGACGTCTTACAATGTGCCTGAAGCATCTCACACTCGTCTCAAACACGATGACTGAGACACTATACCAAGTACAAGGAACAATAGTAATGAGTGACTAGTCAGGGTTACGTCCATCGGTGCTCATCCAAACATCCCTGGCCATGTGCGCACACACAAGCCCAACTCCTTGAGTCAGGCCTCTAGGTAGTTTTCCCCATAGTAGGGGGCTACTGTAAAGCAAGGAGGCCCATGTAAACTAGCCTAAAAATCGTCTCTCGGGAAGTCACCCCGCCACCACTCCTAGGTCCACTGACACGCTGAAGTGTCGTTAGGCTACCGCTAGTGGAGGCTTACTAGACACAGAGACTCAAAATAGCAAAGTACAAACATGGTAAGCACTCTCCTGTCGCACATACTACGAAACACAAAGCAACACATATAACTGTCGCCAGACTCAAGATAGACAACTAGACCTGTTGGGTTCGGTGCTATGGATTCAGAGGGGAGTGAATGAATCTCCCCTTAAAAAATTCTTAACTATGCGGAATTTAAACGATGGCTAAAATTGATATCAGATCAGCACATTAGATGGTTTTCCCTAATCTGAAAGATCAACACACCGGTATAAAATCAGCAAACGGCTTCACGGTAGCATGTTGTCTGTTCGGAGGGTCCGGACGGGACGTGTCCTCCAGGGATTGATTTCTCTTCGCCGTTGTGATTCCGGGGATGGATTCACGTCGGCATGGTATCTCTTCGGAGGGTCCGGACGGGACGCGCTCTCCAGGGTCTCTTCAGTCGGAACTGTTGTTGCTGCTGGACTGGCGGGGACATATGGGCGTGCGATTTTGCACGTCCACAAGTGTCGGGGGCAATGTCGGAGCAGGGTGTCTTGCCCCTTTCGGTTGGCCCCTCAGTAGGGACTGACGAGACATGCCCCATCTATGGGGAGCGGACGGGGGGAGATGGAGCTTGTTCCTCCACTGGTTCAGT
This sequence comes from Amorphophallus titanum, assembly GCA_024336825.1. Lineage (NCBI taxonomy): Eukaryota > Viridiplantae > Streptophyta > Magnoliopsida > Alismatales > Araceae > Amorphophallus > Amorphophallus titanum. Next base: position 16,315,708 of record JANBPO010006859.1, read on the forward strand.
GGCCAGAAGAGGCGCAAATTGTGGAGGGGGAGGTGTCTGGCCACGTGAAGCTTCGACGACAGCCTTCCTCCTCTTCTCTTGGTGAGGCTGGCGACCTTGCGCAGGCATTGCGACAAGATCGACCTGACGGTGCTTCTCTACCACCATTGGAGGAACCTCAATGGGCATGCTTGATAAACTCCCGGAGGCAACCCTCGAACTAGCTGCACAGGTGCCCGAACCAACACCGGGCATAGGAGCAGCGAGGGGCGACATCGGGGGGAGGTGCAAGTACTCCACTAGGATCGCCGTCAGGAGAGGATATAGTAAGCATCCCGTCTTGAAGGCAATTGCCTGCCCGTGGGCTGGGACAGAGACCTGGTCTGTACCATGCTCTATGTGGTCACACGGTCGGGAAACGTTCACCGGTAGCTCGACTGTCTTGAACCGTAGCTCCGGTGATGCCAACGCCCCTACAACACGACACGAAAAAGTCACCACATGAATGGCGTAGAGACCAAGGAAAAAACAAAGGCTATACCATGAGGCAGTCCCGGAGGACTGTCGGAGTTAGCCTCGTGTCGACATTGCTGAGGGGGTGATGAAGAATGGCTTTAATCGCCTGTGGACGCACTTATGGGGAACTCTTCGTTCTTTTCGTTAGTTTATTCGTCCTTTCGTTCGTTCGTTAGGTTTATTGAGTGCGAGGACGTGCCAGTCACCGAGGTGACGATTTATGCGGGCTTAGAGAAGCCCAGTGTGCGCTCGTTCTGACTAATCAGACGATTGTGTAGTTCGTGTCGGGACTAAAGACCCGCCGTACCAATAAGGAATTGACATTGCATAGCGTTAGTCCAGAGCAAGTCCACTTGAGTCATCTACTGCTGGCTTAGGGTGTTTTCTGTGATTGTTGATGTGATTTTCATCGCTATGTGCTTCTTAGGTTTTGATGGTGCGTCACCGGAAGGCGTGGATTTCCAGGGAGGGAAATGGTGCTTCTCCTCCAGTGGTTGTCGTCATGGTTTATGCACCTGTGCCGAGTCAAGTTTCAGCAGTTCCTGCCCCTGTTATGGAAGGCTTGCTGGATGTTCAGCGTGGAACGCAGAGTGAACCCTTGCTGCCTCATTTGCCATCTAGAGTAGGGCAGGTGATATCTCAAGTGCGCACCCAGGTTGAGTCCACTCAGCCAGGTTTGTAGCATCACCTTATACCTCAACCGATTGGGCAGTTGCAGCAGGCTTATCTGTCGAGCATCCCTAGAGCTCCTTCTGTTATTCCCACTACCGATGGTGCTTCTTCTTCCAAGTCCAAAGGTAAGAAGTTCCGATTCAAGAAATCTAAGAAGGCTCGGATGTTTGAGGATCGGTAAGGCAGGCAACCGTATGCAACTAGAGCCTCCTCCCTTATGCCAGTTAATCGTGGTACACCTCCATCCATGAATACTAGGAGCAGGTTAAGGGAGCGTAAGAAACGGCGTGCCCAACAGTCTTCTACCGGTGTTGTTCCATCGTCAGTTCTGTCTTCTCAGTAGTGTCAAGGATCTACTGTCCATCTGCCGAGATCGTATGGGAGGTGTGGTGGTAGCCACCCTGGCAGGCCATGCTCTTTGCTAGTGGTTTGTTTTCACTGTGATCAGCCAGGCCATATCGTTCGAAACTGCCCATACAGATCGATACCGACACAGTTCTTTTCATCGGCCCAGCCACAGCAGCCCCAATTTCAACCTGTGCCACCACAACCTCAGCAAGACTCACCAGCGTCTCAGCTTCCTCGTGCTGAGTAGTGACGTCCTATCTTTTGGAAGGTACGTTTCTATTTTTTGATTAGTTAATTTGTGTTTTAATTATTCCTGTTGTTTGAGTTTTATGTGATTCAGTTATCTGTTAATTGTTCATTATGATGGTGCTGTTTGTGTGATTGTGGTTTTCTCCTCTCCTGTCCTTGTCGTTTCTCCCGTTCTACTTTCTCCCTCGTTTCTCTTTTCCGGGGTATTACACTGGGCGAGGCTGGGTATGGTGAGGGCAGAACACGAAAGGTGACATAGCATGGTGATGACAGGGTTCTCTAACGGGTGGCGTACTAGCGGGGATGGGCCGATGCCTGGCCTGGGCAGCAGTGGGGGCTACATGTGGGTTGCATGGTGAGGTGCCATGCTCGTCGTCTCGTCCGCCCATCGCTGCATTGAGGATATCTCTGTGCCCCGGAGGTGATCGTGCTCGGAGAGGCGGAGCGACGAGCCATGCTGTCTGCTGCAGCTCTGAGTACAGTTTGGAGGGGCGGTGCAACCGGGTTTGGAGGACGTGGGCGGGACTGTAGTGCTCGGACGTGCGATAGTGGAACGAGCACCGTGCTCGGTCCCAACGGTGGAGCGATCAACGGGCTCGGACCCGGAGAGGGTAGTTGTAGTCGTAGTTAGTCCATGTGCACGCCCGTCGGGGTGACGCAGGGCAGCGATAGTAGCCACATGCGTGACTGCATGGGCGCATCCGCCCTACCCTCCTTGCTTCCCATGATAGTAGAGTGGATGGTGGCTTGTGGCGATGGGGATGGGGTGAGGCGAGGGGTCTACTCGGAGGAGACAGGAACGTAGCCGGGGTGCTCGTTCGACGCGGGCAAAGGAGGTGGAGGTCACGAGCCCTGCCAATACGTGGGAGATGGTGCGGCGGGGACGGACCACTGGAAGCACTGCCACAGTGCGACGAGTGAGGGAGAGGATACCCACGTCTGTGGTTGGTGGATGAAAGAGAGAGAGAGCAGTGTTGGCGGGTTGGCGTGGGGTGGCGAAGAGTCCTCGGGGGATTAGGGAGGCCACCGGTGAGCTCGCTGGTTTGCTGGGTTCCAAGATGGAAGGCAGGGATACAGAGTGGTGGTGGCTGGAGAGGGTGGCGACGAAAGTATCGGGGCGGGAGGACGTGGTTGGGGCTTCACACCCGTCTCATTCACAGAGACTTTGCAACCATGGGCATCTCACTCCAGATGCTGTTGTGAGAGAGGCTGTAGGAAAGAGAAAAGGAAGACGTAGATGAGGGGTGGGACTGGGTCTTCATGCGAGAACAGAGGAGCGCGGGTGGTGGATAGCCGAGCATCTCACCCGGATAGATTTCTCACCCCATCTCCTTCTCGGAGAACACACACAAGGCTTCACTCAATAAAGATGTGAATCATGTCATGAAAAATAGCCATCATGGCCCTTTGGTAGGTGGCTCCGGCATTCTTAAGTCCAAACGGCATAACCACATAACAATAGGTACCCCAAGGTGTAGTAAATGATGTCTTTTCCTGGTCTTCTTTGGCCAATCGGATCTGGTTATATCCTGAAAAATCATCCATAAAGGAGAGAGTCTCATATCTTACCGTATTGTCAATTAACACATCAATATGAGGGAGGGGAAAATCATCTTTAGGACATGCACGGTTGAGGTCCCTGAAGTCTATACAAATTCTGACCTTTCCATCTTTCTTCATGACCGGGACGATGTTCGCCACCCAGTTAGGATAGAGGACGACTCTAACAAACCTAGCCTTATGGAGCTTATCGACCTCTTCTTTCATTTTTAACGCCATGTGAGGGTGGAAACATCTCAACCGTTGTTTGATTGGAATGGACCCTGGCTTAAGCGTGAGGTGATGTTCGACGAGTGCAGGGTCTAGTCCCGACATATCCTCATAACTCCATGCAAACGTGTCCTTGTACTCTTGGAGAACCGAAACAAGTGCCTCTTCTTCGGAAGGCGTCAAATTCTTACTAATGAGGACAATCCTAGGGCTTTCCTCAGTACCCAGATTTATTTCCTTGGTGGGTTCCTCTACGGAGGCTGACGGTTCATCGAATCTTCTTATGCCACTAGCAAAAGCATCAGCCTCATCCTCATATTCTCCATATTCCTCATCCCCCTCTTCAATAGGGTCTTCATCAGTCATGATCTCATAGACACCAAAACCCTCATCAGAGACAGACGTATCCTCATATTCCATTTCTGGCAGGATTATCGGGTTCTTCACAAATTCGGGGATGGCTAAACAAGCTTGACATCTATTGGCTAAATCTTGAAGGAATCTACGGGAAATCTGCTTACCCTTGAATTTTTTGGCAACTACCCTTGGATTTTTAGAACTAGAAAAGGAGCAACAAGCCTAGTTACTAGAAGAAGGAGGAGACGAACAAGTGGGTACAGAAGGGGGTACAAACGAAGACCCCTCGCCGGATGGGTACGGAAGATTGCTTAATGGGGGTTGAAAGAGCGACCCCTGGGTCGGGACACACTCAGAAAGAAGATAGGAGGTCTCCTCAACAGAGATGGAGGAATGACGCACCTTTATGAATCCGTTAAGTTTTTTGGTTTATATTTTTTCCATCTTGAAATATCATGCCTTGCTTGATTGATGAATTGCTATTACCGTTATTTTGGCTAACCCCCTGTGGCAGGACATGGAAGCCATCATGAAAATCACTCAATCATCTGGACAAGTAAGTCAGGTATTATATCTCGGTCCTTTATTCCCTTAATGCATTACTATATGTTAAATATGTTATATAATCTCGAGAATCGGCTGGTCATTCATATGCCCAAGGATCTGATGTTCCCCTCAAACAAAAATGATGATGATCTAGGCGCATATGTTTGATCGTTGGATAGGCCGTTAGGTTGAGAAAGCTTGGGGACGATGGTTCTATCTTGCACGTCATGGTTGCAGATGGTATCCTGACCTTAGTTTCTTTAGTCTAGCAACACTATTCTCGAGTATCTTGCTATTTTATCTTTCTTCGCATTCGTTTTAAAGATTTCTTTTCCTTTAGCCCAGCATGCATCATACGCATTCTTGAGCATTATTATGCTTCATCTGTCTAGGGTATCTTGGTAAAAGTGAATAACTTTGTCCGTAATCTCGAGTAGGGAGAATCATTCCACTCTGAGTCTGAAAGTTTCCGTCGGTCCACTCACTTGGTCTGGTTAGCTGAAGGTTCCTGTCTGGAGTTTAGTTAATTATCCCTTTCCTTTCCGTTGGTCCGGCCGCTTGCCGTGTTTCCTTTCCTTGGTTGTTAGTTCCTCCAGATTGGCGTCATTTGGTCTGCCATTTCCTGAGTGATTAGTCTGATATTTTCGGAAGATTCCTATCGCTTGTTGGTCCGGAAGGGGTGTTGTTGCCTTAACACCCGCTATTCAGTCCACTCCGCTTTATCTCCGCTTCATCTCCATGTTCCATTTCACTTCCGCTTCACCTCCGCTCGCTCCCCTGCAAAGAGCATGTTAAGGAGGGGCATCTGTTGACACCCATTTTATGACCAATTAGTTGGGTCGTCTCCTTACTCATCTTAATGATGCTCCGAGTTGTTCACCCTTGTCAAGTCTTCTTGGGCCAGTTAGAAGTCTCTTTCTTGGGTCATTGCCTTCCTTGGTTGAGTTTTGTCCTTATTATGAAGCTAAGCAAGCACTTACGGTTCATTTGGTGCTCTCTTGTGCATAGCGGACTCGACGTCGAGTTGGATATGCAACCTGGGACTCAAGCAAGCTCGCACTCATCCCTCCCGAGGGAAGCGTTTGAACCTGCACTGTTGAGAAATCGACACTGAGTCAAGGGTGGTCAGCTCACTCTCTCGTGCCCGGGTCAGGTCACGGGACAGTCTCACTCTCTCACTCGTAGCGGTGATTACTTTGATTGGAGCTAGGATCCTAAACCATGCTCTCTCTAGTAGCGACAAATAGATATATACTAAGAAAGCAAGCAACTAGACTGCAAGGGGGTGACGGGTTTACCTCCACGCTCCGGGCGTGGGGAAGACGATCCCAGTCGAACCCGTACTCCCAGTACAATAATTAATAATAATTACAGAGGTGATGAATTCTGCCCACTCCACGCAGGGAGGTAAACGGCTACACACGAGATCCGAGAGTGACACGTCGGGTTGACGGGCAGCACTCGGGGCCGCTTTGACAGTGGCACGTGCAAGTACCCACGGCGCCCACATCCTGGTTGATGGTCTGGGGATGCCGAAGGCTGCTGCTATGTCAGCGACTCCTGGTTGGGTAGTCCCGTGGGCGGAGGCATGCTGATCGGCCTCGCGGAAGGCAGGGTGACCGCCTCGGGGATGGTCGTCAGGTGCCGTCCACGAACTGGAACCGCTATTCTACTCCGCGCGACCTGGCAAGAAGTGTTGCTGCGATCAGCACCGACGTCGTATCGATGCGGGATCAGTGGCGTTGGAGAGCTATCTCAAAATGCTACCACCCCAGGTGGAGAAAGGAATTTCGAATCTTTTGTTTTGGCCGTAGCTGATTTTAGGATTTGCTGGTTCTCAGATCTAGATCTGACTAGATAGAAAAGGGGGTTTCCTAAGAACATGATTTGACCGAGGGGTTTATGATGGATCTAGGTGATGAGGCCTTCACAAGAATTGTAGATCTGGACGTAAGAAGAACATGGATACCTTTTATGTTTGATTTAATGAAGGTATCGGATTTTGGTGAATTTTATAGTGGACGGGGGTCAGGCCTAGAAAACTAAGAACACTGAGTCAAGCAAGCTCGCACTCATCCCTCCCGAGGGAAGCGGACTCGACGTCGAGTTGGATATGCAACCTGGGACTCAAGCAAGCTCGCACTCATCCCTCCCGAGGGAAGCGTTTAAAGGCAAGAGGTTCCGGAGATACAAGAATAAGAAGCGTGAGAAGCGGCAAGGCAGACAGCCGTGTGCAACTAGCACTTCCTCTCTTGCGCCAGTTGATCGTGGTACACCTCTGTCCATGAACACTAGGAGCAAGTCAAAGGAACGTAAGAAACGGCGTGCTCAACAGTCTTCTGCCGGTGCTGTCCCATCGTCAGTCCCATCTTCTTAGCAGCGTCAGGGATCTGCTATCCGTCAGTCGGGATCGTGTGCGAGGTGTGGTGGTAGCCACCCTGGCAGACCATGTTCTTTGCCGGTGGTTTATTTTCGCTGTGATCAGTCGGGTCACATTGTTCGAGACTGTCCGTACAGATCGCTACCAGTGCAGTTCTCTTCGTCGGCCCAGCCACAGCAGCCTCAATTTCAACCTGTGCCGCCGCGACCTTAGCAGGACTCACCAGCGTCTTAGCCTCCTCGTGCTGAGTAGTGACATCCTATCTTTTGGAAGGTGTGTTTCCGTTTTTCGATTAGTTAATTTATGTCTTAATTATTCCTGTTGTTTGAGTTTTATGTGATTCGGTTATCTGCTAATTGTTAATTGCAGTAGTGCTGTTTGTGTGATTGTGATTTTCTCCTGTCCTTGCCATTTCTCCCATTCTACTTTCTCCCTCGTTTCTCTTTCCCTCTATTTTTCTCGACGCAGGGCGCGTGACCGTGCCGAGTTGACTGAGGTAGAGACGCGATGGAATGGGCCAGAATGTGATGAAATGATGGATGAGGTGGACGTTGGCAGGATTCGTGGGTGGATCCTAGGCTAACGTGGCTTCATTATTTTATCGCCTGTGATTTTTGTAGAAGTCTGTTCCTTTGCGTGAGCCCAGTGGTTTGTCACCTACAGTGTCGACAGCCCTGTGAAGTAGTCCACATTGTGCTTCGTGTCTTACGGTGGAGTAGTTGATTCTACTCTTTCCTTGTTGTATCCGATTGTCTAGATTCGTAGATTGTTCGGTGTTATTACTCGATAGTCGTCTTTTATGCTATTTATGCTGTTTAAGAATTCCTTAGTGTTATTCCTGTTGACATTTCCCTTCTGGTCGGGATTTGTTGGTATTAGATTCTTTTGTCAATTGCTCAGGTTGTTGTTGACCATTCGAGTTGTGGCGATGGCCGTACATATTGTTACGACAAGTGGGATCCAACCTTAGTTGGTGTGTGATGACTTCTGGTGGTATTCCAGGAAGCTCATCCTCGGACCAAGCAAACACATCCTGGTTGGCAGTGAGAAACCTTGTATAGGCTTGCTTATAGTGCTCGGATAAGTTCACACTGATCTTTAACGTTTTGCCTAGGTCTTCTCCCACCTGGATGAGGAACAAGTCTTCCACCGGAGCGCTCGTGCTCGGGCCCGGATCTTGGGTCCTCACCCACTTTTTAGGCGATACTTCTTCGGGATGTCGATCACGCGTAGAGATGAGGTAGCATCTCCTGGACTCCCTTTGGTCTCCTCGGACATCCCCTACACCCCGGGGGGGTGGAGAATTTAAGCTTCTGATGATAAGAGGATGGGACGCCTGTGGACGCACTTCCTCGCTGGGTCGGTTGGTTTGTTCGTTTGTCGATTTTGTTAAGTGCGTGGGCGTGCCAGTCACCAAGGTGACAATTTATTCGGGCTTTGTGGAAGCCCACGGTGCGCTCGACCTGACTTCGTTAGACGATTGTGTAGTTCGAGTCGGGACCCAATCCCGCCATGCCATAAAGGCCATGACATCATTTACATCCCCCGTACGAGGGAACACCTTAGATTAATTGCCGAAATTAGGGGCTCCGTGGCCAAAGAAAGTAAGACTGATTATGAAAAAAGGGGCAGGGATAAATCACACACGAGCCCATGCCGGGACATGGGCGACCGGGCATGTTGGTCACACACGGACCCTTTCATATCCGGACAAGAGTCCGTAGCGGGAGTACGGTGAAAACTGGGGTAAACACACTCAACTGTCTGCCGGATGGACGGTAATTTCAATGATGGCTCGGATAAAAGTCGGTTCGGAGAACAAGTTCGGTGAAACCGAGATATCGGCCCAAAGCAAGGTAGGGTCATGGCCATCTCGGGATGGCCCCCAGTACCTAGACCCAGCCCTCGAGGGCGACTTTGTTGTTCCTTCAGCACCGGGTCACGAGGAGAGGTGGAGCTGCGGTGTACCATTTTGTTATTGCGTTTGTTATTATTATCATTCTGTGCCTGGGCTTTGGTTGAAAGATCTTGGCATTTATTCCCTCTGGTGTGTATTTTTTGTGATTTTTTATTTGTTTGTTAGTAATATTATTATTATTGCCTCTTGAGATCTTTGGTATATTAAAAGGTGAGCTCGGATCGACAAGGCAAACCTTGTCAGGAAGATAACACTTTGCGTGAGTAGAATCTTCGAATTCACACCTCTGTCACGGTACCAAAGATCTGTTGTGTGTGATAGTTTTTGTTAGATTTGATAGTTTCTATATAGATCTGAACTTCATTATGGCTATTCCTCACACTTGTTTAAATTGGCTAAGATTTTATTAAAATTTTACAATCACCCAATTCACCCCCCCCCTTGGGTGTCATTGATCGTGAGACTTCAGTACACTCCCGAGGCCAATACCAGATGCATCGGTATATATCTCGAACTTCTCTCCTTCGATAGGTAGTGCTAAGATAGGGGCAGTAGTCAGTCAGTCCATTAATGTTTGGAAACTCTCTTTGCAATCTTCGAACTCGACATACGGGTTCTCATTTCACGTCAACCTAGTAAGAGGGACAACAATCTTGGAGAAATCCCTTATAAATCGCTGGTAATACCTAGCCAGGCCCAAGAAGATACGGATCTCGGTAGCATTTGTAGGTCTTTCCCAATCCTTTACTACCTCGACCTTTGATGGATCAACAGAAATCCCTTCCTTTGAAATCACATGTCCTAAGAAAGATACCTCCTTGAGCCAGAAATCACATTTACTTTATTTGGCATAGAGCTAATTATCCCTCAATATTTGCAATGCAATCCTCAAGTGCACTTTATGATCTTCCTTGAACTTTGAATATATCAATATGTCATCAATGAAAATCACAACGAATTGATCCAAGTGAGGCCTGAATATACTATTTATTAACTGCATAAAGGCTGCAGGGGCATTTATTATTCTAAAAGGCATAACAATAAATTCATGGTGCCCATACATGCTCCAAAATGCGGTCTTATGAATATCTTCATCCATGATCCTCAGTTGGTGGTATCTTCATCTATGACCCTCTCACTTAATAATTGCTTATTTCTCAAAAGTATGCTGCCAAGAAGGCAAAGGGATCTTCCCCAGGCCGATGAGAGAGGATCTGGGGTATTGTGCCCCTGTGGTCATTAGTCATATGTATTTCATGGTTTTGATAATGACTAACACTATAAGTCATTGATTATTTTTCCACTCCCATATGACTGACATACGTGCGGTTTTATTCATGACAGGTAAGCACCACAGGGAGTACCACGGTCTCGTATGCCATCTTCAGCCAGAGCCCTTTGGAGGAGTTCATCAGAGGTCAGTCAGATTTCAGTCAAGCTTGGTCTCACCTCTTTCTGATCTTCCCACTGGGAGATACGCCCCTGACAAGCCTCCCCTATCTGGCCAGCATCCTACACAGCGTGACTTCACAAGAATCAGCAGTACTGACGTCTCACACCTCAGAACGGGACCATTCCAGCTCTGAAAGATCCCTGGGACAGCCCTCTTCGTGTAGTCTCTGGCCCCGCTATGTTCTGACCTCAGATCGGATAGCTACGACATCAGAGGATCGAGTCTAGAATTCTGTCCCTGCAACCAGCTCGACCCAGTTAACATCCAGGAGCCACCACGGGCGTGATTAGGTGATTCAGGAAGAGAATTTTGGATTAGGAGCACTAGACTGGGTCCTCTTTCTGTGGGACTTGGTTCCGCCTCGATCTGATATTCCATCTGGGAGTATGGCCTCGTCCAAGCCCTCTCTGGCCTGTAGCAGAGAAGCCCGGCACAGTTCTATAGAATCTATCGTACCCGGTGCATCCGAGATCAGAATGAACCGACGTTTCTTCCAGGAGCAATCTAACACATCAAGCTTTCCAACGCATCTAGTCCTGCCACCATCAGACGTCCCAAGAAGGTTCTACATTTGTAGAAAGGTCGCTGGTCACAGAAGATAGAAACAGCAACCTGAAGGCGAAGTTAGGAGTCGGTTGGCTCCTGACCACCTCCGTTCCGCACCCCGCCTGGCCGGCTTACAGCCCCCCCTGCGTGGAGATAGTTTTGGTGTAATTTCGAATAATCTCCGCCCGAGATCCCCCTCCTGTGAGAGGTGTAGTGTTGTACTTATTCTGATTTTCAGGTTAGAGCTACACCGGCGCACCGTGCGGGCGCGTTCCCACACTTCCCCGCTCGCCTCATCTCCGACCGGGATCGGTGTATTCACACCGATCAGGTGAGCACCGGGTCTCATCCCTTGTTGGTTTAATATTGCTCATTTAGTATTATCTTTTAGCTCCGTCGGACGGTGAGTGAGCGCTCGATCCAAATTTCTCGCCATTTGAGTGGCCACCGCGGAGTGAGGTGAGAGCAACCACTAAACCCACGCCCTTGGCGTGTTGGCCGCCCGTGATTCCGACCCCGGAGTACTCCACTCCCGAGCGGTCACCGTGGGTGTGTGAGAGAGGGACCAAGTGCCCCAATTGGCACCGACCAGCCCCTTGAATCATGGGCTACGTACCTTGGGAGGGCCACCTTAGCCCTGCTAGCACTCTACCAGTAAGGGACTTGACCCATCACCTCTACTCGGCATCACCGAGTCACCCAGGTTCCGCGTGTGCGCAACGGTGGTTCGGCTACTTTCGAGGTCCACGTTCAATTGTTGATTGTGTTTACGGAGTAGGTCCGAGGGCCTTTAGCTATTTGCTGCATACCCCCTTGTCGGTGTCACATCACCCCTGGTGGCCTTCCTGGTTGGAGATCGAAGAGGATTCACTCACGGATGCACCCGTTTTGGTCCCGCACCATTTTGATGATGGGAGTGATCGTGACGGCGCCGCCTTCGTGAGAGTCATTCTCCATAGACTATGCAGAACCAGTCCAGCCTGCAACCAGAGGTAGATTGCAGAAGCTCCAGCGACCACACCACGGCTCCCCTTGGTGCGCCGCTTAGCCAAAGTGGAGTCCCACCAGTTACCTGTCCAACGCAATAAGCGGGGCATCGATTGAAGCTCGGAGCAGCCCATTCCGATTTTTCTACCCCAAGGTAGCAGATCAGGTCAGTCAGGACTTGTCCAGACCCCCTCCCACTCGTCTGGACATATCTCTTGACCCTAACATCGTCTGGTGCTCTTCCTGGTGCCGCTCGATGAAGACTCGACCACGGTCGTCCTCGACTTGTTCCCGCCTCGATCGGACCTTGGGAGTGGTCGTGACGACATCTTCTAGTTACTACTACACCCCAGGACCAGTCTGAGCCAGAGTGCAGAGGTCCAGGACCTGAGCCCGCCCCGGCCGGTGCCGACGACGGGGCAGGCCACAGAAATTCTCAGGCATACCAGGGCCTATCATCGATGTTTTGGCACCAGCCACGGTGACTTCGAAGCTCGGGGGAGTGCGTGACGGCGTCAATAGCAACTGTAGGTCTGTTTGTTCCAGAAGCTGGCAGAACCGGTCGAGTGGCCTTTTCGGTATCCTAGTAGTCTTCTCCCCCACCCTGCCTGGCCGGCTTAGCGCCCCTCCCTGTGTGGAGGTAGTTTTTGTTGTAATCCACATTCCCCACCCCTTGTCCAACCGTCCACCAAACCTGTCAAAATAGGAGAGTCACATTAGCATCACAAGCATATAGATTGCATTTAATAAAATAGTCTGAGTTTCAAAGTCATACCGAAGTATAGGGTAGTGCGTCCAGGTCATCCTGGAGCCCTCAGACCTGTCTCCGAAGGCCTCCGGTCTCCCGAGGTGCGGTCCACCTCCTTGCAATTGGTATTGAGTCAGGGTAGGCCTCCTCGCCTCTCCCCACCCCACACAGTATCACGTAGGCCCACACCTACATCACATTTCATCATCTATTAGCATAAAGAAAGCACATAGGAATTGCATAGTCAAGTCTAGTTGTCTGGTCATACCTGGAGAAGAGGGGAGAAGCCCCCGAGCATCGTCCGACGGCTGGTCGAACTCAGGGTGTCCAAGAGAAATGCGAGGACCATAGCTCCCCACGCAAAGTCACCCGCATGGTCCAGGTCCTTGAGCAGTGGTAGGAAGTGGCAACTGATGACGTCTGCATGCGTCACGAAAAGGAGTCACCCAAAAAGTAGCATCAGAAATCTCCTCAGCACTCGATCCGCCTCCGCTCCCAGCTCTGCCACAACTCTCGATCTGACCAGGTCTACTAGCCTCTGGAGGTGCTGCTCAGGCTGCTCCCTCATTGCTATCCCAGCACATCGTAGCCCGAGGCTGTCTTGCAGTCTCACCTGAGTGAGGGTAGTGGACTGCCACTCAGGATGCAGCAAGTCCAATCCCAGGAGCTCTTGGGCCATCTCGCAGTAGTCAGGATATGTGCTCTCACTAATCGGGGACCCATGCACGCGTAGGCTCATGATCCGAGCCACGTCCTCTAACGTGGGGACCATGTGCCCCCACAAAAAGAGAAACGTACGACTCACTGGGTCCCAGCGATCGTGCAGAGCATTAAGGAGCGATGTGTCAAACCGGCTCACCTCAATGCTCAGGAACTCTGAGAACCCCATGGCCGACAACCTCTCCCACTGGATGTCGGGCAGCGCAAGGCACACTGCCCGGACCTGCAGCCAAGAAATGCAGGTCCTGCGCTTTCCCTGCATACATTTTAGGATAATTGCATTAGTTATTCATTTTTTTATTTTTTATTTTTATGCATTTTCATTAATTGAATAAATTAGGGAAGAAGATAAGAAAATGTGGTTCAATAAAATGAGTGGTCGCTCGTGGGCCGTTCATAGCCTCCAACGGTTTCCCTCCAACCGTTTTTCCATAACCCCCTCTCAGTAGGCTACGGTTTTACCTAAAGGACGGCCTATTTATGACCGTCCAGAGTCCCAATTTCCCACCTTTTAATGGCTCCTGGTCAGCCGTTCAGTAGTTCCACTGTTCCAAAGCAATCGTGTCATGTCCTTCAGGGTTTTCATCTTGAACGGTTCTCCTTAAACCGTATGTATGGAGGGGGTCTGATGGGGACCATTCTGTTCTCAATGTTTGGCATTCTGAACGGACCACAATGGCCCGTCCTATTCCAGAACGATTTTCCTTAAGCCGTTCTGTATCCTTCAGTGATGTCAGTTCAGATACCCTAGAATGGCTACCCCTGGGCCGTGTAGGTCATGAGCGGCTCTATGTGAGCCGTGTGGTTCTCCAGGGCGGCTTCTGCCAAATCGTCCATCCACCATCTTCCCTGACGGTGTTAAACCCTTTCCCCACCGGTGGTGACGGCCGTATGGCCTCCCAACCAGCCCCTAAGGGGTCGTAACCCCCTATCATCACCCTAGAACTAACATGCATGATTTAAAAATGGAAATAGGGGGGCGTTTGAGGGACCTACCTCATCCGTCTTCGCCGGTTTGGCCGCCGCCGCGGTGGCCACCTCCGGCGTGGGAGGCTCGTCTCCGGCGTCCACGGGCGCTACCACTCCTTCTTCAACCATCGCAGCCTCCACCTCGGCTCCTCCTTCAACTGCTAGTGTTTCCTCCTCGGGGATGGGTGGTAGCACCCCTACGGTGGCCGCCAGCGGCAGTGGCGCGTGCTCCTCATCGGCCATCCATTCGCGGTGGGCTTTATGCTTGGACCGCATGAACCAGAGGGGAACGGGGGTGAGAGAATGAGAGTGAGGGAGAGTGAGATTGAGAGTGTGAGGGATTGGGAGTGGGGAATGGGGTGTTTTCTTCTTCCCTCCCACCGTCGGTTATGGTGGGGAGGGAGGGAGATGAGGGGTCTTTGTGTTTTAAAGCCCCAGTAATTGAACGGTCTAACGGTAGACCGTTCATCTCCAACGGTACATTGCAACTGAGCGGTAGATTTCTGGCCGTCCATTTCATTTGGCGGTTTTAAATAGGCCGTTCATCTTCTCATTCGTATTCAAATTGTCTGCTTGTGAATGGCTTGGACAAGGCCATTCTAAAGTGTGAGCGGCCTTTCATTGTCCGTTCTGGTATTGGAATAAATGGTTTGAACCTTTATTGCTGCATGTTGAGGTTAACTGATGATGAATGTTGTTTCATGATATATTGCAAATATTGTTCATAATCTTCTTTGCAACATCACTTCACTTGCCTTTCGTCACCGTCAGGTAAGGCAGGTAAGTATTTCGATCCCTATATCCCTTATTGCATTACTATATGATAGCCAAGCTATACTATCTTGAGAACCAGTTGGTTGTCTACGTGCTCCAGGATCTGATATTCCCCCTTAACAAAAATAATGATGATCTAGGTGCACACGTTTAACCTTCGATAGGCTGTTAGGTTGGAGAAATTGGGGGACGATGGTTCTATCTCGCACGCTGTGGTTGCAGATAGTGTCTTGACCCTGATTATTCCAGTCTAGCAATACTATTCTTGAGTAGTTTCTATTTTATGACTTTCTTTGCATTTGTTTTAATGATTTTTTTTCATTTTAGCTCAGCATGCATCATACGCATCATTTGAGCATTCATGACCCATGGTCTGTCTGAAAGTGTCTCGTTAGTGATGGATGATTGTGCGTTCATGGTTCTGGGTAAGAGAAGTTATTCCACTCAGAGTTGGAAGGTTTTCTCTCGGCTGATCACCTAGTTTGGTCGACTAAGGGTCCCTGTTTGGAGGGTTTAGTCCACTTCTTTACTTCCTTTACTGCTTGTTGCATTTCCCTCATTGGCTGTGGATTGTGTCCCCTAATGAGGTTGCTTGAGTTTTCTCCTTCTGTTTATTTTAGTTAGTTGCTCCGGACTCGTGTCATTTTGGTCCGATCATTCCTTATGTTTGGTTTAGAGTCTTCCGAAAAATTTCTATCACTTATTGGCAAGAAATGGGTGTCTTTTACCTTAACGCCCACTTTTCAGTCCACTCCGCTTCATTTTCGCTTCATCTCTATGTTCCATTTCGCTTTCGCTTCACCTCCGCTCGCTCCCCTGCAAAGAGGACGTTAAGGAGGGGCATCTGTTGACACCTAGCTAGAGGGAAATTATTATTGGGTGACCGATCTATTCACCCCCCCTCTAGATCGCCCTTTAGCTGTTCAACACGAGCATGTTGCACGCCGTCTAGGCTAAGTCCGTGCATGGTCTGTACATCCACTGTAGCTAGTCCGTGTATATAAAGTCTTAGGCTCAATCCAAATCAGAGCATGCACTGTAGCAAGGTCAGAGCACATCTGCCTTAGCTACATAGAGTTTGAGCTACACTTAAAGTCTGTTCATGGTCTGTGCATTTGATGCACGACCTACACTCCAAGTCTGTGCACGCTACTTGTGTTAAGTCCATGCACACTCTTACAATGTCTGTGCACATTAATCTTCCAAGTTCGTGGATGCCTTAAATAGGTCCGTGGACATTAATCTTCCAAGTCCGTGCACACCATTGTTTAGTCTGTGCATACCCTTGTCAAGTCCGTGCACAGTCATGTTAAGTCCGTGCACATTTTGACTTTGCTTCACAAAGCCAGTGCACTCCTTCATCAACCAAGTCCGTGCACGTTTCTGAAAAGTCCATACACATGGCCTTTTAGCTTAAGACCGAGCATTACAAAGTCCGTGCACACTCTAGTCTGTGCACATTTCTATAAAGCCCATGCACTTTGTGTTGCTTAAGTCTGAGCATCTCAATGTCCGTGCATGTTTCTTACTATTATCAAAGTCCTTGCACGTCTTCATAAATCTCGTGGATATCAAACCCCATGCATGTTTCTTAGTAAAACAAAGTCATTGCATGTCTTCACAGAGTATGTGCATGTCTAACCCCGTGCATATCTCATTAGAACTAAGTCCTTGCATCTTTTGTGTCTGAAGTCTGCACATACTGTAGCAAGGTCCGAGCATATAAAAGTTCGTGCATGTTTCTCTGAAACATGAGTCCGTGCATATGTCTAAAGTCTGTGGATGTTATGCAACCATCAAGTCTGTGCATTTTATCCAAGTCCATGCATTCTTAACTTCGTGCATGTTTCCGTTCATAGAACAAGTCCGTGCACATCAAAGTCCGTGCACATTTCTCTGGCAATAGGTAACAAAGTCTGTGCACGATGTCTAAGGTCAAGTCCGTGCATCTTTTGCTTTCGTTCATACTTACATAAGCTTTGAAAGCATGAGTCCGTGTATGTTCTGGTCTTGGTGTACTGGACCTTGTAGCAGTTTAATTATTTATTTAATTTTTATATTATTATTTAGTTGTATATTGTGCTATCTCTGCAGTTACTTTAGCTTCTTACACACCTTCACACCATCCTTTCTTCCCTTCCGAGTCTTCGGGCACGTGAGAGGCGGACCGAGATTCAAGTCGCACCAGTTCCTTTTCGGTACTCGGATCCTGGGTCGCCACACTCCGACCCTCTCACGGGGGGTCGACAGATCTCTTGCGGTCGGACTAATCAGCTCCGGCCGCACGGCCCAAAGCCGTCGTATTCTTCTCGCAGTGCGTGTGCTTCTGTGCTAGGGTGAGGAGGTCGAGAAGGGTCACCGGGGCCTCAACTCCAAGGGCACGTCGGAGGATGTGGTCTCCTGTCCCTTCGGTGAGGGCTGTAGTGGCGATGCCGACGTCGAGATGTGGGATCCGTAGTGCCTCCGCACGGAAGTGGGAGATAAAATCCCACAGCGTCTCTTCTTTGCCCTACTTGAGGGCGAGCAGGGTCACCGCAGACCTGGCTACCTTTCGACAGCCAACAAAGTTCTCCTTGAACAGCTTCTTGAGCTCTTGGAAGGAGGAAATGGTCCCAGCCGACAAGGACTCGAACCATACCCAGAGGGTCGTTATGAATGCCAGGCACTTCACGGTGTCCGAGGCCTGGTGGAACATCAGGTGGGACTCGAAGCTGTGCATGTGGTCGGCAGGGTCGGTGGTGCCATCGTAGGAGGTAAACGACGACAGTTGGAGTTTTGGCGGGATGGGGACTTCCATTATTTCCCTGGAGAAGGGAGCATGGAAGTCTAAGTCATCATCAATCAGGCCGTGATTTTTGGCGGCTTAGAGGACATCATCCAAATTTCAGACTTTGTCCTCTATTTCTTTAAAGCGCTGGAGTCGGCGATCCATCTCTGGGTTGGAGTGGAGTTGACTACGCACCCTCGGTGCGGGCACACTGCGAGATCATTGAGTCCTCGTGGCTGAGGCACGGGATGCCTGTTGCGCTTGACGGGGATTCCCCCCAGTATGGCCCGTCTTGTCCTGCCGTCGCTCGGACAGGATGCGCTGGGGGTCGACCCGTTGGCTCCGAAGCTCTTGGCAGAGATCTGTCAGGGCTCAGATCTGTTGACGCAGTTCATCGAGGTCACTTAGAAGATGCTTGAGCGAACCTAAGATTTTCCCTTCCTAGTGAGCTTCTGTTGGTCGAGCTTGATGTTTCTCATTCCGTCTGGTGGAGTCTTCTCAAGGTTAGCCTTGGATTTGCTATCTTAGTGATACCTTTGTCTTGTGTCTACTT
Source organism: Amorphophallus titanum (assembly GCA_024336825.1). Lineage (NCBI taxonomy): Eukaryota > Viridiplantae > Streptophyta > Magnoliopsida > Alismatales > Araceae > Amorphophallus > Amorphophallus titanum. The sequence continues at coordinate 16,333,960 of JANBPO010006859.1, forward strand.
AACTTTGGACAGTGCTTTATCTGAGCCTGGCCCTTTCCTGATTTTACGGTTGCTTAGCTTTGGACGCATTCTTGTGTTAAGAGCTATTGCGTACCATGTTCGTCGTGCCATGTCCAACGGCCGATGTGTTGTGAGGGTTCATTAATTATTTCAGGACGTGAAGGTAAGCTGAGATTTGTAGTTTTCCTTGTGCTTTGTGCTGAAGCTGGTACTCATCTCTGTTGCACTTAGGCTCCTTGTGATCAGTTGTTCGCTGGATCAGTACTCGTGGCGTGCTAAGTTGTGATTTTCTTCAATTGCGATGGTGCCTAGCATGTGCTGAGATGCAGATACCGAGTTGTCTTTATGTTGCCTTTGTGCGTTGTATGAGTGCGCAGTGGAAGTGTGTGGGCTAATAACCGACAGGTCGAGGATCTTTTCATGAGGTTCTAACTAGTCGAGGGAATTGCATCTTCTCGATGTGACTTCATCATGGCTTCCTGTGCCTTGATGTCATCTTTTGTCATGCTGTTGCTGGTAATTTTTTGGTGTTGGCATCGGCATTTGCAAGTGTTGGGGAATTGGTCGGCATTCCTGCTGATTGACTACCCTCTACTCTGCATTTCTTTCTCTCGGGTGTTATGCTCTCGAGGCGTGCCTGTAGTCCTTGAGATGTGTCCCTTGAGATTATGGTTCTTGTTGTCATTTTCTCGTTGTCGTGGGTCGTTCTTGGTGAGCTATCTGATGCATGACCTGTTCCTTGTAGTCGCGTGTTCAGCTGCTCTTGTGCCTCGATGTGACCCTACTTACAGTAATGTTTCGTGGTTCTGTGTGCTGTACGGAGCCAGAATCCTATAGGTGCTACTGTGTTGTTGTTTCGAGTGTTATTTCTGTATGATTTTGTGTCTCTGTCTTGGACCGTTGTCTTGTCGGTTAGCATTATTGTACTCCTCTTCTAGAGTAGAGTTAGCTTGCGACTCGATCAGATGTAATATCTGAGTGAGGACTGACTTGATTACGCTTGTGGTCCAGTGTCACCTCCCACAGCCATTAGCCCTCACCCCTTCACCATCCCATCACCCCCCACTACACCTATCACCTTCCTGCACACCCAGATCACAGACTACAGTAGAAGCCCATTTTGCAAAGGCTGTCTCGAGGTCATCTAGCATCCACTAGAGGCGTACCATACACCGAAGAAAAGATCTTCAAGTCCACTTCGACAGTGAGGTGGTTTCATCTTCATCCGAGCTCGGGGCTGTCCTGAAGGTCCGTTCTTGTCAGAGCGCGCATTAGGCATCCATGGGAAGACCAGAGCCCTGCTACAGAAGCTACAACTCCCACACCCCAGCTCCCCTTGGTGCGCCGTTTGGCTGGAGTGTTCATCTACCAGTCTTCTATCCAACGCCACCGGCGGAGCCTCGTTTGGAGTCCGGAGCTATCTGTTCTAATTTTTCTTCCCCGGGTGCGCAGTCTTGGTCCCGCTCCATTTCGATGATGGGAGTGATCATGACGGCGCCGCCTTCCTGAGAGTCGTTCACCACAGACTGTGCAGAATCAGTCTGGCCTGCAACCAGAGATGGCTTATAGAAGCTCCAGTGACCACATCTCTGCTCCCCTTGGTGCGCCGCTTGGCTGGGACATCCCTCTGCCTGTCTTCTGTCCAGCACAGCCGGTGGAACCTCGTTCAGAGTCCGGCGCTGCCCGTTCTGAATTTTCTCTCCTGGGTGCACAGGTCAGTCTACACAGAACCAGCACTGATACCCTGCTATTGTTCACCCCCTATCTCTCTACTCTGACCTCTCCTGGAGGCCTTCCTAGTCAGAGATTGAAGGAGACTCGTAGACGGACGCGTTGGCTTTGGTCTCGCACCATTCCGATTCCGGGAGCATTCGTGACGGCGCTAACTTCCTGCTGCTGCGCCCTGAGGACAGAACCAGCCAGAGTAGAGCCGCCCTGCCACCGAGTCAGCCACGACCAGCGACGTCTCTGAGCCGTTCCCTAAAAATTCTGGAGACTTCCTGAACTAGATAGTGACGTATTGGCGTTGGTTTCGGCGTCATCCGAGTTTGCCACAGACCGTGGAGCCGTCAACAGCGACCATTGGTCAGCCCATTCCCGAAGCTGGCAGAATCGGTTGAGTTACTTCTTCGGCAATCTTGTGGTCTTCTTCCCCCACCCCGCCTGGCCGACTTGGAGGAGATGTCTTCTTGGGGAGGGAGCGGGGTGGTGAAGGGTTGAGTTGGATTCTCTTTCCCTCATGGGTGAAAATACAAGTGTTTGTCTTCCCGAGGAAGGTGGCATCTACATCATAGATCCATGGCCGCCCTAGGAGAATGCTCCCTCCCATTAGTGCTTTGAAGTACATGCGACAGTGCTCTCTTGTCTGTCTGTACTTCCGCACCCGTGTTTTGAGTCTCCGTGTCTTATGAGCCTCCACTAGTCGTAGCCTTACGACACGCTTCAGCGTGATGGCTCTTCTAGCGGGGCACTTTCCCGATTTATGATTCTTAGGCTAGTTCTGTGGGCCCCCGGTCCAACCGTAGGGTCCTTCGGAGGGGGAATACTATCTAGAGGCCTGGCTTAGGCAGTGGGCCAGTGTCTGCACATGTGGTCAGGGACTTTAGACTTGCGTCATTTGACGTGACCCTGATTAGTCACTCCGCATTATAGTATTGTTCTGGTTCTAGCAGTGTCTTTGTCTCAGCCTAGTCCTTGAGGTAGGTTACATGGACAAGACGCTAATAGGCGCAGCATAAGATGTCAGTGGGCGTACCTAGCTATTCTTCTGGTGGTGAGGCACTCTAGTCACATGGCACATGGCTCTTCGTGGTTCTCTTCGTATTTCTTGTGTGTCGTGACCTTCTGGGGTAGCCTTCTCTTTACTTTTCCCGAGGTTAGTGTTTGTCACCTGCACGACGTTCCGATCGTGTGTGGGACAGTGTGTACGACGTTCTAGTTGTGTTGTCTGAGTCTGTTTAGGTTTTCCTAAGTTTTCTTGTTGTTCTTGCAGGTCTTCATTTTAGGCCTAGCGTCTTGTCGGCAGATCGGCAACTCTTGACTTTGTCAGATCAGAGTATGCCCTTCTGTCATTACTCGGAGTAGTTTAGGAAACCGAGGTTAGTTCGGCAGCCGCGCCTATTCGGTACGACTCTTTCCCTTACCTGTGCTCTTAGCTTGCGCCCTACTCCTGCACCCCTTTTCTTTACAGCTTTGTAGTTTAGTTTTCCTACTTTACTACTATTGTTACCTGTTGCTTACCTGTTGTTTACCTACTATTTTAGCGTGTTACTGCGTGTTTTTCAGTGGGGATCCGTGTGACCCCTACTGAGCCAGTGACACGAGGCTCACCCCTCCTGCTCCGAGAGTCCACGGCAACCCGGCGTCGCCCCGTCCTCGCTACGCCCTCCCGTGGATCGAGAAGACCTCGCTACTGTCCCTGCAACCAGCCTGCAACAGAGATTGAGTTTGCAGAGACTACCCCACCATCCACAGTGCAAAACAGCCAAATCTTCCTTCTGTGGACTCGTACGTCGTCGAGTCAGCTTCGTTTCAGAAGTGATCCCATGGCGATCCGACCTCGGCACCATTCGCGCTGCCCGTTCTCGTGCAACTGCACCCAACTCGAGACTGAACCTGAGCTCCATCTGGTAGCAGTGTCACAGCCCTCCCCTGCATGATTCAGCCAGAGCTCTCTTCACGAGAGTTCTGTTTCTCCAAAGCACAGACGCACCAGAGGTGTTCCCACCTGCTTTTGCCATCGTCACTGTCTGTGGTGTCCAATCTCCCACAGGCGCGCCAGACCTGGAGCCCCTGTTCACCCAGGACTAGCTGCTGTCAAGTCAGCCCCGACACCCCTTCTTCCTGTCAGTTTCAGGTCATGATGTCTTCATCAAAGTTGTAGCCCTCGATGAAATGAAACCAACTCAAGTGGTTTTGTCACGTTCCAACGTCGGCACTGGGTGTTCTGCCCCATTCTTCGATGTCCTGTCCTGCTGTTCACCCAGAAATCTGACACCGACTGTCCCTGCAACCACGCCCAGCGAGGTGATCAGAAGGCTGCCCCCTTCTGAGGGATCGTAGACCTCCCTGTCAGCAACGTCCCCGACTTAGTCCCGCCACGTTTGGAGTTCTGCAGCGCCCCTACCGGCCGTCGTACCACTTCTGCGCCGACTAGTCCAGCCGAGCAGAACTGCGCCGGCCTGCTGCTGCGATCGCCACCCCCACCCAGCGCCGTCAGCTCGACACCAGACTGCCAGGCGTCTGTCAGCATCCTCCGGTCTTCATCCAGGAGTTGGCAGCATCTTAAGTGGATGCCCAAGCTCGACGTACGGGCAACTGTTGCTTATCCCTCCCCGTGATCCCCCCTCCTACGTGAGGGTAGTGAACGTAACGATTGCTTCCCCTCCCAGCGAACCCCCCCTCCCTGCGTGGAGCATAGTGCATGTAATAGCAGGAACGACATCAAGCCTCCCCGACGCAGCGTGTCCGCCGGGTGCGCACGCTCCCCGGCTCAACTGGGAGAGACGTAGGGTCTGGGCCAGGGTAGAATATGGTTGTTGACTTGACAGACAGTCAAAGTCAGCCAACTTTGCTAAGACATGGGGCCTAAGTCAAGGGAGGAATATATGATATATGTCGACCTAACGGGATGTCGAAGCCAACGAACTTGGCAGAGACATGAGGTCTAAGCCAAGGAAAGATTATAGGATATGTGTTGACCTGACATCATGTCAAGGTCAACGAACTTGGCAGAGATGTGAGGACTAAGCCAAGGGCGGAGCATGGGATGGGTCTTGACTCGTGGTCATGTCAAAGTCAACAAACTTGATAGAGGCGTGAGGTCTAAGTCAAAGGTATAAGGTAAGATAGGTGCTGACTCGACGTCTTGTCGAAGCCAACGCACTTGGCAAAGACGTGAGACCTAAGCCAAGGGCAGAATATGGAATAGATGTTGACTCGACATCATGTCGAACTCAACGAACTTGACAAAAGCGTGAGACCTAAGTCAAGGGCAGAATATGGAACAGATGTCGACTTGACATCCTGTCGAACTCAATGAACTTGACAAAGGCGTGGGACCTAAGCCAAGGGCAGAATATGGAACAGATGTTGACTCGGCATCCTGTCGAAACCAATGAACTTAACAGAGGCGTGAGGTCTAAGCCAAGGTTAGACTATGGAATGGGTGTTGACTCGACGTAATGTCGAAGTCAACGAACTTGCCAGAAGCATGAGGCCCAAGCCAAGGGAAGGACATGGGATAGGTGTTGACTTGACGGAATGTCAAAGTCAACAGGCCTTGTCCTGATGGAAGGTTTGGCGTGAGGGTAGACTTAGATTGTGGACATATGAGAGGTCCAGACCTAGGGCTAAACATAGATGTCAACCTGACGAAATGTCAGAGTCAATGGACTCTACTCTGACGGAAGGTCAGAAGCACGGGAAGAACGTATGGATGCAGATGTCGACCCTGACGGGATGTCGAGGTCAACCAACCTGGTAGAGACGTGGGGTCTGAGCCAGGATAAAATATGGGCGTTGAACCGTGGAGATGACGGGATCACCAAACCTTGCCCAAACAGACGGTTTGAGACAAAGCGAAGAGATCTTTTGTTGATTTATTAGTTTGGATTGGTTGAGTTTATTAAATCTTATTGGGTTTATTGAATCTTGTTCCGGGGGTGGGGCAACCAATTACACGCACTACCCTCGCGCAGGAGGGGGGATCGCGGGGAGGGGAAACTAGCTATCGGCCATTCGCCGAGCTCAGACGTCCGATCGAGGTGCAGCTGACTTCTGGACGAAGACCGAGGGATGCCGAAAGATGCCTAAAGGTCTGGCACTGAGCTGATGTCACTAGATGGAGACGACGGCTGTAGCAGTGGGCCTGTGCAGTACGGCCATGCAGGACTGGTTGGCGCGGTCGTGGTGCATCGGCCGGTACGGGCGCTGTGGAACTCCAAACACGACAGGACCAAGTCATGGGTGTTGCTGACAGGGAGGTCTACAAACCCTTAGAAGATGGTGGCCGTCTGATCACCTTGCTGGACGTGGTCGCAGGAATAGTCGGCGTCAGGTTCCTGGGCGAGCAGCTGGACTAGTCACAGATGGCTATGGGGGAACTCCTAGTGTCGAAGTTGGATCGGGACAAAACAACTTGCGTTAGTTCCGTATCATCAAAAGCTGAAACTTTGGTGAAGACTGTCTGACCTGAAACTGAGAGGAGGAGGGGGTGTCGAGGCTGACTTGACAGTAGCTTGTCCTGGGCGAACAAAGGACTCTGGGTCTGGCGCGACTAAGGGAGAATGGACGCCCTGGACAGAGACAATGTCAAAACTAGGCGGAACCACCTCTGGTTCGTCGATGCTTCGGAGAGGAAGAACTCTCATGAAGAGAGATATGACTGAATCGCATAGGGGTGGGTGGTGGAGCTGCTACCAAATGGTGCTCAGGTTCAGACCCGAATCTGGCACAGTTGCACGAGAACGGGTGACGCGAACGGAGCCGAGGTCAGATCGCTGCGGGACCACTTCTGGAACGAAGCTGGCTCGACGATGTATGATCCACAGAAGACAACTTTGGCTGGTTCGTATAGTGGACACCGGGGTAGTCTCTGCAAGCGTGACCTCTGCTGCAGGCTGGTTGCAGAGAGCAGCAGCGAGGTCTTCCTGATCCACGGGAGGTCGAGGCAGCGATGAGCGACACCGGGAATGCCGTGGACGCACGGAGCAGGGGAGGGCAGACCTGGGTTGCTGAGGGAGAGGGGGCTAGGGTGTGGGATGAAGGTGGCTAGGGTTAGGGTTGATGGGGTGCACTGGTTTGTAGAGGAAGGGAATATTCCCCCGACTTGGACCTCCCGTCTGGGTCATTTCCATCGATGAATCATCCCCTGTCCCTTTGGGCAACACATACACCCCTTTGACCTAGGGTCCTTCGTCTCGGTCAACCTACTTCACGGAACTGCTCGGTGGCGCCATGAGACTCGCATGGTGGAGTGGTCCCCCTGTCTCTCCTTTGGGGAGGCGAGCACTCTCCTGTGCCCCTCTGCACGCCCGGCCGGAGCGTCCCTAGGCTGAGCCGTCGACACGGACTTGCCTCGTCAACGGGCAAAAGAAAAAAAGGAAAGAAAAGAAAAGAAAAAAGAGAAAAGAGAACAGATTCGTGGGCCGGCACCCGAAAGGATGTATACCAATGTTTCTTTCCCATTTCAGAATAAAAGGGGTACATTTACTGTGGGGCATACCCCTGAGATACATGTCAAAAGGAGGAGAGGGAAAGAGGAAGAGGGGAGAGCGGGATACATTAGGAGGCGCGAGGATGGTGGCGTTCAGTTGATCCCCCGGAAGATGTCCTCGAGGGGGAGGATGCCGATGCAAGGGAAGCTAGCCATATCATTCAACCGGCCCCTCTGCCCCTCGAGACTCTCCAGCTCCGCTTCAAGGGAGATCGCCTCAACCCTAGCAACGGTGAGCTCCTCGCCCGTCCTCTCAATGGTCACCTCAGCTTCAGCCAGCGCGGATCTAGCGATAGCAAGGTGGCCCTCCAGTTCTTCAATCCTACCTTTAAGGGCGTGAACGTCCTGATGACCACTCGCCAAAACCCCCCCAACGGCACGCCCCGGTGCTCGTCCGCGGTACGCTCCTCCCGGCAGCCACCCCTGGCGCCGGAGACGAGGAAGAGGAAGGGAAAGGGGGGAGAAAGGAAGGAAGAGGGAGGGGGAAAGGAGATGAGGGAGAGACGGGGAGCCCTAGGGCTCCGTCTCCCCGTCGAGTGGAAAAGAAGAGGAAGAGGAGGAGGAAAGAGAGAGGGAACGAGAGGGAAAGAGAGGAAGGAGAGGGAAGGGAGGGGTGCCGTGGCGACCTCCTCACCCCAGAGAGAAAGACGACGACGATGACGACGACGGCAACATCGGCGGTGGCGCCCGAGTTCGGCGACGGAGAAGAAGGAGGGGAGGGGGGACGGCCTCGCTCGGTCGACGGGAAGAGAGAAAAGCCCCCCTCTCCTCTTCCTGCACCTCCACCACATCCCTAGCTCCTCCACACCTCCTACACATCCCTCTCTGGGTTTCCAACCATCTCCCATCACCATTAGCCACCCCCCTTTCCTCACTTGAACTTTGAAGGCTGCCCCTGCTGACCAGTTCGCTACCCAGAGAACCTGAAGATTGCAGAGGAAGCTGCAATGTCATCTAGGCGATTCAGGAGGCGCAAGAGCTACCTCTGGAAGCATCTTCGAGTCTTCTTCGCAACGGCGATCATCTCGTCTCATTCTGAGTTCGTGGCTGTCCGGGACAAGCAATCTACTCTGACTGCGCAGAGAAATTTTGATCAGCATCCAGAGGCAGCTTGCAGAAGCTGCCACACTTGCTTACCTAAAGATCTGAAGGCAGGGTTCGACTGGGACCTTCTACTGCGAGTCTCCCTCCTCCTCCAAGAAGCGACATTCCATTCGGAAACCCGAGCGCATTCTTCTCCATTTTCTCCCCAGGGTGCGCAGTTCTATCTTCCACAGGACTGAACTGATACCCTATCACTGTTTGGGCTGTTGTGACCTACTCAGACATTGGCTGGCACCCCCGTGGGACAAGTTTCGAAGGTAGCTCGTCAACGGTTCGAACACCATTGACCGCACTCAATTTGAAGTCTGGGACAGCTAATGGTGGCTTCATCTTCCTGATGCTGTAGTGCTGAGACTGTCAGAACCAGAGAATAGAGCCTCTGCTTCCAGTCCTACCCCGACCAGCGCCGGCTTCCAAAGGTCCTACCAAAATTCCAGAACCTTCCTGGGACAACCAACGAAATTTTGGCACTGGTCCCGCTGACAAAGGAGTTCGGGAGCGACCACAATAATTCCAGCAACGACTATCTATCCTCTGTTCCTGAGAGAGGATAGAACCGACTTCACCGACCGTTGAAGCTCCTCACCCATTTTCTTCCCCTCCCCGCTTGGCCGGCTGAAGGCTCCTCCCTGCGTGGAGCTAGTTTTGGTTGTAAGAAATTAACCCCCACCCCAAGATCCCCCTCTTGCAAGAGGCGTAGTGTTGTAAACACTTTGAGCAGGTCAAAGCTACACCGACGCGGCGAGCGGGTGCATACCCTCGCCTCCTCGCTCGCCCACGTCTCCGACCGGAGTCGGTTTCTTCAAACCGGCTACCAAACACCCATCTCTGGGAGATTTGTGTGTGTGTTTGCTAGGCTCACGCCGAGGGCATGCCGCATGGGCATCCCTCGTATGACGTCTAGCCCAAACACCCACCTCCGAAAAGGCAGACCCCAGTTGTGATGAATGTATGTCATCTCGATAATCGTACACGACCCCAGATCTTACTTGGCGAAGGCACTCTACCCGAGTCATGTCTCGATAGTCATGCATGACCCTGATGTCGCTTGGTGAAAGTACTCTACCCGAGCCCTACCTCAATGGTCATGCGCCCCCTGATGTCACTCTCCGAGAACACCCAGCTCGGCCCTACCTTGGCGTTCGTGCATGACCCAGATGCCGCTTCACGAGAGCCCTACTGGTCCCTACCTCTATAGTCATGCATCGTTAGTCATCACTCGATCGAGACACCCTATCAGATCTCTGCCTCAACATTCGTGCATGACACGGACATTGTTTGATGACAACACCCTGCCCTGGCGTTCGTGCATGACCCAAATGTCACTTCATGAGAGCGCCCCTACCAATCCCTACCTCGATAGTCGTGCATTATTAGTCGCCACTCGATCGAGGCACCCTGCCAGATCACTGCCTCGACATTCATACACGACACAGACGTGACTTGATGAGAACACCCTGCCTGGTCTTTGCCTTGACATTCGTGCATGACACGGACATCACTCGATCGAGGCACCCTATCCAGTCTTTGTCCCAATGGTCGTGCACCATCAGACATGGCTCAGTCGAGGCGCCCAGCCTAGTTCCCCACCTCGATGATCGTGTGCCACTTTGGTGTCACCTCGATAAGCATGCCCTTAGTGCTGTTACCTAGACAATGGGCATACTTCACAAGTCTCGACGTAAGATGAAGCATCAGGCCCCTGCCTCTATCAACGGGCCCCGAGCACGACCATCAAGGTCTCGCGACACCCAGCCACCTCAGCCACATCAGGGCCCTGGGCGCCAGACCACTTGACAACCTCAGTCACAACTGATAAGTGTGTGCTGTAGGTGAGCTAGAAGGGGAGGGGTTGAATAGATCACCTCTTAAAATTTTAGCGTAAAAGCTTAGATCACTTTGATGGGAATCGACGCCGAGCATGTATAGTTTATTTTATATTTATGTCCTTTTAGTTTGTGTTTATATCCTTGGCTGCACCAAACTCGGGTCTGAACCTGAGCACCATCTGGTAGCAGCTCCACCGCCCGCCCCTGTGCGATTCAGCCAGAGCTCTCTTCACGAGAGTTCTGCTCCTCCAAAGAGCCGACACACCAGAGGTGGTCCCGCCTGGTTTTGATATCGTCTCCATCCAGGGTGGCCATTCTCCCTCAGTCGTGCTAGACCCGGAGTCCCCTATTCGCCCAGGACAGGCTGCTGTCAAGTCGGCCCTGACACCCCCTCTTCCTCTCCGTTTCAGGTTGGACGGTCTTCAGCAAAGTTGTAGCTTTCCATGATACGGAACTAACACAAGTGGTATCATCCAAATCCGATGTCAGCACTGGGAGTTCTCCTACATCTACCTGCCACTGGTCCAACTGTTCACCCAGAAACTTGATGCCGGCCGTTCCCGCGACCATGTCTAGCGAGCTGATCAGACAGCTGCCATATTTTAAGGGTTCGTAGACCTCCCTGTCAGCAACGTCCATGACTTGGTCCTGTCATGATTGGAGTTCCACAGCGCCCGTACCGGCCAACGCACCACGACTGCACTAATCTGTCCTGCGCGGCAGAACTGCACAGGCCCACAGCCGTGGCCGTCATCCCCATCCAGTGCCATCAGCTTGGCACCAGACCTTCGAGCATCCTTCGGCATCCCTCGGGCTTCATCCAGGAGTTGGCTGCATCTCGAGCAGACGCCCGAGCTCGGCATACGGTCGACAGTTATTTTCCCCTCCCCGCCATCCCCCCTCCTGCGCCAGGGTAGTACGTGTAAACGATTGTTTTCCCCTCCTCGTGAACCCTCTCCCTGCGTGGAGCATAGTGCATGTATTAGCAGGAATGACATCAAGCCTCATCGACGCAGCGTGTCCACCGGGTGCACACGCTCCCCTGCTCGCCATCGTCTCCGATCAGCATCGGCCATTTCAGGCTTGGCAAGGTATGTGGCTGATCGCTTGCTCCCCTGTGGTTTGTCCCTTTGTATATTCTTTGTACTCGCGCCGACGGTGAGAGAGAGCCCGATCCCGTCCCCCGTTATGTGTGAATTTGCTGTTGTGTGAGAGTGACCTCATAGTGCCCTCGGGCGCGAGGTCTGCCCCGGCTAAATCCGGGTGATCCCACCCCTTCAGGTCGGCCTCCCACCGACCCAACTCGAAAAGTACAAGTACACAAAGAAAAGTACAAGTACACGGGGCATACCCCGGCTCTAGCAACTGGCACTAACCTCTGCCACCGGAACCAGGCTGAATGCCTACCGCACCTCCTGAAGTGCCGGCCTCGCCTGAAACGCAGTGAAAATACGTAGGGGATGAGCCTCCAAAACGAAGGCTCAGTAGGGATTCCTTGAACCCTACCTCTCACGAAAAAATCCGGTGCTATAGCAGTAAAACTACTCCTACGAGACAGAAAAGCTACGCTAGCTAACTGGAGTATGGTGGAACCAACGACGGGAACATATAAACGGGAAAATCATCTACTCTAACAGTACCATACTACTGAACCTCGTCGGTCAAAACTTGAGTGTAAAACTACCAGGAGACGGGAGCTCCACCACTAGAAGAATGACTAGTTGCGTCCACTGACGTCTTACACCCCATCACGAGTGTCTAGCTACAGCGTCCCGGGAGTGAGACTCAGACACGCGTAAGTACCACAACAACAAGGACTAACTTGGGTCACGCTCGTCAGCTCGTGTCCTCGGCCCCCAGTTACGTGTGCACACACAGACCAACTGCTCTAGGTCAGGTCCTCTAGCTGATTTTCCCCCCATCGGACTATGGTGGCAAAGGCAAGGGGCCCTACGGTGACCGGCCTAAAAATCGTCTCTCTCGGGTCACGCTCTCCACCACTCCCTGGTGGGTCCGCTCACCTGGGACTCGAATCGGCACGGAAAATTATCGATTAGGCCTCAGACGAAAACGGTCCATCATTGGCCACTCACGGATGCACGTCTGACTCCCAATCGTACGAGGGAGAAGGGACGGTCCCACTCGGCCGTTGGCCACTCCCAGTGGATCACGGACCATAACGCGTCTGCCCAGGTGCGCTATAGTGCATAACGGACCTAGGGAGGTGCGTTATGACTCAAACCCTAGGAACAACATAACGCACTCCCCTAGGAGCGTTATGCCACATAACGGACCACCTCTGGTGCGTTATGTGCCCAATCGCAGGAAACAGCATAACGCACTCCTCTAGGGATGTTATGCCACATAACGGACCACTCAGGGTGCGTTATGTCTCACGGTAAAACAGACCATAACGCGCTCCTCGAGGTGCGTTATGGGCCCTTAACGGACCTTCTCAGGCACGTTGGACTTCATGACAGTAAAACATTCATAAATTTCTGCCGATTATTTACCTTGATCTTGACTCATCTTTCTTTTTCCCAATGAATGTAAAAATTAATTATGACTCATTATTAAATTGAAATTGTTATTAGGGTTGTTTGACAGTCGTTCTACTCTGGTAGAATTGACTGACCGATTATACTAGTTTTCGATGATTTTTAGCCCCATTTCCTTGTAATGGTTGGGACTCTCCGCCGGATATTCCTTCCATCGGACTAGGACCTCCATTACGGGACCTCCGTAAGTCCCCGCGAGCCTGGGATTCCCACTAGGACGTCGGGCAAGTTGTACCACCAAGGCCTGAACCTGTTCACGTGGTCGAACCGCTTGATTGTCGTGTTGTAAGCCACGGGGCACTTTGGACCGACTGTGTCTTGAGCGGTCGAAAACGGACTGTTCAGCTTAGTGAGCAGCCCATTATGAACTGTGTATCCCTAGCCCAAGTGCCATTTACTTTGGTTGATTAACCTTGTTCTATCTTCGACCAAAACCATATTTTAATCGGCCCAATAAGCCCGAGGCTGGCCAGTGGATAGAGGGCTGGACCCTGGTTTAGTTCTGCCCCACTTATGGTAGCCTGGAGCCCATTGGGTGGGAATTCTAGTTTATTTAATTAGGCCTAGTTGAACGGACTTAATTGGACCGCCCGTGTTCTCGATCGGAACCTAGTGGACCGTTCATCCCTGAGCGGCCCAAGAAGGATCGCTTATCTTGTTCGTGGGCTTCATGTCCTTCTGGCCCTGTGCGGCCCATACGTGACCGTTCTTATTAGTTGGAAGGCCCATTTCTGACCGTTCTTCTTTGAGCGGCCTAGAATGGTCCGTCCATCCCTTGACCTCGTGGAGGCTGATTCTCAGCCCAGTTCCTATTAGTGCGGCCTAGAGGTGACCGTACGTACCTTAAGCGGCCCATTATTGACCGTGTATCGTCCACACTCAATTTTACGTGTTTCGTGATATTGAATCTGAGAACCTATTGGTTCTTGATAATTTGAACTTCTTGGTCACAGTATTTTCTTAACTTACCCTTAGGATTTTCCGAGGTATGTTATATCTTGAGTTAATTGGCCATTTGACTTGATTAATGTCTAGACATACTTGGGATCTTGGATCCATTAAATCAAACCTCGCCCGGTGCACCCTTTCGCCAGCACAATCCCCTGGCTGGTGTGTCTTCAACCCCTTTGCAGCCTCTGTCGGCACACCCAGCACCCTCCCTGGCTAGTTCTTCACCGGTACGCTCCTCAACCCCCTTGACAGTGCAGCTTCCACTCTTTCAACCCTTCGCCGGTACACCCTTCAGCCCGCTTGTGCTTTCGCCAGTACACCCCAGCCATTCCTGCCCCCACTTGCATGGACCCCGCATGGATGTGCACAAACCCTCATTCAAGCTTTGTACAGACCTTGCATGCACACGCACTGACTTACCTCCACTTGCATGGACTTCGCCTACACACATGCACAGACTTTGCCTGAATGTCTGCGAACCTGCACGGACCTTGTCCCACCTTGCATGGACTTAGCCCACACATGCATGGACTTTGCCTTCGCATCTACACGGCCTTTGCCTGCACATACGCACGGACTTGGCCTGAACATGCATGGACTTTACCCCAGTCGCACAGACTTCGCCCAGACATGCATGGACTTTGGCCCCCAAACATGCGCAGACTTCGTCGAAACCTGCACGGACTTTGCCCAAACATGCACGGACTTCGTCCAAACATGCATGGACCTTAACCCCAGAACCTGCATGGACTTTGCCAGAACTTGCACAGACTTCGCCTCCAACTTTCATGGACTTTACCCTGCATGGACCTCATCCAGGTTTGCACGGACTTCACCTCCAACTTGCATGGACTTCATACCTTGCAAGGGCTTTATTCCTAGCCTACATGGACCTCATCCCATTTGCACAAACCTTACACGGACCTCCTACCCTGCACAGGCCTCACCTTTGCCCGGCACACCCCAATTGCGCCTTGATCGGCACACTTCGCCCGGTCTTTCCCCGGCACACTCGCCAGCCAGGCTTCCTCGGTACACCCATCACCCAATTCTTCCCCGGTACACCCTGCTCTCCAACCTTCGCAGGTACGCCCGTCCTGCCTTCCCCGGTGCACCCTTTTGGTGCCTTCACCGGCACACTTGCTCTAGCTCACCCGGTACACCCTTCTAGCCCCTTTTCAGCCCACTCCTCCTAAAAAAATGTGTATAATAAAATATATAATGGTAATAATAATAATAATAATGATAATAAAATTATAATAGATAAATAAATCTGATATATATGCATGCATGTATATACATATATATATATATATATAGTATTTTCTCCCCTTTTTTCTCTTTTCCTATTTTTCTTTTCCCCTCTTCTTTTTTTCTTTCCTTTTTTTTCTTTTCCCTCTCTCTTTTTTTCTTTTCGCTTTCCCATTTTTCCTTCTTTTCTTTTCTCTCTTTTTTATCGCTTCGGTTTCTCCTTATAAATAGGGGAGAGGGGGGTTCGAAACAGTACCCACCGTTTGAACTCCCCCCTTTCCCTCTCTCTTCTCCATTCTCTTCCCAGCGATCGAGCACGAGCCCCTGTCCCCCCTCTCTCCGTCGCTGGACGCCGCCGCCGCTGCTGCCGTCGTCCTCTTCGTTGGGGTGAAGAGGCCTCCATGGCTCTCCCTTCCCCTCTCCGTTCCTCTTCCTCTGTCTCCTCTCTCGTTCTCTCCTTTTCTCCTTCTCTTCTCCATCTTCTTGCCTGTCCGGCGGTCGGAGATAGAGCCCTAGGGCTCCCTCTCCCTCCTTCATTCTTCCCCTCCCTCCCTTTTCTTCTCTTTCTCTCTCTCTCCAGCTCTTTCCTTTTCGTCTCCGACACTGAGGACAGTCGTCGGGAGGGCGTGCCATGGACGGGGGCACCGGAGCGTGCCGGTGAGGCCTCCGCGGTGGGTGTGCCGGCGAAGCACGCAGGGGGGTGGTGTGCCGGCGAAGGATGGGGGGCTTTAGTGTACCAGGGGAACGGCCCATAGAGCGTACCAGGGAAGGGTTTCAGCGTACGTATCGGGGAGGAGCTTCAGGGTGTGTCGGCGAGGGCTACGGGTAGGGGTGTGTGCCAGGGAAGGGCGCCCCGCAGCGTGTCGGTGAAGGCCTCGGGTAGTGTACCGGGGAACGGCGCACAGGGACTGTGCCGGTGAAGGCTCCAACGGGGTGTACCGGGGAAGCATCGCGAGGGGTGTGCCGACGAAGGCTCCGCCAGGGGGAGCGTGTCAGCGAAGGCCCCGCCAGGGCGTGTGCCGGCTAAGGCTGCAGGCAAGCGTGCCGGTGAAGCTTCGAGGCAATGTTGTAGAGCCAATTTTGGACAAGTGACCCACGGTGTTGCCCCGCGGGGCTCACCACCACTTTGTTGGGGCCGTCACTCCTTGTGGGCGCGCACCCGTGTTTCCCCTTACGCCTTTGGCCCAGAGAGTTTTGTTGAAGGCTTCAGCCAGACCGTTGGCCTGTGGATTGTAGGGAGTTGACGTCCTCCAGTCAATCTTACATTTTTCTGCCAACCGGTAGACCTTCTGGTTACGGAAGTGGCTGCCATTGTCTGAGATAATTCGGTCGGGGGTGCCGAACCGGAATATGATATTATGGCGGACAAATCTGACCACAATCTCCTCGGTGACCTCTCTTAGGGCAACAACTTCTGCCCAATGGGAGAAATAGTCAGTCACTGCGAGGATGTACTTGCAGCCTGTGGATGAAGCAGGCAATGGGTCCACGACGTCTGTTCCCCATTGGGCAAATGGCCAATTGGGCAACGTTGGATGCAGCGGCATGGGCGGCCTTCTGGGTATCGTGGCATGCTCCTGGCACTTCTGACATGACTTAGCATACTTGCAACAGTCGTCGAACATTATCGGCCAATAGTAGCCAAGCTTCTTTATTTCAATTTTTATTTTCGGTCCCGCCTGGTGTGCACCAGCTATCCCGGCATGAACTTCTTTCATGACTTTCCAGGCCTCTTTAATGGATAGGCATAGGAGGAGTAGCTTCTGTTTGGCGTCGGCCACAATTCAGAACAGTATCCCATTCCAGAGCTCATAGGAGTCCTTTGTTTTGATCAGTCTGATCTTCTCTTCCCTTTGCTTAGGCAGTTGTTGGTACTTAAACCATTGCATAAGGGGGTTCCTCCAATCGGGCAGGCTGACAACTTCTGCTGTGGCAACCTCCAATTCTTCTTCTTCCTCTAACTCTTCTTCTATCATGCTAGGCACCTGGCGCTGGTTGATTACTCAGATGTCGAGTGACCCGTCCGACGGCACTGCCAGCGAGCATGCCAGTTTTGCCAAGGCGTCAGCTTGTGCATTTTCTCCCCTGGCGACATGGCCTATTTTGAGGAGGTAGAATCGCTCCATGAGCCCTTTCGCCTTAGTGTGGTAAGGGAGTAATTCAGGCTTTCAAACATCAAACTGTCCCTGGACTTGCTTGATGACCAACAGCGAATCGCCAAACACTTGCAGCATCTTGATCTCCATTTGGAGGGTGACCTGGAGGCCAATAATCAGAGCTTCATACTCTACTTCATTATTTGTGCAGGGCTTGTTGATGCAGCAGGAAGTGTGCACCACTTCTCCCTTCTTGTAACACTGATTGTTTTATCTTTGCAAATGCAAGAAGAGCACAGTCCAGCTTCGAGAATGGCGGTTTCTTTTGGCCCCCTGGTCATCGAGAGCCACGTCAGGGATGGCTACCTTGTCGTCCCCCTTCTCTTTGGGAGCTTCCCCCCGATTGTGGGCTTCCCCAACTTCCTGGGGGTGGCCTTCGTCAGCATACTGGATGTGGAAGCATCCGACGAGCGCAAGACCGGTGCCGTCATCCCGCGGGGACTGAAGCTGCTGCTGGCCAAGCTGTGGCCAGAAACAATGACAGCGCCCCGTCCGAGATGCTAGGCTGCCATGTGCACCATCTGCACCCGACTATCGGCTCACCTCAGTAGGGGTCGACATCCCACCGGAGGAGGTTCCGATGAAGCCGCGCCGCTGCCACACCAAGAAGTCGACTCTCTAGCTCCGGCAAGTCCATCATTGTTGGAGGCATCAGAGTCCATCTTAATGGACGAGGGTCCGAGGCCATCCCGAATCGAACAGTACCAACCATCCCAATCCGCAACTCCTTTCAAGGGCTGGAGAAGATAAAAGAAGGAAAGGCGCCCGTCATTCCGGCCGTCGCACCAAGAGACATGCCGACTCACAAGCTGGCGAAACTGAAGCAAGTTTGGGTTCCTAAAGAGGCCCGACTCACGGCACCTATGTAGGCAGGGCCCAGCCACTCTCGCTGTCTGAGGGGGCGAAGAGACGAAAGGGTCGAGATGATGGCCACGACCCACCAGCCGGCAGCTACTGTGCCAGCACTACCCGAAAACACCCGCCGCCGATGTCATAGGCATCGTCACCATGCTGACCGCCTGGTGCACGTGGATCATACCCACCCGGATGTCACCACCGACACCCAACCACCGGTCGCTCTCCCCGACTAGGAGTGGGAGAGGATTGAGCAGGCCATGAGGAACTACCTCCGAGGCCCAGGCAGCACTCCCTCGGGTTGCCAGAGGCTGCTGGGGGCAGTGGCCTCCGCTTTCCAAGAGGAGGAAGAGGCTCGGCCCATACCTAGCGTGGAGTCAAGAAATCAATTCGAAGAGCGACGTCAGTTCCTTGTGTGGGAGGAGGCGCCGCCTCGACGGTCGGTCTTCGACAGGCTGGTCTTCCCTAGCAAGTCATCAAGAAAAGCGGCAAGATCTTGATGCCGCTGCTTGAGTGCTATTTAGGATCCAGCTCGATCATATTTATTCACTGCTGCGGTGAGTGAGTGAGACCGTCCCATGGCTCTTCCGAGTCACGAGTGTGGAGTTGACTACCTAGTCCACGCCGGTTGTCCCGACCGTGCGGATCGGCGCGCCTCCCTCATTGGGAATGCCTGTGAGCGCGTAGTAGCTTGTTCATTGGCATAGTCCCCACCGGGGAACCTTGGTGTTGAGTATCACCATCCTCTTAGATTGTGAGTTCACTAGTCTCAATTGTCCAGTTGACAGCATCTTCATATAGAGTCCTAGGCCACCTAGTTGTCCCGCATCAATTTTTGGTATCAGAGCTTAGGGAACCAGTTTGTCCTAGCAAATTGGGGTCCTTGGTCATTTGAGTCGTTAGGTTGTCTAGGGCACATTTGAGTCCATTCTACCCTTTGCATTATCATTTTTGGGTTGTGTCTAGTTAGACTCTTGGCCTTGTCCTGTAGAGTCTTGCATGCCCACTCGGCGTGGTACTGATTACCAACGCCCGGTCCCGATGGCCGACCCTAGAAATCCTGCCCCTGGTGATTTATCCATACAGGAGTCACTGCAGGCCCTCATGAGAAGCTTAGACTTGACCAATCAGGCCCTTAGGGATCATACTGCACAAATGGATGGCCGGATGAAGGCCATGGAGGATCGGATGGGTGGCATGGAAGGTCAGATAGAGCCCTCTAACTGGACCATCCAAGGTCTGGTTGGGCGGCCCAACCAGGGTAGAGTTCCACGTGAGGATGTCCACGAGCAGGCCCAAGGCCCACTTGACCCTGCTCCACGGCCCGCACACCCTAGGGCCGACGATAGGAGACCACGTGTTCAGGAGTTGGATGATTTTGGGTCCGATAATGAGGATGAGGGATATGATCGTGCGCGGCGTGGCTACCGGCACCATAGGGACGAGGATGACGAGCGTGTCCTTAGGTCCGTGCGGGTGGACCCTCCCACCTTCGATGGGTCCCTAGACCCCAAGGTTTATCTTGATTGGGAGGCTAGCATGGATCGTTATTTTGAGTGGTTCGAGATGTCCAACTACCGGAGAGTCCGATATGCGAAGATGAAGCTGCTTGGTCAGGCCCAAACCTATTGGACCAACGTTGAGAGCCTACTACGGCAGCGACATCAAAACCCGGTTGAGACTTGGTTGGGCATGAAAGAAAGGCTCCGACAGAAGTATCTTCCTACCACCTACAAACAACAACTCATTGATAGGTGGCAGGGTCTGAGTCAGGGGAACCGGACTGTGAGCGAGTACATCACTGAATTTGACGAGTACTATCTCCGATGTGGCCTCAAGGAGGAGACTATCATGCTTGTCTCTCGCTTCCGCCGGGGTCTACGGCGGAATCTTCAGTATGAGTTGTTTCACCGCCACGTACAGTCCTTAGAGGAGGCCTACCAGGTTGCTCGCGAGTTAGAGGATTTTGAGTCCGAGTTTGCTCCGGTCCCGCGCCCGGGACCCACATACACTCGTGGGTTGGACCCACATGCTACGGCTGGACCTTATCCTCGGGGACCCGTGGTCCGTCCACAGGAACCCACTCGCCAGCACTTCCCTGCTCCTAGGCCACGTCCTCCTCCGCCGAGGGACTATCCCCCTCGACCCCAGGCTCCGGTTCCTGCCCCTCGGCCCCAGCAGCCCATTATCCCTACCCGCCCTCAGCTTCCACCACCCCCGGCCCGTCGTGACGACAAGGGAAAGGGGCCGATGATCGGTGGGGCACCCCAGGGCTCCGAGTCCCGTCAGGACTGTTACCGTTGTGGTGGATTTGGCCATTACGCTGTTAGTTGTCCTACCCGACCATCGTTGGTCATGGGTGACTCTTCGATTAGTGAGCCCGCACCTGAGATTGTACCTGTCAGTTATGAGGCTGACCAGGAGCTCGCTGAGGAGTTTTTTGATGAGTTGCTGGAGGGTGAGCCACTAGATGTCCAGGGCACGCAGTGCCAGGGTGATGTTCAGCTGGGTGTTGTCAGGTGTGTCTTGACCCAGCCTTTGGTGAGTGATGACTGGCGTCGCACCACCATTTTCCATACCTTTTGTAGGCTGGGTGGGAAAGCCTGCAAGGTGATCATTGATAGCGGGAGTTGTATTAATGCTATCTCCACGGGTACTGTGACACGTCTAGGGTTGACCCCCGTGGACCATCCCTCCCCCTATCGTGTCTCATGGGTAGATTCCACCTCTATTCCGGTCAGGCTGCGATGCCTGGTGCCATTACAGTTCCACGCCTACCAGGACGAGATTTGGTGTGACGTGTTGCCTATGGAAGTAGGCAGTATTATCCTGGGGAGGCCTTGGTTGTTTGACCGGGATGCTACCCTCCATGGCCGGTCTAACACATGCACATTCGACCATAATGGCCATAGGATCACTCTTCACCCATCCCAGCCGAGGAGTCCATCCCTCCGGGGTCCCACTGGGCCTAGCACTCCGAGTCCATCTACTCTAGGGCCCAGTACCCCATCACCGGCTCAGACTACCGCTGCACCTCCTGATGTCCCCGCTCCAAGTGTTCCATCGACTAGGAGGTTGATGCTTGTCAGCCCCCGGGAGTTGGAGCGTGACTTCGTTAGGGGGGACCCCATCTTTGCCATTGTAGTCCGAGAGGTGGATAGAGAGACAGAGAGAGATGTCCCTTCTGATGTTGCTGGTGTCCTTCGGGAGTTTGCTGACGTGTTTCCCGATGACTTACCCGAGGGTCTACCACCCATGCGGGACATTCAGCATGCTATCGACCTGATTCCGGGGTCCTCACTACCTAACTTGCCCCATTATAGGATGAGCCCCGCTGATCACGCTGAGCTACAGCGTCAGGTTGAGGAGTTGATGACTAGGGGATCCCTTCGTGAGAGTATGAGCCCTTGTGCCGTCCCTGCCTTGCTTGCCCCAAAGAAGGACGGTACTTGGAGGATGTGTATCGACAGCCGTGCTATCAATAAGATCACGGTGAAGTATAGATTCCCCATTCCCCACTTGGATGATATGTTGGATATGATGGCGGGAGCCACTGTATTTTCCAAGATAGATCTAAAGAGTGGCTATCACCAGGTCTGGATCAGGCCCGGTGATGAGTGGAAGACAGCCTTTAAGACCAAGGATGGTCTCTATGAGTGGCTGGTCATGCCCTTTGGGCTGACCAATGCTCCCAGCACATTTATGAGGCTGATGACCCAGGTCCTACGGCCATTGATTGGGGTCTTTGTTGTGGTATATTTTGATGACATCCTTGTCTACAGCCGCACTCGGGAGGCCCACTTGGACCATCTACGACAGGTCTGTCTTCTCTTGAGGAGAGAGAGTCTCTATGCTAACCCTAAGAAATGCTCTTTGCCCCAGCCCTCTTCCAGCCACCTCCCACTGTGTTCCACACCTCCAGTAACACTCAAGCTCACTCCCAGCCACCCAGAGTCCGCCTCGTCATCTTCCTCGGCCTTGCGTTGGAGCTACTTTGACCCTGCTGCTTGCAGTCTCGAACTGAACCTAAGGTCCAGTTTGCAAGATCTGCCACACCCCCAGACGATGTGAACCAGTGTCTGCACTCTTCAGAGACATCGTGCTTCTTCGAGACGACTTCGCTCCAGAAGTGGTCCCGCCCCGTTTCGACTTTGTCACTGATCGCATCAACCATTTTCGTGCAACTGCACCAGATTCGCACCTGAACCTGAGTACCATTTGGTAGTGGCTACACTGTCTTCTACAGCACGAATCAGCCCAAACTCTCTTCAGAAGAGTTATTCCTCTTTGAGTCTCCGTCAATTCAGAGGTGGTCCTGTCCATTTTTGACTTCAGCACAGCCTGGGGCGTCCATTCTCCTATGACTGCGCCTGACTGGTGTGACCCAGTCCGCCCAGAACCTGCAGCAGACTCGTCAGCCTTGGCACACCTTCCTCTGCTGGTTTTTGGCCGAAGGCATCTTCACCAAAGTTGTGCCCCTCGATGACACAAAACCAACCCAGGTGGTTTCGTCCCGTTCTGACTTCGGCACCAAAAATTCCATGATGGCCATCGATGACCTGTCTGGCTGCTCGCCCAGGAACCAGAAGCCAACCATTTTGGCGACCACGACCAGCACGGCGATCCAACTGCATCCAGATTTTGAGGGATCGTAGTGCCCTCTGTCTTCTACGCCCCCGAGTTGGTCCCGCTGCATTTGGAGCTCTACATCGAGTGTACCAGTCGTCGCACCTCGACCGCGCCAACCTGTCCGGCGTGACAGACCCGTGCAGGCCCTCCACTGCGACCTTCCCTGCCTTCCAGCGACCCCAGATCGGCGTACAGATCTCAGGAGCTCTTTGGCATCCACCAGGCTTCATCCAGGCACTGACGGCACCTCGTTCGGACGTCGGACCTAGGCATACAGTATGGAACAAGCCGGCGTCATCCCGACAAGGCGGTGCAGGTCAGCCGTTTGAATTCCCCTCCCCTTGTTCCCCCCCTCCTGCACGAGGGTAGTGCATGTATTAATTGCCCCATCCCCATGTTCCCCCTCCCAGCAACTTACGAACCAGAGGGACAATCCTCTCTTCCTCCAACATGATGGAGGGAACCTGGAGAACTTCTCCCTTCCTCTGAACACCCTTAGAGGGTAACAAGGCTGTATGATAACAAAATGGAAAGAAAAATCGAAGATGCAAAATAGAAACAATCAATCGAACTCTCAAACAAGAAAGTAATGTAGCTTCTGTAGAAGCAGAGACAACAAAGGACCAAAATCTTCAATCGGGCTCTCTCTTCTCTTTCTAGACTCTTCTCTCTCTTTCTCAGATGTGGAGATTTTCTTTAGTAGGGATGAAGGACAATCGGCTCTGTAATTTTTCTTCAGTCCTCCTCTCTTTTAGTACGAGCTCCAGCAGTATATATATGAGCTTGCTAAGAGGATGGAGTGTGGAGACCATGCTTCTTGCCCTAGGAGTCTTCCAGAACCAATCAGACCTCTATGCCACATGTTAGGGACATCGGCTCTCGGATCATGTGCCCTAACTTCTTTTCAGATTGACGTTCCATGAAATAATCAAGTCCCTATCATTTTAACCAACGCTCAATTAGTATGAGGTTCGTATGCAGAGAAGAGAAACATGCACGGAGTTATCATATTGGAATACGCACAACATGCAAGGACTTAGTTAGAAGACGTGCACAGACGTGCACGGACTTGATTATAGGAATATGCAAGGACTTAGTTCCAATAAAAAGCATGCACTGTGTTAGACATGCATGGGGTTTTTGAAGACGTGAAAGGACTTTATTTTCAATGAGAAACCTACACGGGGTTTGACATACACAGGGTTTGTGAAGACGTGCAAGGACTTTGTTTTTAATAAGTAACCTACACGGGGTTTGACATGCACGGGGTTGGTGAAGACATGCAAGGACTTAGGTTAGTCATAAAGAAACATGCACGGGGTTTGGTGTGCACGGACATGACTTAGACGTGCAAAGACTTCATTTTGGTCCAAACTAGAGAAAGTGCATGGACATTGACATGCTCAGACTAGCTAAAAAACCATGTGCACAGACTTTACAGAAACGTGCACAGACATAAGTGAACGTGCACGGACTTGGTTGATGAAGAAGTGCACGGGCTTCGTGAAGCAGAGTCAAAATGTGCACGGACTTAACAAGTGTGTGCACGGACTTGGAGTGTAGGTCATTTTTTTCCCTAATTTGACTAAGTACAAGAGGACAAAAGGATACTGGTTGACCGGCCACGTGCGTACGAGGAACACGAGTGTTAACGTGGGACTTGTGCGATCCCGAGCTCTTGTTCGCAAGCTCTTCATCGTTAAACCCTTCCACGCACGGGTACAAAGGATCTTGCATGAAACTGGGAGTGACCAGGGCCGGAGGACGATCGTGAGACCATTAGACTAGGATGAGGGTACGGCCCCCAAGGGGTTCGCCCTCCATGGGATTGCGGCCGCACCCTGGGGCGAACTACCCCTGGGTGAGCCACAACCCTGAGGGATGGCCCTCGGGGATCTTCTTTCATTGTCTGGGGGTGTCCTTTAAAGGACACAGGACTCCGGGATGCTGGGATCAGCCGGTGGGGGCTGTTGTTGTCGAGTCGTTGTTCCTGCCTGCAAGGTGTCTGGGTAAATGCCCGACACACCTCGGGTTGTCGGACGGCCTAGATAACTGGCTGAGGGGCCTCGGAATGGGCCATGGGCTGAGGATGTGGGCTCGTGGGAGCTGAGGATAGGCACTTTGGGCACGTGGGCCTGACCTCGGGGCGTGTGTCACGTTACACGGCTAGTTGGTAGGGTAGCTTCAGGTTGTCCCGAGAGATAAGGACAAGTGGCGCATTGCCGTGTGGCTAAGGGTCAGGGGTGGCCCCGACTTGCTGAGGGGTCATCGTAGAACCCGACTGGTATGCTGGAGTCGTGAGTCGGCCCACAGTTTGCTGTAGAAAGGCCAGAATATATGTGTCCACAAGGTGTTCGGGAAAATGCACGACACACACGTGTGAGCCGTACATGTACGCCGTAGGCCTCCAAAGCCTGTGGCTGACTTAATTAAGTCTTCCTCTGACCTTGGGGAACCATCGGAGAATTATAAGAAGGCGTCTTGGGGTAGACCCCGACCTTATTGTTGGGTGCCACGTGGCATGGCTTGTAGTCTAGGCACCCCCAGGTTGACCCGGGAGGTCATATGGAGCGCGGGCAAAGCCCGCAGCTGAGCAGTCGGAAGTGGTCCCAACTAGTTGCTGGTGTAGCCACACGTCACGGCAAACTGGTTAGCGCCCTGGGTCGGGCCCACTGGGTTGTAGGATGATGGGGACACGGCAACCCCATCACTATGGTTGGGTGAATGAGGGGATCACGGGGATGGGAAACCGTTACATGCACTACCCTCGCGCAGGAGGGGGGGATCGAGGGGAGGCGAAACCAAGCTATCGACCGTACGCCTAGCTCGGACGTCCGATCGAGGTGCTGCCAACACCTGGTCGAAGCCTGAGAGATGCCAAAGGATGCCTGAAGGTCTGACGTCGAGCCGATATCGCTGGAAGGAGGCGGTGGTCGCAGCTGTAGGCCTGTGCAGTTCCGCCGCGCAGGACTGGATGGCGCAGTCGTGGTGCGTCGGCCGGCACGCTCACTGTGGAACTTCAAAAGTGACAGGACCAACTCGTGGGCATAGCAGACAGGGGGTAAAGCTAGTGGCCATCAGATCATCTCACAGGTCGGGGTCACCTAGACGGTCGGCATCAGGTTCCTGGGCAAACAGTAGGATAGGTTGACGATGGCCGGGGTAGAATCTTCTGTGCCAATGTCAGAACGAGACGAAACCACTTGCGTTGGTTTCGTATCGTCGAAAGCCGCAACTTTTCAGAAGACTGCTTGACCTAAAACTGAGTGGAAGAGGGAGTGTCGGGGCCAACTTGGCAGTAGACTGTCCTGGGTGAATAGAGGGCTCCGGGTCTGGTGCGACTGAGGGAGAATGGACGCCTCGGGCGGAGGCGTTGTCGAAAGAAGGCGGGACCACTCTGGTTCATCGGTGCTTCGAAGAATAAGAACTCTCATGAAGGGAGCTCTGGCCGATTTGCACAGGGGCAGTCAGTGTTGGCATTGCCAAGTGGCACACAGGAATAGATGCAGTCTGGGCGCAGTCGCACGAAAATGCCTGTAGCGGTTGATGCCGTTGACGAACGGAGGCGGGGCCACTTCTGGAGCATGGCCGACTCGAAGGTGGACGACTCTTCTGAAGACGCCTCAAGCCGAATCCCATTGTGGATGCCGCTAGTAGCTCTGCCAACCGAGTCTCTGCTGTAGGCTTGTAGCAGAGAGCAGTAGAACAACACTTCTTAATCCACGGGAAGACATGGCGACGACGGGGTGGCTCTGGGACTACTGTGGATGCACCGAGCAGGGGGTGGCGAACGTGGGTTGCAGAGGAAGAGGGAGCAAGGGCGTGGGGTGCTGGTGAGGGCGGCTAGGTTAGGTGTGGGGGTGGGGCGCGCTGCTTATGGGGAAGGTGGGACAACTCAGCAAGTAACAATATCAAAATCCAGAATTTATCATTAGTACTCTATAAAAAGGGAGCCCAAGACATGCCCTTGGGGTAACAAAAAATGTACAATCTGGATAATAAAAAAAGGGGGAGGGGAAATGATACAATCATAGCCCAACCTTGCTCCCCTCTAGCTCCACTAAGTGGGACTCCATGGCAGCCAGCTTCACCTTCAGGGTCGACGCAAGCTACACGCTCGCCTCGGCCCCCATCTCGACAGTCCGCCACTCAACCCTAGCGAACTCCGCCTCTCGCCGCTGCTCCTCCAGGGCCTTCTCCAAGGCCTCAGCTCTGCTCTCCGCGTCTCTCAGTCGAGTAGCGCGTCCTGGGCAAGCGACACAGCCGCATCAGCGTGCCTCTCTTGCTCGATGACCGCCAGTGCAAGCTGAGCCCGCTGCCCCTCCAACTCTCGGATGGCCGCTAGCCGTCGAGCCCTCTGCTCCTGCACCTCCAGAAGCCGCAGGTACTCCACCCAGATGCCGGCTAACTCAGACATCCAAAGCTCACATGGGAACCCAAGACCGTGATAGCCATGGGTGCACTCCCTCAATCACTGTCGGAGCTCCTCCGGAGAAGGTAGGGGGTCGCCTCCTGCATAACCTCAAGCACGCTGGAGCAAAGCTGTGCCCACGCTAGCATCCAGCAGCGGCTCCGTTGGCGAGACAGATAAAGGCCACTCAATCCCTAGCTCCAGGCAGGAGTGGCCTACTTCAGCCAGCACCCCAGAAGGACCTACGCAACACCACCAAACACAAAGAGGGTCAGCAACGCTCAGGACTTCCCTATGATGAGACAAGGTGAAAAACCTAAGAAATGTCCTGGCTCTCACCTGCTACGACCCCTGCCGTGCCTGTAACACCCTCGCTCGGGGTCGGTGAGGGTAGTCCATCCCCCACCTCAGCAGCATCTCCTGTCGGAGTCAGAGAGGGCAGAGGCTCCTCTGACATCTGGGTGTCCCCAGTGATTGTTGGAGCAGTGGGAGGCTCCCCCAGATCCACCTCGATGGGAGTCGACACGTGCTCCTCCTCAGACTCTAGCTCTGGACATGACACAAAATGTCAGCCCTGCCATAAACCCTGAGTCAAAGCCAATGAAGGGGAGTGAAGGAGCTACATGTACCTTCCACCACTTCCACTCCCATAAACCCTATTTTTTCCTCATCATCTTTAATCTATAGTCCACCAGTTCACAGTCTAGAGAACCTAAAGATTGTAGAGGGAGCTGCGATGTCATCCGGGTGATTCAAGAGGCGTAAGAGCTACCGATAGAAGCGTCTCTGAGTCTTCTTCGCATCGACGGTCGTCTCATCCTCTTCTGACTTCGTGGCTGTCTATGGGAAGCGATCTACTCCGACTGCGCAGAAGAGGTCCAATCAGCAACCTGAGACCGTTTGCAGAAGCTTCCACGACCAGTCGCCTGAAGATCTGAAGACGGGGCTTGACCGAGGCCTTCTACGACGAGTCTTCTTCCTCTTCCAAGAAGCGGAGCTCCATTCGGCCATCAGAGTGATTTCTTCTCCTTTTTTCCCCAGAGTGCACAGTTCTGTCCACCCTGGGACAGAACTGACACCTTGTTAGTGTTTGGGTTGCTGCGGACTGCTCTGACATCGGCTGGCACCCCCGTGAGTCTTGTTTCGAAGAGAGCTCGACAACGGTTCCAACGCAATCGACCATGATCAAATTGGAGTTCGGGACTGTTCGTGGTGGGTTCATCTCCCAGAAGCTGCGGTGCTGAGATAGTTCGTGACAGAGATCAGAGTTCTTGCTTCCTGCTCCACTGCGACCTGTGACAGCTTCCCCGGCTCCCGCCAAAATTTCAGTATCCTCCTGGGTTGATCCCTGAAGTCTTGGCGCTGGTCTTGCTGTCAACGGAGTTCGGGAGCTTCCGCCATAATTCTGGCATCGACAGTCTATGCCCTATTCCTGAGAAGGGACAGATTCACCACCAACGTTGCGAGGAGTCTGAGTCTTCATCTTCCCCCTCCCTGCTTGGCCGGCTGAAGGCCCCTCCCTGCGCGAAGGTAGTTTTGGTTGTAATTCACTTAACCCCCACCCCAAGATCCCCCTTCTGCGCGAGGCGTAGTGTTGTAATTGCTTGAACAGGTCGAAACATCCTCGCCGCGGCGTGGGTAAGCCCCACGCTTCCCCGCACGCCCACGTCTCCGAGCGGGACCGATTTCTTCAAACCGGTCGAGTAAGTGCTCATTTTCCTGCTCTATTACAGAACTTTTCATTCCATATTAGCTCATAGCTCCGCTGGACGGTGAGAAAGAGAGCCCGAACTCGACTACCTCCACGCAGGGAGGGGCTGTAAGCCGGCCAGGCGGGGTGGGGAACGGAGGTGGTCGGGGGCCAACCGACTCGAATCTTCGCCTTCAGGTTGCTGTTTCTGCCTTCTGTAACCAGCGGTCTTTCCGAGAACGTAGAACCTTCTTGGGATGTCCGACGGTGGCGGGGCTGGATGCGTTGGAAAGCTGGACATGTTAGCTCACTCCTGGAAGAATTGCCACTGATCGAGCTGCACATAGGCAGGGACATATTTAGAATTCTCAGATTTTGGCTCACATGGTACCCAGACAGGGGTATACCTGCAATTCTCTGATTTTTGCTAATCACACTTGATGCCGGGACTGATATCTGATTTCTGGTTACTGGGAAACAAATGCACAATTTTTCTTTTTCTCAGAATTCCATAATGCACATACGCACGAGTATTTGCACAATCTTTAATTTTCTGATTACATAATGCGCAAGGATTTCTTTAGGTTTCTCAAGGAGAATGCACAAAGATACACAAGAACACCTTGTGCAATGCACCTTTGGATCTCCTTGCGCAGGCTTCTTCTCCTCTTGCTTGATGCTTTGTTGATGCTTCTTCTTTCCAAGAAAAAAAAAGAAGTCTTCAGTCCCGTTGAACCTCTGTGGGCAGGCCGCCGCCTTGTGCTCCTCGGTGGATGCTCAATTGAGGAACCTTTTTCCTCCAACGGCCAAGGCCTCCTATTTATAAGAGTTGGAGGTGAGTTGCTGGAGGGAAAGGAAAAAGGCTCTTGGACATTTTAGCCCTCCGATTTTGAAAGGAAGTGGGGCATAAGATGAAAAGGGAAAGAGAGTAATTAAGAGAGAGAAGGGAAGCTGGAGTGGCTCCCTCCTGGTTTTGAAACCTGGAGGTACTCCCTCTGGGTTGCAGATTGAGAGAGAAAGGGAGGAGGAGAGAAGAGGGAGAAGGGAACCTGGAGGGGCTTCCTCGTAGTTTGGAAGACCTGGAGGTGGTCCCTCCGGGTATTCGTCTCCCCCTTTTATCTTTTATTTTTTAATTTAATTTGAGAGAGAGAGAAAGGAGAGAGAGGGAAAGGAGGAAACACGGATGGGCTCCCTCCGGGTTTGCTTCTCTCCCTTCTTTTTCTTTTTTTATTTGAGAGAAAGAGGAGAGAACCTGGAGGGGGTCCTACTTTCCATGAAATGTGCCTTTTACAGGTCAAACACATACTGGTGAAGAAATAGTGGTATGGGGTCTGACTCACACATGCGAACCAATCTCCTGGAGGGAATAGGTGTTGGGTAATGTTGGAGATCTTGGTGATGGTCGGTTGCTTCTCTGGGCCCCAATATGATGGGTCAAATGGATCAAAGAAGATGGGGCTATGGGGAATCTCATCTGATTGGATGGCCTCCACACTAATGATATTGACTTTCAAAAATTGGATAGGAATGGATTCTTTGGATACGGGAAAAGACACAAGAATTTCACTGGTATAAAGGTCCATAGTATAGATAGTGGTAATGGAGCCAAAAGAGGGGTGGATGAGGATAGTACCCCTAGATGGTCCCGACCTCATGGCAAGTATGTTGGTCAACTCTAGTTGCCACTTCAAACTTTGAACAAGATCTTCCACGGTCTCTACAAAGCAAAATGATTGGATGGTTGTGTGAGGAGAGTGGAAGGGCACCATTTGACGGGCTTGCTCATTTGGGAAGGGGCCGAGGTCAGTGAATTATCAGATTAGACTTCTCTTAAGCCACCTAGCATGGGCTCCACCTATGACAATCTCACCTCCAAGGTTAGTGAACGACTCAAGATGGAGGTTGCGTTTGTCATCCTCATGGGTTTGGTATGCCTCAATCAATGAGGGATCAGGGATGTAGATCATGGTTTCTAGGGGTCCTTCCATAGTCTCATCCCACTCAAAGGTGGATTTGGAGGAGGTGGTAACTTGAGGATAGGCAAAGTTGGTGGCGGGGCTTCCATGGTTGTTTGAGGCTCAAATGATGGTTCGGGGAGTGCATAATCAGTGGGGCCTAGTGTAGTGGGCGGTGGGGTGGGTGGTTCGGCCACTAGCTAATAAGTGGGTGGGAGGTACTTCCCGCGAAGCTTCTCCTTCATCATGTCCCAAGTGACGGGCTCTTGGAATCGAGCCGCAAGACCTCACTCATCATCAAGCCAGTAGGCTCAAGCCTGATCTCTCAACCTTCTCGTGGCAAACCTCACCTTTTGGAAATCCGACCAGTCATCCCTATCTAAGTAAAAGTCTATCTCGGCTTCCCAATCAAGGTAAATCGTGGGATTACGGGAGCCAAAGAAATCTTGGGTACCCCAACGGGCACTATATGCCCCGTATGGTCCTCGTCCCGATACGGTGTCCAACGCACCTGAAAGGGCCATTCATTTGTCAGTATATAGCATTCATGCATATAGCATTCATATAGCATTCATATAAGAAAAGCATTTGAAAGCATATAAAAGAGCATGTAGGAAGTTGGGCTATTTACCGATGCATGCGGGAATGAGTCCAAGTCCTCTTGGATCGCCCGAATCGACCACTGGATCGACCCTGCGCTCCGGGTAACATTCCACCGCCTCGCGATGGGAAACTGCCCCAGGTACAGCTTGACACCTCGGCCAATCCCAGGCAGATACAGAAAAGCCCAAAACTGCATTTATAAGAGATGTCAGCATTTTCAGTAATTCAAGCATATTAGAAGCATAATAGAGTGCATATAAAGGCATTTAGGCGTTTACCTGCAAGAAGGGTGAGAAGCCGCTGAGCATGGTCACCCGGTCGGTGGCGCTGAGCGAATGGAATAGGAAAGCCAACACTGCTGCTCCCCATGCATACTTCCTCACCCGACTCAGATCCGCCAGCAGAGGAAGGAGCCGACAGCTGTTCACATCAGCTCGTGTCGTGAACAGGAGCTTCCCGAAAAGCAACATCAGGAAGCGTCTAAGGACCATGTCTCCTTCTGGTCCCAGCTCTGTCGCTACACTCGGGCAAGCCTGCTCGATCACTCGGTCAATATGCTGCTCCGGTAACTCACCCACTGCCGCTGCTGCTCGCCGGAGTCCCAGGCTTTCTTGGAGCACCGATCATGACAGTTGGGACGACAGATGCCCTGGCCTCATCAGATCCAAGTCGAGAAGCTCCTGAGCAAGCTCCCGGTAGTCGACGTACACCCACCCGGTCACTGCCTTGCCGTGCACCCGCAAGCCGCTGATCCGAGCCATATCCTCCAACGTCAGAATCATGTGCCCCCACGGGAATATGAAGGCTTGGCTCACCGAGTCCCATCTCTCGTGTAGAGCCAGTAGGAGGGTCGTATCCACTCGGGCCACCTCATTGCTCAGGACTTCCCCGAAGCCCATCGCCGCCAAGCGTTCCCACTGATACTCCTTTAATGCAAGGTAGACTGCCCAGACTTGTAACCATGTGATTCGTGTCCGTCTCTTCCCCTGCACAAATTAAGTCATAGGGTTAGTCATAGAGTCATAGGGCAGTTCTCAGTTCGGAGGTAGCAGAGTACCAACAGATTGCAGAGGTGACTGCGGCTTCATCTCGGCCTTTCAAGAGGCCCGATTGGTACTGTTGGAAGCATCTCCGAGTCTTCTTCACATTGGCAGTCATCTCGTCTCATTCCAAGTTTGTGGCTATCCGTGGCAGGCGATCTCCCTCGACTGCGCAGCTGCATCCTGACTATCAGCTAGAGACGATTTGCAGAGGGTACCACATCCTGCCACTGGAAGATTTGAAGGTGGGGCTTGGCCAGGAACTTCTATGGCGAGTCTTCTTCCTTCTCCGAGAAGTGACACTCCATTCGGCAACCCGAGCGAATTCTTCTCCATTTTCTCCCCACGATGCGTAGTTCTATCTTTCCTAGAACTGAAGTGACACCCTGTCACTATTTGGGCTGCTGCGACCTACTCTGACATCGTATGGCACCCCCGTGGGTCACATTTCGAAGGCAACTCATCAATGGTTCCAACGCCATTGACTGCACTCAATTTGAGTTCGGGAGCACCCGTGGCGGCTTCATCTTCCTACTGTAGCAGTTCTGAGACAGTCAGGAGCAGGAAACAGAGTCTCTATTCACAGCCTCGCCCGAACCCACGCCGGCCACCAGAGCCCCCGCCAAAAATCAGACGTCTTCCTGGGTCAGTTAGGGAAGATTTACCACTGGTCTTGTCAAAAAAAGAGTTCAGGAGCAACCACAACAATTCCTACATCGACCATCTATCCTCTATTCCTGAGAGGGGACAGAACTGACTCTGGCATTCCTTGAAGCTTCTTGTTCATCTCTTCCCTTCCTCGCCTGGCCGGCTTACCGCCCCTCCTTGTGTGGAGGTAGTTTTGGATGTAATTTTAATTAATCCTTGTCCTGAGATCCCCCTCCTGCGAGAGGTGTAGTATTGTAAGTTCTTAAATTTCAGGTTGAAGCTTCATCGGTGCGGCGTGCGGGTAAGCCCACGCTTCCTCGCTCGCCCTCGTCTCTGATCGGGATCGGCGTCTCAGGTGAGCTTCTGGTCACTCCTCTTTGTTGGCACTCCTTGCTTAATTAGTATTACTTCTTAGCTCCGTTAGTGGTAAGAGAGTGCCCGGTCCCAAATTTACATCAATCGAGTGACCACCGCGGGTGAGTTGTGAGCGAGACACTACCTCGCCCTAGCCGGAGTAGAGAGACCTCCCGGAGGTCCAGGGTCAGCGGTTCTGACGACCACTATGTGCGGAGGACGAATAGGCTTATGTCAACGTTCCCTCCTCGCAGCATCACTTCAGAGAGTTTCGATGCAGTGGACTGCGGGTTTGCTTGGGTCGCTGAGGGCCCGACAAGAGAGGCTGCTGCCGCTGAGGGCACTTTGGATGTCTCCCGGATCATGAGGAGACAAGGAGGCTATGTTTATGACCGCTCGGGCGGTTATCCGTTACACTTCCCACTGGATCGTCATCTCCTATCTTTCATCCAGAGCTTTGTGCCACCTGGAGTAGAGGCTGACGACTCCCGACTGCCGGGAGAGAGGCGCCGTCTTGAGCGGGCCATATTGCTTGGGAGGGACAGCATGCATGGCACTTGCAGTTTCTCCTATCTGAGCTTCCCCGAGGGCTTTGTGCGGCAGGAGCAGTACCCTGACCTGAGGAACCTGGGTTTCTTCAGGGAGTTTGATAGTTTCACCGTCCGAGTGGTGCCGTCTTCGCCAGCCGTTTGGCATCTGGCTGGACATCATAGAGCCGTAGACGTCTCCCTCGATGGGATGCTTCTGACTCCTTCTGGCGCGCCTTTGGCGCACGATGCCGTCATCGCGAGGCTCAGCTCTCAAAGGCAGGGGCGCTGTAGCAACACAAGGCCGAAGGAGCCCAGAAGCCCCAAGCCGAGAAAAGGCTGGAAGAGCGTTGACTTCATCCCTCATCGCGGGTAGAGCAGCCAAATGGGCCAACTGCTCTGCTTCCTTAGGGAGGACAGGGGTGGCAGGGACCACCGTAGGAGCAACAGTGGCGAGCGGAGAAGTGGGTGGTGGCTGAACCTCGACCCCCGAAGGGGCAGTAGGCTCAGTAGAGCAGGAAGAGGGGCCAACAGCAGGAGCAATAGCTTTAGCAGCCACAACTGCAGCCAAACCCACACTAGCGGGAGCACCAACATATTCACAGACCGGAGGCAAGACGGGGGGAACACAGCCAACCGCAGGCTTTGGTTCGCGGGCAGGGACAACAAAAACGACAGCCATAGCATCGGTGTTAGCCCCATGGAGACCAGTAGAAGAGACAACCAAATCATCAGCAACCCCCTTTGCACCAGCTGCAGGCTGGACAGGAGCATCAACACTTACTTTTCTAGTATAGTTCTTGACGCCGCTGCTAGTGAGAGTGATAGGACGTCTAGCTTGCTAATTCAGTCACCGTAGTGAGCTGTGAGAGTGAACCCGTCCCGTGACTCATTCCGAGCACGAGAGTGAGCCGATCACCCAAGTCTCATCGCTGGTTTCTCAACCGTGCACGTCCGATCGCTTCCCTCGCTAGGGACGAGCGCGAGCTTACATAGAGTCCCAGGTGGCCTCGAGTCATCGTCGTCATCCCGCATCAGCCGTGCTCCTCTGAGAGGGTGGAGTTGGCGTGAAGTTCGAGATTAGTTGCGGTGTCCGAGTGAGATTTGGCTTGAGATGTGGTGTTGGTCTGTAGCAGAGTCAGCGGATGGCCTGTTGTGATTTAAAGCGTGTCTGTTGGGCCGGTGGAGGTTTCCCGTTGACGTGTAGTTGGTGACCCGTGGATGGTCTTTTACAGATAGAAGATGCTGGTTGTTGGGGCTCGAGAATGGCGTGAGCCGTATGCCAGCGGGGCCTTGGGTGGCCGGTTGTGAGATGTGCTTTTCCCGTATTGGATCTGGGGTTGTGAGAACTTTATCTTCTGGCAGAGTTGGCCGCGTTACTGAGGGCGTTTGGCTTGCCAGGTGTAAGCTGGTGGAAGTTGAGCGTTGGTTGCCCTTGGTGTAGGGTGTGAGATCGGTCAGCGAGTTGTCAAGCTGACAATTAGGTGGTCCACCGGGCGTGGGCGTTGACCGATAGTGTTGGTTTTCATGGTAAGGTGTGTGTTTTCTCTGTGATCGTGGATGGTTTTGCGTCAGTTGAGGTGACGCTAGACTTGGGCCTTCTTGTATTTGCTTGCTCTGATGATCGATGTGTCTTGGATGGTGAGCGAGGCGTTGCCCGTGATCATTGTCTGGCCGCGTCCCTCAGGATCGTGGGTTTTTGTGAATTTCGAGGTTTGGTTGGGGCCCTGACGGCGTTGTCAGTTGATTTATGGCGTTCTCCCCATGTCGCTTGGTGCTTGTCCTAAATTTTGACGGTGAAATTCTTTTAAGGGGGGAGGGCTGTAATGCCCCAGATTTTCATTCGTATATTTATCGGTTATTTCTGTGTGTTTTTCCTTGATGAGCCTTCGGAATACTGTGTAGGGTGAACCAGTACGTTCTCTGACTCCGGGATAGTCGCCCCTTTCAGCGAGCTTCATCTCGATCATCTTTTCCACCATCATTCGGTTCATGACCGTGGGGTCAACAGGTTCTGGATAGAAATGTGCCGGCTGCAGGTACGGGGTGACCAGGGTGGTCGCCTGTGGAGGCCGCAACAACGGAGGGGTCTGATGCACCTGAGGGAGCACCGGTGGCATCAGTGGCTGCGACGGCTGTTGTTGTGTTGTCACTAGGCTTGGCTCCGATGGTGGAGGGATGGTGTAAAGTGGCGGAGGGTCAACTTGATGAACTACTCCCCGTGATGAATCGCCCTGGACTTCGGGCGGTTTAGAGGCTGAGGATTGTTCTGTCTTCTCCATTAATTGCTTCTTTAACAGGTCTATCTCCTGTCGGTATTTTTGAAGTAGCATTAGGACCGCCGGGTCCATGGCTGCATTACTGGGGATGGCCTCCGGCGCGTCCCCGGGTATATTCTCTAGTAGAATATCAAACAGGACTTCATCTTCATCTTCCACTGTCACCACATTGGCGGTAAGGACAGCTGATTCACCCTCGGGCCGACGACAAACCAGAGGTTGTTTGCCCTTAGCTGCAGCCAGCAGCTCTTGCGCAGCCTTGGCCTTCGAGTATTTATCCCTGGCCTCTCGACCAACTGAATTAACCCGTGAGGGTCTTCGGGGAGTCCCCCATACTGGCCGAAAATATCGACCATATTGCAAGTGAAGACCTGCATCCTTCTTTTTCGCCAATGGACCCTCCACCCAGCTTGGTCTGGAAAGGTGAGCCTTTCAAAGACAGGAATTCTTTCCTTTTCTTCTCGCCGAGGGGCGGTGTCATCAGCTCCAATATAGAAGCCTTCATAACCATTGTCGTCAACTGACGACGTCATCTTCCTTTCTTCTTCTTCTTCTTCCACTGTCATTGGTGGGCAGTAGTCTTCTCTGACTGCGACTGCTTACATCAGCCGTTGTTGTCCCAATGAGGGGTTGCCTAGCCCTCGAAAATAATTTCTGACCAGAGGAGTCATCTCTTCTTGACCCCGTTCCTGATGTAGTATGGGGGACTGTTGTCGACCTCCCTGTGGGTGTAGAAATGTGAAACGCAGCGTCACAAGTCACATGAACAAGCATATGTGTATAAGTGATGACATAATGTGCCAATCAAGTGAACATCATGCCCACCATAGAGTTGGGAAGCCAGGGGCCCAAAGCAGAGAGTCTGCATCGAGGACTGGCCTTGACGAGACCTGGGGTTATGTGCCCGAGCCAGGTGTTGAGGAGCCTCAAACTCGGGGTTGAAAGCCCATATTGAGTGTTGGCTCATCCGAGATTCGGGTCGAGAGGCCCGAATAGCATGCTGGGAGGCCTTGCCCCCAGGGTAGGAGACTCGTGCTGGGGCAGGCTTGGCTGGGACTCAGAATTGAGAGCCCGAGTGAGATGCTGAGGAGTCGGGAAGCCCAGGGTCAATGACCATAGGAGTCTCTATTATTGAAGGAGCGGAGGGGCCAACTTTCTGCATGGGCAGTTGCCAAACTGGGCTGCTCATCGGCTATGGCAATGGCGCCCGAGGATCAGGGCGAGCCGAAGGCCGAGGCAGCATTGCCAAACACGATTGGCATTGCCAACCGTATGCGCCCGGTGTGGATGGCGATGACTATCAGACCGCAGGTCACTATCGCCACCGGTTTGTCATTGCTGGTGCCGGTTGGTCACTCGATGATGACCGGTTGCATGTTGCATCATAGACAGGGGGCCCTCCTCTTCCTCTCTAATAAGAAAAGGAGAGGGCATTGTGGCGCACACTTGGCAGGTGTGACTCTTCTTCGGCAGAAAGAAGAAAGGTAGGAGATGTCCCACCAGGTGTGCCAATGTTGTTTGCGACCACGGGGAATTTCCCTTTATGGTTCTTTTCCTCACGATGAGGGTGTACACTCACCTTTTACGGAAGGCCGAGATTGGTCGATTTGGCATGCGGGGATTCCATGGGTATTGAAAGGCAGGGTGGAAAGAACGATAGGAACTCACTAGAGGGACTGGCATATGGTTAATCATTCTAGAAGACTGGAACAGGGATGGCTGGATGGAATGCGGGTGTGCCAGTCGATTTCTTGACGATCACCTGTGGAACCAAATGTTTAACTGGGGATGTGTTGCCAGGACGCGACACGTGAGCTCGGGAGACGGGCGACACGTGGAGAGAAGGAGGTTCTGTAGGTACGAGTGTGCAGGCGATTGTAGGGAGTCGTGTACGGGACATCTTTCCCCACCGACTGCAAGTGATTGATGTTTATACATTGGGCGGAGCCCGAACACCTTTTATTCTACTGCCAAAGAGACCTCTACCAGCAAGGGTTCAGCCCCACACAATCTCGACTTGGTATCGCCGAGTTACCCTCGGGTTTGGGTGAGTGCCAGGTGAGTAGGCCGCCGATATCGGCCCGTTCGACTTGTGAATTGTGCTTGCTTATTTAGGTCCAAGGGTGTGTCACATCAGAAAGGGAGAGACTCTAGCTCTTGCCAAGGCTGCCAGTGTACGGCCAAGGTAGCAGAGTCCAGCTGATCGGTGGGTGATGTCAGGGAATCAGGAGTGGCCGGAGGGGCGGGAGAATGAATGACATTGACCGAGAAGTAACTTGGCCTCCTCTCCTGACAAGCATCCTGTTCCTGGCGCCTCCGCAATCGCTCGAGAGCTTCCCGATTGTTGGTCTGGAATTCGAGCCATTCCGGGGTGTGCTGGTAAGGCAACCTATGCCCATTTTCTCGGGGAGAGTCTAACTAATCTGGTGCATCTCTGGTGATGCTCAACGTTTCCTCGATGGCTTGTCGCAGTCTGACGAGTGCCATGGAGTTCCCCTCGACATCTATCTGCTCCCACTGGATCTGTTCCTGAATGAGGTACTGGACTTCCTCACAGGACTCGATGGCATGGTAGATTCGTGCATGGAAGGGACAGTATTGGGCATGGCTAAAGTCCCAATGAGTGTAGTCTACCGGCGGGTCGCGGGGCAAGATTTGTGCCCTCTCAATGAGGATGTCGAAGAGCCATCGGGTTCTTTCTCTAGGGAAGGAGAGGGGTCTGCGATCGTGCCAGGGCCTCCACCCTGGATATCAGATTGACTGCTCTCCTTAGTTAGCACTAGACTCCTCTGATTCATCATCAGATAGAGAAAATGCCACCATCATGTGGATCACATTAGTCGAAAGGTGAACCACACATGCTGCTTTGGCTGGTCTGGACCACGTATGTGGCTACATAGGATTGGCGAGACCCCTCTTCATCTGAATAAGGCCGTCTCAGATCATCTTCTGTGCCTGGGTCTTGAAGACATAGCAATCTTCGAGGGGGTGACCTGTTGTGTCCCACGTAGTGCAGTCGGATCTAGAAGGGGGGTTGAATAGATCCTTTCTAGAACATTGGCCTATTAAAAAAAAACTTAACTACAAAAAGGATAAGCCACTCCTAGGAGAAAATGAAAGCACAATGCACAGCGAAATTCCCTTGCATTGCAGCCCCCCCTTCTTGCTCCCTTGGCCATCATAAGGTGGCAGCTCCAGTGGCAGGTCGCAGGCAGATAACAGGGGACATGGAAACTGCAGCTTCTCTGGCACTTCCCCAACTCTTCTAGTGGTAAACCATATATCACTGGAAATGTCATCCAGAGGGCTTTCCAAGCATGGTGGTTTTATCTTCATCCAAGCACAGAGCTGCCCGTGAGAGCGATTCTCCCCCGACTGCGTGCAAGCTCTCAGATAGTGAACTAGAGCCCTAGGAAAGTTGCCACCACGGCCACTCCTTGGCAGATCTGGGCATGCAACTTGGCTGAGGGCATCTTCTACCAGTCCTCTGTTATCCCCAAGAAGCGGAGTGAAGATCAGACCCCGACATCAAAAGTTCTGAATTTTCTTCCGAAGTCATGCCTGGTTGGTTCCTCTATTCCTGAACGGACCCACCTCCACCTTTCTGGATAGCCCGATCGTCCCCGACATCTTCTGAGGCTACCGTTAGTCCCATCTGAAAGAATACTCGTCCACGGTCGTTACGGTACCAGGCCCGCGTCCATCTGAGTTTAGGACTGTCTGTGGAACCTCCATCTTCCAGCAGTAACACTCTAGGAGCGGCCAGCTGTAGCACTATTCAGCGTCGTTCCAAGACCTGCACCAGCCAGGGACTACCTCAAGGTTAATCCAGAAAATTCCAGTGACTTCCTGGGCCAAGTTGGAGAGTTTTGGCTCTGGTCTCAGTTCATTTAGAGTTCGGGAGTGTCCGTGGCGGCGTACACTTCGACCGGCTATCCTGCGATTCCAGAAGCTAGCAGCACCAACAAGGAGCTCGGTAACTCAAGTTTCTAGCACCGTCCCCTCCCCTTGCTTGGCCGGTTGAAGGCCCCTCCCTGTATGGAGGTAGTTTTAGTTGTAAACACTTAACCCCCACCCCAAGAACCCCCCTCCTGCGTGAGGTGTAGTGCTGTAACTTTTAAATTTCCTGGTCAAGCATCATCGCCGCGGCGTGCGGGTACGTACCCACGCCTCCCCGCTCGCCCTCATCTCCGAATGGGACCGGTGTTCTCACACCGGTCAGGTGAGCGACTGGTCCCCCTTGGCTGGTTACATGCTTTACTCATTTAGTATCGCCTTGAATGCCCGTCGGACGGTGAGTACTACTACGTGCGGTTTGGTGCTCGATCGGGGGAGATGGGCCAGTTTAGGGAAAATCATAGTTTTTAAGATTTGTCAGGTTCGTCGAAAAATGGCAACCATTCTTAGCCTAATTAGTGTCAAAACGACTGCTGGGATGTCAGGATCCCATTCCCGTAAGTTTTGTGTCGATCGGTTGTCATTTGGGGCCAGTAGGAGTCCGGGAACCCTGGTGACTCACTTAGGGTCGATTCGTCGAAATCGCCCCAATCTTGTGTTTTAATGCGTACATGTGTCATTTTTTGACCCCAGGAGTGTTGTATCGTCGTGTGGCTTTGTTTCCCCTGCACTTCGGACAGAATGGGGCGTAGAACAGGTCGATTCGGTCGTTCCCCTATTTTGCTCACATGTTTTGTGTAACGGTCATTCCAGAGACTATCACACTGTGTGACGGCCCCACGATAGACCGCCATAATTGTTGGTCATTTCATGTTCTTCGAGACTGGGTTGGTGTGATGGACCAGTATAGGAGCGTCACATGGCTGTAACGCGCCTAGGGTGATGCGTTACGCTCTTGGTGTGATGGACCAGCACAGGACCGTCACATGGCCGTAACGCTCCTGGCTTGGTGTATTACTTGCTGTCATTTTCGAGGACTGTGGCTGTTAGTTCCTCGACGACTGTGTCTGCCTCAAAGATCGAGTCAATCGGT
Organism: Amorphophallus titanum; assembly: GCA_024336825.1. Taxonomy (NCBI): domain Eukaryota; kingdom Viridiplantae; phylum Streptophyta; class Magnoliopsida; order Alismatales; family Araceae; genus Amorphophallus; species Amorphophallus titanum. The sequence continues at coordinate 16,375,006 of JANBPO010006859.1, forward strand.
TAGCCCTGACGGACCTCCCCTTGTGCGTCACGTTGTTTAAGGCCCCTAGCCTAGTGCGTTACACGGTCTGTGTTAATGGTTTTGGGTCTGTTGGCCCTGGCGCATCTATCCTGGTGCGTTAGGCTAGCATAGCGCACCTATATAGGTCCGTTACATGCCCTTTCAATCCAAGTTGTGGTCTAGTTGCCCTGACGCCCCTACCCTGGTGCGTCAGAGCAGGTAATGCCCCTATAGAGGTACGTTACAGTCCTGTTGTGGCTGTGATGGCCATTATCCTATTCTATGTCTGTTCTGTGTATCTGTATGTCTTAGGTTGTGCTTTAGGGCGGCACCTCTGCATCAGTGGTTTCTGGATCGGTTGGTTCAGGTGACTGGGTGTGGTCTTTTCCTCAACTGTGGCAATTCCCTAATAACTTGATCTAGACCTACCAGTGTCTTTGTCTCTGGTCTTGCAGTGGCTTTCCTTGACAAAATTACATGATATAAGACCCAACAATAGAGATAACATGTGAGAATCATAGTCGATCCACCTCACAGTGGAGCAGGTGACCCGAGCCAGAGAGAGTGGCGTGAGATGTGCTCATCACGCTATTATCATTGACCTCCGGGCTCAGCTAGTAGATGCCAGATGGCAGCTGACCACCACCCGTGTGGCTTTAGACACCTTGGTGAGTTTATGCAATGCTTTTTTTTTGCACACCTGGATTCTTGATATTCAGTTATCGACTGCCATTGTACCTTTCTTGCAGTGTGCCTAGCAGGGCATAATAGGGGCGACCAGGGGAGCCTCTTCTAGCTCCCAGGTTCCACCTCCGGAGGTCACCTCCCTCCAAGACTGGCTTGCTGGTGAGGTGGCCCGTGCCGAGGAGGCAGAGCGTGAGCTTACGGCTCGGGTGAGTACTTGCCTGGCTTAGATTTTGATTACACACTGCTACTTTTTTTTACTGATCTCATGAGGTGACTTGCCTTGGCAGATGGTGGAGATTCAAGATGCACTTGCTTGCGCAGTCCTAGCAGAGGAGGAGTGCGATGTCCGAGTGGCGGGGCTGAAGGAGGAGTTGTGACACCATGACGTCGAGGAGCTACCCCGAGACGTCCTGGAGCTGAGGGTTTCCCTTCAGGTGGTGACGAGAGAGGCAGAGAGGGAGAGAGGGGAGAGGGAGAGAGAGAGGAGAGGAGAGGAGGGCTCTAGAGGCCCAGATGATGGAGCTCCAGACTAGCCTTGGGGTTGTAGAGTAGAGGCTGAGGGACAGTGAGGATCATTATCAGAGGGAGCGAGAGCGCTCAGTGCACGCTCATCAGTCTGGCTCCTTCTCTATTGGCAGCTTCATAGTCTTTTCACCCATGGAGCAACACGCTATCGAGGCTGAGTGGGCACTGCGGGGTGAGGCGAGCGCTGCCTCGCAGAGCTCCATGAGGCCTCCTAGGGAACCCCATCCTAGGAGAGATGAGAGAGATGATTAGGAGGGCAGTGACGAGAGTTAGAGAGATACACTAGTACACCCACCCCCTCACTTATGATATACATGATAGTTATATATATATGTGAAATGGCTTCTCTTCTGTCACTTTTTTTGTCGCTTGTACGCTTCTTCTCTTCTACACCACTTTTTCTTCTATGTTGTTCCCGCCATATGACCTCAGAAACCCGATAGAAGCATTAAGCTTAGTCTTACCATATGGAAGATCATTTGAACAACAATTCTTACCAAGAGTAGAATGAATTGAGAGCAGTTAACGTATTAAACCTGTAGCATCTGCATCAACAGATTAAACTCAATCAAGTCTTTCAAATAGAATTCAATCAACCATTCTTTAAAAACCAAGTTCAGTCCAAAGACTCCAAGATCAGACCAGAGGAATAAACCTGGCCATTTAAATGCAAGTATGTAAGAGGAGACCAACTCAGGCCATTCAAACCAAGGACTAGGCTCAAAGAGCCAGGGGTCGACCCATCCTTAGTAGACAATAAAGACTGCCTTAGCAGTCCAATACATGGCAGTCCAAAGCAAGTGATTCAGGTTCAGTCTAGTCACAGTCAAGGGCATTCCAAAGCTACTCAATCAAACATTCATAAAAGCCAAGATCATTCATTTGTCAGTTCATCAAAAAGATCAATATAGAGTATGCATGAATATAGAATATGCATGAAAGCACCGATTAAAATGTCAACATCAAGGATGATGTATACATGAAAGACCAGTAAGTTTCCACCTGCAAAACAAGATTTCATCATGTTAGCTTGTTTATTATCATATGCCATTTAAACATAAAATGCACAATATATTGGAGTCATCAAAACCATTGTCAAAGACAAGGAGTGGCACATAGAACCCAATAGGTCGGTAGAAGCAAACTCCTCTCTCTCGACCCCGGATGCACCGCCAGTACCCCCAGCCCTTGGTACACACCGGCTAGTGCAGCAGGAGCTAGGGACAGTCATTGTCCCTCCACCAGTAAGCACGTCGGCCACAGCAACTCAACCCTCAGCAGGCCATCCTCCCCGTGCGAGACCACAATCGTCGCTAACCAGTAAGCCAAATAAGCTTCCAAGTGTGTCACGTCCAGCAACCTATGGGAGTTCCACCCCTCCTGTGGTGCATAAATGTACCTAGAGTACGTCCTGAATCACAGCTCTACCTCTGCGTACTGCTCCCATGGAGTTTGGTCTCTCGCAAACTCCTGGTAAAAGCAGAAGGGCCCGTTGTAGAAGTGGCGGACCTACGCATGCAGTGACACCCTAGGAGTCTGCGCAGCTCTATCTCTCTCGGCCAGGGCTAAATCCCTCCATGTGTTCAGAAGATACCGATAGCTGTGAGGAACTTGGTATTGCCCCTACCCGTTGGTGTGGTTGCGATGAAGGTCATCCAGCACGACCACCTCGTATCTCTCACCGCTGATCGGCGGCCCAGAGATCTGAAACAAAGACCACAAGTCAAGAGAGGTCTCTCCCTCAACCGTCGCTACAGTGTTCCACTGGCGGTTGAACTACTCCAACAGTCCCTGTAAGAACCCTGTGTGACACGGGTATGCGTACAATGCCGCAGTCACGACGTATCTGATACCCGCTCTGTCCAATAGCACCCGGTAGTGGTGCACTACACCCATCAGCCACTCAGTGGCTCCCTGATGATATCGGTGCGAAGGAATCACTGCCCAGCGGCCATACCAGCTGATGACGATCTGTCACAGGATCCCATCCAAAAGACTATGGTCGTCGTACCCCTCTCTAGCATACTATAGTCTAGACGGCTCCAACACCAGTCCAGCCATGCCCTCTGTCACTGTCCGGTGGTGACCGTGCAAGTCCCAAGAAGCGGGACCTATCGGTCTGACCCAGACTCCAAACTGATCTACTCCACTGAAGAAGCCTAGACACTCAGCATTGGGAAACTGACACTGCCTCCAATAGTCCCCAGAGAAGCTCGGGAAGCTGTAAAAAGCAACTTCATGTAGGTTGTCCCTGCCAACTAGAATCACCCACTCAAGTCGGTGACGGGCTCCAGCAACCTGTGAGTCTCCCTCCTCCATACTGGGAGGGATATAGCTCCTGATGAACTCGAACAAGTAGCGGTCCAAGGGGAACTCTACAAGGTAGCCTCCACTACAGTCATAGGTGTACAAGTCGCCTACTCCTAAAATTCGGGCCAACTCCACGGCCCCAACTCCGCTCCCCCTCTCGCAGACGGGGCCCTCTGCTATCACAGTACGTCCCAAGTCAAGCTGATCGACACTCATCACAGTAACAACTAGCGGGCCCAACAAAGGCATGGGCTACTCAGTCCTCCATACCCAGTGATCCTCCTCCCAACCCACGCGCCTCGGGACTCGCTCATCTCTACCAAACCGTGCTATAGCTGCAAGACAAAGCACGAAAAAATAATCAGCACACCAGAAAATAACATATACAATGCAACAAACAGAAGACACATGAAGTGTCGAAATACAACTGCAGTAACTCAGAAAGAGGGGCTCACGGGCCATACGCCCTAGTCTCCACCTCCGACGCATGCCCCGTGGGGGGCATTTGTTGTACCTGGACAATTTTCTAGTGAAATGCCCAGAAATAAGAGTTCAAGAATTTTCTCCAACACCTTCAAGGCATGGGCTATCTTGCCCCTCTGGCAATCCAATGGGCCCGACCAACGGCCCTAGCCCATTAGCCGTGGGATACGAAGACACCAGTAATCAACCGGGATCACTCCGGACCCCTCAGTTGTGGACTTTATCTACGTTCTACACCGCCACCAGGGCCATCCCGGGGGCGCCTCGACTATAAGCCACGTCATGTGGCACTTAGTGAAAAGCCCAGGGGCCTACCCCAGGACCCCTTTTTTCTCATTGTGCTATGTGTGTGATTTTGATGGCAACAAAATTTTATGTGTGTGTGACAACATAACTTCATGTTTGTGTGTGAAAACTTGATTGAGAATACTTTGTATTGAATGAGAATGAATTTGTGAAACATACTTGAAAGAATGCATATGTCTTGTACTAAATGAGAATTGATGAGGAAATATGTTTGATTGATTGGATATTTTACTAATGTGTGTGATGCATGTGATGCATGCGATTTGAAGATTCTATGTTTATGACAATGCTCCTTGTGAAAATAATGCTTCATGAATGTTAGTTTTTATCAACAAGAATGTCATTTGAATGAATGAGTTTCCGTGCTATTGTTCATACTTTGCATTTTACATAATTGTTAACACTTGGGTAATGAAGCATTTTGATGTTGAAGATTTGGTTGACTCAAGAATGCCTTGTAATGGTTGAGCTCCCATGTAATGCTCCTTGTGAAAATAATACTTCATGAATGTTAGTTTTTATCAACAAGAATGTCATTTGAATGAATGAGTTTTTGTGCTATTGTTCATGCTTTGCATTTGGCATAATTGTTAACACTTGGGTAATGAAGTATTTTGATGTTGAAGAATTGGTTGATTCAAGAATACTTTGTAATGGTTGAGCTCCCATGTTATTATTTTTGGTTGATTGAGAGATTCACCCAGGATTAGCCATAGGCTGGCTAGGAAGCCATTGTTGACACCCGTTTTATGACCAATTAGTCGGGTCGTCTCCTTACTCATTTTTATGATGCTCCAAGTTCTTCACCCTTGTCGAGTCTTCATGGGCAAGTTAGAAGTCTCTTTCTGGGTCATTGCCTTCCTTGGTTGAGTCTTGTCCTTATTTTGTTGCTAAAACAAGCACTTCCGGTTCATTCATCACCCTCTTATGTATAACGCATCTTCAATGGCACGTTATAAGTAACATAACGCACCTCACAAGGTCCGTTATAGTTCACTCATCGTCTGTCTCCTCTAGCGTCTCATGTAGCGTCTTTACGGTTTAACGGGCCTACACCTACCCGTTATGAGTAATATAACGCCCTCATTATGAGCCGTTATCGTCTTCTCATCACCGTCTCACCCACCGTCTCACCCACCGTCTCATCCACCATCTCAGTTAGCATCTTTGTTGTTTAACGGATCTTCTTTTCTCCATCATACTGTCGCATAACGCACGTACGATGGTCCGTTATATACCCCCTAAGGTCGAGTCTATCACCACCTCCACCGACTTCCTTGTCGTTTTAGCCCCATCTACCTGGACGTCTTCGTGTCCATAATGGACTGCCTTCCCCCCGTTATACTCTCACTATAACGCCCTTGTTCATAGCCGTTATGCTCGCTAGAGCCCTAAGCCCAAACATCTCGCATGTTGTTCTTATCTTCTGTGGATAAGGTCACATGACGGATTGACTAAGGCATGTTATGTTCATATGGCGGTCTATCGCGGATGCGTTATGTCGCACGGAGGAGTTTTAGCAGAACTGTTCTTCTCTGTAGCTCCGTGGATGGATTACAGAGGTTGTTATCTTGATTTCTCCCCTAAATCTGATCCTTAGAACCTTCTATTGGTTTCTATGGACTCTTGGGAGCATTATCTTCAAGAGTTTATCCATAATCCTCCTACTTTTTAGCTATTCTCTCTCCAACTCGTCCCAAGACTTGGAGGGTCTATAAATAGAACCCTTGTCTTCATAGTTGAAAGAGGAGATTTTTGGAGTTCCCCACGAAGTGCTGCTGGATCCTGGAGCTAGATCCATCCAAGGAAGGCTGCATCCCACGTCCATCTTCTTCCTAAGTCCAGGGAGTATTAGCTTAGTGATGTTTCTCACGTTAAATGGTAGAAAATGAACCCCTGGTTTGTTGGGATTCGATTCCTGCTAGTCTGGTTGTAATTGGTCGTGATTTGGGGCCGGTAGGAGGCCGGTTACCCCCGTAAGTCATGTTAGGTTGATTTGAAGAAAGCTCCTGTTTTGTAGCCGTTTTGTGATTTTCTGAATCCCTTCTGGCTTGTGGAAGGTTGATATCGAGTCTAGGAATGTTTCCCCATCATTTAGATGCTATTAGGGAGTGGAAAGAATGAGTTTTGTAGGTTTCTACTATTTTTGCACCGTAACGAGAACACACCGGTCGTGTAAGTAGCGTTACCAGTTGAACGCGCAACAATCAGGCATCGCGTCTCGTGTAGGAGATGAATAGTTGGGCATTTGGGAATGCGACCCATGTGATGGTCGCGATCCTTCGTGAACTCAACCCAAGCAGGGGTCACGTTTACGTATTATCGTGCCCGAGGTATTGGTCGCGACTATGTGTTATCGCACTTAAGGTTCTGAGTGCGTCTATTAACGTGACCTAGGTAAGTGTCGCGTTGATGTGTGATTGGGACCCAGGTGATGGGCGTGTTCTGATGACTCACAACCCTCCATAGGGGTGCATTAATCATCGCGACACTGGGTATAGGCACGTTAATGCTTTTTATTTTCTGTGTCTTATTTGAGTTGTCTTGGGCTCCGGTGAACCCAGTCAAGCCTTGAGGAGGGCGACCAAGTCTCCTGCTCGTGGTTCATCTCCACCACCCGTGCGTGACTCTCTAGCCAAGACTCCCTTCTAGTGGGGTCCTGTGGATGCTGTAGGGATCCTCATTGTTGGTGGCTACGTTCCCCCCTGAGATGGGGTCGAGGTGTCACCCTCTGCAGTCGGGGGAGGTCTTCAGTTCACCTCCCTGATAACGCAGAAATGTATATCATCACTACACACGCGCTAACAATCTTAAAACCGTACTCACACAAAATGATCGAAAGAGAACGTAGTACTATGACAAGCACGGGTCGAATCCACAGAGAAGAAGAGATTTTTAGAGTTAAAAACTTTGGAGTCCTTTGAAAAACACTTGTGGATTTGTTTTACAAATAGTGAACGAACCAAACACTTAGTTAAAGACACCTATGTCCATGAGCCTATGCTATAGAAAATAATTTTGGAGTTCGGAGTGGGAAGTTACTTTCCGTTCCCGACCACTTCGTCAGATCACCTGGGCAGAGTTCGTGACTACCTTTGAGCGCACTTATAGTCCGGCCTATCTTCGCATGGATAAGATGCACCAATTCCTAGATTTGGCTTAGGGTGAAATGACCATGTTGTAGTAACGGAATAAGTTCATTGAGTTGGGTCGGTATGCGCCGCATATTATTGCTGATGAAGCCTTGAAGACCGAGCAATTTCTCCGAGGTTTGTGAGTCAAATTGAGAGTGCCGCTTCTCGCTACCCGTGTGACTGTCATGGACGATGCATATCAGGCAGTAGTCGCGGTTGAGCTCGATTTGGCGAGGTCTGTAGGGTTCTCTTAGTCCAGTGTTGCTCAGTGGGTTGTACCTTTTTAGCAGTCTTTTCATCTGTCAGCGCCTGGAGTTCCGTCTGTCACACCTACTTCTAGTGGTCTTTCAAGGCAGATGTTTAGAAAGTCCAAGAAGTGATTTAACCGTCAAGCATCTTCGGGTTTTGTGCAGCAGCAATCGATGTCTTCTGATTCTGTTCAGTAGTCTGTTTCTCCCTTTTAACAGCGCTGAGAGTTTCCCGTGAGTCAGCTGAGACAGTGTCCGAGGTCTGGTGGTAATCATCCAGGTGTACCATGTTCCTTACCAGTGGTCTGCTATCACTGTGATCAGTCAGGTCACGTTGTTCGAGATTACCCAGTGAAGTCTGTGCCAACATAGTTCTCGCAGGTTACCCAGCCGCAGTAGTCTCCATTTCATCTTCCTGCACCACCTCTGCCTCAGCTGTCGTATCTGCAAGTTCCAGCTTCTTCCCAGCAATCTTCTACAGCCTCTAGCCGAAAATCGAGGACCGGATCACTCATATCACTTGTGCAGAAGCCATTGCGTCTAATCTCATAGAAGGTACAGTTTTAATTTTTGGTCGTTCAGCCTGCGCCCTATTCGATTCAGGTGCCACTTATTCATTTATTTTTGAAGATTTCCTTGCTCATCTCGAGGAGCCGGTAACCGAGTCACCCTGTGAACTACTCGTTGAGTTACCATCTGGAGATTCATGTCCACTCCATTTTTCCTAGAAGATTCTCCTGTTGTCATTAGTGATCGGCAGTTGCCAGAGAAGTTGTATGCGCTGCAGTTGGCCAATTGTCGTCCCGTAAAAGAAAAGCTCGTGTTCCCCTGGAAGAGAGTGGCAGCGTTCCTCCTGTCGTGCCTGCTCCTCCCTTGATTGCGTCAGTCCCTACTCCTGCCGTGCCTGTTCCAGCTCCGTAAGATGACTTACCCGGTGGCCGTGGTAGAGCACTCAAGGAATTTTCGTTGTTCCACCTGCCGACTTATGAAGGTCAGTCAGATCCAGATGCTGTCAGAATTTGGATCGAGGCGACTGAGCGTGTGTTTCGATCGATGGAATGCACAGAGGACGAGAAGGTCATGCTTGCTACTTTTCAACTTCAGGGTGCAACATTGATGTGGTGGAGTTCGGAGTGAGAAGTTACTTTACATTCCTGACCACTTCGTCAGATTACCTAGGCAGAGTTCGTGGCTACCTTCGAACGCAATTACAGTTCGGCCTGTCTTTGCATGGATAAGATGCACCAATTTTTAGATCTGGTTCAAGGTGAAATGACCGTGCTACAGTATCAGAACAAGTTCATTGAGTTGGGTCGGTATGCGCTGCATATTATTGCTGATGAAGCCTTAAAGACCGAGTAGTTTCTCCGAGGTTTGAGAGTCGAATTGAGAGTGCCGCTGCTTGCGACCTGTGTCACTGTCATCGCAGCAGTCACGGTTGAGCTCGATTTGGCGAGGTCTGTAGGGTTCTCTCAGTCTAGTGTTGCTCAGCCGGTTGTGCCATTCTAGCAGTCATTTCAGCCGTCAGCGCCTAGAGTTCTGTCCGTCGCACCTACTCCTGGTGGTCCTTCGAGGTGGATGTTTAGAAAGTCAAAGAAGCGATTTAACCGTCAAGCGTCTTCGGGTTTTGTGCAGCAGTAATCGGCATCTTCTGATTCGGTTCAGCAATCCGTTTCTCCTTTTTAGTAGCGACGAGAGTTTCCCGTGAGTCAGCTGAGACCATGTCCGAGGTGTAGTGGCAGCCATCCCGGTGTACCATGTTCTTTACTGGTAGTCTGCTATTGCTGTGATCAGCCGGGTCATGTTGTTCGAGATTACCCGATGAAGTCTGTGCCGGTGCAGTTCTCGCAGGTTACCCAGTTGCAGCAGTCTCAATTTCATCTTCCTGCACCACCTCTGCCTCAGCCGTCGTATTTGCAAGTTCCAGCTTCTTCCCAGCAATCTTCTGCAGCCTCTAGAAAAACAAGTCTGTGCATCTCTTGAGTCTGTGCATATTTGTTGCATGAGTAATTGAAGTCCATGCACATCTTAGAGCCCATGCACTCTTCTAAAAAGTAAAGTTCGTGCATTTATCTGTCTTTGAAAGATTAAGTCTGTGCATATAAGGTTCGTGCAAGTTTGCATCTTGCACAATTGAAGTCCGTGCAAATACAAACAAAGTCCGTGCACGTTTATATGCTAACAAAGTCCGTGCATATTTTTAGTTCTATACAAAAACATAAGTCCGTGCACATTTTTGGTTTGAACACTAAGTCCCTGCATGTTTTGGTTTGACCACCAAGTCCGTGCATGTTTTAGCTTGAACACTAAGTCCATGCATGTCTGTGTTTTGAACACACGAAGTCCTTGCATGTTTCTTGAAGAACTACAAGCCTGTTGCTTTAAGGTCCGTGCACATTCCATTAGTGTGCGAGGGTAAGTCCATGCATATACTCTCTTATGCACACTCGAAGTCCGTGCATTTTTTTCCTTTGGACCGAACTACCGTTCGTGCAATACCTAAGCCCTTGCAAAGTACTGCAGATGCACTCTATGAGTCTGTACACTTTTGGCTGACACCTTATCAAGACCGTGCACATCTGATATCTGTCTAAATGTCTCATGCATAATGAATGCTGACTAAGTGTTTGTTGTATTGATAGGGACTAGAATAGAAAAGGGGGTCCAGAGAATCAGGAGCTATGCTCGAAAAGCTTTAGGTAGGGAACGTGATCCAAGGTGGACCGTCCCTGAAGAGGCTGCCACGTGGAAAGCTACAACGCTCACATTCTGACAAGTGGCCAAGGTTTTCCTGAAAGTTTCTTGGCGGGAGTGTTCTCCTCACATGCCTAGTGGGTGAGCTCGTGGGTCCCAGACTGAAGCTTTATATACGCCGTCTCTGCGATCAAAGAAATGCATGAGTGGACAAAAAGTAGAAGAAGAAGGAGAAGCATAGAATAGCATAGCAGAAGAAAAAGAGAGTTCGTGAGTAAGAGGAAGAGAGAGAAAAGAGAGAGCAGTAGAGAGGGAAAAAGGAGCAGAAAGAAAAGGAAGAGATCACCATCTTCTCATCCTGGGATGACCACAGTAGTATCAAACATTAGAAGAAGGTCTAGAGCCAAGAAAGTTAACCGAACACTGTGTTGACGCAGTCGCTCAGCAGCGTTAACGCACTAGAAGACTTATTCGCTGGAGTCCACGTTGCTTCAGTTGAGTTTCTTCCACAACTGCGTCCACGCAGCCAAGCTGCTGCGTTGACGCAGTAGAAGGATGGCTTCAGCTTCTGTCTTGGTCATTATACAGCTACATCGACCTTGATGCATAAGCGTCGACCTTCATGAGCATCGAACTCAAGATAGCTACGCTACTGCGTCCACGTAGCCAAGCAGGTGCGTTAACACAGTAGAAGGGTTGTTGGCCTTGGAAACACTTGTTACTTCACTTAGCAGGCTGCTGTCTTCTGGTAGTGCTACAGTGTTGACCCTTGGAGTATGCAGCCACATCAACTGTGTTTCTTGTTCTGCAGCGTCCACGCACCGGAAGGCGGCGTTGACGCATTGCAGGCTTCGCCAGCATACATTTGTTGAGCTTCAAAGCTTAAGTTGCTTCACTGCAGCGTCGACCTTTAACCGGCTAGGTCGACCTTTGTCTTGAACGCAATGAAGGATTTATTCAGCTGCGTTGACGCCTTGAGCCTACAGCGTCTACGCAGACCTTGAAAAAACTTCTTGGACTAGCTACTTGGAGGCTTTGCTGCGTTCAGGCTTGTGTAGGCTGCGTAGACGCTGTCTTCTGGCAGCGTCCATGCTCTTGAGCTTTTCGGCATTAACTCTGGCAGCGTTAACCTTGCACAAGGGAAATCAGTTAAGACACGTGTTGCTATCATCAAAACAAAACAAAATGCTGACTTGAGTCCTAGGGGACATAACACGTAGTACCGTAGGAAGCCGTCAGGATGATCTATTTTTGGAGTCTGGCAGCGCACTCAAGCCCCTTAGTGAACAATAAAAGGGAGTGCCGGGATGACCAGGTTGAGAAGTACGTGCATCCTATCAGCCAGGCTAATGTCACTCGACCGCTGCTGGAGCCCGAACTTAGAGACTGGGCTCTGTCTATCCGTCCAAGTGTGCTGCCATTCCGAAAGGGGGATACTTTGCTGCTCGAACCGTACTATCCCTTTCGGTTTGGTCGAAACTTCGGGTGTGACCAGCACATCCCAGCGCATAGTGCCCAGTTTGGTCTCGCCTCCCGGAGCTTGCGAGGGGGCTTGGTTGCTGAGCAGTCGAAGGTTTGGTGGGGGTTGTGAAAGTACATTGGAATTCAAGATATTACATTGATCAGAGTCCATAAGGTCTAGTACAGTCAATAGCTGGCATAGGGTATCGTATTTATTTTTCACTTCGTTTCTCGTGTAAGAGTTTGAGGGTGCGACGTTGGCACTGTGAAGTTGGTTGTTGTCATTGTCGGAGTGCCGGCGTGCGGCTCGAGGATTGAGGTCGAGAGCTTTCTCCCTCATTGGTGGTGGCCCCAATGATGCTGCGTTGGACAGAGGTTGTCGGCAGGTGTGTTGCTGCGGTGTGGCGTTCGAGGAATCTACAGCGAGGTCAGGTGGCTGGCAAGGATTGTCCGTGGTTAAGTGGCCATGAGTGTGCTTTGAGGGAGCTGTCATTGGTGTTGGCCACCCTAGCCGAGGATTTATCCAACCCCTGAGGCGTTAAGATTGTGGTTCAAGTTGGCAGAGCGGGCGCTCTAGTCGAGATGTACTTGGATGAGCGAAGGATCTTTTGGATTGGGCTGTGGTCGCCCTGGATTTGGTTCATGGGTGTGTGGTTGTGTGTGAGAAGCGTTGCCCATTCCCTGGTGTGTAAGGGTGTATTGGCGTTGCTCCGGAAGGATGTGTGCCAGTTGGGTGGTGTTTGTGAGAATTCGTGGCTTGTGTTGTGTTTCCCGAGGTGTTGTGAATCAGAGCTTACAGCGTTACAGAGGATGTGTTGAGCATCAGAAGAGTGGTTCCTCGGTGTGAGATTATCTCGGGTTGTGTGAGACGTGTTGTTACCATGCCGTTGCTCGAGGCATTGTGATTTGTGACATTGGCTGGATGGAGAATTGAGGGAAACATGCTGGCAAGGTTGTCGCATGAGTACCCTGTTTCTGTGTTAGAAGTTGTGTCCTTGGGTGAGATCGCGTTTTTGGAGAAGTGATCTCTGACTAGATTATAGGTCCTGATTGGTTGCCGTGAGCGGCTGGTGACGTTGGCTGGGTGATCGACCACGGTAAGAAGTGTATTATCTGGGGACCCGTGAGCATTGGTCGCGGCGTTGTCGATCAGCTTGCTGAGATAGCAGGCGATATTTGTCAGTTCTGGAGAAGTGTGCCATGGATTGTAAGAGGTGGTGTCTCGAGGCTCTGTGGTAAGAGCGGATCTGGGATTGGCAGGCATCCTTTTAGATCATTTTTAGACCGTTGAATTTAATAGGTCTAGTGGGCTGTCCAGAGTCTAGTGGCCGCGAGCCACTTCTTCCTTCGTGTTACTTGCGATGGGTGCGTGCGTGATTTTCTGTGCTCACGTTCTGTGAGCCCCTACTAGTCGTAACTTTTTCACGACACGCGTGTGCTGGCCCACCTGGGAGTGGTGGTGCAGCTTACCCGAGAGAGACGGTTGTTAGGCTGGTTACAGTAGGGCCCCCACGTGCAGCTGAGTCCGGGCTTAGGGAGAATGACCAGCTAGAGGATAGGCCTAGGATGTATGGTTTGAGTGTGCACACAAGGTTGGGCGCGTCGGACGGCGCTAACGAGTGTGACCCCAGCTAGTCCTTATTTGTGGTATGGGTTGCTTTAGTGTCTCTGTCTCCGCTTGGGGCGTCGTAGCTAGACATGGGGGCGCGGTGTAAGATGTCAAGGGATGCATCCGGTTTGTTCTTCTGGTAGGCGGTACTCTCGTCACGTGACGTGAGTTGTCGTGCCCCAGGTTTCCGTTTCTCGTCTACGAGACGGGGCTTCGTGTATGGTTTCAGGAGCGTTCCTGTACTCGAGGTCTACGGTTTTTGGTGAGCATCACCGAGGGCTTCTCCCAAGACGGCATAGAGTTCACGACGGCGAGGTCGTGATTGTGTTTTCAGACCGTGTGATTTCGGTGTGGGCCTTTGTCTGCCAGGATAGGCCCCCACGATGGTGATGTCGTATCATTTCCCTGCTACTGTGACTGGGGTGGTCATAGTCTAGTGGTTCGTGTCTGATTGTTCCCCGACCGTGGGATCAGAGTGTTGGGTTCTGTTTCGGTATAGTAGGAGTAGCTGTAGAGCTGAGATTTTACCGGCCACTGAGTTTACTGTTCCTGCTGTTACTGTTGTTCTTGCTGTAGTTGCTGCTTTTCGTACCGCCGTTATTTTTGGTTGGGGTTCTGCGTGACCCCTACTGAGCCAGTGATAGGAGGCTCACCCCTGATTTTCAGGTGTGGCGGTTCTTCCTCGAGGTTCGAGGGTGTTGCATGGAGGTTCTTAGTTGCCAGCTTGCCGGGCCGAGTGTTCACTTGGCATTTGGTACGTTTTACTACTTTAGACTATACTTTTATTGGACTGGACTCTGTTGTAGTTAGTTATTTATCTCTATTAATTGTTGATCTATGTGATCTTTACGTGCCCTTCATGAGCAGGAGTATCAAAAGGATAACGAAGATTAAGAGTCCTCGCAGATTAAAGAGCCCACGAAGAGGACGTAACCTCCCCTAAAATTCCTCACCTCACAGGACTCTTACGTTCCATAAGTCGCTATATAACCCTGGGAGATCCTCCGGTGAAAGGTACGCGCTACTAATCGACATTAACCCAGAGCAAGAATCACTTCACCACTTGGTGGAGGGGAATCTCGCGCCCCCCATCTCCTCCTCACCCCCACCTTTGCATCAGAGCTCTAACATATTTGCTGACTAAAGCATCAGAGGGTTTCCCCTGGGGATCCAACTCAGGGCACCCCTGATTCGGTTCCCTTCTTGCAGTTCCCACGATTGTGGTCATCGTCCTCAGCTTAGGGATAGCGCGGGATCGCCCCTCTTCACTGTCCGTTAAAGAAGTGTGGCACTGGGAAGAGACATTGAAGGTGTCCCGTATCTACTGGGTAGTTCCTCTCAAGGACGCAAGAGTGGTTCGGCATTCCACTCGCTCGAACTTGATGGCCGCCAGCTGATCAGCTACACCTTGGCCGAGGAACTCCCTCCTATTCACATGCTTTAAGAGAAGGATTACTCGCTACATCCAATCCTCCATGGGGCAGTTGAAAGCTAGCAGTGAGTGGGAGAGGTGCTCTACCAGCCCCCTCAGCTACACATAAGTCAGATCTGGGCGAGTTGCCATGGTCTGCTATAATGTCTCCAAATACTGCCACACCAGATCACTTGACGACTGCAAACCCAGTGATGACGTATCAGGAAGTTGGATTTCTATCCGGCTATCAACTGCCGCCCAAATATCATCGCTCGGCTCGGAGGATGATGACGGCATATCCCGCAGACCACCCACACTGGAGCCAGCCTTGGTTGCTAGTTCAGTGGAAAGAGCCCTGATGACAGCAACTTCTCTCCCGACTTCTGGAAGTGGAGCGGCACCCTAGGTCTCAACAATAGAGGATATCTCCTCTTCATGTCCGGTTTGGTCGGCTCCTACGAACATTGACTCCATAACAAGGGTCAAAGCCATAGAAGCCCCAGTCGCTTCCTCAACAATCTCTCCTGCTTCTATCTCAGGAAGACTCCTTTCTACCAGAAGCAACTCTTTGCCGGTAGTGAGCCGGGGAGCGTGCGCACCCGGCGGACACGCTGCGTCGAGGAAGCTTGGTGTCGCTCCTGCTATTACATGCACTATGCTCCACGCAAGGAGGGGGGTTCACAGGGAGGGGAACAAACATTACATTCACTACCCTCACGCAGGAGGGGGGGATCGCGGGGAAGGGTAAGCAACAATTGCCCATACGCCGGGCTTGGGCATCCACTCACGACACAACCAACTCCTGGATGAAGACCGAAGGATGCTTGACGAACACCTGGAAGTAGGGAGTCGGGCTGACGGCGCTGGATGGGGACGGCGGCTGCTGCAGCAGGCTGGTGCAGTTCTGCTCGACTGGACTGGTCGGCGCAGCTGTGGTGCGACGGCTGGTACGGGCGCTGCAGAACTCCAATCGCGGTGGGACCAGGTTGGGGACGTTGCTGACTGGGAGGGCTACGAGCCCTCAGAAGGGTGGTGGCCGTCCGATCACCTCACTGGGCGTGGTCGCAGGGACAGCTGGCATCAGGTTTCTGGGTGAACAGCAGGATAGGATGTCAAAGATCGGGGCAGAACTCCTGGTTCCGATGTCAGAACGTGACAAAACCACTTGCATTGGTTTCGCTACATCGGGGGCTGCAACTTTGGTGAAGACATCACGAACTGAAACTGACAGGAAGAATGGGTGTCAGGGCCGACTTGACAGCAGTCCATCCTGGGTGAACAGGGGCTCTGGGTCTGGCGCGCCTGTGGGAATTTGGATTCCACGGATAGGGACGATGTCGAATGCAGGCGGGACCACCTCTGGTGCATCGGCGCTTTGGAGGATCAGAACCCTCGTGAAGAGAGCTCGGGCTGAATCACGCCAGGGCGGGCTGTGGAGCTGCCACCATTTGGGACTCAGGTTCAGACCCGAGCTTGGTGCAGTTTCACGAGAACGGGCGGTGCATGCAGTGCCGAGGTCGGATCACCGCGGGATCACTCTGGAACGAAGCTAACTTGATGACGTACGACTTCCCAGAAGTAAGCTTCCGCTGGTTTGCACCGTGGAGGCCAGAGTAGTCTCTGCAAGCTTGACTTCTGCTGTAGGCTGGTTGCAGGGACAACAGTGTGGCCTCCTCGGACCACGGGAGGGCGTAGAGAAGACGGGGCGTCGCCGGGGTGCCGTGAATGCTTGGAGCTGTGAGGGTCACCTTCAGGCACACTGATGGATGGGACAAGGGGCTCACGTGGAAGGCAAGAAAGGTAAGGTTCCTCCCTCAGGATAGTAGCACCATAAAATGGGAAAGAGTTAGACTCATCGGGTATGGGAAAGAACAATAGGACCTCTGAGGTGATATGACCCATGGTGTACACTGAAGTAATGGACCACAAAGTAGGGTGTGTGAAGCTATGACTATAGGGTTGGTCATACCCTAAGGCCAACATATATGTCAACTCCCACTGGCAATCTAAACTCCTAAGAAAGTCCTTCACATTTTTTATAAAGTAGAAGGACTGGAAAGTGGTGTGAAAGGAGTCAAGGGGTACAACTGGGAGTGCTGGTTCTATGGGTGGGTAGCAAGGAATCGAGATATCTAGAAGTGGACCATTCCATAACCAGCTAGCTAAGGATTCTCCAATGACAAGCTCACCCCCGGGAGGTAAGAGTGGCTCAGTAAGGGGTTCTACAGATGATGGTAAGTGAACTAAAGGGGTGGGTGACAGCACGGGGTCGGCGGATGGCATAACCACTTTAGACAAGGTGGGTGGGGCAGATAGCTCCATGGCGTTACTCTCTAACCCCTCAACCACAACGAGGTATTCCTCGGTCGACTCTTGGTCAGCCTTATAACTCACTGGAATGAGCTTGGGATGGGCATCCTCCAAAAGTGGGTCCTCTAAGATACGAGAATGGGGAGGACATTGGTTAGGGAAAGGACTATTCCCACGATGGGCGGCCAGAGGGGTGAGACTTTTGGTCACTACCTACTTAGGCTCGTGCTTGGTTTCGTCTTGTCTCGAAGGTGGGCAAGGGGAAACCATGCTCTTGATATAAGCACACCTACTATCTAACCGTTCCGAAAACATTTTCAATAGTTCGATGACAGTGTGAGTTGGAGTAGGGGCATCGTGATGGAATCGCTGATTAGGTCTCGGCCTGGTTATAGACCTAGGCTCGGATACATGCGGGGCTCTTTGCCTCTGACTATGACCCATTAGGTTGGAGGTGATTGGGTGGGGTTGGTTGGAGGTCACTAGGTGAGGTAGGTAGACCCTCCTAAGCTCCTTCATTTCCCACGAAGACTCGATGGGCCATTATATCCTAATCTCTCTCAAGTATTCAATGCTTCTCCATTTTTTGAGGTGCGTTATACCCAACAGACACAAAAACACATTAACCACAGACCGAGGGCACATAACGGACCAAGACCCATCCGTTATAGCCACAAAACGCACAAGGTGAGGCGCATTATATCAACCACCATACCCAGCCAAACATCGGTCAACGGACCATAACGGATCGACACATGAGCGTTATATTAACCATAACGCACGGGGAGGAGTCTGTTATGCCAACCGATTGACATGATCTTCGAGGCAAACACGATCGTCGAGGGAACTGACATGACAGTCAGCCTCGAAAACCACCTGACCATAATGCACCTGGGCAGGGGCGTTATGCTCCACATAACGGACTAGTCTTGGTCCGTTATGCTCCAAGACCTCTGAAGACAAAATTGATGAACGAAGCATAACAGTCTATTGGGGCACCGTTATGCACATAACGGCCTCTGGTAGGACCGTTATGCCAATCCGATGGTGAAAACGGTGAAACGATCGAATCGGCCCGTTCCACGCCCCATGCACGCCGTAGCGCAGGGGAAATACACCCAAACATTGGGAAATCCTTCAGGGATTCCAAAAATACCACATGCACGCAACAAAACGCATTAAACCACCAGATCCGGACAATTCCGACGAATCGATCCAAATCGAGTCACCGGGGTTCCCGGACTCCTACTGGCCCCAAATGACAACCAACGGACACGAAACTGGTGGGATTGGGATCCTAACATCCCAGCGGTCAGTTTGACACTAACTACATCGTGAATGGTTGTCATTTTTTGGCAAACCCTACAAATCCCAAAAACTATGGTTTATGCTAAACTGGCTCGATCTCCCCCGATCGGTCGCGAAACTACGCACAGAGATAGGGAAAACGTGCAGAACACGGAGGAGGTCCATCTCCCTACCTCCACTGACGAAATCGAGCGCCATGGGTGACTAAACCACGCTGAAACGCCATCGCGAATCGAACCGCTAACTTTGAATCTGCCGTTCGGTATCGCGTCAAATCCATGCCATTCCTCACTCCATCACGCGTCTCAGCAAGTCTCACGCGTCGTCACCTCACCCGCGGATCGCTCCGTCTGTAGCCGGGCGTCTCCGGGAGAGAGAATGAGAGAGAACGAGGGAGAGAGAGAGTGAGAGTGCGAGAGTGAGAGGGGGGTGGGTTTGGTTATGATTAGTTTTGTAATTTATGGTCACAACAAATCAATGGAAATATATTCCAAAAATGTATCTTAATGTGTGTGTGCACAGAAGTGCAATTAGGTTATTGTATATACACACAATATATGATCATGTGTCTTTCTTGTCTCTAATTAGTTAGTCCCCCAACAAGATTAATCATGATGTTGTTTATCCATAATCCTTGCATATCAAGTGCCGCAACTTGATGGATATGTATATAATTCAAGCTCAGGATAGTCTCTTGAGAAAGCCACAAATGCATAACTCACTCGTAACATGCACTGGCAGGCGTCTGTGCAAGATGCACACCCAGTTTTCCCCAATCAGAGAGCTCCATATCTTGCAAACAACCATGGCCTCTACCATTTTGGCAATCCTTTCATGTTTGGCTCATCAAATTTTTAGTTTTCAACCTTCATATGTCATCATTCATATTTAGGGATTACCTCCTCCAATTCTGATTTTTTATTTTCAAATTCTGACATTCCAAAAAAGGGGCATAAGCAACAGTAATCATGGTTTTGATACGAGAATGGGGTGTTCTTTGCTATTGATGTGGACAACGGATCAAGATATGTCGAGTTCTCAAGGACAATGAGGGAACCTCCTTATATGACTTTAACTCGATGAGTTGGTGTATGCCTGTACACATGCCATCTGAACCCATAGTTGTAGATATATTCTAACGTTATTGATGTTGCTTTATTTTGTTTGTAAGAAAATAGATGTTTTTTATTCTATTTTCAATTTCTCCTTTCAGGGAGGTTGACATATGTTCTTCATGTTTCAGGGAATGGTCGAGCATATAAAAACAAATTTGAACAAAATAAAGGATGAAGATGGTTCAGTAGTGGAATTGACATGTACAGACATTGTTAAGTGCATACAATCTGACAAAGTTAGATTTTCGTGGTCTGAATCTTTTTGGACTCGATCTGTCCGTCTTCTAGCAATTTGGCACGCCGAACTATCTCCGAATAGACTTGGATGTCCATCGGTGTAAGTTGTGTAATATAATGGGGCCGAAGCCCGTTGAGGAACCTTCTCGCCTTCATCTTTTCTGTACACACTAGATGAGGTGCATACTTTGACAATCTGGAGAACTGGGCCTCATACTCGGCCACTTTCAAGCCTCGTTGTTTTAGAACCCCCACACAATCTTCCCACTCCCAAGAGGGAATCCCTCTCCCCAACACAACCCTTCCCATCCCCAAGGCCCCATCAAGCACCCATTCCAACTAGGGAGAGATATCTCCCACTCTCCTCTCTCCCTCCCAACCCAAATTCGTAACTCTTCACTCACCCACCACAAACACCCCCTTCTAGCCCTCATTCTCCCCCTCCCACACCTTAGAACACCCACTCTCAGACCTCCTCACAGCTAGGGGTTACTCCCATACCTTTCCATCCTACTTCCACTCCCATAAACCCCATTCCCCCCCATCATCTTCAATCTATAGTCCACTAGTTTGTCATCCAGAGAACTTGAAGATTGCATAAGACACTGCAATGCCATCCGGACATTCCAGGAGACACAAGAGCTACCCTTGGAAGCGTCTTCGAGTCGTCTTCGCAACGGCGGTTGTTTCGTCCCATTCCGAGCTCATGACTGTCCGGGAGAGGCGATCTACTCTGACTGCGCAGAAGGCTCCTGCCCAGCTTCCAGAGGCAGAGTGCAGCAGTTGCCACATCGGCCCCTTTGAAGATCTGAAGGTGGCATTCGATTGAGGCCTTCTTCTATGAGTTCTCGTCCTCCTCCAAGAAGCGGAGCTCCATTCGGCCACCGGAGTGATTTCTTCTCCTTTTTTCTCCCTCAAGTGCGCAGTTCTGTCCACCCTGGGACAGAACTGACACCCTGTCAGTGTTCTGAATGCTGTGGTCTCCTCCGACATCAGCTGGCACCCCCATGGCTCTCGTCTCGAAGGCAGATCATAGACGGTTCCAACGCCACTGACCGTGTGTAATTTGGAGTTTGGGACTGTTCGTGGTGGTGTCATCTTCCAAGCACTGCAGTGCTGAGAAGGTCTGAGCCAGAGAACAGAGTCCCTGATTCCAGCTTCACCGCGACTGGCGACGACTTCTCCGGCTCCTGTCAAAATTCCTGCATCCTCCCGGACCAATCCACAAAATTTTGCCGCTGGTCTTGCTGGCAACGGAGCTCGGGAGCATCCGAAAGAATTCCTGTATCGACAGTCTATACCCTGTTCCTGAGAAGGGACAAAACTGACCCTGTCATCGTGTGAAGCTCTATTCTTCATCTTTCCCCTCCCCGCTTGGCCGGCTGAAGGCCCCTCCCTGCGCGGAGGTACTGGCAATTGATCAAACACTTAGTCAGCAACGAAACAGTGTGTTGTTGCCTAATATGTACGAGATTTCAAATGCAGATAAGAAACAGGCACGGACTCCAATTTTCTACCAAGACTAGAACATACACAGACTCATGCTTTCAAAACTTATGTAAGTATGAACAAAAGCAAAATATGCACGGACTTGACCGTAGACATCGTGCACAGACTTTGTTACCCGTTGCCGGAGAAATGTGCACGGACTTTGATGTGCACGGACTTGTTCTATGAACAGAAACATGCATGAAGTTAAGAATGCACGGACTTGGACAAATGCACAGACTTGATGGTTGCATCATATGCACGGGCTTTAGACATATGCACGGACTCAGTTGGAAATGCGAGATATGCACGGACTTCTACATGCTCGGGCTTGGTATGAACAAAATACACGAACATGCATAGACTTTGTATGAACAAAAATGCATGGCTTCTACATGCTCGGACTTGGTAAGAAACGTGCATGGACTCATGTTTGGACCAAAGACATGCACGGACTTGAGAGTGCACAGACATGCGCAGACTTCATATAAATGTGCACGGGGTATGATGTGCACGGACTTGCTTGCCAAATTGATGGAGTTTGTGAAGCAAAGCAAAACATGCACGGACTCATGTTTCAGAGAAACATGCACGGACTTTTGTATACTCAAACCTTGCTACAGTATGTGCAGACTTCAGACACAAAAGATGCAAGGACTTAGTTCCAATGAAATATGCACAGGGTTAGACATGCACAGACTCTGTGAAGACATGCAAGGACTTTGTTTCACTAAGAAACATGCACGGGGTTTGAATCCACGGGGTTTGTGAAGACGTGCTCAAAGTAGAGTGAACGTGCACGGACTTCGTTGATGAGGAAGTGCACAGACCTGGGTTAGTCAAAAGGTGCACAAACTTTAGTGTGCACGGGCATGGAGTGTAGGTCGTGCATCAAATGCACAGACCATGCACAGACTTTCTAAAGTGTAGCTCGGACTCTATGTAGCTAAGGCAGATGTGCTCTGACCTTGCCACAGTGCATGCTCTGACTTGGATTAAGCCTAAAGACTTTATATGCACGGACTAGCTATAGTGGATGCACAGACCATGCACGGACTTAGCCTAGACGGCGTGCAACATGGCAGAGTTTCCCCTAGGCCAGAGGCGTAAGGGGAAACACGGGTGCACGCCCACAAGGAGTGACGGCCCCAACAAAGTAGTGGTGGGCCCCGCAGGGTAACACCATGAGTCTTCAGTGCAGAGGAATGCCCCATAATCCTTCAACGGCACACTGGATGTGAGGCTTTCGCCGGCACACCCCCCCTCGCCGACGCTCGCCGACACGCTCGCCCTAACGCCTCACCGGTACACCCGTAGGGGGGCTTCCCTGGTACACTTGGCATGAAGCCTTCACTGGCGCACCCCTGCGCTAAGCGCTCCCCAGCACACCCCGAAGGGAGCCTTTGTCGGCACACTAGTGCCTACCTGCGCTCCCCGGCACACCCCGAAGGGAGCCTTCACCGGCACACTGGTGCCTACCCGCGCTCCCCGGCACACCCCGAAGGGAGGCTCCGCCGGTACACCCCCGTGCGCTCCCCGGCACACCCCAAAGGGAGCCTTCGCCGGCATACTAGTGCCAACCCGCGCTCCCCGGCACACCCCGAAGGGGGGTTCCCTGGCACACTCCCATTCGTTCCCCAGCACATCCCGAAGGGGGGGTTCCCCGGCACACTCCCGTTCGCTCCCTGGTAGACCCAAAGAGGCCCCTCGCCGGCACACCCGTGCCGCCTGACCCTCGCCGGCACACCCGTGCCGCCTGACCCTCGCCGGCACACTCCGGCACCCCGTCCGTGGCACGCCCTCCCGGCAGCCATCCCCGACACTGGAGATGAAGGAGAAGAAGAGGATAAGGAGAGAAAGAGAAGAAGAGGGATGGGGAAGAAGAATGGGGGAGTGAGAGGGAGCCTTAGGGCTCCGTCTCCACATCGAGCAAAGAAGAGGAACGCGAGGAAGAAGAGAGAAAGAGAGAACGAGATGGAAAGAGAGGAAGAGGAAGGAAGAGAGGGGATGCCGTGGCGGCCTCCTCACCCCGGCGGAGAAGACGACGGCGACAGTGGTGGTGGCGCTCGCGTCTGGTGTCGGAGAAGAAGATGAAGAGGGAGGGGCGCTCGCGCTCGGTCGACGATGAAAGAGAGAGAAAGAGAGGGAGGGGAGTTTAAACGGTGTGAGCCGTTCGAACTCCCCCGTCCCCCCTATTTATAAGAGATGGAACGAGAAGAAAAAAAAGGAAGAAAAAAAGAGGAACAAGACTTCTTGGGGGGGGGGGGAAATCCTCCACTAGTTCTCTATAAGTATGATGCTTCTGCTGAAGAAGCTACTAATGTTTTGCTACTGCTGTCTTTTGTTTCTGCCTTAGAAGAGAGTCCACGTTCTCTTGAGCATGCAAGAAGAATATCTGAAAGATAGAAAAGAAGAGAATGAAAGTAGCCCAGCACTAAGGACGACCCAGTCCAGTGCTGTAAGAGAGAAGAGAAAGAGGTGATATCAACCTTGAGAGAAGAGTAGCCCCACAATTGTCTGAGCCTGAAGAGAAACATCTTTGGATCTGAATTTGAAGCTGCAGCCACCAGTCTCTAGATCTCTATCTGAAGCCATAACTGATGTTTCGTTCCTTGTTCTAGTTTTTCCTCTGCACTTGTAGTTTTAACTTTTATTATTTTTCCTTTTCCTTGTTTGCATATGTAACTGGGACATCATCCCCGTGAGCTGTTATTGTAGCATGAGGACAGGGTCCTCGTGAGGAGCTTGCTCCTCGTGTGGTTGGGGCGTCATCCCCGTGTGGTGCTGCTTTGCAGCGTGTGAAGAAGCCTCACTAGCTTTGGTGAGGGGTGGACCTAGGTTGCGGGGTTGCAACCAAACCACCTTAAAAACCTCTGTGCAATGGATTCCTATTTGTGTGCTTGATTCATATCCTCTATCCCCATTCACAAGGTCACATGAGTTCCAACGTATTCAGTTCTATTTGATTTCCATCGCACACATTAATATATTGCCTACACGCACACTAGGTTCTCGATGAGCACCCAATCCTTATTGTGTGAAAGTCTATTTGATCACAAAAGCACACGCGCACACACAGTTAGTCAGATCCTTCACCTAGTTGGTGTGTAGTGTGATCCTTACAGTCCAATGTAGTAGATCTCACTCGTTCTGAACCATCTCTCTAGGTGCCTCGACCTTACTACTTGCCAGTGTCGACCTCAGCTTCCTACAGAGTTGTGATCCGTTGAAGGAGTTTCGACCTCACTGTATAGTGGTGTCGACCTCGGCAACCAGTGTATTGTGCCTTGCCGTCTTCATTTGAGCTATTTCTTTTGATTCGTTGTACATTGTGCCTAAAGTATCCCATTTGTATTATAAGCAGTGGGTTCTATTTTAATCAGCTAAGTTTTTATATTTGGCCATAAAGAGGCCGGAGTCGCTCGAGTCATGCTGCGGGTCTGATAACGGCGACTGGCTCTCGTGTCCTCACCAAGGGCTATTGGCTCTCAAACAAGCACAAGGGGTGAGCCTTCGGGCTTATATCAACCAATTTAAGTCAGAAGCCCTACGAATCCCCCACCTGGATGTTGCCTCGCCCACAACTACACTGATCGGAGGCACCCGTGACGAGAACCTCCGCCGTGAACTTGTCCTCCACCCTCCCTCGACCCTTGCCAAGCTAGTGACTCTGGATTTATGCCATGCTGAGTGCAAAAAGGTTCTTAGGGCATGCCGAGGCGCAACCGGCTCAAGTCGGGAGGGGGACAAGAAGTGGGCATCCGAGCTAAGCTCGAGCCAAGGAAAGAGGCGGAACTAAGATGGGGAGCACAAAGAACCGTCTCGGAAGTATGAGCGGTACACTCCCTTAACCGCTCCAGTGTACGAGATCTACGAAGACATCAAAGGCTCTGGCCTGCTCCACCAACCCGAGCCAATGAAGTCGAAGAGCCACAATCGCAGCAAGCACTGCCTGTTCCATAGCGACCACAGGCATCATACCGACGATTGCTGCCAGCTCCAGGATGAGATCGAGCGCCTCTTCCATCAAGGACACCTATCCTGGTTCGTCGCCAGGCACAAGGAAGATTGAGGCGCTCCAGAAGAGATCGACAACGCCCCCGATGGGGTACACATCAATGTCATCGTTGGAGGAGCTGCATCAGGAGGAGATAGTAGTCGAGGAAGAAAGCATCATGCTGAGCGGGCAAGCCGAGCCGTCGAGCCCCCCAAGGTCCCGTCGAATGAGCCACAGGTCATCATCTTTTTAGACCAAGACCTTGAAGGGCTAACCACCCCGCATGACAACGCCCTAGTTGTGTCGGCTACAATAAACCATTGTAACGCAGATAGGATTCTTGTTGACAATGGTAGTGCCCCTGATGTATTATCTTATGAGTGTTTTCTTAAGATGGGGGAGAATCTGTCTAAACTCTACCCGATCTGAACCCCCCTTTGCGGGTTCAATGGCCAGGCCACTAATCTCGAGGGAGCCCTGAGCCTGCCAGTTACTCTCGACACCCCACCCAAAATCGTTACGGTTATGGTGGACTTCATAGTGATCAAAGGTCTGGCGACGTACCTCCCATAAACTCCATTCCCCCCCATCATCTTCAATCTACAGTCCACCAGTTCATAGTCCAGAGAACCTAAAGATTGCAAAGGGAGCTGTGACGTCATCCGGGCGATTCAGGAAGCGCAAAGCTACCGATAGAAGCGTCTCCGAGTCTTCTTCGCATTGACGGTCATCTCGTCCTCTTTTGAATTCGTGGCTGTCCGGGGGAAGCGATCTACTCCGACTGCGCAGAAGAGATCCAGACAGCAACCTGAGGCTGCTTGCAGAAGCTGCCACGACCAGTCTTCTCAAGATCTGGAGGCGGCGTTCGACCGGGGCATTCTACTGCGAGTTCCCCTCCTCCTCCAAAAAGTGGAGCTCCATTCGGCCGCCGGAGTGATTTCTTCTCCCTTTTCTACCCAGGGTGCGCAGTTCTGTCCACCCTGGGACTGAACTGACACCCTATCAGTGTTCGGATTTCTGCGGCCTAATCCGACATCGGCTGGCACTCCCGTGGGTCTTGTTTCGAAGATAGCTCGACAATGGTTCCAACGCTGACCTTGCTCAAATCAGAGTTCGGGACTGTTTGTGGTGGCCTCATCTTCCAGAAACTGTGGGACTAAGGCAGTTCGTGACAGAGAACAGAGTCCCTGCTTCCTGCTCCACCGTGACCTGTGACGGCTTCCCCGGCTCCCACCAAAATTTCAGTACCCTCCCGGGCCAATCCACGAAGTCTTGGCGCTGGTCTTGTGGACAACAGAGTTCGGGAGCATCCGCAATAATTCCGGCATCGACAGTCTATACCATGTTCCAGAGAAGGGATAGATTCACCTCCGACGTTGCGAGAAGTCCGTTTCTTCATCTTCCCCCTCCCCGCTTGGCCGGATGAAGGCCCCTCCCTGTGCGGAGGTAGTTTTAGTTATAATTCATTTAAGCCCCACCCCAAGATCCCCCTCCTGTGTGAGGCGTAATGTTGTAATTGCTTGAACAGGTTGAAGCATCCTCGCCGCGGCGTGGGTAAGCCCCACGCTTCCCTGCGTGCCCACGTCTCCGACCGGGACTGATTTCTTCAAACCGGTCGAGTAAGTGCTCTTTACCTTGCTTCATTACAGTGCTTTTCTTCCAATATTAGCTCTTAGCTGCACTGGCTGGTGAGAGAGAGTGCCCGATCTCGCAAGTCCCAGACTGAAGAAAGAAAAAAAGAAAAAGAAATGTGTTACTTATAGAAAATCTGAAAAAATCATGAAAAATAGAAAAATATGTATTCTCGATCCTCGGAACGTGCTGATCGCAACGGTACCACCCGCGGCTAGCTGAACGACCCGGTTCACCCGCTACAGGGTTCCGTAGACTTTTCCAAAACACACACATAGGAATCGAAAAACACGCAGAAAAAGTCACGGAACACGTTCCGGGCCTTCGAAACGTACCCAAATCGCATGGGCCCGAACACGAAAGATGTCTAGAAGATAATTCCGGGCATAATGGAAATAAATCTTCCAAGAAAAGTAGATCTGAGAACCAAGAAGAAGGATCCGAAGGGTCCTAGACATCACAGCCCTCCCCCTTAAACAAATTTCATCCTCAAAATTTGAGAACGAAGCACAGGGACAGGAGAAAGACTCACGCAAACAAATAAGGATACAGCTACCGCATCTCGTCCTCACGCTCCCAAGATGCTTCACCACCAAAATGACACTGTCAGACCACCTTAACCAAGGGGATAACCTTGTTCCACAGGCGTTGCTCACGCCTATCCTTGATATAGATAGGGTACTCTAAAAGGGACAAATCTGGGCTCACCTCAGGCCAAACGGTGCCCTCCAAAACATGGGAATCATCGGGCATGCACTTTCGAAGCATTGACACATGAAACACATCATGCACAACAGATAGCTCCGGAGGCAGCTGCAACCGATAAGTAACTTCCCCAACACGCTCGACAATGAGGAATGGACCAATATAGCGAGGACTCAGCTTCCCATGCTCGCCGAAGTGCATCACACCCTTCATGGGAGAAACTCTCAAGAAAACCCTATCTCCCACAGCAAAGCTATAACGACCCAGAGCTCCGAGTACCGATAACCCGACAATATCAGATTACCACTACCAAGAACTGGGGACGTCACCCAAGAGGCTGATGAGGACCCTGAAGGGTTAGTGGAGTTTGTCGAGGAGTTGTATAACGAATTTGGATTACAATGCGTAAATTAATTTAAACAATAATTAACTAATAAGTGTGAAAGTAAATTAAACTAATAGCGTGTTAAAGTATATACAATAGTCCAGAGATGACAAGGGTACAAGTCCCAAACATAAAAAGAAGGTCCACAAGTATAACTACAAGGGGCATACCCCAGTGAAATGTATAGAAAGAGGACAGACCGACTACTGCTGGTGTACTAGACACGACCACCAAAAGCTCGAGATGCTCGGTCTGAAAGTCAAGGCTGCCCACCTACAAGTAGGAAGGGTGAGTCATAGCCAGACCCAGTAGGGGTCACGCGGATCCCTACCTCGCAACTAAACACGCAGGCATGCAAATATAACAACAATTAAAGCATGCATTTAACCAATACGCAGGCAGATGGCATAATTAAACACAGATATAGTAAAGCTGTAAAACTACCAAACAGTGTAACAACTAATCTATATGCCAATTAATCTACATGCCAATATAATATAAATACAATGTCAAAACTAACCCCAACAATAGAAGAAAGCTGAGCTGACCCGGTGATAGGAAAGGGAAGAGACACACTAGAAGTGAGAGACCAGATGCGTCCCCTGACGACTTACACTGTGCCTCAGGCAACTCGCAGTCAGCGAAACACAACCAGCGAGAGGCGTAAACAGTAACAGTACCGAAACAAGAACTAGTCGGAGTGACACTCGTCAGCGTCAGTCCTACTGCCTCCGACCACGTGTGCACACACTGACTCCTGCCTAGAGTCAGGTCTCTAGCTAGTTTTCCCCTCTCGTAGGATGCAACGGTAACTACAGGGGCCTATGGTAACTAGCTTAAAAACCGTCAATGGGAATCACCCCTCCACCTTTCCCGGGTGGGATGACACTCCCGGTCGCAGGGCTACGATTAGTGGCTCCATCACAAGGAAAGAGAAAGCTACTCTATCGGGATCTAAAATAATGCCATAGTTTTATAAAATAAGTTAAACATGACGTATGTAGTAAGAAATGCACTAAAGAATGAACATGTTGCATTTGATATACTAGGAAATGTGACGGACTAACCTTACCGCGTTACAGCATGTAACGGTCTAGGAAAGGGGCATTACACCAATCGTGACGCACCTCTCTAGGGCCATTATGCTCACAGAACGATTGAAAGAATATAGGGAAACGCAGGTTGTAGCGTACCAAGAGTGGGGCGTTACACTGAGTGTGACGCGCCTCCTATTGGCCGTTACACTCACCCGAACTGTATAAAATCCACAGTTTATGCAGGACGTAACGGACCCATTTCACTCCGTCACAATGAGTGACGGTCTAAGGACGGGGCATTACATGATTGTGGAGTGCCTCCTTAGGGCCGTTAAATCCATCCGAATGGTTTGAAACACACACAGAGAATACAGACTGTAACGCACCAAGAGTAGTGCATTACACCAATGACGCGCGCCTCCCATGGTCCGTTAAAGGCACCAGAAGGGCTATAATACAACACACGACTAATACAGACCATAACGCACCATGGTAGGTGTGCCACAGGCTCTAACGCATAGGTCGCGGACCGTTAAAGGCACACGAACGCCTAAAAATGACACAGTTTGAACAGAAATGTAATGCACCTAAGGTGGCGCGCTATGCAACTTTGACAGTCTAGGGATGGACTGTCAGAATAACTGCCTAATTAGGTCAATGGTCAAATGATCGGTCAATGGTCATGTAACGGTCCCATGTTGGGCCGTTACAAGTCAGGTGATGCACCCTCATTGGGCCGTCAGGGACTGTAACGCGTCCAAGTAGGCGCATTACACCGTCTGGGTTGTGAACCGACGGAGTCCAAAACCGAACCCCCTCCCGGTCGACCGAAATCGACGGGAATCGCGGAGAAACTAGTTTTTCTAACAAACCATCCTGCCATAGTAACATTTTACAACTACACATGCCATTAAAACTTAAAAACGATGGCCATGTTGTCAATTTCATGAATTTAGGGCTAAATTACATTAACATGAAATTATGCACAGAAAACAGGGAAAAGGGCATCGGACCACGGTGCATATGGTACTGGCGGGTTCCTAGCGAGGAGAGGATTCCATCCCCCTACCTCTTACGTGATGAAAATGCCGTTTCGGTGCCAAACAGACGAAGGGACACTGCGGCTCCTCTTGACCTGTCTCGCCTCCACGCTCCGCAATCCGAGGGAAGAACGGCGTCACCGCGATCCTTGCATCGAGTCCATCCCGTCGGTACCTCCCACGCCTCGATCGGAGTCTGAACGGACCGAAACCGAGAGAGAAAGAGAGAGGAGGAGAGAGAACGTGTGAGGGAGAGAGAGGGTGAGAGAGAGAGCGATCGAGAGAGTGGGGAGAGAGAGGGGGCGATCCCGACCACTTCGTCAGATCACCTGGACAGAGTTCGTGACTACCTTTGAGCGTACCTACAGTCCGGCCTGTCTTCGTATGGATAAGATGCATCAATTTCTGGATCTGGTGTAGGGTGAGATGACTGTGTTGCAGTATCGAAACAAGGTCATCGAGTTGGGTCAGTATGTGCCGCATATTATTACTGATGAAGCCTTGAAGACCGTGTAATTTCTCTGAGGTTTACGGGCCGAGTTGAGAGTGCCACTTCTTGCTACCCGTGTCACTATCATGGATGATGCGTATCAGGCAGTGGTTGCGGTTGAGCATTATTTGGCGAGGTCTGCAGGGTTTTCTCAGTCCAGTGTTGCTCAGCCGATTGTGCCATTCCAGCGATCCTTTCAGCCGTGAGCACTTGGTGTTCCATTTGTCGTGGCTACTTCTGGTGGTCCGTCGAGGCAGATGTTTCGAAAATCTAAGAAGCATTTTCATCGTCAAGCATCTTCGGGTTTTGTTCCGCAGCAATCGGTGTCTCCTGGTTCAGTTCAGCAGTCTGTTCCTCCGTATCAGCAGCGCCGTGAGTTTCAAGTGAGTCAGCTAAGACCATGTCCGAGGTGTGGTGACAGCCATACTGGTGTCCCATGTTCCTTGCCAGTGGTTTGCTATCGCTGTGATCAGCCAGGTCACGTTGTCCGAGATTGCCCGAGAAAGTCAGTTTCAACGTAGTTCTCGCAGGTCACCCAGTCGCAGCAGTCGCAGTTTTGCCTTCCTGCACCGCCTCAGCCTCAGCTGTCATTTTTGCAAGTTCCTGCTTCTTCACAGTAATCTTCTGCATCCTCTAGCCGGAAATCGAGGAGTCGAATTTCACATTTTACTCGTGCAGAAGCAATTGCATCAAATCTTGTAGAAGGTATGGTTTCAATTTTTTGTCAACCTACTCATATGCTATTCGATTCAGGTGCCACTCATTCATTTATTTTTGAGGATTTCCTTGCTCATCTCGAGGAGACGATGATCGAGTCGCCTTGTGATCTGCTCGTTGAGTTGCCCTCCAGAGATTTCATGTCCACTCTATTTTGCCTGGAAGATTCTCATGTTATCGTCAGTGACCGATAGTTGCCAGCGAAGTTGTATGCGCTGCAATTGGCCGAGTACGATGCTATCCTAGGCATGGACTGGTTTTGATCGGTGGCAGAGTCTTAGTCAGGGGGATCGGACAGTGGCGGAGTACATCGCTGATTTTGATGAGTACTTCTTGTGATGTGGGGTCACGGAGGAGAGTGTCATGACTATCTCTCTCTTCCGTCGGGGTCTGCGGTTGCATTATCAGTATGAGTTATTTCACGGCCATGTGACGACCCTAGAGGAGGCTTATCAGGTTGCTCGTGAGCTAGAGCAGTTTGAGACCAAGTTTGCTTCGATCCAACGCCCTGGACCCACATATCATCGTGCGTCGGATCCTCGTACTACGCCTGGACCTTATCCTTAGGGGCCTGTGCCTCGTCCACAGGAACCTAGTCGCCAGGACATCACTACTCCTCAGCCTCATCCTCCTCCCCCGAGGGACTATCCCCCTCGGCCCTAGGCTCCGGCCCCTGCTCCTCGGCCCTAGTAGCCCACTATTCCTGCTTGACCCCAGCTTCCACCACCCCCGGCCTGTCGTGATGACAAGGGGAAGGGGCCGATGATTGGTGGAGCACCTCAGGGCACTGGGCCCTGTCAGGAGTGTTACAGGTGTGGAGGAGTTGGTCACTATGCTGTTAGTTGCCCCACCCGATCTTCTTTGGTCATTGGGGATCCTTCGACCAGTGAGCCCGCAACTGGGGTGATATCTGTCAGCTATGAGGCTGATCAGGAGCTCACAGAGGAGTTTTTTGATGAGCTGATGGAGGGCGAGCAGTTAGATGTCCAGGGCTTGCAGAGCCTAGATGATGTTCAGCTGGGCGTTGTTAGATGTATTTTGACCCAGCTACAGGTGAGTGATTACTAGCGTCGCACCACCATCTTTCGTACCTTTTGTAGGCTAGGCGGGAAGGCCTGCAAGGTGATCATTGATAGTGGGAGTTGTATTAACACTATCTCCACAAGTACTGTGACACGCTTAGGGTTGACCCCCGTGGACTATCCCTCCCCTTATCATGTCTTGGGTGGTCTCCACTTCCATCCCGATCTGACTGCGATGTCTGGTGCCGTTACAGTTCCATGCCTACCAAGACAAGATCTGGTGTGATGTGTTGCCTATGGGGGTAGGCAGTGTTATCCTCGGGAGGCCTTGGTTATTTGATCGGGATGCCACCCTTCATGGCCGGTCAAACACTTGCACATTCGACCATAATGGCCATGAGATTGACATGGAGGGGTTTATTCACATGATGAGCGAACTTCTACTTAATATGGAGGAATTCCCCGACTTTGAGTCATGGCAAGCTACAGAGAAAGCCCATGCAGGTAAGAGCTTCTAACACTGGGCGTATGTTGCGACTTTTGTTTGAATCTAGTTATTAACATAACCATCTAGATCGTTCAGGGGTCGCAGAGACGTCAGGGGCTGAGGCCCCTCCTCGGATTCTGGGTGGACCGTCTGGATAGGCTGGAGAGTCTGCACCCGTGGTGGCTCGCGATTGCCCAGGTAAGTGTCGCATTGCTGTAGAGGGGTTCACCCAGTTGTTGTTGCACTTTCGGTAAGCTGTATTTAGTAACTGAGCTTGTGCTATTTGTTTGGCAGGTGAGGAGGCGGCAGCCACCTTGGAGATGATCCAGGAGCTGGTGAGTGCTACCCCATTAGTGGCCCTCCCGTCCTTTGAGGGTGAGTCTGGGCAGCTTCCCCCCGTGCCCCCGCCCATGGTTGGGGACATGCTGGGTGGAATACCGCAGGTGCTGCCGAAGCTACCTCTCCCGCCTTTGCCTACCATGGTGCCAGCTTGCACCGTGGGGCTGGTAGAGTCCTCTAGTGTGGGACCCTTAGGTACGTGGCTGAATGCTTAGTCATTTGAGGTAGGGCTTTCTGATTTGCCCTTTAATGCGAACCTTTCACTGGCATCCGTTACAGGTGCATCTTCCCCTCTGGAGGAGGGTGAGCTTCCTTGTGATGCGACCAGGGTAGCAGGCGATGAGCCTGCCATTGTAGCTTCCATTGGGGGCGACGAGGAGCTCATCAATATCGACGGGGTCTCCAAAGAGGATGCCCCTACCAGTGAGCTTCATATCCAACCCCCTCGGCTAGGGAGTTGTGTTCATTTGAAACTGGAGTTTATAATAGTCTGACTGGGCTTCTTGGTGCATAGGTGCCTCTGATTTACTGGTGCCTGGGGGTTCCTCAGGGACCTCATCTGGCTCTTCGAGCAGTGGTAGTGAGGCGATGGAGACCGGCGAGAGTTCGAGCTTGAGCTCTTCTTCCTCTGAGGCCTCTTCTGTCGGGGATGCCGAGATGGAGGCGGCTTTGGAAGGTATATAGAATTCCTTCCCCACTCCCCATTAGCTTTGGTTTAGAGTTTATGGCAGGACTCTTGGCTTAACACTCCCCCAATACCCACTCCAGAAGCATCACAGGTGACCTCAAACACCTTAGTAAAATCAGGTAATGCAAGGACAAGTACTTGGGTCATACGCTCCTTGATGTCCTGAAATGCGGTGGCTGTACCTTTAGTCCACACAAAACCCCCCTTCTTAATGTAATCTGTGATTGAGACAGTGATAGAACTGAAGCCGCGAATGAAGCGGTGGTAGAACGTCGCTAAGCCATGAAAACTCCTAACATCATGGAGTGTGCGGGATTCGGGCCACTCCCTGATGGCCCTAGTCTTCTCCGGATCAGCAGAGACTCCATCTCTAGATACAATAAACTCGAGGAAGGTAATCTAATCGGTCATGAAAGCACACTTCTTTGGAATCTGATCGGTCATGAAAGCACACTTCTTTGGGTTGGCGAATAAGCTCTCTCGCCTCAATACAACACTGACCTATCTAAGGTGGTCTAAGTGATCCTCCCTAGTACGGTTGTAGATAAGAATGTCATCAAAGTTGACGACCAAGAAGACCCCTATCATAGGGCATAAAACTTGGGTCATCAACTGCATGAAGGTGCTAGGGGTGTTGGAAAGCCCAAAGGGCATAACCAACCACTCATAGAGACCCTCCTTGGTCTTGAATATTGTCTTCCATTCATCCCTAGGCCTGATCCGCACCAGGTGATAGCCACTACAAAGGTCTATCTTTGAAAAGATAGTGGCTCCCAACATCATGTCCCGCAAGTCATCTAGTCGGGGAATGAAAAAATGATACTTCACCGTGATCTTGTTGATCGCACGGCTATCCACACACATCCTCCATGTGCTATCTTTCTTTGGGTCAAGCAAAGTGGGAATAGCACATGGACTCTTGTTGTCCCTAAGAGATCCCCGATTCATCAACTCTTCGACCTGCCTCTGAAGCTCGGCATGGTCTGTGGGACTCATCCGGTAGTGGGGAAGGTTGGGTAAAGATGAGTCCGGGACGAGGTCGATCTCATGCTGGATGTCTCGCATAGGTGGAAGGCTTCCAGGGAGGTCTTCCAGGAAGACATCTGAAAACTCCCGTAGGATCGCAGCTATCTCCGGGGGGTGCTCATCCTCAGACCTAGGGGTGACATCTTCCACTCCTCGGACAACAACAGCAAGGATAGGCACCGCAGAGTGAGGTGAGAGCAACCACTAAACCCACGCCCTTGGTGTGTTGGCCACCCGTGATTTGGGGCATCCCTAGCCCTTAGGAGTTCAATCCTAGGCTAGCCAACCTCCGGAGCAGCGAGGTTCTGTCCCGCACCCTCACTACCATCGCCGGGTTGCCTACGGATACGAGAGTGCACTTAGCGGGTAAGTCCACTTGAGTGAAGTCACTGATCCGCGCATCGCTTGCTTGCTAGGTCAAAGGGATCTTCGGTCTTGTGGCTATCACCCCCAAGGTGGTGTCACATCAATTGTGTAGGTCCTTTTCGTGTCAGGACTGGAACTGACATCCCTCGCCTCACCTCCACCGGTGACCTCGTCCCAAGACCGTCGTCATCCCGGTACTCGCCAGCCCGCCCCGATGTTGCCGCCTACTGAGGCCTCCGTTCTGCTCGGCCAGCCATGCCAAGACGCCTTGCGGGACGGTGAGGCATGCCACCAGCCCTCGCTGGCCTCCTTCATTGTGCTTCGCCTTTCAGCCCCCGACGCCATACCTCCTCGATCCTCCATGGTCCCTCAGGCTGGCCTCAATGCAGCAGCCCCTGCCTGGTCACCTGCAGCTCCCAGCTCCTTGGCTCTCCCAACGTCGGATGTCCCCCCGTCTCCCTCGCTTGCCACACTGCGGCTATCCTTTGCTCAGGCGGTGAAGCGTGCAGTGAGGTGGGCGGTGCATGACCCTCCCGATGATGTTGGACCTCCTCCTTCCTCCAATCAGCCATCTGTGGCACCAGCTACGTCCGCCACTCCGTCTGATGCAGACCGTATCCAACTCCCTGTGCTTGTTCAGCCCCTCATCATCCTGGGTATTGATCGCCCCCCCCGCTGGTCCCTTCGACATCGCTGCTCATGTCAACTTCATTAGTCGTGGACGTCCGTCGCGCCTGCCCGATTCGTCGGCCCCTCGCTAGGCCCAATGTCATAATTACTCATCCTCTCTGAGCCACAACTACGTGCCACCTTGACTTGCTGCACTCTCTTGCTCTCGTTTTGTTTTGGGATTTGTACCTACATGTGTAGGCTGGTGTTTTGGGCTTTGTTTGGCCCTCTTCTTTTGCGCTCTGCTTGTGCTTCCCCTTCCCCCCGAACACCGTTGTCCTTGTATCCCCCCTCCTTGTTGCCCAGCACCCTCTACTGCGTCAACGCCTTAGGGTGAATGGTTTCAAGGCCTCCGTAAGTCTCCGCGAGCCTGGGATTCCCACTAGGACGTCGAGCTAGTTGTACCCTAAAAACGCATTGGTCTAGAAAACACTTGTGTTATCGGTGTTTTTCTGCACTCTGGACTAGTCACGGCCCTTAGGCGACCGCCACCTTCTGGTAGCGGTCTGACCGTGACCGCAGTCTGACCTAGTTATAGATTTAATGAAATGTCACCTCAAACACCTTAGGCCATCGCCTAGGCATTTGAGGCTTGAGGCGATCCCTTTGTCACCTCGGTCGCCTACATAGTATTAATATGGATGACTACAATCAGTACCTTATGGAATATCAGTAAATATGTGCACATTATATGGGAACTAACTCCACGCCTGGCATCCTTTTTGATCCGAGGCAGTGGACCAACTAGGGACACTGGCGACAAGAGGCCTGCACCAAAAATGAGAACTGGTCGATCCACCCTTGGTCGACGGGGGACAGTGGAGCAACAAGGCTCACCCATTACGGAAGCCAACCCGGTGTGATGGCCACGTTTGCAGACTGGAAAACGAGGTCTACTACCCCATCCACCGATATCTTCAGGTAGAAGAGCACGCCCCTTGGCCCGGAGAAGTACCTCATCACGCACCTGCGAGTGTAAAGGAAGGCAGTCATTGCTATGCAACAGGAAGACAGCAGGAGGAACAATGTCAAAACGCAAGAGGGGGTCGAGTACAAGGCCATTCTCCACCCCCTTAAGGATGAAACCTATCCGGCTCAAGGAGCAGGACTCCTCGGCCGGTATACAAGCGGTTGACCTTCTCCAAGGCCTCATGCCAGCCATCCAAGTACCCGTTCCAGTATTCTTTGAAAATGGGAACATTCACCCCCAGTTCTGGCCACGGCTGCCAAGGAGCCGGTGGAGGCTCTCTCTGGAGGATTAAAGGTTGACGACGAGCCTGCAGAGATTCATCGTCCGATGAAGTACCGGACTCTCCTGAGGACATGTCGGATAAAGGTTCCTCCCTCAAAGCTCACCAACTCGAAGATGACTACGGAGCCGTCTTGAAGGCCACTATTTATAAGGGGAAGCGAAGTCCCCAGAAGCGTGAGGACTCCTACCACCTCAA
This sequence comes from Amorphophallus titanum, assembly GCA_024336825.1. NCBI lineage: Eukaryota > Viridiplantae > Streptophyta > Magnoliopsida > Alismatales > Araceae > Amorphophallus > Amorphophallus titanum. The sequence continues at coordinate 16,412,383 of JANBPO010006859.1, forward strand.
GCAAATCCTCAGAAAAAGGGTTATGTTGGCTTCTTATCAGCTTCAAGGTACTGCACGCACGTGGTGGACCATGGAGTGGGAGGTTGCCTTCTGTTCCCGTCCGCTTCGACAGATCACATGGGCGGAGTTTGTTGCTGCATTCGAACGTGCCTATACTCCAGCCTGCCTAAAGTTAGCCAAGATGTACCAATTTCTGGAGCTGACACAGGGCGAGATGTCAGTGCTGCAATACCGAGACAAGTTCATTGAGTTGGGCCGGTATGCACCCCACATCTTTACTGATAAAACCGTGAGGACTCAGCAGTTTCTGTGCGGACTAAAAGCACAATTGAGCCTGCTATTGTTCGCTACCCGTGTAGCTGAGTTAGATTCTGCATACCAAGCCGCCGCCGCGCTAGAGTTAGAGTTGGCGAGGACTTGAGGACTTCCTCAGACTGGGATGGTTCAGCCGGCCGTGCAGCATCAGCCGCTCCACCAGCCGTCTGTTCCAGGAGCTTCTCCCGCTTTCTCTGCTGCCGATGGTACTTCCTTCCCACAATCTCAGATCAAGGGATTCCGATTTAAGAAGTCCAAGAAAAAGAGGTTCCATCAATTGGCATTTTCTGATCCGAGTCAGCAGTCTGTTTCCTCTGTTTGACCGCGTCAGGATTTTGTTGCTTCTCAGCCGAGGTTGTGTTCCAAGTGTAGTGGCAGCCATCTGGGCGTGCCGTGTTCTCTGTCGATTGTCTGCTATCGCTGTAATTAGCTGGGGCACATCTCCCGAAACTATCCGTTGAGGCCACAGACGGTGCAGTTCACACAGACTTCCCAGTCACAGTAGCCACAGTTTCATCTTCCTCTGCCGCCTCAACCTCAACCATTTTACCTGTCAGTTCTCGCTCCCTCCCAGTAGTCGTCTGTAGCTAGCCATCCGCCGAGAGCCAGGGTTACTCACATCACTCGTGCAGAGGCGTTGGCGTCTAATCTGATCAAAGGTATAGTTTCGATTTATGGTCATTCAGCGCATGTTCTTTTCGATTCGGGTGTGACCCATTTTTTTATCTCTAAGGATTTTATTGCTCGTGTCGAAGGGCTGATGAATGAAGTTTCCTGTGAGATGCTTGTGGAGTTGTCGTCTGGCGATTACATGTCCACTCCTCTGTGCCTACAAAATTCTCCAATTCTAGTCAGCGGTCAGACCCTTAGGGGTCAGCCTAAGCCAGCCAAGACCCTTTGAACGATTGGGTTCCGCATTGGACCCTCGCCATCATCACCCGGTCACCTTCGGGGGATCGTGTGCACCGTGAGAGCAAGCCGTACACGTGGGTCTGTGATCTTCTTTATATGCTTGCTAGTCTAGGTCCTAGGGCTGTCATTGCATACAACAACATCATAGGGCTGTGTCACATCACTTAGGTTCTGAAACACATACCCATTAATTATGTTCGATGATGATGCCCAGTAGGAGCTCTCGTGGCTGCTTACGTGAGTAGCAGAGAGAAAAAGGTTAAGTTATGAAATCAGATGTTTTCTAATTGGTTCAGTCTGAAGGAATAGAATATTCTTCTCTAGAACCATTCTGGAAAGGTGCCAGGTGTCCTAGGATCACGTGTCCATCATCTGAGTTCATCACATGATTTACTTGATTTGATCACGTGTTGTTTTGAATGTCTTCTAGTGCGTCGACGCACTGAGAAGATAGAGTCGACGCAGCCTTCACGGAATGCCCTTAGAATGTGTTCTATTTGCGACCCATTAGTCGACACACTATTGAGATGAGGTCGACACAACCTTAATGCATGAAGAGGTCTGCTGACGCAGTACTACTATTGAGCTTTAACTATGTTAACGCAAATGCACTACTAGGTCGGCGCACCCTTCTGAGCTTCTTCTTTTTGAGTCGACGTAGGACTTCATTGAGTCGACTTACTAGCCTTGTTGATTTGAGCTTGAATGCTGCTGCACTAAAAGCTTGATTTTTTTACTATTCCATCGACGTAGATACATCACTGAGTCAACGCACCCTTCTGGGTGTCTTCAGTTGGGTTGAGCTTGACTGCTACTATTAGTGCTTCATATCTCAACTGACTTGCTTACTTAGATTGATGTTGTTCAGCATTTGTTGTTGCTACCATTAGGTCTGCTTGCTAGGCTGCAAGGCTGTTGAGCTACTAGACTTGAAAACTTGGGTGATTTTGAGCTGTAGAGATCTGCTGAATTACTACTGCACTACTGCTGAGCTAGTACTAGGCTGCAAGGCAGCCTTGGCAGATTACTGCAAGGTCTGCTAAATTGGCTGCCCTTAGAAGTAAACTTCTGCTGACTTCTGAGATGAAGTTGCTGGAGTGCTACTACCTTACTGCTGCGCAGCACAGCTTGCGTCCGCTGGGCCTCACAGCTTGCCTACAGACCGCTGAGCCTCACAGCTTGCTATCCAGAGGATACCACACCTCTGCCTGCTGGGGATTACAGCTTCCCCATCCAGTGGAATCCACCACTGCCCACTGACTAACAGCTTGAAGAAATGGATAAAAGAAAACAAAGAACGATGAAACAGCAACAAAAAGCTGTAAACAATGTAAACCCAGAATATAGCTCAATCAAAGCAGATTGGCCTGGATTTGATCCACGGTCCAATCACGAAGTCCTTGCTCTCCTTCTTCCTCTTTCTGATGACTTCTTCTCTGCTTGGCTTCGTCATTTTCTTCTTCTTTCTGCCTTAACTCTCTTCCTTCTGCACACCCACACAAGAACAGGGCCGCCGTAGCCAGATCTACTTTCTCTCTCTTTGTCTACTTCGTCTTCTTCTTCTACTCTCTTGTTCGTCATCTGTATGCTTCGTTGTATATATTCTTGGACTCGAAGAAAGAAATCCCCCTTTTATATAGCCTCACTCTCTCTCTTCTTATCACCATGAATGCCCTCACGCATTGAGCGTGATCAGATATTCCCGCACTGGCTTGACACGTGTGCTATCAGTGGGTCCCACCAATGATTGCACAGTTTCAGATAATTCCAGAAGGGACATAAGAACAGAAATCCCCTTTTTGCTGAACTGTCATTGGAGGACTTGAGAGTGGGGGTCTACGTGACTGCATCTAAAGGATTTTAAGATAGCAGTGTTAACCCAGTAGAACAACAGGGTTGACGCAGTGTGAAGACTGAAGAGGCTGACCCACACGCAGTTCTTCCATTTAGAGATGTGTCTTGAAATACTCTTTAATAGACTGATGCATCCACGCCAAGCCTTTACTGCGTTGACGCATGCCTGATATACACCGACCTTTGTAGCATATGCGTCCACCTTAGTCTTGTGCTCCATGAAGGCTACGCAGCTATAGTGGCTTCAAGTGCAGCTACTTAGGCATTGAAGATTTTTGTACAGATGCATCCATGCTGCCAGCAAGCAGCGTTGACGCCTTGGTGTTTGCAACCACATCAACACTGACCTTCAGCTGGTAATGGTCGACCTTTGTTCTTTAACTCAATGAAGACTAAAGGCAGCGTCCACTCATTGGTCCGAGCATACACGGTAGCAAGTCCTTGCATGTAGTGTTCTTAGGCTCAAACCAAGTCCGAGCAACCACTGCATAACATATCCTTGCATTCTTCTGCAAAGTCCATGCATATTCTTACGGCTTACACTTCTTAAGCCCGTGTAGTTTCTCAGTTTGCAGTATAAAGTCCATGCATGTTTTACGCTGAGTCCGTGCATGTACAACGTCTCCATAGAAGTCCATGCACATTGCATCCACTGCATGGCAAGTCCGTGCATGTCCAGTTAAAGTCCATGGAGTTCGTGCGAGCCTTAGCTTCAAGTCTGTGTATGAACAGGGTCTCCACCGACTTGCATCTCAAGGATCATACACAATGTCTAGTCCAAGTCCGAGCACACCCTCATCTATTCTGAACACTTGTTTCATTTTCATCAGGCAAGTCTATACACGTCTTCAGACTAAGTCCATGCATAGTCCGTGTAAGGCCAATCTAAGTCTGAGCATGTCTGGTCTACACTTCATGAATAAGTCCGTGCATTTTTCCTGGTTGAAAGACCAAGTCTGAGAACTTTCCAGCAAATAAAGCTTGCACATCCTCACCAAGTCTGAACATGTACAGTTACACTTAAGCCAAGTTTGAGCATGTACAGTTCCACTTAAGTCATGTCTGAGCATATGCATCTAAAGTCTGAGCATGTGCTTGTTTGAAGTCTGAGCATTGAAATGTCCGTGCATCTTTTTTTGTCTATGCAAAGTCCGAGCACGTTTCCAATCCGTGCATGTTTCAGTCATGCCTTCGCCAAGTCCTTGCACGACTTCATGTAGTTCATGGAAGACACACCCCGTGCAAGTTTTGGTTTTAACACAAAGTCCGTGCATGCTTTCATATGGTCCGTGGAAGCCAAACCCCATGCACATTCTGGACTTAATGTATTGTTGATTGGGTTGCATCTCAAGTCCGTGCATGCTTTCACAATGTCCGTGCACGTCAAACCCAATGCATTTTTTCTTCTTGTTTGCATCCTGTGCTTAAGCCCGTGCTTGTTCTCTTCATGAAACATGGATCAGTGCATGTTCCTTTGCCCGTGCACATTTGCTTACAGAGACATTAGCCCGTGCATAGTTTTCTGTCTATACATAGATAGCACTCCTATCTGAATGTTTAACTAATTGTTAGTTTTGCTGGCATCAACCTGGATGAGGAGATAACCCCTCCCTTTGTTGCTTCAACCGCAGAACTGTCATCTCCTGTGCAGGCTTTTGAAGGGATTGACTCTACAATGAGAGTAAGCTCTTCCCTTTGCTCTTATTTGGTTGCTCAGCCTTTCTTTGCTTATTTGCCATTTGGATGCTTACTTTGGCTCATTTTTTTTAGGAGTCCAGCGGCACCGACTAGGCTTTAATTCCAGCTTCTGACGTCATTTCTTCTGAAGCCTTAGCTGCGCTGGTTCCTATGCCGGCGGACTTTGTGGGGATGATCGCCGTGTTTTGACCCGTACCAGTAAGGGTGCAATCCACAGCTGATATAACATCATTGGAGTTGGGGGCATTAGGAGAGAGCTCCGCTCTGACTGGGGCTTCAGAACTGAGAGCTAAAATAGACCCAGCTAGGAGCTCTGCCTTTGTTCCCACTGCCGTGATGACCGTCGCAACTGAACCCATGGTCCACTCAGTGCAAGCAAGAGAATCAGAGTTTTTACCACTTTCGGTAGCTATTTTGGAAGCAGCTTCTGTAGACTCAACAATGGAGGAGGTAGTAGCTCAATAGGGCGGTGCTAAGGAGATCAGTCCACCTCCAATAGTTGCCCCAGAGACGGCTCTCGGAGATCCATCAATGGAGAAGGCAGCAGAGCAGGAGGAAGTTATTGAAGAAATCAATCTCCCTCCCCCGGATACCCAAGACGCAACTCATGTGGAGTTGGCAGTGGAGAAGGCATCAACTCAGGAAGAGGTTGTTGCAGCCATCAGCTCACCTTCCCTTGCAACTATCCCATCCTCATCTTCCAGGCCAGACATTGACCTGTGGGCAGACATTGATAATGAGGTGACATTTGAAGTGGCTCCAACTGCTTCCTTCGCCTTCACATCATCAGAAGATTTCATGTGGCAGAACTTGGAGATGCTGTGCCAGGTGGTGGATTCTCGGCTGGCATTAACTTACTTGTAATTGAAGGAGGTGGCCAACCGCCTAAGTTAAAACAGAGGAAGATGCCTATTTATGCCCTCTAGCCAGTATATGCTTATGAGGCATATTTTAGAGATTGCACAGATTCTCCGCTTCCCTCGGCCGAGAATATGCTTATGAGGCATATTTTGGAGATTGGGGTTGGGTAGCCCCACGTAATTACGCCACCTCGGCCAATGCCATGGTTAGCTCTCTCATCTGCATAAGCATTCATCATGATTAGGCATAAGTATCATAAGCATTTAAGTTAAAAGGGAACTCGGTTAGTTTGCTTACCCTCTCCGCGAGAGTGGACTCGGCCTCCGCGGCTCGAGCAACTGACCGTGCGAAATCTGCATCCTGCTCGCCTCGACCTCCCACCGGCTAGGAAGAAGAGGACGGAGCATCTGGCCCTCGCCATTGCGCTCCCTCGGCTCGCTGCATTTAGTAGTCAGGGTCAGTCAATATCATAAGCATATTGCATAAATTAAGTCCAAGGTTAAGCGAAACTCACCAGAAGGTCCAGCGCATGTTGGAGCTCATCCCTCTGCTGCACAGTGGTGTGGAGGAGGCCCTGGAGTTCCGCTATGCATCCCTGGGGGTCTAGCTGCATAAAGTAAATCAAGGTGTCAATGCATGTACGAATGAGTTTAGAGATTCGTACCGGTCGTCGGACACCGCGGAACACCTGGCTGCCATACCTCTGAGCGTAGGCCTCATCGCTAGTGGCTTGGGCCCTCACCTCGTGACCTCTCTGTGTCCAATCCTGTACCTGGTTGATCGCTCGGGTGATCCAATCGATATCACCGCTAAGTCCCTTCGAGGACCACCCGAAGCACTCGTCATCCCATGCTGGGAACTCCACATCCGGCTGATGAACTCCCCTCGTCCTCATGATCAGTCGATGATGGAGAGGCTCGATGATGTTCATTCAATGGAGCCAGATCCCTCGTCCGGCGTCCGCTTGGGTCACCTCCACCCAGGGTTGCCCCTCGTGACCCTCGTCACGATAGGGAGTCCAATGCACCTGAAAAAGGCAGTCAAGTCAGGTGTCAACATTTAGATAAGCATTTAATGAAGCATTCAGGTGCATATAAGAAAGTTTAAATCTAATGGAGCTTACCGATCCATAGGGGAACATGTCTATGTCATCCTGGATCGCCCGCACTAGGTGCCGGATCGATCCCATGTCCTGAGCCATCACCCACCACCTCGCGATGGGGATCCGGTCCGAATGTACCTCCTTTCCTCGCCCAATGCCAGGGAGGTACAGGTAGCTCCAAACCTGCATTAGTCAAATGTCAGCATATAGCAGGTAATTATAAGCATAAGCATTTAGAGTCTAGGTTTTTACCTGGAGGAATGGCAAGAAGCCACCCATCATCGTCTGCCGGTCGGTGGTGCTAAGCCAGTCGAAGAGGAACGCCAGTACTACTGCTCCCCAGGCGTACTCTCCAACCCCGTCCAGGTCCCTCAGCAGTGGGAGGAGCCTACAGCTCACTCCGTCCACCCTCGTTGTAAAAAGTAGCTTCCTGAACATCAACATCAGGAAGCGATGCAGGGTCATATCTTCGTCTGGTCCCGGTCCTGCCGACACTCTCCTTTGGGCTCGATCTGTCAATCTCCCGAGATGCTCCTCCGGTAGCTCACCCACGGCTATTGCCACTCCCCTCAGACCCAGGCTCTCCTAGAGCATCGCTCGTCCCAGCATCGAGGAGTGATGCCCTAGTCTTGCTAGCTCTAGCCCGAGCAGCTCCAGTGCTATCTCTCGGTAGTCCGCATATGTCCATCCCGTCACTGGTGCTCCATGGATCCACAGTCCAGTGATCCTCGCTATATCCTCAAGAGTGGGGATCATGTGACCCCACGGGAATAAGAATGCCTGACTGATTGGATCCCATCTCTCATGAAGTGCGTACAGCAGAGCTGTGTCGATCCTCGTCACCTCTATGCTGAGCAGCTCACCGAAGCCCATCACTGCCAATCTCTCCCTCTGGTAATCCGACAATGCTTGGTACACTGCTCGGACTTGTAGCCAGGAGATCCAAGTCCGTCTCTTCCCCTGCATGCATTTAGACAACCCAGAGTCAGTCAATCATATCATGCATTGCATTCTATTACATTTAAAAAAAATAAAAAAAATAAAACAATATATAAAACATAAAAAAATAAAATTCTGGCTTTGATTCCCTAGCGGCCGTACCCTTGCCTGTTTGATTTCCCTAGCGGCCTTACTATGGACCGCCCAATTTTCCTTGCAGTCGCTGGAAGGATCGCTAGGCACCCAGAGAATGGGCATTGTTTGCCTTGTTTCCCCGAGCCATGGAAATGGCCAAAAGGCCTCTACATCCACTTCTATGGGTCCCCAAACCCATTCCCCTTTCATTCCACCCGCCTTCGGTAGATCACGTGGCAGGAGTTCGTCGTGGCGTTTGAGCGTGCCTTCTGTCTGTCTTTCATCAGGACGCAGAGACTGCGTGAGTTCATGGAGTTGACCCTGGGCGACATGTTAGTGATGCAGTACCATGCCAGGTTTGTCGAGTTGGGCCGTTATGCATCTCACATCATGGCAGATGAGGAAGTGAAAATCGATAAGCTCATTGGTGGTTTGAGGGTCGAGTTGAGGCACCACCTTCTTGCGTCAGGGTTGACTACTTTGGATGCGGCATGCAAGGTAGCGTCGGTATTGGAGAGAGATTTGCTGAAGATTCGAGGGCAAGGCAGTGCTGGTCAGGTTCAGGCAGGTTTTGGTCAGCCGATGGAGGTTCAGCAGCAGAGTACTGTCCATCTCTCAGCAGGTGGTTCCGTGACAGTGCAGTCTATGGCTCCCATGCCAGAGTCATCGTCCTTTAGCTCGAGGCTCAAGAAGCTACTCAAGGATGCGGGCTTTGGCAGGAAGCGTCGGGGTCGTAAGGGGTAGCCGCAGCAGGAGTCGATAGGCAGTGTCCAACAGCCGGTAACTTTGCAGCGTCAGAGTTCGGTGAGTGGTGCTCGGGATGGGTGTCCAAGGTGTGGTGGCTCTCATCCAGGCAGGCTGTGTTCAGCGCCCATGGTTTGCTTCAGGTGTGACCAGCCAGGGCACATGGCACGTGACTGTATGCAGAGACCGAGTCAGCCGCCCGGGTTTCAGGAGTAGTTCCAGCCCCAGCAGGTGCCATCATAGCCGCAGTAGTACCAGCGACAGGAGTAGTTTCCTCAGTTGTCTCGATCAACTACTGTAGGGAGGCAGAGATCCCGAGGCAGAGTGACCCACATGACCAGAGCGGAGGTTGAGGGATCGCAGTTGGTGGAAAGTACTCTTTCGATTTTGGGTTGTGCAACTCGTGTTTTGTTCGATTCGGGTGCTTCTCATTCGTTCATATCGGAGGATTTTACTCAGAGCGTGGAGGACCCGGTGGCCGAGATGTCCTGTGACATGGCAATGGAGTTACCTACTGGCGATTTCGTGCACATTCTGTATTGCTTCGAGAAGGTGTCTGTGTGGGTGGAAGGGTGAAACTTGCCGGCCAGGCTCTACGCGTTACCGCTTCAGGACTTTGATGTCATCTTGGGCATTTGCATCATTCATCTCCATATTATCCACAAGGCAATGGTCAAGCCGAGGCCACAAACAAAACCCTTCTCAAAATTATCAAAAAGACATGCGAATCTCACAAATATTCTAATTGGCCAGAAAGATTGGTGGAAGCTCTATGAGCTTACCGCACCTCTGTTCGTACTCCTACGGGGCAAACCCCCTATACACTCACCTATGGAATGGAGGCGATGCTCCCATATGAGATCTTAATCCCTTCCCTAAGGGTGCAACTTGATAAGGAACGACTCGAGCAACCTAGTCCAATACGACTCGGCATCGGATTTGACAGCTACGAGAAGGTAGCAACCTAGGCGTGATGGCCGCCTGAAGATTCTCCGATGATCGACCGTTACCCCCACGACGTCGACTCCTAACCCATAAGAGGTGAGCACATTCCACGAGCATCGTAAGACTCGCCCAGGGATCGACCGACTCTGGGATACTCGCCCCTCAACGAAAAACTCCCGCCACAATTGTGAGAGACGTTGTTCCACTACTTACGCCCTTCCTGTTAAGGGATAGGTCTCCAGCTCTAGGACGACCCCATATAAAAGGGATTTCGACAGAGAAGAGAAAGACACGGTGGAACTTCTGCCAAGAACCCTACACAGAGAATAGCACTACTCATCCTGCTACATCGATAGAGAGGTTCCACACACCCACATTTTCTGAGAGAGAAATCCCCTCTTGCACGACCTTATCACCCGGTGAGCACTCGCTAAGTGTCCACCGGGAGCGACGAGCACCTGTCCAGAGGACGTACGTATCTCTCAGACCTACTATGGTGACCTCCATCTCTCCTTCTTCTTCACTCTTCTCTGTTCTTCTTGAACTGTCGCTGACTTAAGCATCAGAGGGTTGTCCCCTGGGATAATGCTCAGGGCTTCTTCTGACGCCTCTTTGGCTTCTGATGTTTGCAGGCTTCCACGGGTGCCGGATGACTTTCCCAATAAACAAATAGAGAAGGTGGTACGTGACATAGAAATCGAATTTTCACCTCTACAGATAGTATAAATTAAGTTACACTACTTAATCGACTAAGACAATGATCAAGTGACTATCACAATGATTTTTTTTCAAATGCAATAAAGGTAATTGTGCAGACATTAAATGCTATTCTTGGAACGTATGAACGAACACCATATAAATGTAAGGAAGGGCATTTTACCTTAAAGTGTAGGGTAGTCTGATAATTGTTCCTGAAATTGGTAAAGTCGATTGATTTTACCCTAACTCCACCACCCTATATCAAGCGTCTACCTCACCGTGGAAGTATAACGCAACCAAGTCGAGGTTTCCTCTTTTCTAAAACCCTTCACACCGGTGCAGCTGAGTCGTCCGTGCTCTCTCACCCCTTGCGTAAACTTGCTCTCTCCATCCTTGCTCTCCATCTTTCTCTAATCCATGTTGTTAGCCTCCATTTTCCTCGTTTGTATCAACCATGTCTTCTCCGGCCATCAAGAGCAAGGGGAAGCAAAAGGTTCCAGAGGAGCAGCAACCAATGGATGTTCAATTGGAGAAAGCTATCAAAATACCTTGAAAGGAAGGCAGATCCAAGCAAGTGCATGATAAGGGGACAGCTTCAGGTAGGATTGTAGAGAAAGTCGTTAAGGGAAAAGAGAAGGTGTCCGAGGCACCAGTAAAGCGGCACCGGACTTCTGTCGCGGAAGAAACTCACGGATTGGCTAAAGAGGAAAATGAGTCTGATACTTCATCTATGCAAGCAGAGTCTGTGGTAGTGTCTGCAAAGATTATCTTCCCGCGGCATGTAGACATTCATGATCAGAAGATGCTTAATGAATATCCTAAGTTATTGAGTTTGATCAGATTCCAATGTTTGAAGAAACTCATGGGTAAGCATAGATATTACTACCCTAGGTTGGTCACTGAATTCTATAAGAATGTGAAATATAATTCTGACCTATCTTGGATATGGTCATATGTTAAAGGAATCAAAATTGAGATAACTAGGCATTTTCTTCACAAGGTTTTGAGGATTCTTGAAGATGGTGTAGTTGAAGGAGAATTTGAGTATGATGAAGTTGAAGCTTACTCCATCCTCACAGATCAGCCTAGTAACCCTAATGACCACAAGCAAACCAAGTTGACACATTTTAATGCAAATAGGTTTTCTCCTCTAAAAAGACTGCTGCATCACATGTTTACAACAATTATTGTTGGGTCCGGGGCAACGGCAATCAAGAGGGGGGTGAATTGATTGGCCCTTTAAAAAATTAATTCCAAACAGTGTCGATCAACATTGATAAACAATAGATAAATGGACAATTAAATCCTATGAGTGTCCCTCAAGATGTTCCTACTCTGGCTCCTGTTATTCCGGCTCAAGAGGATGCACCTAGCAGTCGCGGGCATGCTTTGAAAGAATTTTTGTTGTTTCATCCACCGACTTTTGAAGGCCAGACCGATCCTGATGCCGTCAAGGTTTGGCTGGATGCGACCGAGCGCGTGTTTCGCTCTATGGAATGCACAGAAGATGAGAAAGTGATGCTCGACACTTTTCAGCTCCATGGCGCGGCGCTGACATGGTGGAACACGGAATGGGAGATCACATTTCAGTCTTGTCCACTCCGGCAGATTTCATGGGCTGAGTTTGTCTTCACATTTGAACTTATTTTCAGTCCGGCTTACCTCAGGATGAATAAAATGCACCGGTTCTTGCAGCTCATCCAAGGAGGAATGTCGGTGCTCGAATATCGAAACAGGTTCATGGAATTGGGTCGTTATGTGCCCCATGTGCTGGCGATCGAAGCTTTAAAGATAGAGCAGTTTCTTCGCGGCCTCTGTGCTGAATTGAGGCAACTGTTGATTGTTGCTCGTGTAATTAATATGAATGAGGTGTATCAGGCTGCGACAGCGTTGGAGTTGGACTTTGCGAGAACCCATACGCCTTCTCAGGCAGTGTCGGTTCAGCCGATGGTTCAGCTTCTGTCTGGTTACCTGCCTCCTATCCCAGGTTTTCCTTCTGTCACTCCAGCTGCTAGTGTTACTGCTTGTTCAGGTACGTCCCAGTTCAAGAAATTTAAGAATAAGAAGAGGTTCAAGAAGTGATTTGACTAGCAGGCGTCGTCTGGCGCAGTACAGCAGTCAGCCCCTTCTTTCCAACAACGCTAGGGTTCTGCTAAGAGCCAATTTAAGGGTTGTGCGCGGTGTGGTGGCAGCTACCCAGGCAAACCGTGTTCTCTGTCGGTGGTATATTTTTGATGTGACTAGTCAGGTCACGTGGTGAGAGACTGTCCTTTGCGAGTGATCCCAGTGCAATTTACTCCGGCGGCACAGCCTCAGTCGTCTCAATCGCAGTTCATGCCTCCAATCCCACCACCACTGCCATCTCATTAGTTTTAGCAGATCCATCCTCAGGCTTCAGCAGCATCCTCCTTCTAGTCCTCTGTAGCTGTCAATAGAAAGCAGAAGGGCAAGGTGACTCATATCTCACGGGCTATTCCGGCTTCCACCTTCGGAGATGCCCACGTACCGTAGGTACAATGGTACTGGCACCCCCTTCACCCATTTGAAAGATTTCATGTATGAATCCTCGCTCTGGCAAAATGATAACAGATCCCTGGCATATCTCTTCTGGAGATCGTTGCATGGCCCCGCATTGGAATTATTCTATGCCTTAGAACCCAGCGAGGCCGAGAACTTTGACGTGGTTCAAAGAAAATTCCTTCAGAAGTACCGGGACCAGATCGGTTCATCCCTTTCAATTACTGATTTGGTGGCTGAAAAGATGAGGGCGGATGAAGATTTCGTCCAATATGCTGATAGGTGGGGGGCTCTGGCAGAAAGGATAAGGGACACCCTCTCAGAGCTGGAGCAGGTTAAAATGATCGTGTCTAATGTCACACACCAGTTTAGACATATCCTGGCCATGAATAAGCTCACCACGATGGAAGATCTGTATGAGAGGGCCCGATATATTCAAACACAGTTGAAAGATTCCCCTCTCATGCACATGTTCGAGTCGCCAAAGCCCAGTGTGTTTAGGAAGCCAAACACTAGTGTCCAAGGTGGCGTGACGGAAGGGGTCATTACAAATGCGCAGGTGAGTGCGGTTGGTAGCTCCAATCAGTTGGTCAACCCCAGGCCTCCACAAACCCCACAACTCACTCTCCGACCGAACCAACAAGGTCAGTAGCCCTATCGTCCTCCCCCACAAAATAATTTCCCTCAGGACAATATGCCCCAACCCTTTCGCCCCCAACAACAACCACAACCACCACCTCAATACCATCAGGTTCCTGAAGTCCCATGATCAATGACACCCAAGAGGGGGGTGAATTAGGTGTTTATAGAATTTTAACAAAATCTTAGCCGATTTAAACAAGTGTGAGGAATAGTCACAATGAAGTTTAGATCTATATAGAAACTATCAGATTTAACAAAATCTACCACACACAACGGATCTTTGGTACCATGGCGGAGGTGGGAATTCAAAGATTCTACTCACGCAAAGTGTTATCTTCCTGACAAGGTTTGCCTTGTCGATCCGAACCCACCTTTTGATATACCAGAGATCTAATGTGAGAATGATAGATTATGCTAGATCTAACTCAAATGATGCAATCAAATTAATCTATGTGTGTGCTTGCACAGAATGCATTTTTTTTGAAACATATGGGAGAGGATGGTCGATAGGTCCAGACGTGGAATCTGTCCCTTGAAGATAGTAGACAGTTATTGGTTGGGGCACGAGGCCTTGCATCGATGAGAAAAGGTTTATTCGTTGGCAAGGGGAGAATGCCAATGCAAGGAAAGAGTTTTCTGCCGATTCGGACGTAAGGCCCGGAATGGTGATATCGTTTGAGGGTTGGCTAGGGCACAGGGCCATGCACTGAGAATGAGTTTATTCGTTAACGAGAAGGCAATGCTAATGCAAAGGAGGAGCTTTTGTCGATCCGGACGTAAGGTCCGCAATGGCGTTATGGTTTCTTTTTGAGAGCTCGATCAGGGCGGAGTGCCACTAGACCCAGATAGATGTAGCTTGATCAGGGCGGAGTGCCACTGGACCAAGGGGAAGGTAGCTCGATCAGGGCGGAGTGCCACTGGACTAAAGTGGAAGGTAGCTCGATCAGGGCGGAGTGCCACTAGAGCAAGAGGAAGGTAGCTCGATCAGGGCGGAGTGCCACTAGACCGAGATATGGGTAGCTCGGTCAGGGAGAAGTGCCACTTGACCAAGATATGGGTAGCTCGGTCAGGACGGAGTGCCGCTAGACCAAGATATGGGTAGCTTGGGCAAGGCGGAGTGCCACTAGACCAAGATAGAAATAGCTCGATCAGGGCGTAGTGTCGCTAGACCAAGATAAAAATAGCTCGATCAGGGCGGAGTGCCACTAGACCAAGGTAGAGGTAGCTCGATCAGGGTAGAGTGCCACTAGACCAAGGGGACGGTAACTCGATCAGGGCGGAGTGCCACTAGACCAAGAGGAAGGTAGCTCGATCAGGGCAGAGTGTTGCTAGACCAAGATATGGGTAGCTCAGTTAGGGCGGAGTGTCACTAGACCAAGATATGGGTAGCTCAGTCAGGGCGGAGTGCTACTAGACCAAGATATGGATAGCTCGGTCAGGGTGGAGTGCCTCTAGACCAAGATATGGGTAGCTTGGCTAGATCGGAGTGCAACTAGACCAAGATAGAAATAGCTCGATCAGGGCAGAGTGCCGCTAGACCAAGATAGAAATAGCTTGATGGGATCGTTAGTTCGAGATTCAAGGCTCGAGGTTGAACCTGACGGGATCGAGGCTTCAACAAAATTATCAAATGCGCCAATCACACAGACACTGTATGCCCGAAAAAAAAATTTAATATATAGTAAATCGCGCCCCTGACCAAGGCGCCATTCACCTTAGGAGAAAGAAGATTAGGAGAAAGATTAGCAGGAAACCTCATCGTCGCGTAGGACCTCGATCATCCCACCTCCAATGACACCCAGGATCGCCATACCCTCTTCTGGCCACTGCCCTCGACCTGCCAAACGTTGGTGCCCTATGTTAGACATAAACAGTGTAGTAGGGCAACATCATGGCAACAACCGGACACCAACATGTACATGACAAACTATAGCAAAAGTCCATACAGGATTGATTCAATCAAGAACGACGAGGAAGCGATATAAATAAGCATCCATGAGTACAAAATTTAACATAATAATAGAAAAGTTAGTCTAAGATACACAAATCAAGGTAGCAGCATCTCAACGAGACTTCCCTTAGAGAAGATATCGCCCCCACTAGAATGGTGCGACGGGTATGGTGGCCTTCCCTCAAGATACCACTACCATCACGAGGTTATCAAGCGCACTCTCGAGAACCTCGTTAACATGCTAAGTAAGAAACCTAGACCTCTTCATAGGTAAAAGTGCAAAGGTTGAAGAGCATGCACCGAACACCGCAGAGAGAGGGCAGCTAGAGAGTAAAAGAATGGGATGACATCCGTGCGCACGAATAGCGGGGAGGAGGAAGATCGTAGCACACACAGAGACGTTCCACGGATGCGCACGGCGAGTGGCAAAAGTACGACGAGGAGGAGGATGACGGTGAGCCGCAGTTGCAACAGGGAGATGGGTCTAACTCTGAATATCGTTGTGTGTGGGTGGAGTTGCATCTCCGCATGTGTTGATTAATTGCGGGGCGAGTTTCCTCGAGTCCGTATGTGTAGACGGAGCTGTGACTCCGTGTGGTTCAGTGTTCGGGGCATGTTCCCCGATGTGTGTGTGTGTGTCTGCTGTGGTGGCAGCATGTTGGGGCTTGTCCCCGTGTGTGTATTACTGCGGAAGCAGCGTGTGTGTGGTTGGGGTTCATCCCCGTGTCACTACATTTCGTAGCGTGGAGTGAAGCCTCACCCGATTGGGTGAGGGGTGGACGTAGGGAGCCCATCGTGGTCCCGAACCACCTTAAAAATCTTGTGTCGTATGTGATTGCCTGACAGTACAGGCCGAGCTAGGGCCTTTGAAGATGGATGTGGAGTTTTATGTGCTGGACATAGACCCAATGTTCAAGGAAATTCTGGGTTGTCCTTGGATTGATAGTTTACAAGCAGTGCCCTCGACTGCCCATCAATGCCTTAAGTTCTCATTTCAGGGCCTGGTAGTCAAGGTGAAAAGTATCTCCACAGTCCAGAGCGTTGATGCAATAGCTGACAAGATTCTTCCTACTCTGTGGTCGAGTAATAGGCCAGTTCTATCTGTTATGGACTTGAATTATCCATGGGCATATGCGTCACGCAAGCCTGCCACAGCACCTGTTGATGTAAAGATCAAGTCTAAGATTCGAGATTCGAAGGGTTGGCAAATGATTTTAAAATTGGGCTATCAACTGGGCCTGGGTCTCGGTGCACAATTGTAGGGACAGACTAAGCCCGTCCCCAAGGGCAGGAAAGCGAGTCGGAGAGGCCTTGGCTATCGAGATTCATCACTGTCAATGTTAGGAGACTCCGGGCCGTTGACATGGAACTATCACCAGCACTTTGTCAGGGGGCCTTTACAGCCTGGCACCTTTAAGACACCGCCACCCTGCCAGCCCCAGAAGCAAGATATTGATGGTGTTACACCACCCTTGCTATCGAAAGGGCTTGTTGGATATTTTGATGATTACTCCGTAGCTTTTGTCAAGATGTTTGTTGAGAAAGAAAGCCTGAAGAAACCTGAGGTGCGGGTTGTGAAGAGAGTCTATAAGGAGCCAGCCCAACGACTGCGGGAGATGGAGAGCTCGACTACCACTTGGTGTCTTTCCCACCTTATTTCTATTCTCCAAAGGCTGACTTTTGTTCCTCGCCCCCCTCCGCTTCTCTTTGATCTGTCCATGTTTCGATCCCCTTTTCGGTCTGAGAGGCCGATTGAATTTTTGATAGTCAGTTGTCCATGCGGGGAATGCCCACCGATTGATCTAGTATCCTGGTGGTCGCCCGACGCACCTGCTGACGTATCTGCAATGTGGTTCTGATCCTCCGACCCATTCTTTGATGTGATTTTCCCCACCCTATGCCCTTGGGCCCTTCCTCCTCCTCCTATAGATTCTTCCTCCTATTGCATGTTGACCACCGAGATCGACCAAAAAAAATGCTAAATTTGAAACGCTTATCTCAGGACGTTGCGTGGAGGTTCTTAGTTGCCAGCTTGTCGGGCTAAGTATTCACTTGGCATGTGGTGTGTTTTACTGCTTTAGACTGTGCTTTATGATGAACTAGACTCTGTTGTAGTTAGTTATTTATTTCTGTTATTATATCTGTTGTCCTACTTTATTGCCAATTTTTACGTACACCACACCTATCCTTTTATCCCTTCTGAGTCTCCGGGCTCGTGGGAGGCGGGCTGAGTTTCGAGTCGCGTTAGTTCCTTTTCGGTACTCAGATCCCGGGTCGCCACAGCTAGTATCAGAGCTATGGTTGTGAAAGTACATGGGAATTCGAGATATTACAGTGATCAGAGTCCGTAAGGTCCAGTACAATCGGCAGCTGGCATTAGATTTCGTGCTTATTTTTCACTTGGTTTCTTGCGTGAGAGCATGAGTGTGCGGAGTTGGCGCTGTGAAGGTGGTTGCTGTCGTCGTCGGAGTGTCGGCATGGGGTCTAAGGATCGAGGTTGAGAGCTTTCTCCCTCATCGATGGTGGCCCTGGTTGCGCTGCGTTGGGCAGAGGTTGTCGGTAGGTGTGTTGCTGCGGTGCTGTGTTCGAGGGATCTGCAGCGAGGTCAGATTGCTGGTGAGGATTGCTCGTGGTTAAGTGACCGTGAGTATGCTCTGAAGGAGCTGTTATTGGTGTTGGCCACTACAGTTGAGGATTTATCCATCCTTTAAGGTGTTGAGATCGTGGTTCGAGGTGGTAGAGTGGGCACTCTAGTCGAGATGTGCTCGAATGGGTGGAGGATCTTCTTGGATTTTGCTATGGTCGCCTTGAATTTGGTTCGAGATTGTGTGGCAGTGGCAGGTTCGAAACTTGAGGATGAGCATTGGTGGGTGCCGATTATGGTTTGTGTTGTGGCTATTGGCCCGGTGGTCCACGCGGTGGTAGCTCGAGGATGGGTTGGTGTTAGCATGGACAGATTCAAGAGAATGATGTCCGGTGGCTAGAGATGTTGCGGCCTTCGAGCCTGGCATTTTGGTGAAATTCTCATCGCTCCTTGGTAAGCGTTTGACATGTTATTGGTTTCGAGGTCAGAGGCAGGTGTAAGAGAGGAGCGTGTGGCAGCGGCTAGCTTAACCGTCGTGGCAAAGTGTGGCTGTTTGTGAGAAGCGTTGCCCATTCCCGGCTTACCTGGTTGGCTTGAAGAAACCAACCCCGTTCGGAGACGAGGGTGAGTGGGGAAGTGTGGGTTCCCCGCACACTGCGTCGGTGAAGTTTTCCCTGTTCAAATTTACATGCACTACTCCCCTCGCAGGGGTGTTAGGCTAGGGGATGGAAAATTAATATTACAAACCAAACACTACCTCCTCATAGGGAGGGACGCTAAGCTGGCCAGGCGGGGAGGGGATTTTGCTAAATTAGATTCGAATGGGTACTTCGCTCGGTCTTGTCCAGTTCTAGAATGACAGGATAGGGGGTCGATGCAGATGCTGCTGCACATTCCCCTGAACTCAAAAGTCACCGAAACTAGTGCCAATTTGTCACTAACAGATCCTGGTACGCTGGAGAATTTTCACAGAGGAGCCCGTTGTCATCACCTGCCAGGGTGGCTCCTGGAATAGGAACTTTGCGCTCTGGTTCACACTGACCCTAGGGTAAAACAGAAGATGGATGCAGGTGCCACAGTCGCTCCCGAAGTCCAATCGAGACGGGACCAAGTCGAGGACGACCGTGGATGAGTCTTCTTCGATCAAAAACCAAGGGGAGCTCCAGATGATGTCAGGGCAGGGAGGAGGAACTGGTTGAGTGAAGGGGGGTCAGGTCTAGTCCTGGGTGACCTGTTATGCGCAGCTGGGGGAAGAAAATTGGTAGATGCTCCTCCGGATGCCGAACGGGATGCTACCTTTTGTTGATGGAAGCCGATTGGTTGTAGAAGACCTCGGCCAAACGGCTCCTTCAGCAGTGGTGGGGTACGACCGTGGGAGCTCCAGGAAGTTGCCTCAGGTCACCCACTGGTCTTGATCTGTGAAGTTGAGGGAGATGGACGTCCCAGACAGTTGGGAAGTCGAATGTTGGCGAGACCACCACAGCGACGAAGCTATCTCGACGAGCTTTCCGTTGATATATGGTGTGCCTCTAGCTGATGTCGAACGACTCCAAAATAGCTTCTACAATTTGAGCTCCTTCTGCTACCTGCGAACTGAGTGGGGTGATAGAGGCTCTTGATGGGTGTTGGGTGGTATGAAGTGGAAGGATGGCAAGGGGAGAAAGCGATGGCTGGTAGTGGTTGTAAGAGATGTGAAGTAGGGTGTACAAGGGAAGTAGGGGGAAGGAAGGCCAGGGACTCTCACCTCTCCGGCGGCTGACAGACTGGGGTGGGGGCGAGGTGGGGTGTCATGGACGATGAGGACGACGAGGATGGGTTGAGGATCGAGACACGAGGGCGTGGTGAAGCCGGTTCGCGAGCGTGGGGCGCCAGCGGGGTTTCGTGGGGCATTTCTTTGTGGAACGGCATCCACAGCGCGTCGAATCTTCGGTGGAGGTAGGGGGACGGAACCTTGACTCATGCACTTCCTTTCCTGCGAGTTTCGTAGGCCGTGGTGAGCCGAGCGGGCTATTCGGGACATTTTGAGAAAAATCCATGTTTTAGGGCTTGAGCGTCGATCCGCCATTTTACGAGGTTTCAGACCAATTCGGGGCTTTAGATGCATGCTTGGGGTGTCGGGGGAGCTTCCCCCTTGTTTTCCCCCTCATCCATGGATGATCGGGGCATGGAACGGGCTTTTGGGATTCTTCCTGCCGTCCCGTTCTTGGGTGGGTGTGGCGGCCCTTCCAGAGACCGCCACACTCACTGGCAGCCCAAAGTAGGTGCGCCAGATGCCCTGGCGGCCTAAGATGGGTGTGCCACCTGTTACTATTTTGTCGGCAGGGGTTTTCGTCAGCTGGCGGCCGCATGATAAATCGCCAACTACTGTAGCGACTGTAGCTTCGATCGCTACTTCAGACTTTGACCGTTGCGCTTCGGGGCGCGTGTTTTGACCATTGGGGTCATGTGCCCTCTAGCGGCCATAGGTATGTGCATCGGAGGGATCTTAGCGGGCCAAGGTTGGACCGCTAGAGAAACTTGGCGGCCCTATATAGGACTACCAGACCCAACGTGACTCATCTTCTAGCAGACCAAGGTTGGGCCGCTAGAGTCCTTATGGCAGACCAGAGTTGGGCCGCTAGAGACTATGGCGGCCCAAGGTTGGACCGCCAGGCGATTCTCCATGTTACTGTGTTTGTTGTGCATCGTGTTGGTCCTCGGTCGACCCAGTTGTGACCCAGTGGTTGACCTTCGGCCTCGTGAATGTTTTAGACACCGTGAGACCTATGTTTGTGTTTTGGGGGTGTCCGGAGGTGCCGCGTTGTGTCGAATGGCGTGCTCCTGAGTTTTTGGGTCCGGGTAACCCTATGCATGTGCTCCGAGTATCCGTGCGGGCCGTGTGTATGGCCTCGGACTGTGAGTCCAGTTGACTAGCCTAGGGCTGGAGATTTTTCGCATGTCACCATGGTTTTGGACCTAGGGATGATGGCCGATTGATGGCTCAGTGTTGTCGCGTGCGACGATTTTGACCCGAGTCTTGTGACTCAAGGACCGTTGAGTTTAATAGGTCTAGTGGGCTGTCTAGAGTCAAGTAGCCGCGAGCCACTTCTTCCCTCGTGTTACTTGTGATGGGTGCATGAGTGATTTTTTGTGTTTACGTCTGTGAGCCCCCACTAGTCATAGCTTCCACAGTACGTGTGTACTGGCCCATCGGGAGTGGTGGTGCGACATACCCGAGAGAGACGGTGAGTAGGCTGGTTACTGTAGGGCCCCCGCACACAGTCGAGTCTGGGCTCGGGGGGAATTAATAGCTAGAGGATAGGCCTAGGGCGTATGGTCTGAGTGTGCACACAAGGCTGAGGGTCCGGACCCGCGCTGACGAGCGTGACCTCAGCTAGTCCTTATTTTGTGGTACTACTGGTTATTGAGTGTGTCTGAGTCTCGCGCCCATGGCATTGTAGATAGACACTTGTGACGCAGTGTAAGACGTCAGGGGATGCATCCGATCGTTCTTCTAGTGGGCGGTACTCCCGTCACGTGACGTGAGTTGTCGTGTCGCGGTTTCTGTTCCTCATCTGTGAGACGGGACTTCGTGTGTTGTTTCGGGAGCATTCCCGTAGTCGAGGTTCCCATAGTCGAGGTCTGGGATTTTCGGTGAGTGTCACCGAGGGCTTTTCCCTAGACGACGTTAAGTTCACGACTGCGAGGTTGTGATTGTGTTCTTGATCGCGTGGTTTCGGCTTGGGCCCTTCTGTGAGGGTAGGCCTCCACGACAGAGGTGTCGTGGCATTTTCCTAGTAGCGTGGCTAGGGAGGTGAGTATCTGGTGGTCCCCCGATCAAGGAATCGGGATGTCGGGTGCGTGATTTGGTTGTCCCCCGACGAGAGACCTGGTCGTATTTTTTGGTACAGTAGGAGTAGCTATAGAGCCAAAGTTTTGTCAGCCACTGCAGTTAATTTCCTACTTTCGTAGTTACTGATTTTCGTACTGTCGTTGTTCTCGGTTGGGGTTCAGCGGGATCCCTACTGAGCCAGTGACAAGAGGCTCATCCCTGGTTTTCAGGTGCGGAGGCTCTTCCTCGAGATTCAAGGGAGTTGCGTGGAGGTTCCTAGTTGCCAGCTTGCCGGGCCGAGTGGTCACTTGGCATGTGGTACATTTTACTACTTTAGACTGTACTTTCTGTTAGACTGGACTCTGTTGTAACTAGTTGTTTATTTCTATTGTTATATCTATTGTCCTGCTTTATTTCTTATTTATATGTACACCACACTTATCCTTTATCCCTTCCGAGTCTCCGGACTCGTGGGAGGCAGGCTGAGATTCGAGTCGCGTCGGTTCCTTTTCGGTACTCAGATCCCGGGTCGCTACACACTCTCCCCAGAATGACCAAGGTCTAGGACTCGAACCGACATGTGGCAAATGGAGTCTTGAATGTTGAAACACATAACCAGCAACGAATTATCTTGATCCGGTTCATCATCTCCCTGGGGACTAGACCCTAGGGGCACCAGAGGTAGCGCGCACCCGCTCCGTGGGGTGGAAGTGGATGGAGAAGTGGAGGGAATAGGCTCAAATGGCATAGACGAAGGTTTAGAAGGCTTAAGTGGGGGTAAAGGCGAAGGTGTAGGTGTAAGTGTAGGGGTGGCTTGCTCAGACCCGGGCGAGAAGGGTAATGGTGGGGAAGGAAACAACAAAGGCGGTGGAGATGGTGGAAGTAATGAAACAGGGGTCTTTGAGAGAGGAAATTGTTGGGTCCCGCGATTAATGACACCCAAGAGGGGGGTGAATTGGGTGTTTTCAAACTTTAATAAAACTTTTGGCCTTTTCGAGATATGTGATAAACACTCTAACCAGAAGGTTGAAATCTGTTTAACTACACATTTGAATGCAACGTACACTACCCCTTACACTGGTTGGTAATACAAATGGTGCGTAGTGGAATTAACACCTTTAACAAGATTGAGGAAGTTAACTAAGTAATGAAATTGATTCTCTCAATCTCACCGTTCCCACACGATCATATAAATGGATTCAACAATTAAACCAAGCCAACGCACAAAGTAAACCACAATGCACAGGGATTTTAAGGTGGTTCGGGACCACGACGGGCTCCCTACGTCCACCCCTCACCAAACCAGGTAATTCCACTAATTCCATTGGAATTAATGAATCTATTTCTTTCTCAGGTACCTTAATCTCACAATGGCTCATCGTGTTGATTGGGGAGGAATGTAACAAACTGTTGTGGGTCTCACCCAAGCCTTACAAAATATGGCGCAAGCTGGCACTAGGGCAGGAGCTGGTGACCTGCATCATAATTTTCAGAGCTTAAACCCTTTGTGATTCTCAGGTTCTTCTAATCCGGACGAGGCAGAAAACTAGATCGATGAAATGAACCGCATATTCGAGGTCATGCAGTGTGCCGACCAAGAAAAGGTTCGTCTTGCTACGTTCTAGCTAAACAAGGATGCCCATACCTGGTGGAAGTCTATTCCAACACCGCTTGTAGATGCACCACACACGTGGAATAGATTTCTGACTCTCTTTCGAGCCAAGTACTTCTCTGAGCATGTCAAGGAGAAGAAGGCAGCCGGATTCACGTCACTATGTTAGGGAATGATGTTAGTGGCAGAATATGAGCTACAGTTCTCTCGTCTAGCACCCTATGCTCAGAACCTAGTGAGCATCGATCTCTTAAAAATAAATCACTTTATGGATGGGTTACATCCCAATTTTATCCAGCAACTTGGCCCGCAGAACATTCGGACCTATGCAGAGATGGTCCAACGGGCACACCTTTGTGAATGGACCTTGGAAAAGGTCGACAAACTCAAGGGTAAAGTGGAGGAGCCGAGCCAAAAGTGTGATCGGCGAGGAAAGAAGCAGGAGAAATTTGGCATCACCTACAACTCTCGGGATAGTAAGAAGAGATTCCAGAGTGGGAACGGGAAGGATGATCGCAGAAACAAGAAAGTTAAAGAAGAAGAAGATAAGCAAGTCATGGCGGCTTGCTCATTTTGTGATAAATTCGGTCATGCGATCGAAGAATGTTGGAAGAGGTTAGGCGCATGCCTACGTTGTGGAAGTCGGGAGCGCCGTATGCCTGACTGCCCTTTGATGAAAGAACAACCATCCACGAGGAACAATGGTGGACGGAAGTGGTAGGCTAGATTGAATGCCGTATGAGAAGATGAAACAATAAAGGAAGGGGAGCTTATTGGAGTGATGGAAATCAAAACGGCCAAAGAACGTGGTCTGGACATTAAGGCGCTACCTACAGGTAGCGCCTCCTGAAGGCGCAAATAAAATGTGAAAATGACATGACTCGACTTAGAAAAATATGACGGACACAATGGAACCATGATGATGCGCAATCGGAGCTGTGGAAAAAATGTGAAGGGCGAGAGATGCCCCCATCATTTTGCGTAGAGGCCTAATGGCGGAGGAATCTCAATGCCCCTGATTTCTGGCTCTAGCATCTGGTAAGGTTGCTCACCCTCGAAGATAATATTATGGTTAGCCAGAGGTAGGCGCCCTCACTTCCTCCCAGAGCGGGTAGCATGCATTGAGGTTGAAGTCTCAGCTTGATTTGCTTCTAATGATGGAGCAGAAGGCTCCCCTTCATCCTCTTCCCCTGGTAGGGTGAACAGTGCTGACAGAGTATTGCATTGCAATGTGACTATTTTCTTCTTACTCTTAGATTTACTCTTTTTCTGGCATCTTGGCTTAGCCGGCTCTTGCCCCCAGAAGTGGCCGATTTCAGCTTTCTCTTGCTCCGTTTCTGGTTGCTCTTTGATGGTCAATTCCTCCAGCTTTTCCTAGAGGATATGCTCCTTCATCAATATTGGCTTTGGCTCGGACTGCTCATATTCATCGAGTTGGTTGATATATTGCTGCAGGCACCTCATCTCGGGGCTCATCCCCTTATAAACAGGCAGTGGAGTTTGCTTCCTTCGATTATGAGTGAATATTCGGACAACTGGGGGTGACTCTGTAGTATGCCATACAGGGCTCACCAGAGGAGAGGTTTGTCTTGGAGTAGCACCTCGAATAGAGACACCTAATGTTCCAGAGGCCAGTGGCCTTCTTTTAGTGTTAGCTAGTACTGTTTGCCATCCCTCCTGATCTTTAATGGGGGTAAGAAAGCATGCTTCATATGTGTGTTGTGTACAAGCTTCAGCATCTTCTTCCGGTAATCGCTAGTACAGAGAAATCATATTAACAGCTTGCCTCATCACTGGTGGCTCATGGGGACGCAGAGGGTCCACTTGGTGCTCTCCCATTTGTAACTCCCTCTTTCTGATCATGCTTTCCATGACATCCTTGAAGATATAACAGTCCTCAATGACATGACCTAGCACTCGGTGATGCGGACAGAACATGGGGTCATCTTTCTTTACTGCATCAGTGGGTCTCTTTGGCTCAGGTAGTGTTACCTTATTGTATTTATATGCCCATTTATGCATGTATCTTCTTAGTCATTCAAATAAAAAAAAGAAAAAGAAAGAGAAAAAAACCTCCATCGTAGTAGGAAACTCTTGCAGCTCCCACCTCAATGTCATTAGCTGGTAGGATAGAGGGGCGGTGCTTAAGATAGGCTGCCACTGTCAGACCAATGGCACCATCGCCAAACGCTAGTGTCGAGCTCTCCCCATTGGGATGTAGTAATAGCTCCAAATCTACGTCAGCATACATCATTAACATTGCATGAAGTAGATTAGTTGCATGACATAAAAAAAAAACTTACCCTGGAGGAATGGTGTAAAGTCACTCATAGTCACCTCTCGATCTGTCCCTTGAGATAGGCCAGCAATCAAATGTGCTAGCAGGGCGGCTCCCCAGGCATACTGCCCTACTCTTTCGATGTCTACTAGGAGTTTCAGGAGACGACAGTGGATGTCATCCCCCATTGTACCCAGTAGCATCCTCCCCAGCAGGAAGATGAGAAACCTCCTCAAATCCTATTCGACCTCTCCTAGTGCTCGCATCTACACAAAACACAGCACGAGACCCTCTTTCTGTCCTCTCCATGAATTTTTCTAAGGATTCGTCACCATGCTGATGAGTGTCAGTAAGCCCCAAGACCTCCATGAGGGATGTCCTGCCTATTGAACCATTCCTCTGGCCCTCCAATGCCAATTCTAGTAGCCTCTGGGAGCCCTCTCGATAATCAGGGTAGGTAACCTAGGTTACCACCTCGCCATTCACTCTGAGGCTAGTAATTCGGACCACATCTTCCAGGCTAGGCACCATATGCCCCCAGGGCATCAAGAAGGCCCGACTCACCGGGTCCCACCTCTCGTGCAATGCTTGGATGAGGGTGAGGTTGAGCTTAATCGGCTCAATCTGTAGAAAGGCCTTAAACCCCATTGTGTCTATCCGGGCCTTCTGGAGCTTTCTAGAAGTTCGGAAGACCTCGATATGCGATCACCACCAATTCTCACAAAATTTATCACCTCATCATGCCTTGTGCATATGTGCAAGCAATATACAAGAGATAAGCGGGGGGTGCATTGTTGAAGAAAGAAGAGAGGACAAAAGAAGAGATGAGGGAGAGTTCACTTACAAGTTGTGATTGGGTTCTCTCACTGAGGTGCCCTTCCATATTGGAGAGTCTCTCCCATTATTCATTTGAAATGAAATCAGGGTCAGAATTTACCTCAGTTGAATCACCCTCGTGTTCCATAAGGCATAGACTTTTCACGAGCTCTTGGATCTCCTCGTCAGATGGTTCATCCTCTTCATCACTCCATGTGGCAACCATGGCTTTGGACTTCTTGAGCTTGTCCTTTTTAAATTTCTTCTTCAGATCTAGGCACTCACCCCTCATGTGCCCAGGCTTCTTGCATTCGTAGCATATGATGCTATTTGGCTTGCTTGACTGACCCTTGATTTGAGTGGGCTTCCTTTGCCCTTTTCTGAAGTTCCTTTGGAAGTTTCTCTTCTTCCTCAAAAATCTTTTCACTTGGCGAGTTATCATGGCCAAGTCTTCTTCTTCGTTACTCCAGTCCTGTCACTGAATTCTTCTTCTTGAGAGTCATCATCGGATTGGTGAGCTCTCAACCAAATTACCTTCTTCTTCTTTGTATCTTCCTCGGCTGTTCTCTTCATATTTATCTCATAGGTCATGAGCGACCCTATGAGTTCATCCAAGGAGAGTGTGGACAGATTTTTGGAATCTTCAATCACTGTGGCTTTTGTATGCCACGTCGATGGAAGTGACCTCAAAACTTTCCTCGCCAGGTCAGAGTTTGTGTACTCCTTCCCAAGGCTTTTGAGACCATTCGTGATCTCAGTTAGCCTTGCGAATATTTCTGAAATTGTTTCTTCAGGCTTCATTTTGAACAGCTCGTAATCTCTGACTAGAAGGTTCGCCTTGGTTTTCTTTACCTCTGAAGTCCCATCATATATGACCCGTAACTTGTCCCACATCTCCTTAACTGAGCTACACATTGATACACGAGAAAACTCGTTAGGATGTGTAGCACATTGCATGATGTTCATGGCATTAAAATTAATAGTGGATTTTTTTATTTCCTCAATCGACCATTTATCCTCATCAACCGAGAGTTCGTAAGGACCCTTGTCTACAACTCTCCAAACTTCGTACTCTTGAGCCCTTAGAAAAACATGCATTCTATTTTTTCAGTACGAACAGTTTGAACCGTCAAAGAAAGGTGGACGGTTGATGGAGTGACCCTCGGGCATCATGCCCATGTTTGCCATTGATCTGGATCTTACTCTGGATCATTAAATCTGTGAAAAATAGAGCCTTAGCTTGCATGAGTGAGAGGGAAGAGGGTGAGAGTTAGAAGGGGGTCGACTGTGGTGCAGGTTGAAGCCGATGAAGGTGAAGCCGCCGGCGGTGCAGAGAGGAGAGAAAGAACAGGGAGAGGACGTGTGTGTAGAGTGCAACAGTGTGCGAACGGGAGAGAGGGTGAGAGGGGGTTTGGAAACGGTGCAAGTGAGTGGGAGTGGGATAGAGGGAGAGCGGCTGGCGCAGAGAGGGGGGGCTGCCGTGCATGAGCTGCGGGTGTTAGAGCGAGTTGGAGAGAGAGGTCGACGCCGACGAGGAGGCCTACTGCAGCGCGGTAAGAGGGAGGGGCCGGCGAGGTGTCTATGGAGCAGGTGGGAAGGGTAGCTGCCGGCAAAGCGGTGGTAGATGTGTGTGGGTTACGGCGAGAGAGCAACAACAATGAGAGGTGGAGTGGCCAGACAGAGGGAGGGAGCTACGGTGTGTGAGAGAGAGTTGGAGAGAGATCGCGAGGGGGGTTCACGATAGAGAGAGGAAGAGGGTGAGACAGCAAGCGGAAGGGAAAAGAAGGCCACGGTGGTGGAGGCTGGGATAGAGAGAGACGTGAGAGGGGTGAGAACGTTGCGGCCGGTGGAGGTGGTGAGCGGAGAGGGGTCGACGGAGGGTAGCAGAAGAAAAAAGGGAAGGCAAGGGGGGCCTGTGGTGCAGTGCGTGCGTGCTCGCGGGGAAGGGAGAGCCGTCAGCGATGGTTGCTACGTCTGTGCAGAGAGAGAAGGTGAGGAGGGAATGCAACAGGAGGGGGGCGGGAGTTGTAGGGAGAGATCGGTGCAGTGGAGAGAGGTGAAGGCCGGACAGAGGGATCGGCGGGTGCCACGAGTGAAGAGTAAGAGAGGGAGAGGAAGCAGGAGGGCCACGGAGGGGTGAAAGAGAAGGGAAGGTGAGAGAGAGATCGGGGGTTAAAATAGAGAGAGAGAACTGAGAGAAGAGGGGGTGAGGAGAGAGAAATGGTGCCCTGTTCAAAACAAGGGCACTGTCCGCTGGGAAGAGAAGGAGGAGTAGAGATGGGAAGGAGAAAAGGAAGGGGGGAGAAGGAAGAGGCCACGGAGGGCGTGTTGTGTGTGAGCTAGAGAGAGAAAGAGAGAGAGAGAAATGAGAAACCAGAGGAAAAAGGGGGGAGAAGTTCAGGTCACCTCGGTGGCTGGCATGCCCATGCACTTAACAAAACCAACAAATGAACAAATCAATTTAATTTCAACAAACGTGCGTCCACAGGACGCACTTGGGAGTGGTGGAGAGCATGACTCGAGTGAGACAGTTGTTAGGCTGGTTACCGTAGGGCCCCCACGCGCAGCTTGAGTCCAGACTTCGGGGGAAGAACTAGCTAGAGGGCCTGACCTAAGATGCATAGTCTGTGTGTGCACACGTGGTTGGGGGCGTCGGACCCGCACTGACAAGCAAGACCCCAGTTAGTCCTTATTTTTTGCTCCAGGTTACAATAGGGTGTCTCAGTCTCCGCCTGGGGCGTCGTAGGCAGACACCTGAGGCTGCAGACTAAGTCGTCAGTGAACGCATCCGGCCTTGCTTCTGGTGGGCAGGTACTCTCATCACGTGACGTGAGATTTCATGACTCGAGTTTCTATTTCCCATCTGTGAGACGTGATTTCGCGCGTAGTTTTCAGATGTTTTCTCGAAGCTGAGGTCTAGGATTTTCGGTGAATGTCATCGAGGGTTTTCCTAGCCGGCGTAGAGTACACGATAGCGAGGTCGTGACTGTGTTTCTAGGCCACGTGGTCTCGGTGTTGGCCTTCGTGTGTGAGCACAGGCCTCCACGGCAGAGGTGTCGTGGCATTTTTCCTGTGGGGTGGTTAGGGTGGTTTGTAGTCCAGTGGTCCCCCTTCTATGGGATCGAGGTGTCAGTTTCCTTTCTGGTAGGAGTAGTTGTAGAGCCGTGGTTTCATCGACTGCCAGGTTTCAGGGATTCATGCACGATCGTGTCTTCTACCATCTAGTTGTCGCTACTCTTGCTGCTGTTGTTGTTCTAGCTGTAGTTGCTACTTTCCGTACTATTGTTATTTTCGGTAGGGGTTCCGCGGGACCCCTACTGAGTTAGTGATAGGAGGCTTACCCCTGATTTTCATGTGTTGCGATTTTTCCGCAAAGTTTGAGGGTGCTGCGTAGAGGTTCTTCGCTGCCAGCTCGCTGGGCCGAGTGTTCACTCGGTGTTGGGTACGTTCTCTATCTTAGACTGTACTTTTGTTGGACTGGACTCTTGTAACGTCTCAGATTTTTCAGATATTTTTTGGATAAGGATCCGTGAGTTTCGGATCATTTTAGGGAGTTCCGGAGCACGGTCGGGCCACCCCCACTCATTCAAACTCTCTCTCTCTCTCTCTCCTACCCATGGTGAGACGAGCGGACCTCCTCCCTTTCTCTTCTTCTGCCTTCTGCGTCGCCGAGCATCACCACCGCGGCCGTCGTCGTCATTCTTGTCTTCCCCTTGCCAAGGTTAGGAGGCCGCCGTGAGAGGCTCCCCTCCTCCTCTCTTCCCTCTTCTTCCTCTTCTTTCTCCGCTTCTCTCCTTTTCCTCTTCTTCCTCCATTCTCTCTTCCTCTTCTTCTTCTTTGTCTTCACCCCTCCTTCATCTTCTTTTCCATTCGGGGGGCGACAAAGTCCTAGGCTCCTCCCCTTCCCTCTCTTCCTCTTCTTCTTCTTTTTCGTCTCTTCTTCTCCTTTCCTTCTTCTTCCTCTTCTCTTCCCCTCCTTCTCCGATGTCATGGGAGATGACGGGGTCACCGGTGGTGCCGGATTGGGAAGGCGTAGAGTGCATCGGATGTAGGGCGTGAGGGCGCGCCAGGTAGAGCGGAGCCAGACATACCGGGTTGCAAGGGCACGAGTGTGCCGGGGAGCGAGGGCACAGAAGTGTGCTGGGTGAGGGGCACGGGTAGTGTGCCGGGATAAGTGGGGGCACGACTGTGTCGTTGGAAGGGGGCATGAGTGTGCCGGAGAGGGAAGCACTCAGGTGTGCCGGGTGAAACCGCCAGGGGGAGTGCCAAGGAGAGACCATTGTGAGTGTGCTGGGCCTGAGCGACTGGGGTGTATCGGGGAAGGCCACCTCGAGTGTGCCAGGCAAACACGACTGGGGAGTGTGTTAGGTAGAGGCCCTAGGGTGGCGTGCTAGTGAAGGGCACTTGGTAGTGTGCCGGCGAAGACTGCCAAGGGGCATGCCGGTGAGGGGCACTCAGGACTGTGTCGGTGAAGGCCATAGAGGGTGTACCGGGCAAGGGCACATAGGGCTGTGCCAGTGAAGGCCGCAGGGGGCGTGCCGACGAAGCCAGATCTGGTGTGCTGTCGAAGGGGGAAACGAGCACTTCTTCAGCTGAGGACTTCCAGTGTTTGCCCCTCGGGGCCCACCATCTCTTTGTTGGAGCCGCCACTCCTTGTGGACGCGCACCCGTATTTTCCCTTACGCCTCTAGCCTAGGGGAAACTCTACCGAAATTTCGTCATTTGCATGTTTCAACCTTCAAGTCCGTGCATGTGTAACAATGTCCATACATACTTGCCTTTAGGTTGAGTTGAAGCCTGTGCTATTTTGGACTTAGGCTGAGTGACATTGGGTTGCATTGTAAGTCCGTGCACATTTTACCCTTCTAGTCCATGTACATTGCTTCTGAAGTTTGTGCACATTTCATCTTTCAAATTCCGTGCACACTTTATCTTTCAAAGTTCGTGCACACTTTGCCCTTGAAAGTCCATGCACACTTTGCCCTTCAAAGTCCGTGCACACTCTGCCTTTCAAAGTCTGTGCACACTTTGCCCTTGAAAGTCTGCGGACACTTTGCACTTCAAAGTCCGTGCACACTTTGCACTTCAAAGTCCATGCACACTTTATCCTTCAAAGTCCATGCACATCAATCTCAGTGCACATACTGAACTTAGACTATTTGGGTTTGGTTGCGTACAATGTCCGTGCAAGTCATACTCCGTGCAGATTTTTGTTCTTCAAGTCCATGCAGATTTTTGTTCGTCAAGTCCGTGCATGTCTCTTTGAAACATGCATCCATGCATATATTCCTTCACAAATGCCTATGGCTTGGCAAGCAAGTCCGAGCACATCATACCCCATGCACATTTCGCCTGTGGGCATGTTAAAGACGGTGTAGACATTGTAGCTTCACCATTGATACAAGTCCGTGCATATCATACCCCATGCATATTTTGCCTCTCTACATGCTGAAGCCTGTATAGACACTGTAGCTACCCTAGTGTTTATGAGTCCGAGCACATATCAACCCCATGCATCTTTTTCTCTTCAGAACATTGTCAACTGAGCTAATATTTCTGTTCTGTGACAGGACTACATTTTTTGAGGATAAGGTTGGCACGTGATCCCAGAGCCCTAGAAGCTGACATGTGGACTTCTTAGAGAAGGGGGGACGAGCTCTCCACACGCTTAGGGCATCCTCAGTGTGAAGTCACATATAAAAGGACATCACTTCTGCAGTTAAAGGGAGACATAGGCATTAAAAGGATCCCTAAGGAGAGAGATCAAAGAGAAGATATTTGCGAAGAAGAAGAAGAGTGTAGCACAGAGAAAAAGAAAGAGGAGAGTTCCACAGAGGAAGAAGAAGAGAGAGCAGCACAGAGAAAGAAAGAGTAAAAGAAGCACACCCATCCACCCCCTTTCCCCTCCCATTTACCTCCTCTTCCCTCCTCCCATCTTCAACCTGCACCTTCAGATTGTAGGCAGTAGAGAAATGTTCATTTGAAGAGGTGACTGTGACTTCATCCTGACGTTTCTGAAGGCTCAAGAGGTACCAATGGAAGCGTCTCCGAGTCTTCTTCGCATCGGCGGTCATCTCGTCCCCTTCTGAGTTCGTGGCTGTCCGGGGGAGGCGATCTCCCTCGACTGCGCAACTTCACTCAGACTGTCAACCAGAGACGATTTGCAGAAGCTGCCACGTTGGCTCACCTGAAAATCTGAGGACGGTGCTCGTCCGGGGCCTTCTACAATGAGTCTTCTTCCCCATCCAAGAAGCGGGACTCCATTTGGCGATCGGAGAAGTAATTTCTTAATTTTCTCCCCAAGGTGCGCTGATCTGTCCCCTCTTGGACTGGACAGACACCCTGTCACTCTTTCGACTGCCCCGGCCTACCTCGACATCAGCTAGCATTCTCTTGGATCTTGTTTCGACGGTGACTCGTCAACGGTTCCAACTCCTCCTTCCGCGCTCGATTTGGAGTTCAAAACTGTTGTGACGGCCTTGGCTTGCTGCTGCTATGTTCCTGTATCTGTCAGAACCCAGGAGCTGAGGCTCTGTTCGAGGCTCTTCCCCGACCTGCACCAACGACCTGGAGTTTCCCCAAACTTCAAGATACATCCCGGACCAAGTATGGAGAGTTTGCTGCTGGTCTCATCGAAAGAGGAGTTCGGGAGTGCTCACAGTGGCGCCGATATCACCTGCCTGTCCCTTGTTCCAGAAAGAGGACAAAACTGACTTTGCCGTTCGTTGAAGCTCCTCGCTCTATTCTTTCCCTTCCCGCTTGGCCGGCTGAAGGCCCCTCCCTGCGTGGAGGTAGTTTTGATTGTACTAAATTAACCCCCACCCCAAGATCCCCCCTCCTGTGAGAGGTGTAGTGGTGTAAACATTTGAGTAGGTTGAAGCTTCATCGCTGCGGCGTGTGGGGAACTCACACTTCCTCATTCGCCCTCGTCTCTAATCAGGACCGGTTTCTTCAAACCGGTCGCGTAAGCACTCTTCCCTTGCTCTAATTTAGGTGCTTGTCATTCAATTTTAGTTCATAGCTTCGCTGGCCGGTGAGAGAGACGTTGCCAAGACAAAGGTCGGTGGATATCAGGCATGCGTCAACGCAGTAGAGGCTCGACGTTGACGCTGCCTATGTTGTTTTGATGATAGCAACTTATGATAGAGTGTTGTTTTGCAACTTATAATTATGATGGAGTGTTGTTTTGCAACTTATGATGGAGTGTTGTTTTGATAATTTGATGATAGCATTCCATCTGTTGCTGCAAGTCTATGCATTGAGGATATGCATAATTAGTGTTGAGCTTGGTTTGCTTGGAACTGTCCTACCTGTTCCATCTGTTGTTGCAAGTCTGTGCATTGAGGAGAGTCATTATTTATAGAAGGTCTGTTAAGTGCATTTAAGAGGTCTGCATTGAGCCTGTTGCAGTTGTTGCTGCAAGTCCGTGCCTGTTTTTCTCTAAGTGCATTTAAAAGTCCATACAGGTTTTGCATGATGCATTAAAAGTCCATGCATGTTCTGGCCTTAGGCAAGAACATGAGTCTGTGCACACTTTCTAAAGTCCATGTAGAGTCTTTAAAGTGCATCATATAAGGTTAAGGTATGAAATCACATGAAATCACAAAGTCCAAGTACATTCTATAGGCTTACACTTCTCAACTCCGTGCATGCTTGATCGTCTGCATGGTTGGTTTGTGGCAAACAAATTTGCTACTTGACATTCATAGTCCACGCACATTTTATTGTCATCTCCCAAGTCCGTGCATGTTTTCGTTTGCCCTTGTGCGTGTTAAAGTCCATGCATGTTTTTCTGCTAAGCCCATAATTAAATGTTTGCGCATGTGATAAGTCGGTGCAAGTTTTGGACTTAGAAAAATCCTGCTCGATGCACTGGTTGTTTACAAGTCCATGCACGTTCAAAGTCCGTGCATGGTTTAGTCTTCCAGTAGACACAAGTCCGTGCACATTTTTGGCTTTGTGTTAAAACAAAGTCCGTGCACAAACAACCCCTTGCATGTTTTCAACTTTCAAGTCCATGCACACTGTTTTCGAAGTCTGTGCACATTTTTGGACTTAGTCGAAATTCTGTTGGGATTGCTTGTTTAAGTCTGTGCACATTTTATCCTTCAAAGTCCGTGCACACTTTGTACTTCAAGTACCTTCACTAAATATAAAGACCATTCACATCAGCATAAATACTGAGACATCAATTCCGTGCAGCATTTCTTCTTTCTATCAAAGAAAGTCCCCCAACCTTCTTCAAGGTTCTGATTGCCCCTCTTCCTCTTACAGGACGAAAAGAGAAGGGCACACATCTCTCTGTTTGTTCGAGAGCTCTTTGTGCATCCGCATGCTTCTTCATTCATGCTACACACCACCACCACCAACAGCAATTGCAGCGACAATGGCAGGCGTCACCTACGGCCCCCAGGTCATCGCCAACCACGCCAGGTTCGGATACCTGGCGACTCCGCTTGTCTTCGGCGACTTTCCGCTAGTCGTCGGCTCTCCCTTCTTCCTGAGCGCCATACCCGTGGCTAAAGCCAGCTCAGCCACGCCTGCGGCAACAGCCACCAAGGGTGTCAGGCCCTCCACTCCAGCAATTGACCGGGTTCGCTCGCCCAACAAGCCCACTGTCGAGGGTGTCAGGCCCTCTACTGCATCAATTGGCCGAGTCTGCATGGTCAAGAAGCTCACTATCGGGGGTGTCAGGCCCTCGGCCCCAGCAGCTGGCCGGGTTAACCCGATCCACAAGACCACCGTTGAGGGTGTCAGGCCCTCAGCTTCAACCATTGGTCAGGTTCACACGTCCGCCTCTTCGCGGACCAGGGGTGTCAGGCCCTCTGTCCCAGCAAATGGCCGAGTCTTCTCGGTCAATCAAGTCACTGCTAGCGTCGCTCCTACTCAACGGGGGCAGCGCCGTCGCCGCAAGGGCACCGATTCTACTACGACAACCCTCAGAGGTACTGCTCCTGTTCAACGGGGGCAGCGTCGCCGCCTCAACGAAGTCGCGCCTACGGCGGGAGTTACCAAGGCCACCCCTGCTCAACGGGGGCAATGTCGTAGCTGCCCGGGCACAAAGCCTGCGGCAACTACATCCTGCTCCGGCAAGACTATAATCATCAGAGACCTTCGCATTCGGCTCGATAGAGGCAAGCCGATTTTGTCTCAGGATCGACACGTCCCGACCATCTCCACCTCCAACCGCTCCGAGCTCCTCCGGCAAGTTCAGGAGGACGGAGCGAAAATGAAGAAGCCCGCCGTACCGGCGGAAACTCAGGGTCTCCTATAGCGACCCAAGCCACGAGCTCCCGGTCAAGGGGATGCAGATCGGCCGTCGTCACGACGAGGTCGGCGAGCTCGGTGCGGAGAATGCCCTCATTTCCCCGACTAATTTGGTGGGGGCCATTTGTAGAGAAGAAATTAAAATTCTCTATTGGATTCCTGCGAGACCAACATGCATTATAAGTACTAAAATTAACTTCTTCTTTGTCATTCAACATTAATGAATAACCGAAGTGATGTGGTTTGAAATGCAGGCGATTGAAGAGCTCCTTGTTTAGCCAAGTGAAAGGGTGATGGTGTATGGTGGTCAGATGATGACCCAACCCAGTGATGAGGAGACATCCTCATCAGCTCCATTCATGCATGTGCTACAGGATATTGCCGCTACATTGAAGATCCAGCAGTACTTGAGGAAAAGTGGGCCTTCTTTCTGACTAGGGTGCAAGGGGCTCACATTGCCGCTGATGCAGTACCTCCTAGCCCCATTGAACAGGTGACGGATGATGCCATGCCACCGCAGGCACCTCCTGGGGAGGAAGTGCAGGGGGCTGAAAATGTTGAGAAAAATATCTGTCAAACTTTAGTGGACATTACCGCCGATGTCCTAGCTCCAAGGCCCCTTTAACAAAGTTTGGATGATGCCATGCCACCGCAGGCAACCCCTAGAGAGGAAGTGTAGGGGTCTGAAAATGTTGAGGAAAATATATGTCAAACTTTAGTGGACATTGCTCCCAATGTCCCAGCTCTATGGCCCCTTCAGTAAAGTACGGATGATATTGTGCCATGTAAGGTAGCCCCTGAAGAGGATGTGCAAGGTGATATCCAAGCTCAGGTGGAGGCGACCAATGGCCATGGTGACCATTGTCTATGTGTCTTTATCAGTCCCTTCATCAACGGGATGAGAAGCCCGTGAGGGGACCAAGGGCACCTGCAATGAAAATAGTACGGGGAAGAAGAATGTGAGTATGAGTTTGATCCTACTTCTTACAGTATAGAATCTAAGATTACTATATTGGCATAAATGTAGAAGGGAGATGAAGCCGACCAGATCAAAAAGCTCCTACAGAGTGATTGGATCTGCAAAGGCCAACTGAAGGAGAGAGAGAACAACATTGTGAATGAATTCATTGATGCTTGTGGCTCGAGAGATATTGAGTAAGTTGTCCTCTTATAGTTTCTATAATTATCCTGATTCACCTTATAGTTTCTGTAATTATCTCGATTTGCCTTACTCTGACTACCATGAAAAATTTTCAGGTGCAAAACTTACCAGATATAGTGCAATTGTCGGGTAGTACACGACATCTTCGTGGATTTGGAGAGGATCACAATTGGGTGAAGAAAAGTATCTTCTGGGAATTGCCTTACTGGTCAGCCCTTTTGATACGACAACCTGGACATCATGCATGTTGAGAAGAATGTCTTTGATAATGTGTTCAACACCATCATGATCATGAAAGTCAAAACAAAGGATAATGCCAAGGTGCGAGCAGACTTGAAGATACTTTGCAAACGACCAGAGTTGCAATTGCGGTAGGTACGGGGGAAAGTTGTACAACCTAAAGCAGGTTACGTGTTGAAAGATATACAGATCAATGAATTCTGCTAGTGGCTGAAGCAATTAAGATTCCCTGATGGATATGTGTCTAACATAGCCCACTATGTGAATGTCAATGAAGGAAAAAGATATGGATTCAAAAGTCATGACTGTCATGTGTTCATGGAGAGATTTCTACCCATTGCATTCCGTGACATATTGTCAAAGTCTATAGGGGGAGAATTAACTGAGTTGAGTCAATTTTTCAGGATTCTATGTGCATCAGAACTCAAACTTGGGGACATGCAAACTATGGAACAGAGTTGTGGTCATGACGGTATACAAGTTGGAGAAGATATTTTCCCCTACGTTCTTCAATTCCATGGAGCGCGTGATTATCCATTTGCCATACGAGGCCAAAGTTGGAGGACTTGTACAATTTCAATGGATGTATCCATTTGAGAGGTAATCAGTATGTATTTACTGGTTATTTGATAGTAGTTACATGTGTATGACATATTGTCATATGAATTGTTATCATAGGAGTATGCATGACTTGAAAATGAAGGTTCGCAACAAGGCTAAAGTAGAGGGTTCGATTATCGGGGCATATATTATTGAGAAAATTTTAAACTTCTATTCGATGTACTTCGAACCCAAAATTTAAACTCGCCGCACTCGACCTCCATGTAATGATGATGGAGGAGAGGTGGGTCTGTCTGATCGATTGTCCATATTTAAGTATCGAGGATGTGCATTCGGATGTTGTTCGAATCACATATTAGCAGACGAAGAGTTGTTGGTGAAGTCCCGTGTCAATGGCACCCAAGAGGGGGGGCGGTCGACCGTTCTGAGAAAATACTGTAGCCCATTGGTTGTTTCTTTTCATTTTCATTTTCTTATTCTTATTCTTTCTTCTTTCCTCTTCCTTTCTCCCCACCGTGAGCGCCATTCTCCCCCTCGCTCTCTCGTTCGATCGCGCGGTGCGTCCCCTCCGGCTACAGATGGCGCGGGGCGACGGCGTGGCGACGACGACGACGGCGAGGCGGTCGTGGCGGCGTGGAACTCGTGGGATTTCATGGACGAACGAGGGTTTCTAAAAGCTTCTATTGCGATTTCGACATCGATTCGGGGGAGCATTCGCTCTATTGAGGTAGGGTGAAGTTCCCTAGCTCCCCACATTTCATTTTCGTGGCTTCTACCCCGTCGTGAGGCTGAGAGGGGTGTTTTTGAGCGGGTTAGGGCAAAACCATACTTTGGAGAGTGATCGTCCGATCTAGCGATTCATCGCGTTTTTGGCCGATCCGAGGCCGTAGAATCATGCCTAGGGCTATTGGAGAGCTTCTCCCTTGATTTCCCCCTCTCCCGTGGAGGTATGGGAGCGTGGTCGACGTTTTTGGGTTTAGTTCGCCATTTTGCCGCCGGGATGATATAGCGGTCGTCCTTGTAGCTGTTATGTGCATAACGCGCCCAGGTAGGGGCGTTATACTTCGCGTGATTTGAGTCTAGTCTTCGTGGGTTTAACGGTCCTATGACTGACCGCTATGTCAGGCATAATGCCCCGGTATTGGTGCGTTATGGGTTTTCGACCGTTAGTTTTTGACCGTTGGGGGTCCTGGTCACATGACGGGCCTAGGGAGGCCTGTTATGTACTATGGCGCCCCAGGGAAGCTGCGTTATGGTTAACGTCCTTGCCCTCCACTTAACGCACTGGATATGGTCTGTTAAGGTCTATAGCGCACCTAGAGGATTGCGTTATAGTCTGTTTTCACCCCGTGACATAACGCACCATGTATGGTCCGTTATGTACATAACGTCCCTAGAGGAGTGCGTTATGTTCCCTTCCGCAACTTGGGACTTAACGCACCTGTGTTAGTCCGTTAAGCACTATAACACCCCTAGGTAGGCGCGTTATAGTCTGGTTTCCGCTGGGAGTAACGGACGGCTAGGCTGGACCGTCCATTCTGCCATGCGCGGCTGCGGCTCAGCCGTGCAGCCGTGAGTGGCCCATGATGGACCGTTCATTGTCTGAGGCCTCACTGGGTTTTTGATTTCTACGATCTTGGCAAAAACCTTGATCCTGAGGGTCAACCCATGTGGGTCGACACTTTTTCTGCTATTCTCCGATTGGGTTTTCGGATCTGAACTCGAACCTACTCATCTTAGGTCTGACTCCCTTGGTTGTTTACCACAATGGGCTTAGGGCATCCACCATCTTTTCTGAGTGGTATGAGGAGGTTTTGGGAAGGGCATTTGAGTCTTTATAACTGTTTATTGCTTGATACATATATGTCCGCCCTTGGGTCGATCGAAAGACACAAGAGAGCTTCTAACGTGTTCATCTTCTTGCAAGAGAGGAAAAGGGCTTTGCACACTACTGGAGGAGAAGGAAGGCAACACCAAGTTCGCTTCCTCAGGA
This sequence comes from Amorphophallus titanum, assembly GCA_024336825.1. Lineage (NCBI taxonomy): Eukaryota > Viridiplantae > Streptophyta > Magnoliopsida > Alismatales > Araceae > Amorphophallus > Amorphophallus titanum. The sequence continues at coordinate 16,452,021 of JANBPO010006859.1, forward strand.
GCTTGAGCCAGGATTTGGAGGTCACACCCGACGCTCTCTTTGTCCTTTGTGTCGGGCACACAAATCTTCTAGATTGGCTTCTTCCATCTCTCAGTTTTATCTTTCCAAACCACCCTTTGTTCATCTCCGAGTTTGGTTGAACGATTTAGGGGAAGATCTATTCTATCTATCATCTTCTTAGTTCTGCTGTGCTTAGATTGTAAATCTTAGACTGGGCTTTGTTATTTCCATTCTACTTTCGTCTAAGATGATTTCGTAGCTTGCTCCGAGTGTGTATGGGGTTTCTCGCCGTCGATCGAGAACTCACGTGTGTGGGCTGTCGCGCCCGTGTATGGTGGTTGTTGCCGTCGTACAGCGTGGTTTAGTGAAATCCTCTCGAGGTGAGAGGGGTGGACGTAGGATGGCACTTGGTGCATCCGAACGACCTAAAAATCCCTGTGCCGTGGTTTGCTATGTGTGATTTCTTGTTTATATTATCCATTAATATACGCGTGTGAGTCGTTGAGACGAGAGTTTCATTATCTGTCCGCTCAATCATTTTATCCGAGTCTTTATTATTCTGCGCAGGGAAGTTGTGAGGGCTTGGTTGTTTGTTAATGCACATTAATCTGAGCTGGAAGTGCTATTCTTCTCATTCATCCTTGCATTTGATTAAAGTGTGTTGGTACTTACCTACCATCGTTTAAGATTAGTTTTTATTATCAGCGAAGGGCGGGCAATCAATTCTCCCCCCTCTCGATTACCTCCTAATTGGGCCAACAATTGGTATCAGAGCCTCCCTCCTCTGATCCTCCTCCTTCTATCTCCGGTGCCGCCGCCGCCGTTCGTCCCGCCATCGATCCACCACGGTTGTTCTTCGGAAGTGCTGTCCAAGTGCTATTCCTGCTAGATAGAGGTGCAGTACGAGAATTTTCGTGTTCAAGTTCATGATCTTCTGAAGCTAAAATTTTTATGGTAGGTTCCTCACTCCAACCACGAACTCTACAAAAACAACCAGCCTCAAACTCCCTCATTTTTGAATTTTACCATCTTCATCTTTCCTCCCCTGGTAATCTGTCTCTTGTGCAGATCTAATTCCAGAAAGCCACCATCCGACCCCTTAGCCAACCTTATCCATATCCAAATCTAGTGAAATTTTAAATGGAGCTTCTGTCACCAAGATCCATTCCTCAGAATTTTTTCACGAATTTAGGAATTTTCTAATCCTCCCTAACAATTCCTGCAATCCCCCATTTCCTATCTGTCCTCAGTTTTCTAGGCCCATCCCCAATCTACTAGAAAATCCACCAAAAATCCACACCTCCATAAAAGTTCACAAAAAAATACCTCTATTTTTCTGACACCCATATCTATAGCTTTTGTGAAGAGCTCAACACCCAGATCTACCACTACACCCTCAGTCAACTCATGTTCCCAGTCAAGTCTGGTCCTGCCCTGCCAGATCTGATTCTGTGAACTAGCATCTTGAAATTCTGCAAAGGCCATCTCTGAGATGTTCTGAAATTCTAAACCAACTTGAGATTGTAGCTCTTCGAAAGAGCTCTCCAATGCCACCAACCTCGCGTCATTCTGACTTTAGGGCTGATCGCAGCAGTAATTTTTGCCGGGTCGCGCGCTGTAAAATAGCAAGTTACAGCTTGTGGACAGCAAACCCAACGCTTGAAGACCGGAGCCCCCTCGCCTCCCACGAGGTGAACCAGCACGCCGCCTTCTGAGGGAGCATCCCTCCAGGTGCCCCCACCACAGTAATGTCACTTTGGGCCCACTCGGTCCCACTGAGCAGCACGTAGGCCCCACAACCAGCAGCAAGCGTCTTCTGGACGGCACTGACGGAGCGGATCAAAGTGCTGCCCGTCAACCCAAGAACGGTCCTCCCGGGCCCGCTGTAGCCCTTTATGTAATACCCCAAATTATTTATTAAATTATTATTAGTAAATTGGATCACGGGGGTGGGGCAATCCACTACATGCACTACCCTCACGCAGGAGGGGGGAACGAGGGGAGGGGAAACCAAATTACAATTGTACGCCTAGCTCGGATGTCTGATCGAGGTGCTGCCAACACCTGGTCAAAGCCTGAGGGATGTCGAAGGATGCCTAAAGGTCCGACGTTGAGTCGATGTCACTGGAAGGAGGTGGTGGTCACAGTTGTAGGCCTGTGCAGTTCTGCCGAGCAGGACTAGATGGCGCAGTCATGGTGCGTTGGCCGGCACGCTCTCTGTGGAACTCCAAAAGCAACGGGACCAACTCGTGGGCATAGAAGACAGGGAGCTCTACGAACCCTCAAAAGCTGGCAGCCGTCTGATCACCTCACCGATGGTGGTCACTGAAATGGACGGCGTCGGGTTCCTGGGTGAACAGCATGACATGTCGACGATGGCCAGGGTGGAATCTTCTGTGCCGATGTCAGAATGAGACGAAACCACTTGTGTTGGTTTCACATCGTCGAAAGCCACAACGTTTCAGAATACTGCTCAACCTGAAACTAAGTGGAAGAGGGAGTGTCGGGGCCGACTTGGCAGTAGACTATCCTGGGTGAACAGAGGGCTCCAGGTCTGGCGTGAATGAGGGAGAATGGACGCCCCGGGCGGAGGCATTGTCAAAAGAAGGCGGGACCACCTCTGGTTCGTTGGTGCTTCGAAGAAGAAGAGCTCTCGTGAAGGGAGCTCTGGTCGATTCGCACAAGGGTAGTCGGTGTCGGTGTTTCCAAGTGGCACATAGGAACAGACACAGTCCGGGCACAGTTGCACGGAAATGCCTGTAGCGGTTGATGCCATTGACGAACGGAGGTAGGAACACTTCTGGAGCGTGGCCGACTCGAAGGTGGATGACTCTTTTGAAGATGCCTCGAGCTGAATCCCACTGTGGATGCCACTAGTAGCTCTGCCAATCGAGTCTCTACTGCAGGCTTGTAGCAGAGAGCAGCAGAACAGCACTTCTTAATCCACGGGGAGATGTAGCACCGACGGAGCAGCTCCGGGACTGCTGTGGATGCACGGAGCAGGGGGGTGGTGGATGTGGGTTGCAGAGGAAGAGAGGGTAGGGGCGTGGGGTGCTAGAGTGGGCGGCTGGGGTTGGTGTGGAGGAGGGGCGCGCTAGTGAGTCGGCCGCCGATATCGGCCCGTTCGGTTGCGCATGTGCTTGTTTGCTAGTAGGTCCGAGCTCGTGTCACATCAATATGCCTTTTTGCTTCCACTTCAAACTGAGTGAATGATGTTTTGTCATTGTCATTGGATGTGGCTAGTCACTTAAAGACACCCTCTCTTAAGTTCGTGCTCCCTGGTGAAGGCGCGTGATATTGTGCTTCTTCGTTGGCTGGCGAAGGATGTTCTCATATTCTCCCGGGCCTAGCGGCATGATGGGAAGCTGAAGCTTCATCTTGATTTGCCTTCATCGGCACAAAATATATTTCTTCATCTTCTTCTTCCGACGTTTGAGCCCCACCGGGTGAGGCTGACAGGGTGTTGCAAGAGAATGCAAAGTGTTTTCTTTCATTCTTTCAATTCTTTCTCTTTCCTTCTACGGCAGATGTTTGCCCCCAGTGTGGGAGGCATTGTGTGTTCGACCTTCTTGCCTCTCCTTCAGCCCCTTGTGCCAGCTCTTAGTTGTTAGTTGTCCTTTTAATGACTGTTCGGAGGACTATCTTATGCTCGTTGAGGGATGTAGGGGGTGGAGTGGGCCGGGCCATGGCACCATGATGTCGGACCCCCAGAGCCAGTCATGGTGCCGGCGTTCTTCTTACTTTTGTTGGCGATGTTTGCCATTTTGCTTGCTGCCTTCTAGATGTCGAGATGCATGTTTTAGAAGTGTGCCTACTGCTGGCCTCTAAGTCTTCTTCAGGTGACTATTGACGTATAGATACGGTGCTGACCGATGCCCCTGGCATGGGCATTTCACGAGGTTGTGGGGGATTGACCATGTACCCCCCATTTGTAGTTCGCCCCTTATTATCAGGCCCTGGACGATGTCCTTGAACGTATGGCAATCCTCGATGGGATGCCCAAGCATTTGTTAGTAGCGGCAGATGCAGGGATCATCCCTCTTTTCATCATCACTTGGCCTCTTCAGTCTCGGGAGAGTGATTCTGTCATGTTTGATAGCCCACTTGAACAGAGCTCGGGTCCTGTCTCTGGGGGAGGCATAATAATGGGGGCATCCCTTACCCCTCCACATTTTTTCAAAGGCTTGGATTGCTCGTCGGCAAGTGCCATTGTGTTCATCACATTTTTTTGAGTCTAGTCATGTAATTTTTATTTTATTTGTCTTCGATGCTCAAGGATAGAAAGGGGAAGCAAAAGTTGAGCGAGACCTCGGCTCCGGTAGTCCAGGTCCTCTGTACAGCTCGCAAGCCAAGTCCGCCATCACAAAGGCCCTCCGATGCGCGAGATCAAGACAGGCACTGGGGGCAACAAGGCCCCCAGATGTCATCAGGCGTCACTCGGCCCTTCCTTCAACCAGACCACCGGGGTCAGACCATCAAGCAAGATGTTAGACATGCTCCTCGGGCCCCTCGTTAGCAGAAATTCCAGCCACTGTGGCTAAGGCATCAAACCACGCACATGTCTTCGGACACTAGTACTAGTACGGCAGTTCAACAGGGGAAATCTTCCTCGCCACCGTGACTAAGGCATCAAACCACGCACACGTCCTTGGATGCCAGCACGAGTCAACCGATTCCCGGTAAACTCTCTCAACAACCATGGCAAAGGTGACAAGCCATGCCCATGTCTTCGGATGCTGGCCCTAGCATCCCTGCTTACCAGGAACTACCACTCGAAGTTATCGAGCAAGCAATCAACGGCACCTTCCAACTACAACAATCGGAAGGTGCCTGGATTGAGATCTAGGCAAAGAGGAGTCACTGACCTCATCTTGCAAACCCAATGGCTCGACGATATCCTCGCGGGGATCTGTCAACTCCTATTCCAATGCCTCCTCCCCCTACTCCCCTGGAGATGGCCATCGCCAAGATACAGGAGAGGAATAGAAGGAAGAACCTCAAGAGGTGACTCAAGAAGTAAGCCGAACAAGCGGCTGCCTTACAGTCCCCAGCAGAGCTGACGCCTCTCCAGAGGTTACAGTGGCTTACCGACAACCTAGAGGAATACATTCCTCTCCGCCCTACCAGGCCCATCCCACTCGATAGCTACATCCCGTGGGAAGATATGCAGAAACGAGCTCGCCTCAGAGACTGGGTCCAAGAAATGATCCATAAGGTCAAGGAAGGCGAAACTCTCTGCATCCCAGAAGAGCTCTCCCTGTTCTATACGGACAATGAGATCACTGTGGAATAGCTGGAACAGATCCTTCGTGTCTGCACCAGCAACATGGTGGCTATTCCACCCCCAGACAACATCAACGCCTCCCGGCGAGGCGAGCTCGTAGCATCCAAAACCAGACAAAGGGCTGTGGCTCCACTCAGACTATAATCAGCTTTAGAACACACCAGTCGTGGCCGAGGCCATGGTCATGGATGTGGTAGAGGTCACAGAAGAGTCCCTGAGTCGTCCCTTCGCCCGTCTCCCTTCTACCCCGAACGGGTCATCCTCCTCCAGGGAGAACAACCTACCCCGATCCCACCAGTGGAGATCCGAGGGCAACCCAGCATCTTCGACCCAGCTGGTGCTGAGGAGATCGCCGCCAACATTCTAGTCCCAGCACCAGTCCCGACCTGTTCTACAGAATCAGCAGGGCCATCTGGCAAGGACAGACCAGCCCTTCAGCCACCCTCGGAAGAGCCGTCATTGGCCTCCCTCTTCAAAGAGTCTGCGGCTAACCATAGTCAGCCCGACCCCAGTAACAAGGGCAAGGCGGTGCAACTCCACGACGAGGAGTGGCGCGGCAGCTCATCGCAGATCAAGCCCGACATACTACCATCACTGGAGGATGCTCGAACTCTAGTTGCCCGAAAGGTTCTCCACCAGATGAAGCGTTTCCCCCCCAGCATCACAATCTGGGAAGCCATAGCTTAGAGTAAAGAGTTGGGGAAAACTCTTATCAAGATACTTCAAGAGCCTGAAGTCTATGAAGCACACGCGGTTGAAATGAAAGCCGCCACGTATGAGGCTTTCACGGTCACTGTCACCTTCACGGCAAAAGACTTTCTGCTCTCTCCTCCGTGCCATAATCGACCCCTCTACATGAAGGGCAAAATCAATGGGCATGAAGTAAATCGCATCTTGGTGGATGCCGGTGCGACTGTCAACATCATGCCCCTCAAAACATTCAAGACTCTATATCTGACTCCCTATCTCCAGAAGGTCCAGGCAGTAAAGATATCTGGCTTCAATCAGAATACCGAGGAGGTCCTCGGCCAGGTGGATGTCGACTTGGTACTCGATGATTTCACCTCCAAGGTGACCTTCTACATCATCGACTCCAGCATATCCTACAAAATGCTGTTGGGGAGGCCCTGGCTTCACGAAAATTGGGTCGTCCCCTCAACCCTCCATCAGTGCATCAAATACATTAAGGATGGGGAACAACGCACAGTTTTCACAGACCTATCTCCATTCACTCCAATAGAATGCAACCTGGCCGATGCGTCTCTCTACTTCAAGGGAATCAACCCTTTCCCTGTGATTAAGAGTAAGAGCAATGGCTGACTCTCAGAAGGGGAAGAGGATGATCTCTTCTCCGTTGACGAGGAGAAGGCTAAGCTTCACCGGCTGTGCCTTAGCGCCAAGCCAACCATAGACCACCCTGAGAGGCACAGAGTCGATTTCGAGGCTAACCTCATTAGTCGAGCGATCGATAAGAGCATATGCCTACCACCAAACTGCATCCAGCTCGTGTGTGCCTCAGACGAGCATAGGGTCGAGCAGCTCACCACATTTATCGTCACTTACAGACTACAACACCGGTCCAAGAATAAGGCCAGAAGGGATAAGTCCATCATTTTTCACAAAGGAGACATGGTCCCTTCGGTCCCACCAGAAGATGATTTCGGCAGGTCCAGATGAGTCGACAATGTCCCTAAAGCCGTCCAAATTCTGGGTGACCTGTCGCCTCGCATCCAGGAGATGTGCTTCAAGCAGCACATTCCCCAGTGGCAGAGCTCCGCACAGTAGAGGTATTTCCAAAATCTCTGGATACCCTCACAAGTCTGAGGGCAACCCCCATTCTCCTAGAAAGACACTAGAGGTCTCGGCTATGACCAAGACCCAGACTTCTATGTCTACCATGCGGTCCATACCATAGGACAAGTGCAGCCAGCCGCTGACTCGGTTGTCGCCAACACCAAGTTTGACATCTCGGGAGATGAGGGAGAGGAGATTTTGATTCCACTTCCTGCCAGAACCAGTACTCCAGTTCCAGCACTTAATGGGGCTTCCTCGTCCGTCCACTAGGATGTTGAGACGGAGGAGATCCCCGTGGCTTCCCAACTAATTCCAGAACCTAGCTCGCCACACTCTCCCCATGAGGAGGGTCCCCAGAACGAAGACCGAGAGGCATTAGTGACATTGGCAGACAACTCCGACTAAGCCTCCGGGATTCCAACCGACAGTTGTCCGTCTGACATGGATGGCCCAGTAAAACCTCTGTCTGGACCCAATAGTGACAGCCTTCCAGTCTCATTCGCTTCAACTGTTGGCTCCAAAGACCCACGGGTGTACGAAGCCGACACCGACAATGAAGACGATGTTGCTCTCCTCTTTTGACTTCCCCGAGGCAGAGGAGTAGTAGTGGGAGCTGGAGCAGGGATATCAAAATAAGAAGGCTTCTGAGCCTGCATAATCAGCTTGTGGTAATCTCCTTGTTGTCGTATGTCAGGTCTATCTGAAAGAAGAAGAGCGAAGAAGATATGAGCCAAGGCATGAAAGCAGTGCAAAAGCACATAACCTTGTCAAGACATGAAGACATACCTGTTGGCCCCTTGTACAAAGGAGAGAGAGGCCAGTAATATAAAGCCACTTTTTTATCCCGGGAAGCAACTTCATGGACTAACCAACATACATCTCCAATCTTCTCACATCGGTCGGCTAGCTGAGCCAGATCCGGGTGTCCTTGGGAAGCAAGACAATGATATAGGCCTAGATGGTCTAGGCCCCAGCCATCCGCATACTAAAAAGAGATGAGCAGTGTATGGGCCAGAATGGCTTCAACTGTAGTGCTAAGATCCAGACTGTGAATTTTCAACAGAACGAACAGCCAAGAGGTGTGGCGATAATATGTGGCAGTCCTGTCTTCCCTCCGTACAAAGGCCCGATAAGGACAGTGTCAGTCTTGCTTGGAATGCCAAGAGGATACCGGCGGTATTGACTCTTCCACTGGGAAAGGGAACTGTTGCAGCTCGAGTCAGGCACTGCCTACTTGGCTTAGCTCCTTCAAAGACTTCAGAAAATAATCCTCTTTTACCTCTGGCAGCATTGGTGACAGTTGTTGAGATTCTTTATTCATGGCCTTCCGTGCCTCAAGATACTCACCCACTGCTTTAGGGCACTGCGACCAAAGTCTCTTCAGATGAGACTCATCAATATCAAATACGGGCCCAAGCTGATGACTCAAGAAGGTGCATTCTACCGCATCCCAACAGCTGACCTTCATGTTTCTATAAAAGCTAGTGCTGGCATTCCACCACTTGATGTGCTCGAGGGTTACACGAGGAACACGTCTGGGTGTCGAAACCCTAAAGGTGCTAGCCTCACGGCGCTGAAAAAAATCCCACCGGCATCAACCTTCTGCAGTAACCACCGCACCTTCCTTTGTCCAGCCATCGAGAGGAAACTAAGCAGACAAAGGAGGAATATGCTGATCATAGCCAAAGTTACGGCCAAAATGGAAAGGGTAATATGGCTCCATCGGTGGGGAAAGACGTCCTGTACATGACTCCCCACAGTCGCCTGGGCACTCGCACCCACGGAACCAATCTTCCCTCCACGTGTCCCTTACCCCCTGAGTCCATGTGCCGCGCCCTGGCGGTGCTTTCCCCTTTCAACTTTCGGTTCCACGGGTGATTGTCGAGAAATCGACTGGCACGCCCGCATCCCAGTTATGTTTCCCCTCAAACCAGGAAACTTTTCGTGCCTCCCGGTCTCCCCTCGACTCTCTGTAAAAGACGAGTGCACGGTGCCGCTTTGAGAAAGATACGACCACGAGAGGGAGCACCCGAAGCACACTATCTTCCGGCATTTCTCCGGTAGCTATATCCTACCCCTCAGTCCGGTCACCGCACACACGCGCGCCCGCGGCCCTCACACCTGCGCCGCGCGTGAACAGTTACCAAGAGAACCTGAGAGATATGTTGGACATGTCTCAGAGAGGTCCTCTAAGGTATGCATCGATGAGGATGGAGATCCTCAATCCTACCAGGAGGTGATCCATAGTGTAGACTCCGAAAAATGACAAGAGGCAATAGATTCAGAGATCCAGTCCATGTACACCAACAAAGTTTGGAACTTGGTTGATGTACCCGAAGAGAAAGTCCCTATCGGCTGCACGTGAATTTTCAAAAGGAAGATCAGTGTAGATGGACACATTGACACATACAAGGCCATATTAGTGGCGAAAGGGTATCGTCAAAGACAAGGTATTGACTATGGCGAGACATTTTCACCTGTGGCCATGGTTAAGTCAATAAGAATCCTCCTTGCCATTGCTGCATACCTGGATTATGAGATTTGACAAATGGATGTGAAGATAATTTTTCTTAATGAAAATCTGTCAGAAGAGGTGTACATGGTACAACCTGAAGGATTCACCTCCAAACTTCATCCTAATAAAGTATGCAAACTTCAAAGGTCCATTTATGGATTGAAGTAGGCATCTCGAAGTTGAAACTTAAGATTTGATGAGACTATCAAAACTTTCAACTTCGTTCGGAATGAAGATGAACCTTGTGTTTACAAGAAGGTCAGTGGGAGCTCAGTGACCTTCTTGGTCATATATGTTGATGACATCTTACTCATTGGGAATGATGTAGAGATGTTGACATCAACTAAGTCTTGGTTATCCAAGACCCTAAACCTGACTCCAAGAGTCCCTAGGGGCTATACGTCGCTCACAGAAGATGCAAGCCCACTCGTCGTCCCACTAGATGGAAACGCGGACCATGCTCGGTTGAGGAATCGGCTGAGGTCAAGGGTAGTCGACACTACTCCCAGACTGCTTTTCTCCATTTTACACAGCACTTTTCTCTCTACTCTCTCCATCATTTTTCATGATTTCAAATCCTATGCATGCACAACACTCCCACCTTTTATTTGCACCAGCTCATAGGGGTTAAAAACCCTCCCCTAGGATGTTCTCCCCTTTCTTTCATGCTACTTTATCATTTTGGGCCATATGCTACACTTTCATTTTCTAATAGATTTTGTCTCTTTTGTGGCTTTCTTTTGCAGGAGAGTACATTTGAACAAAAGGCCCTTGCTTTCTAGCCGGCTAGGAGGTGAGGAGGTGCACCCATGATCGGTTCCCCGCATCCCTTTCAAAGCGTGATCACGTTGTAGCAGCTTCCCTTTAGCCCGTGTCTTCTTCCTCATTTTCCAAGGTACATGGCACCGTCTTCATCCTTTCTTCATCCATTTAGTGTTGTAAGTCCTTGGTGGTGATCACGGTTAGTTTTCTCCTCTTCATCGCCCCTTATTTTCGTTGTCCATACTTCATGTTTACATGCATGTTCACTTGCTAGTTAGGGGGGGCGCGGTAGATTAATCTATCTACATCCTATTTTTTGGCGATCACGGTGGGACACCTAGTGCCCATCACGTTATATTTTTAGTCTCCTACATGTTGGGGAGGTGTTTGTGCATGTTTGGGTAGCATTCCTTTCATTTTTTCACTGTTCTGTCTAGTCTCGGTTCTGTCAGGGAGTAGCGGTCTATCGCAGGGCCGCCAAGCCCTTTTAGCGGCCACTCTAGGACCGTCCCAGCACTATGGAATAGTAGAGGCCCTCCAAGGGCCACCCAGCACCTTGGCGGTCTTCCAGTAGACCGCTACAATGCTAGAAACGGTCATCCAGTAACCTCTACTTGGTTCGGGCAGGATAGACGCACTACTCAAGGAGGCCCTGTTTATTTGTGCATAACTTTTTCTCTTGACATCCAATTGGGCTGATTTCTATTCATTGTACTGTCCTTTATATTGTCTTTGCATCCATATAAAAGTTGCATCATTTGGACCATGAAATAAAATCAACTTACAAGTGAATGAAAATTACAAAAAATAATAAAACACTAACTAGAGAGAAAATGAGAGTCTAACACTAAAAATGAAAGGAAACATAACAAGGGATTGCTATCTACGTTAGAGAGGGGGAGAGGAGTTATCTATGTGACATAATAGAGTGCGGGAGAGTCTATCTACATGAGAGTGGAAGAGAGACCATGCCCCATGCCTTCCTTTATATAGGCTCCAAAGCCGCTCTTGTTTCCCATGTGAACATCCAAGTCCACTTTCTTTAAAACATCACATTTTATTCTCCTTTCCTCTCTCTTTTCTCCACATTGGCCTTCATTGCTGACTTTGCACCCGACAGAGCCGCTGCCTTTCTCTCCATGTCGGACACATGAGAGCCCCCCACGTCGGCCTTTCTCTCTCTCCCGTCGCATGCGTTGGCCGCGACTGCTGGCCCGGGTGAGCCGCCAACTGTCGACGTCACTCCCGCGTCCGCGATTGAAGCCCCAGCGCACGTGAAAGCCTCCTGCATCGGTCGCCCTGTTGCTTTGTTTGTGCGGGCCTTGCCAGCCTTGGTCGTAGTGGCCATGCCACCAGCCGCTCGTGGAATCCGCCAACCATTTGAATGCCGCAAAGCTTCTGCTATTGAGGCCCTTCGTGTGAACTATGGCCAAGTGGACCATTCGTCGCTACCACTATAGTGGAGCCTTCCTGTTGGCGTTGAAGACCCTACCGCAAAGCCGCATTTGCTGCCGTGTGGAGAAGCCGCAGCGTAGACCGCCTTGCAAGCCGTGAGAAGACTTGGCCAATTGGGCTTGTTCGCATGAAGAAGCCTTCCTGCGTGAGGCATTTGAGGAGCCCAACTGCCACCTTATCTTGGCACCATGCATGCCTTTGACCCACCAACAGCATGCCTCCCGGTGTGCCCTTTGTGTGATGCCTGTGCATTTGTTGTGAACCCACGTGGAGATGCCTTTAGCATGGCCCCCACGTTGAAAGCTTGCCGAAGCCCGCCTTGGCCCCTTGCATGTGGAGCCATGTCTTCACGTGAAGGCGTTCCATGCTGCATTCCCAAATATAGAGACATATATAATAAATCAATATGGCTCATGCAACGTTATGTGATATTGGCCATATAGACATATATATGCTGAAGCCTTGTTATCCTTTGGACAAGCTTTATTGAGGTCCCAGAAGTCGATGTAGATGCGGACTTGACCATTTTTCTTTTTGACTGGAATGATGTTGGAGAGCCAGATCAGATAGATGCACGGCTCGATGAAGTCAACCTCTGCCATTTTGTCGATCTCGGTCGAGACTTGGAGCTCCAGCTCGTGGCGCATGCACTGGTAGGGTTGTTTGACTAGAGTGGCTGAGGGAGATATAGCCAGGTCGTGCTCTGCCACAGAGGGGTCCAACCCCGGCATCTCCTTGTATGTCTAGGCGAAGCAGTCCTTGTATTCGAGCAGGAGTTGCTTGTAGTCCTACCTTTTTGCCTCAGTGAGGAGGGAGCTGGCGAACGTCGGCTGAGGGGCTTCATCTTCACCCAGGTTAATTTCAATGAGTTCGTCGACAGTCACCTGGCCACCATCCTCCAGCTCGGGAGGAGCGGGTTGAAAGTCGATGAGGTCTTCATCATCAGTGTTGGCTTTGTATACCCGGGGGTCCTCGAAGCTAGCAGTTGAAATTGATGGAGCTGGGAGGTTGTTGTTGCTGGGCCCGGACTGGGATTGTCCCAGGTCGCCAATGATAGGCTGACAGCTGTTTGCTGGCACCACGGAAGCTTGGCTGTAGTTGCCCGTTAAAGTTGGTAAGGCTTTGTGGTCTTTATTTTGGAAACCTTCCCCATGGGGAGAGTCTTAAACTGGGCTCTTTGGCTTGCTGGGAGGCCCCGGAGACCTCCTCCGTCTTAATGTCTTCGTGGACGGATGGGGAAGCCTCATCAAGTGCTTGAACTGGGGTGCTGGTTCTGACTGGGAGCTGGATTAAAATATCCTCTTCCTTGTCCCCAGAGCTGTCGAACTTGGTGCTGGCACTGGCTGTGTCACCGGCTGGCTGTGTCGGGCCTACGACGTGGACCGCGTAGTAGACATGAAAATGTGGGTCTTGGTCGTAGCCGTGCCCCCTGGTATCTTTGCGGGAGAATGGGGGTTGCCCCCAAACCTATAGAGGAGTCCACAAATTGCGAAAGTATCTCCGCTGTGTGGAACCCTGCCATTGGGGGATGTGCTGCTTAAGGCACATCTCTCGAATGTGGGGTGACAAGTCATCCAGAACTTGGAGAGCTTCGGGAGTGTTGTCGGCTTGCCTAGACCAGCCGAAGTCGTGTCTGCTAAGATTAAAAGAAATCAAGTGAGGCATAGTAAACAAGGCATTTGGCTGCACAAAAATCAAGGTTAAACTCTAGATACATGGTGGCACAGAAATCAAGGTAATTGGTTGCACAAAAATCAAGACAGGTGATATTACTGATAAGTGCATAGAAAACAAGGCAACTAGATGCACAAAAATCAAGCCAAACAAGTTTCGCAGAAGTCCATGCAATCAGGTCAGTGCATAGCATCACCACTTTAAGAACAAAGGTCAATGCACATATGCATTTTAGACTAGTAAGGTCGATGCACATTTCAGTCAGCTGCAAGCAAAGGTCGATGCATATTAGCTACTTCTGAAGGAAGGTCGATGCACATGCTGCAGTTCAAGAACTAAGGTCAACACACATTCTTAGTTTGAAGAATTAAGGTCAATGCACATCGAGCCAATGCAGAAAGAAGGTCGGTGCACCTTTCACTAGCACGCAGCCAAGGTCGGAGCACCTTTCGCTAGCACGCAGCCAAGGTCAGAGCACATTTCGCTAGCATAAGCCAAGGTCGGTGCACATCATGCCAGCATAGGACTAAGGTCGATGCACCTCATGCTAGCACGTTACAAGGTCGGTGCACATGCTAAACTCAGGTCGATGCACATGTCCAAGGTCGATGCACATTTACAAGAAAGGTTAATGCATCTCAAGTCTTCATGTGAAAGGTCGGTGCATGTTTTGCCTTCAACACTACAAGGTCTGTGCACATGTGAACTATAAGGTCTGTGCACATGTGAAAGGTCGATGCATCTTTTGGTTTTAAAGTTATAAGGTCAGTGCATCAGTAGGCTAAATGCATAGAAGCCAACTAACAAGCTCTGAGCATATTTTGAAGACAGGTCAGTGCACTGCAGAGGTCCTACACTATCAAGGTCGGTGTACATGCCAGACTAAGGTCGGTGCATATGATGAAGACTCGCACTAAGGTCGATGCACATATGCAGTCTGGGCAACTAAGGTTGATGCATCATGAGTTTTCAATATGGAATAAGGTCCAAGCACATGCAATCTCAAGAGAGCATCCACAGCCTCAGGAGAGCATTCTTGGTGCTAGAGGAGCATGTAGGCAAAGGCATTTGATATCAACCCTTTGGCGGAGCACATACAAACTCAGGAGAGCATCTTAATCTCATCATCATGTGGCTCATGAAGCAAGTAATAGGTATCTAAAGAATGCAGCCTCAGATGTTTCATAAGACATGCAAATCATGTAAGTGGGTGTGTAAAGATATGCACATGCATCGATGCACAACCTCAGTGCACCGACCTGCCTTACTGACGAGAAGAGAGAAATGCAGCAATATATAAAAAAGAGCATCAACCTATATATAGCATAGGTAGACCTCATTCAGTCAGGAAAGCTATATCTGAGATGATGGTGCATCGACCTGTCCTAGTGATATATATGGAAATGCTTAATACATCAACGCAAGACCTTAGTGCACCAGCCTATCTTCAAAGCAGATGGACAAGGTGCACCAATCTTAAGAAAGATAACCTCTATCGCACTAACCTTATGCAGCAATCGCTGGCTCACCAGCATCGACCAGTCAAATATGTGCATCGACCCGATGATGCAACATAAGCCTATAGTTCCTATGAACATCGACCTACGTACAAAGTGCACCGACCTAAAGGTGCATGACTTTTACAGTCGTATCGACCTTCTAGACCAAAGTGCATATGTGCACTGACCTGGCTTTCTCAATGCATGGAAATGCATCGACCTGATATTCTATGCTGATAGAAGATGCATCGACCTTATAATTCAGTAGTATAAGTGTGCATGGACTTGAGAGTGCAAGGAAAAATATTCTGACTTAATGAAATGACATTTGGCAGACATTATAAATCCAAATGGTGTTGCCAGCAATAGTCAAAGTCATTCATACTGTTGTCAGCATCAAAATTAGACATCAAATCTGGAGGAGGCACAACATTCTCCCCTCTTTTGATGATGGCAACACTGCTATACTTTGATGGCAAACATTATGAGTCAGAATATGTAGAGGACACAATATGCTGTGGACACAATCAAGTGCAATATGAGATAGTTTTTAGTTTCAGCTTTCTCTCCCCCCATAGACTCATAAACTTACAGACTGACACCCTATGTGATAGACTGACACCACATAGACACACATACATATAGGACACATGCTTCTTATAGATAGAGCTTTCTCCCCTTTTGCTTTCTCCCCCCTTTACCCATCAGAGTCTCTCCCCCTTTGCCATCAGCAAAAAAAAATTGATAGAAACAATTTGTGCTTATCATGGAAGAGAGTAGTTTGTGTGGGAACTTCGGAGATCATTCGTCCCGTGCCAGTGAGGATACAGTTCTCTACGGACCTGGCATCGTTAGACTTGGGCACTTCAGGAGACAGCTCTGTTCCAATTAGGGTTCCAGATTTAAGGGCCGAAGTAGATCCAGCCAGAGGTTCTGCCTTTGTACCAACTGCGGTGATGACCATTGCACCTGAGTCTGTGGTCCCTGCAGTAGTATCAATGGAAACTGAACCTCTGTCGCCTCCAGCCATGGCCCCTGGGGCCCTATTATTGAAAGATGTAGTTGCTGCCGAAGAAGTGGCTGAGCAGGAGTCAGCCATTACAGCAATCAGTTTATCACCGACAATTAGCCCCGAAGCAGTTGCCATGCCGGAGACCCATGAAGAGACAGCTCCAGCACTCACCAGCTCTCCTCCTATGAGTATTCAAGTAGTAGCCTCTGGGGAGGAGGCGGTGGAAGAGTCTTCGGCTCCACAAGAAGTTATAGAAGAAATTCAATCAGACCTTCCGGAAGATCTCCCATCTTCTTCCTCCCAACCGGACGTCGCATTGTGGGCAGACATTGATGGCGAGGTGACTTTTGAAGTAGTCCCATCTGTTTCCCTTGGCTTTGCTTCCTCTGAGAGCTTTGTCTGGCAGAACTTAGATATACTGTGCCAATTGGTGGAATCTCAGCCTTGGTTGACTTATCTGTAGCTAAAAGAGATAGCCAACCATTTCACTGCTGGCCTGCGGGCGATGGGCTGTCCCTTGGAAACATGGGCCCAGTGCATCTTGTTGCTGCTAAAATTTATGCACCGCCGAGATTTCTTGGCGCGTGTTTCAACTGACAGGCTGGTGGCTTTGAAGCTACAAAAAGCAGAGTGCAAGTCGAAGCTGGGGAAGATAAGTTCGGCCATTCAAGTGCACCAAGGCCAGCTGGAGGCTCTGACTGAGCGGGAGCGACTCATACATGACCGGATAGGCAGACTAGAAGCGGAGTTAAATGACCTCTGGGCTGAGCTGCCGCAGGTGAGGACCGCCCGGTCACAATTTGCTGAAGAAATAGCTCTGCTGGAGGGACAGGAGGCATCTCTTCAGGATGAATCCGTCCGGCTCTAGGAGGAGGAGGCTTGCCTGCATGAACTAGGCTCGCTCCATATGTAGGCCTCCTAGATGTTTGTTGCACTAGGACTTTGTGTCTTTTGATTTTTAGGACCCTTAGGCACAGGTATGATCAGGCTCATGACGTCCAGCGGGGCTCTGCCACTCTTGCCATGCCTTTAATTTCATAATTTTGCTTTGATTTTCCTTTTGTTTTGATTTTTGATAGCCCTTATTGACTAGATATTGTAATGAAGCTCACTTTTTAAGGGTCAAGACTGTCCCTATTTGAGACTTCTCTCGTATCGGGGAGCACTTAGGTTGGTTACCTCATCCATCCATCCCTTGCCCCTACACTCGGCCGAGCAAAGAAAAGAAAAAGGCCTTTGTACATACCCAGAGTATGGCCAAAGTAGAAACAGTGTGCCTTAAAGGAGATTGGCTATGGCTCGCTGTAGTGTGTGAAAACCCATGTTAGAGGGACACCCTTAACAATCGGGGAAAGAAACTCAGACTCCCAATGTGGAGTTATCACCAGCCTAAGGTGCTACAGAAGCCTACTCATTTTGACTAAACTTAGCCTAACTAAGCCACTCAAGTGTTTGAGGAAATAGCATTATGACCATGTGCATGAATAATAAGAGTGATAATAATGATAACATATTCTTGCACAATATAAAGGATACCTTGCATATCCATAGCATGAAAGCAGCATCCAGAAGTGAGAGCTTGATCATCGAGCTTCAAGTAGCACGAGCTTTGTTTTCCTTGCTTGACAGGACAAAAGGGAGAGGATAGCAAAGTGTAGAGATTCCTTGACACGGAGGAGCGACAGACATCACACTAGATGAACGAGTGATAAAAGGAAGAGAGCCGAGAGCTAGAACTCCATCGTTAAGGTACGGAGGCTCTTATAAAAAAGAACTAGATATAGAATGAACAAGGATTAACGGAGATCAAGGCGGACTAAAGCCTCAAAAATAACAAGAAAAAGGGCAAGAACCCCGAAAGGGTAAGGAGGAGTGAGTAGAAAGAGGAGGAGGAGATTACAACAAAGATGAAGAAGAAAGGGAGGGATCATCTGACGTGGTCAGAGAAGAATCAGAAGTAGCATTCGACAAGGCCAAAGAAGGAGAAGTTTAGACATCCGACAGGGTCAGAGAGGAATCAGAAACAACACCCAAAAGTCTCGGGGATGATGAACCAGAAGATGTCCCAAAATTGGGATGAGGAGATGGCATAGGCCGAGGCCTAGGAGCGTGAAAGGAAGAAGAATTTAGAGACTCTGGATGGGAAGAATAGGAATGGGGGTTCGCGGACCCCGGGAGAGAGGAGAAAATCATAGTAGCAAGATCTAAAGTGGGAAGATACACCACCCAAGGGTGGGAATCAAGCATAAGAAATGATGAGTGAATAGAAGAAGAAGGAGAAGTAGACCCCTGAGTGCACAACTGATGGCCCTTAAACTTGCGCCGCTGCCTCTTCTTGGCTGAAATCTCTTGAACACGGACCTGCCTAGCATGGGCTCGAATCTTTGGGCTTCTCAATATGTAATATCTTTTTAAATAATGGGCCCACCTGGCAGACGGCCTAGCCCGGTTATAAACATGCAGCCTTGCTAGGGCAGTTGCCCCTAGACATCCAGTGCTAACAATATGTGGACATTCTTGAACAGTAAACTCCTTAGAATAATGAACAACAAATCATGGAGTCTTATTTCTTGGCACAAGTAGCGTGAGGTTTGGCAACTCCATTCGGCAATCGGGCTTGAAGCATAACTCCCTTGATAAAATAGAAGGACGGAACTGAGGGAGAGCAATACACGGCATTGACGTGGCCGGCTTGCTAATGAACCGAGAGAGGTTGCATAAAATGTGGAGAACGTCCTTGGAGAATCTTGAGAATATGGCCAATTACCCTGTGAATATATAATCCCACAAACTCTTGGTAGCCATATGGGTTAGCACAATGCGGGTAGAGAACCCTTCTCGGCCAGTAATTTGAATGGCAACAGAGTGAGAGAAAATAACAGTATCAATAACAGAATCTCCGGCGAGCAAAGAGATTGCCACCGGCCTCGCTCAAGAAGAAACTGGCACCAATGCAAGGGAGCTCTTCTTGGCAGTCGTCATGGGAAATACAAGCTCATCCCTGAAATAGCCAGGGACCAGGATGCGTATCGGCTTGCGGCAAATGAAATCTTGAATCTGGAATTGAATAATTGATAATGAATCCTCCTGACTGGGCTCATCGTCCCCCTAGGGACCAAACCTGAGGGGCACCAAAGGTAATGCACACCCGCTCTGTGGGGTGGAAGGAAGTGGAGAAGTGGCAGAGGTAGAAGGCTTGGATGGCATGGGGGCTTCAACGGGGATGGTGATGTCAGGTGATGGCAAAGGTATTGAGGCAACGGCAAGTTCTGGCGTAAGTGGAGGTGAAGGCGAAGGCGGAGGTAAAGGTGGGGGTATGTCCTGCTCAGGCTCGGACAACGATGGAGAAGGGGGTGGCAAAGTCAATGAAGATAGTGGAGGTGATGGAGGCACTGGTGGTGAAGATGGAGGTCGTGGTGCCCACCATCGACGTATCAGCACAACGTGTCAAGTGGCATTGGGGGTAGAAGTAGTGGTAGGGGAAGTGATGGAAGCGGTGGTAGTAATGGGAGTGGTGGAAGTGGAGGTACCGGCCTTAGCAAGGGCTTGAGTTTGTGGAGGTGATGGAGACGGGGTAGGAGATGGAGATGGAGGTGGGCACGAAGATGATGGAGCGACTGCAGCACTAGATAAAGGATCACGGGGGTGCCCTGGGTCTTGTAGTGGTGCAGATGGTTGCCTGGGCGGCACTTCTTGTTGCTGCTTGCTACGGAGATGTAGAATAACTTTACAAATGGTGGCCTAATCAATCCTCTTCTGATCTTCCAAGCCGTAAATATAATCCTGGAACTCGAGACAATCCTCGACCAAATGCCCCTACTGGCGATGAAAATCACAGACCTAAGCATATTCCCGACCGAGGGTCGACAAGGCACAACTAGAGGAAACGGCAACACGTGAGTGGCCATCAAAGCCCTTAGTAAAAGACTCTAGCAACAGAGGGTGAGGAGCCTGCTTCGGGCAAGGTGGATGCTGAGGGGTATGAGACGGGGTAGGTTGTGAAGGTTGCATAGGCAAAGGCGCATGGCTAGTGGAAGGACTAGGCAATGGCATATATGAAGCGGGGTAGGAAGGTATGTAGTGGACGACATCCACTTGCTCGAGAGGTGGTGTTCCCTTGACCGGGGGTGGAGACGGATGTAGGTATGAGGAGGTGGAAAGCTAACTTATGGAAGGTTGACTCGTGGAGGGTTGATATGCAGAGGTGCGATGTAAGTGGAAGGCTGATATAAGGTGGAGCGTGGGTAGGTGGTAGATGTGGAAGGCTGACTTGTGGAGGGTTGATATGTGGAGGGATATGTGGAACTTCACAATCCCATCACCCCTATCCACCCCTACTACACCTATCATCTTCTTGCATACCCAGTTCGTAGGCAGCACCAGAATCCCCGCTTGCAAACCCTGCCCCGGGGCCATCCGGCATCTTCCGGAGGTGTACCATACATCTACGGAAAGGTCTTCAAGTCAGCTTCGACAGTGAGTTGATCCCACCTTCATCCGAGTTTGGGGCTGTCCAAGAGATCCATTTTCATCAAAGTGCGCATCTGGCATCCGAGGGAAGACCAGAGCACCGGTGCAGTAACTGCTACTTCCACAACTCAGCTCCTCTTGGTGCGCCGTTTGGCTGGAACGTTCTCCTACCAGTCCTTCATCCAACACAGTCGGCGGAGCCACATTTGGAGTCTGGAGCTATCCGTTTTGAATTTTCTCCCCCGGGTGCGCAGGTTAGTCCACTCAGAGCTATCACTGACACCCCACCACTATTCGTCCTCTATCTCCCTACTCTGACCTCCCCTGGCGGCCTTCATGGTTGGAGATCGAAGAGGACTCAGTCACGAACGTGCCCGTTTTGGTCCCGCATCATTTCGACGACGGGAGTGATCGTGACGGCGTCGCCTTCCTGAGAGTCGTCTGCCATAGACTGTGCAGAACCAGTCTGGCAGGCAACCGGAGATGGCATACAGAAGCTCCAGCGACCACACCACGTCTCCCCTTGGCGCGCCACTTAGCCGAAGTGCAGTCCCACTAGTCTTCTGTCCAATGCAACAAGCGAGGCATCGATTGAAGCCCGGAGCAGCCCGTTCTGATTTTTCTACCCCAAGGTAGCAGATCAGTTGAAGATCGAAGAAGACTCATACATGAATGCGTCCGTTCAGGTCCCGCACCATTTCGACTCCGGTAGTGTTCGTGACGGCATCATCTTCCTACTGCTGCGACCTGAGAGCAGTCCCAGTTAGAACAGAACACCCCAGTTCCAGAGCCAGCCATGACCAGCCACTACTTCAGACTGTTCCCCAAAAATTCTGAAGCCTTCCTGGACCAGTCAGCGGAAGTTTGGCATTGGTTTCGGCATCATCCGAGTTCGTTACCGTCCGTGGCAGCGTCAATAGTGACTGTCGGTCAGTTCATTCCAGAAGCTGGCAGAACCGGTCGAGTGGCTTTTCGATAACCTAGTGTTCTTCTCCCGTTTTAGAGTCTGTGTCTCGTGAACCTCCACTAGTTGTAGCCTGACGACTCGTGTTGACGTGCCGGCCCACCTGGGAGTGGTGGCGAGACAGTTCTCGATACATGGTTTATAAGCTAGTTTCCGTGGGCTCCCTTGCTTTGCAGTAGAGTCTGCTGGGGAAGAAAACTAGCTAGAGGCCTAGCTCAGGGCAATAAGCCAGTGTGTGCACACGTGGTCAGGGACTTGGACTGACGCCGATGGGTGTTACCCTATGTAGTTACTTGCGACGGTAGTACTATTCTGGTTTTGAAAGTGTCTCAGTCTCGGTCGTGCTTTTGGACGACAGGTAGACGAGCCACTTGTAGGCGCAGCGTAAGACGTCAGGGGACGCGGCTGGCTGTTCTTCTAGTGAGGAGTACTCCAGTCACGTAACACGTGACTTTCGCATGACTCTCATGTTTCTCGAGCATCGTGACCTTTCCGGGTCAGCCTCCTTGTGGCTTTGCCTGAGGTCAGTGTAGTGTTGTGTCATGTGCACGACATTTTAGTTGTGCATGTGGTCTTGTCTAGATGAGCGTGCATGGAAATCGAGTCGTGTGTGCTTTCTATCTAGTCTATCTAGACTTTTTCTAGGGCTTTTGTCTTTTCCCTTTTTCCTTGTAGGCCTTTGCTTGCTTGGTGCCTCATCAACGGATCGGCAACTTCTGACTTCGCCAGTTCAGAGTTCACCCTTCTGTTATTGTTAGGAGTAGCTTCGAGTGCTGAGGTTAGTTCGGCAGCCATGCTCTTTCGGTACGGGTTCTTCCCTTTTCCTTGCTTCTTTCCTACTCCTACTTCCTCTTCTTCGCAGCTTTATAGTTTAGTTTTCCTGCTTTACTACCCGCTGTTTTATGTTCCGTGTTACTGTGTGTTTTTCGGTGGGGATCCGCGTGACCCCTACTGAGCCAGTGACATGAGGCTCACCCCTGCTTTTCAGGTGGGTGGCGTCCTTCTACTTCCGAGGTTCCTGGTGTGACATGTCCACAGCTGCCAGCTGTACCTACGTCAGATTTCCCCCGACCTCAGTGTACGTCTTTCTTTTCTGTCGACTGTACGGACTGCACTGCTCGTCTTTCCTTTGGACTGGACTCTGGTATAATTGCTAGATTTAAACTATTAATTAAAAAGTAATTTTATTTCCATGTCAAAATAAAAAAGTATAAAAGTGGATAAAATAAATCTAATTAAATTTAATCGGACTGTCTTTAATCCCAAAATAAAGCGGAGCTTAGGCTCGTAGATGTGGTCTCATAGTTGTGTGTTTCCTCATAAAATTAAAGTTATCTTTTTGGAAAGGTAGGATAGGCGTGGCCCTTAAAAAACACACATATAGAACACTTCACTATCACCTGAGTGGAACTATTGTTAGTCCATTTGCTTCGGACAGAAAACCTCTCCATGCACACCTAACTGTGATATAATTAAGTTCAGTACGATGGGCTGTTACCAACTAAGTTCATCTGAACAGTGGTGATAAGAGAGCCATACTCAGTTCAAGAGTCTGATTAAATTGCCATTCTGCATTCTGCAATCCCAGCCGACTGCACTCGAAGTCTCACACCAACACAAATGTTTGGCAGGTGAAATAAACTAATTTAAACCTCTCTCTCTCTCTGTGTGTGTGTGTGTGTGTGTGTGTGTGTGTGTGTGTGTGTGTGTGTGTGTGTGAAGGGTAGGTAGGTACGGCAGGATGCAGAAGTCCCAGCATCAATGGAGCTAATTGTGGTCTCTACCCGGCTCTCAGTACGTATATGCATGTGTTTGGAGTATATAAATCACGGCAGATTTGACATAAAGAAGGACGCAGCAAGGCAGGTGTTGAAATCTTCGAACACCAGATCCTGCGAAATTTGTGCAGTCAGACAACGTTAGCAGAACATGACGAACGAAGATGCTGCCCTTAATTGTCAACCAAGGGGGGAAAAAAAGGCGACAAAAGATCGGCACGGTGGATCTGGGGTCTGGTCGGAGATACCCTCTCCGAGCACACCCCACAGCTAACAATATTCTTGCATGATTAATACAAATTAACCCCATGCAGGAGTAGTACTTATTAATTAATTAATGCTATAGGTTATCTTTCAACTTCTGTATATTCTGTGAGAGCTTCAGTTAAAAGCCAGCTTCACAAGCGTTGCTTAATTTGCCATCTAAGATCGGTGCCGGCCAAATCTCCCATTCTGGCGTACATATGGAAACCCCAGATGAAGTGCCCACTACATCGTCTTCCACTGTCAGGAGAGGAACTTGGGAGGATTTTGCATGGTCTCGCCATTTTCCACGTCTGAGTTGCACCGATAGGTAGGCGCGTCGCGGTGGTTTTTGCACCGAGTGCCCTGACGCACCCTTGTCTGTTCATCATGTTCTGTAACGCACCTGTGAAGGCGCGTTATGGTCCGTTTTACACTGGGTTCCTGACGCAACTGAGGTGGTCTGTCAGATGACCGTGGTGCACCTGTGCTAGTCTGCACCGCCTGTAGCACACTAGTGTTGGTCCGCCAGGCTCTGGGCTGTTCCGCGTGGTGCACTGTCCCATTTCTTTTCCGACTGTGGTCACCGTGTGACGATGCTGGTACGTGGGACGGTCCCCGTACTCCGTTGGGTTCGGACATTATTTTCTGTGGCTTGAGAGTCTACTCCTTTAGAGACACTCCACTAGTCGTAGCCCGCCAATACGCGTGTGCTGGTATCCACCTGGGAGTGGTGGGACGGCTACCCTAAGGATGGTTTTTAGACTGCTTTCCATCAGGCCCCACATTGTCGGCCAGAGTCCGACTGAGGGGAAAACCAGTTAGAGGCCAGACCTAGGACGCATAGTCTGTGTGTGCACATGTGGTTGGGGGCAGTTGGACACACATCGACGGGCGTGACCCCAGCTAGTCACTTACTTTATGGTTACTTGTGTGTGTCTGAGTCTCACGCCTGGGACGTGATAGCTAGACACTTGTGACGCGGTATAAGACGTTAGTGGACGCATCTGGTCATTCTTCTAGTCAGAGGTACTTCTGTTCTGGACAAGGAGTGACAAACTATCAGTCTCAGTTGCTTTGACCTTCGAATTTTGGTCCTGTTGACTAGTGGGTTTCGGTCATTTCACCGTGGCGTGCGTTTGTGGGTTTTCACGTCGTGAGACTGGTACTTGTAGTGCAGGGCTTCTACTTATGAGGTACTCGCTTAGCTGCTAGCATAGTGGTTTTTCATTTTGCGTGGTAGGGTTCGAGTGATCTCTACTGAGTCTTGTTTTAAGACTTATTCTCTACGTGTTTTTACCGTGTTTCAGGCTAGGCGCAGCTTCAGGGGAGCGCGTTTGAGGCTCAGCGTGGTTCGAGTGCCCAAGGTTAGTGCCAGAGGTCAGAGTCGGGGTATGTCCCGTGTAGCTGTACTTTTCTTTCTTATCTTTGTACTAGTTGTGGCCTACTGTTGTTTATTTTGTTATCTTGTGGACCATGTATTATGTAGATTCTGTTTTTGTCGTTTCGACCTCCCCCCTATAAATAGGGGAGAGGGGGGGACTCGAACGGCTACCCCGTTCGAATTCCTCCCTCTCTCTCTCTTCTTCTTCTCCGGATAGCAGAGGAGTCCCCCGCTTTCTCTCTTCCTCTCTTCTGCCGCCGAGCGCAACCGCCGCCACCGTCGCTGCGGTGAGGAGGCCTCCGCGGCCCTCCCCTCTCTTCTCCTCTTCTTCTTCCCCCTCCCATTCTCCCCTTCTCTTTCTCTCTTCTCCGTTTTCTCCCTTCTTCTCTGCTCTTCTCTTCCTTCTATTCTTCTTCCTTGGCCGACGGGGGAAGGGGCCCTAGGGCTCCCTCCCTTTCTCCATTCTCTTCTTCTACCTTCTTCTTCTCTTTCCGTCTCCCCTCCTCTTCTTCCCCTCCTTCTTTCCCTTCGTCTCCGGCGCCGGGGACGGTCGCCGGGGCGTGCCGTAGACGGGGGCGCTGGGGTGTGCCGGTGAGGAGCTTCCCGTCGGGGTGTGCCGGTGAGGGCACAGGGTGAGGGTGTGCCGGTGAGCCCGAGGTTAAGGGCGTGCCGGCGAGTACACGGGTGAAGGGTGTGCCGGTGAGCCAGGGCTGAGGGCGTGCCGGCGAGCACGCGGGTGAGGAGCGTGCCGGTGAGCCAGTGCTCGAGTGTACCGGGGAAGCCTTTAGTGGGAGTGTGCCGATGAGGCCTTAGGGTGAAGGGTTCACCGGGGAAGGGTCCACCGAGTGTGCCGGGGAGCCAGGGGCTCGAGTGTGCCGGGGAGGCACATGGCACAAGTGTGCCGGGGAACACACCATGGGGTGTGCCGGGGAGCAGGCCGGGGAGCGTGCCGGGGAAGGCTTCGGGCGGAGTGTGCCGGGGAAGGCTTCGGGCGGAGTGTGCCGGGGAAGGCTCTGCCAGGGCGTGCCGGGGAAGCCCACTGGGGAGTGTGCCGGGGAGGCTGACGAGCGCGCCGGTGAAGGCTTCGGGCGGAGTGTGCCGGGGGAGGCCCTGCAGAGGGTCGTGCCGGCGAAGGGCTTCCTGGTAGTGTATCGGTGAAGCCTCTAGGTGGTATTGCAGAGCCACTCTCGGACGATTGACTACGGTGTTGCCCTGCGGGGCTCACCACCACTTTGTTGGGGCCGTCACTCCTTGTGGGCGCGCACCGATTGCCGGATGATTTACTAGGCTAAGCTCATGGGGGTTTTGGGGTTGGCAGAGGTGCACTAGAGGCTTGGAGAGTCACTAGGGGAGTTCTTAGATAGGATGACCGAGAGAGCCCAGGCGATTTATTGTCGGGACCCTACACAGTGAGAGAGGGCAGATATAGATCTAAGGAAGTTCCTGTTCATGATGTTGGGGAGGTTACTGTTGAGGATGAGGGGAGATGACCTCAACAATAGATTCTTGGGGCCGTTGGAGGACCTGGATCGAGTATGGCAGTATGCTTGGGGAGCTGCCCTATTGACACATTTGATAGTCAACCTGTCCACCAAGACGGGTCGCAAGATGACTGTCAGTGGCTTCTCACCATTTCTTCGAGTATGCAAATTTCCATTATGATTATTTTTATGCTCTATATTAATGATTATGATGCTAATGCTGCTAATGTTTATGATTATGTTTATGCTTATGTTGCTAATGTTTATGAATGTAGGTGTGGAGTCATTTATACATGCCGATGGATAGAGTTGATCCTCAGCATCTCGAAGCATTCCCACTAGCGCGTTGCTGGTTCCCGATGGTGTCCAGAGTACCTTACACGTACGAGTTGAGGGTGCTCAGATGGGAGTTCCGTGACTACCCCGCTGCCATGGTATGTGTATGATTATTATGTATATTCCTATTTATGCTTATGTTTGATAATGATATGACCCTATGATGATATGGGCATGCAGGTAGTGTGGAGACCCTACCTGGGGATGCCAGATGATGGCCTGCCCTCAGTGGTAGCTGGCTGACCTCTATTCGGGCATGAGATCTGGCTTCACTACTTGAACGAGACTGAGCCACTGAGGCTTCGACTTGTGATGAGGACCCTAGGCCTATACCAGGAGTGGGTGGAGGTGACAGAGCATTGTGGCATCGGGCGAAAATCCCGAGGGTGGACTACCCCGATCGACTGGAGACTGCACTTCCCCCAGCAGTACGCAGACTGGCAAAGAGAAGGCGTTCTAGTCATCTCACTGGTACAAGACAGCTCGGCCTACCAGTAGCGATATTGGGAGACTTATGTAGGCCGACCTCAGATGAGGCTAGTGGGGATATGCATGTTATGAATATGTGTTCTTCTTTTATTCTTATATGTATTTTATATATGCTAATTAGGAGTGCTCCCCGGGCCTCGGAGATAATTCCTCATGGCTTGCTCTATCCCTTCCCATTCCTGGTCAGGAGAAGGAGCCGGTGGCGATGTGCCAATAGCAGCCTCAGGGGTATAAGATGTGGGCCTTCCGCAGGCAGCTTGCTGGTGGCGCCTGCGGTGCTGGCGGTGGGTCTCTTCTGGTGGTGCTGGTGTAGCATAGATGGGGGTCGACATCTCGACCCTTTCCCCTCATCGTGCCCTCATGGGGCGGGAGGTGCTGGGCCATGCTTGGGCCGGTGAGGTGACTTGGGCTCCCCTAGGGACCTAGACTTGTTTCAGCTTGGCTGGCCTACGGGCCGGAGTGTTCTTCGGCACTTGGGCCAGGACTGCAGGTGTCATTCTGTCTTTCATCTTCTCCAGTACTTTGTAGGACTTCCGCACCGGTGTAGTAGGCACGATCCGCTCCGAGATCACCTCAGATCGCTACCCGTTGAGGTGGATGCGCATGCTCCCGATAATTACTAATTTGTCGAAGTGGGAGATCCCACCCTTGGGTGTGGCGACAGTGCAGCTCCTTCGGAGTCTCCTTCGGTGGGATGCCGACCCCTGATGAGGCGGGCTAACAGTTTGGTGCACATGGTGCACATTGCAGCTGAGTGTCCCAGCTGGGACAGTGTCGGTGATCCTGGCCACCATTCAGCTAGCAGTGGCCTTGATGGCCCCCTGGGCGGGAGCGTTGACCTCGACTGCATCGAACGCCTTGACGTCCAACAGGTTGACAAAGGCCACCCCGAGAAAATTGGGGAAGCCTACCATGGGAGGGAAGCTCCCGAAGCAAAGAGGGACGGCGAGGTAGCCATCCCTGACGTGGCTCTCGACGACCTGAGGGCCAAAGGTGACCGCCATTCTTGATGTTGAAGTGTAATTCTTCATTCATTTGCAGAAATAGAGCAATCAATATTACACGAAGGGGGCCACCGGGCCCCTAATTCCGGCAAAGAGATGAAGGGTGGATCGGTCCCACCGGACGTGCCAGACTTGTGGATGCACTTTTTTTCATTAGATTTATCTATTTGGATTATTAGGTTTATTAAGTGCATGGGTGTGCCAGTCATAAAGTGACAATTTATTTGGGCTCCGAAGAGCCACGGGTGCGCTCGATCTGACTCCGCCAGATGATTGAGTATGCACGGACTTGAATAGCCTAAGACAAGTGTGCACAGATTATGAAACAGTACTGGCACAGGCATTGAATGCACTAGGGATAGTATGCACGGACTCAGCATCACACAAACATGAAACGTGCATGGACTTTAGTCGTGCCTAAATAGACTATGCATGGAAGTGAAATGCACAGCCTTCATATAGCGCACAAAAATATATGCACAGACTTTGTCGATCAGAACAAAAATGTGTACGGACTTCATTTGAAAGATGTGCATGAACTTAGATTGAAGAATGTGCACAGACTTGGATTGAAGAATGTGCACAGACTTAGTTCAAAGAATGTGCACAGATTTCATTCAAAGAATGTGCATGGACTTAGTTTAAAGAAAGTGCACGGACTTTGTTCAAAGAAAGTGCACAAACTTCATATGCAATAGACCAATCGTGCACAGACTTAGTTCTATCCAAAAGAAAAAGATGCACAGACTTTGGTTCATTCAGTAGCAGTAAAACATGCATGGACTTTTGTTCATTCCAAAGGAAAAAGATGCACGAGCTTTAGAATTGCAAGGGCCAAGACGTGCAAGGACTTATGTGACCAACACATGCATGGACTTATGCTTTGAACAAAACTAAAACATGCATAAACTTATGCTTTGAACAAAACTAAAACATGCACAGACTTGGAGATGTGCACGGACTTGTGATTTGCATAGACTTGAAAATGTAAGAATCAAAAACATGCACGGACTTGGTTCATGCCTTAGATAGATATGCACGGACTTGATTCATACCTTAGACAGATATGCACGGACTTGAGAGACGCTCCATAAAAACTTGCACGGATTATGTTTTCAAGGAAGGCCAAAGTATGCACGGACTTTATTATTTGGCCTTAACGTGAGATATGCATTGGCATTAAAATGTGCACAGACTTAAGTGTTCTATGCATGACCTTGTGACCATTAACACAGACATGAAAGGAAGACCTATATGCTGACCTTGACACTTGCATGGACCTTCTTCAATGATACCAGACTAACATCAATCCTGAATGGACTTGAATGCATAGACTTGGACTTGCATGCTGAGGTACATGAAGACTTCATGCACAATTGTGACAGACCTTTATGCAATGAATAAGGACATGAATAGATTAAATACTCAAGATAATCATGCTTAAGACAGTCATGCGGCACAAGACAACAAGCAAGCATGCAGTAAATACACATTGACCCTTAGTGTAGCAGCAAAAATAATATGCATTAAACACACATTGACTCATGGTGTAGCATGCAGCAAACGCATATTGAACCATAGTGTTTGCTATCATCAAAACACAGGGACACAACAATCTCTCCCTTTTTGATGATGGCAACACTATGAGTCATATGCAACACTAAGCAACACAAATGATCAGGCAACAGACAACCCATCACAATGACAAATAAAGTTTCTCCCCCTTTGACAACATCAAAAAGAAAATGTCAGGCAAGCATGGAATGTATCAAACGCACAGGAGAGTGACACATGAAGCTTCTCTTCACCAAATATAAGAGCAGTATGAGTAAAGATAGAAATACAGGTCAAGAATTTTCTGATTCGATAATGAAAATGCAAATCAATCAAGTGTGACAGGAAAACCATGCGTGAATTATTCTCCCCCTTTGACTTCAAATGAGTTGAAACTGATAGAGAGAGTAGATCATTAAGCATTACTCCCCTTGAAAATGAGAATAGGGGAATAACAAGAGACAGCCAAGTGAGAATATCAATCTGAGCAAAGAGTAATCAGTCTAATCTCCCCCTCAAAACCAGAAAGATACTGATGAGACAAACTTCCCCATTTGAGAAAATAGAGGAATTGGAGTGGAAAAATGTCATCGGTCATACGGAGTTAAGCCTAATGCCAATTGTTGAGAAACAAGATATCAACAAAAACATAGAAGTGCAATCATGGATAGTGTCAGGTTAAGCCCAAGAGGCATCAAGATCAGTGAGTAAAATTTATTTTGAATTTAGCAGTGAGTAGAAACTAAGCACAGGATTGAGACTGAATTGCCAATGAATGGATAAGACAGAAAGATTTTCAATAGGATACCAGCTTCATAAATCTTACTAAAGCAATTTCAGATTCTTCTATTATAAGAGATTATGAATGAGTCTAGACTGACTAGCATGGTTTAAGCATGATATATGCAGAGTTTGTCAATGAAATTCAATACTCATATTTGAAACATCTTTTAATAGAAATGAACTAATAGCACATATAACATTCAAGTTCAACCATTTTCCCATCATACTCAGTTAATTTTAATGATTCTTTTAGGAGTTACACAATGTAGTATTGAGATTAAACACCTTTAATGATATTTGAAGTTAACTGAGTTGTAGGGAATTTCTGAATTTTTACTTCTGATCAGCATTTTGAATTTTTCTTTAGTAGTCTTGGTTGATCAACACCTTTTTTTTTACATGAGGCACAACACGTCTCAGATGAAGTGACCTAGTTACTCAGTGTGATAACCGTCGCTACCACTCAATTTCGAGTACAAAGTTAGCAATTGAAGTGTCTTTTTACATGAGGAGACACATTGATTAGAGGCTAGAATCCCCAGTTACTCAACACAACCATGCCATTGCTCTGTCAGATTTTTCAACTATTTTTACCCCAGAGATAACTATGGCACTTCATGACATAGGTTTACTCTATTTCTTTGATAGAGGACCTAGTTTCTCAGTGACCAAGGTCATTGCGCTGATAACTATTTTCCTTCTTAGTCAACCTTTTTCAAGTTAATGTTTAAACACAATACTAGCTCTATGTATCTCTACCAAGGTAGCCTTGATTTCAAATTTTCAGATTTCAGATGAGAGATTCTAGGGTTCTCATGACATGGTTGGTTAAAATTTATTAAAACTTATCTTTCAGATACTTTCAAATCATTCAAGTTCAAATCCGAGAATACATTAGGCTTATACCAGTTTGAATCAGCAGACATTCTTAACCCTGTATGATAAGAAATTCTTTAGAGATTTCAGACTTATAGACAAGGTACACAACTTAAATTTCTCTCAGATGAGTTCAATCAATGCGACTGAACAACTTATCATCACTGGAATATGAATCAGACCGATCAGACCAGCTTGAAGAAATGTGAGTGATTAGGATAAGCTGGCAGTACAAGTTACAGCAAACAAGAGAGGAGCATCAAAGCTATGTAGATCAAAATACAGTAGCTGAGTCTGAAATACAGACAGATCAACTTGTCATGTAATGACAATAAAGAATTCGAGTGGAACACACATGAGTGAGTGAATAATTCAAGTAGCTAGACTGGAAGGGTTAGGATTGAAGAATATTAATGAGTCTAAGAATGTTCCCCCTGTCTAGATAGGAATGAGAAGCACCAGTATCAAATAGCACAAATGCAGGATGAGAGTAAATTTAAAGTGTACCTTCCATGGGCCCACCATCCCTGGGCGCTTCTTCTTCTTCTTCTAGAACCGTATTGAGGCGAGCTTACCTCCTACGTCCTCCTCCAGCTGTCTGTTCTTTCATAAGGGGGTAATCTGGCATGTGATGCTCCCTGCTTCCACTGCGCAAGCAAGCGCCGAGGGGCTTCCAGCATTCTTTCACTGAATGACCAAATTTTTCACAGAACGTGCAGGTCATCATGACCTGTTTCTCCTCTTCTTTAACTTTCTTGTTCTTCTGGGAACTTCCAATGTTCCCGCTCCTAGACCGTTTCTTGTTATCACGGCTCTTGTAAGGTTCTGTGATACTAAACTTCTCTTTCCTGAATCACCGATCAGATCGCCGACTAGATTCTTCTCCCTTTCCTTTCATTTTATCGACCTTCTCTAAGGTCCTTTCACACAAATAGGCCCGCTGGACCATCTCTTCATAAGTACAGATGTTTTGGGTCCCAAGTTGCTGAATGTAACCGGGCCGTAACCTGTCCATGAACCGATTAGCTTTCAATAAATCGGTACTAATAAGGTGTGGTGTATACGGTGCTAGCCTGGAGAAATGCAACTCGTATTCTACTACTGACATCATCCCTTGACGAAGGGATGCAAACTCCATAGCTTTCCTCTCTTTGACGTGCTCCAAGAAATACTTGGCACGAAATAATGTAAGTAAATCTTCCCATGTATGTGGTGCATCGGCTGGAGGTGCTGGGACCGACTTCCACCATATACGAGCATCTTTATTCAATTGGAAAGTAGCCAAACGCACCTTCTCCTGATCGGTGTATTGAATAATGTCAAAAATCTAGTTCATCTCATCAATCCAGTTCTCTACTTCATCTGGATTAGAAGACCCATAAAAATGCAGAGGGTTGAGACTTCAAAAGTTTTGATGTAAATTGTCAGCTCTGGCTCCTGCGCCTACCTGAGTCATAGTTTATAGTGCCTAGGTAAGGCCAGCCACTGTTTGTTGCATGCCGTCCCAATCTACGCGATGAGTCATTGGAAATTAAATAAGGTACCTGACAGAAATACAACAACTTGTTATTTCTCATGGAATTATGGAAATTTAATCTTAACGTATTAATATATTTTCTTTTTCTTTTTCTTTTTAACCCCCCTCACCCTCTCTCTCTCTCCCTCACATCTCTCACCCTCTCCCCCTCTATTTCTCTCTTCCTCTCCCTCTCTTCTCCGCTGGCGGCCGACCGCGGTAGGTAGGGGTGAGGCGGCGATGGCGCTAGGGTGACGACGGCGAGGACGGGTCGGGGACCAAGGGACGGTGGCGTGGCAAAGCTCGACCGCGAGTTCGGGGCACTGGCGGCGTTCTAACGACGTTTCTTGTCGGATCGGCATCTTCGGTGCATGAAATCTTCAGTGGAGGTAGGGGGACAGATCCTTAGCCCGCGTACTTCCTTCCCCGCGAATTTTATAGGTCGTGGTGAGCCGAGCGAGTTTATTTTTACGTTTTGGGAAAAAAAGTATGTTTTGGGATGTGAGCTGAATCGAGCGTTTCGATCACGTTTTTGAGATTTAAATGGGTCCTCTCGGTACTAGAGAGGTTGGGGACTAGCTTTCCCTTATTTTTCTCTTCACATGAGTTTGAACGGGGCGTGGAACAGGAGTTTTTACAGAGTTCGCTGTTTTTACGCTCGGGACGGGGTAGCGGTCCTACCAGGAATCGCTACAGGATGAAGCGGTCATCTGGAGACCGCTAGGAGTCCTCCTATGTCGGTTCGAGCCTTGCGGTCACGCGATGGACCGCCAGGTGGGCTTAGCGGTCTAGTGAAGACTGCTAGGTTGTCATGCGGTCCGGGGGTGATTATTTTTTTACATTTGGGGTTGTGTTGAGGTCAGTGGAGGACCGCCACCCTGCTTGGCAGTCCAGGAGTGACCGTTTATGGTATTGGTTTGTCTTCGGCCTTGCAGTCCTGGCTGGACCGCTAAGCCAGGCCTTGCGGTCAGGAGGAGACCTCCAAGGTCCCTAGCGGTCCAGAGAGGACCCCTAGGTGGATTTTCGTGTCGCCATGTCTGTTTTGCGTCGTGTTGGTCTTTGATCGGTCCGGTTGAGACCCAATGACCGACCTATGACCTCGTGGATGTTCCGGACATCGTGGGTTCTGTGTTCAGGTTTTCGGGGGTGTCCGAAAGTAACGTGTTACCTCAGTTTACGTGCCTGTGGTCTTAAGGTTTCGGGGAGGCCCTTGTGTCCCGGGCTAACGTGCTTTGCTAGATCGAGTCAGCAAGTATGACTTTAGTTAAAAAAAATATGAACTAAAGATGAACACCTTGAAGTGCACATTCGGAGTGTCGAGTGGCAAATTCTTGGGCTTTATTGTCAGATACTGGGGGATTGAAATAGACCCCGCAAAGATCAAATCCATTCAGGAGCTACCTCCGCCAAGGAACCTCTCCGAGCTGAGATCTATACAAGGTCGTCTGGCGTATATTCGGTGGTTTATATCCAACTTGTCTGGGTGTTGTCATCCCTTTCATAAGTTAATGATGAAGGATGTTTCCTTCTATTAGGATAAAGAATGTCAGATAGTGCTTGACAAGCTGAAAGATTATCTGAAAATCCCTCCAGTGCTGGGGGCACCAGTGAAAGGATGGCCATTGATTCTGTATATAGTAGCCACACACTACTCCCTGGGGGTAATGTTGGCCTAGAATAATGAAGAAGGGAAAGAATAAGCCCTCTACTACCTCAGTCGAAGGCTAGTCAGAACTGAGGAGAAATACATTTTCATTAAGAAAGTCCGCTTGGTGCTGGTCGTCACAGTGAAGAAGCTCCGACACTACATGTTGTCGTATGAAATAAAGTTGATTTCCAAGATAGATCCGCTGAAATACATCCTATCACAACCGGCTCCCAACGGCCGCTTAGGCAAATGGGCGGTGATTCTCATGGAATTCGATATCTCCTATGTGTCCTAGAGGGCTGTCAAAGGTTAGGCCATCACAGATTTCTTTGCTGCACACCCAGTACCTGAAGACTGTCCACTAGAGACATAACTCCCTGAAGATGAGACCCTGGAAGCCGACCAAGTGTAGCCTGCCTTATGGCAGTTGTATTTTGATGGTGCATCCAAAATTGACACTCTAGTAGCTGGAGCAGCCAGAGTCAGGGCCGGGGCAGGCATAGTCCTGAAATCTCTTATGGGAGAGATCATATATGCCTCCTGCTCAATAAATAAACCCTACATAAATAACGAGGTAGAATATGAAGCCTTGATAATCAGGTTGTAGATTGTCCTATCCATGGAAATTCAGATGTTGGAAGCATTCGGGGATTCCATGCTAGTTATAAAATAATTGGAAGGAGAGTTCGATGTGTGGAATCAAGAGCTCCTTCCTTATTACCAATTGGCACTGTGCCTAATGGCAATATTTTACCTCATCAATCCGGCGGAAGCTTCTTGAATTGATGGTGGAGGGGATAGGGCACGTTGTACAAATCAACGGTGGCCACACCCTCCTCATGTTGAGCAAACTTCGCCTCTACGATACGCTCAATCATCTGCTTCTGCGCCACGAGGCTTTCTCGAACAGGAGTAGCAGACGACTGCGCATTGGCTTCATGCGGCGCGACTTCGAAATCCACCGCCTGTGGTAGTCTTGCAGTAGTGACAGAGGCATTGACTGCTGCTGGAATGGGAGAAGGCTGCTGGTCCGCTCCAACAGGCTCTGCCTGAGGTGGGGCAGGAACCTCTTTTTCGCGCAGAAGTGATTGCAAGAGATTCTTGAGCTCTTGGTTCTCCCGTCGGAGCTCCTCCAATGCGGGAGTCTGTGTTTCCTCCCCCAGCTCTTCCTCATGTCGGGAGCGACTGTCCCCGTCAACACTGTGGACGTCCTCCTGCCGCTCTTCTTGCCGCGCCAGTTCGGGCTGAGATGTACCAGCGCCCGACTCCTCGACGCTTTTGCCTCCGTAGGGGTTGAGTTGTAGGCCCCGGAGAGACCAAGGCTTCAATGCTTGTCGGGCTCCGCATTTGCTGAAGGTCCGACATGCGGAAGGGCTCCTCCGCCCTTACGCGCCTTATGATTCAGGCCTCCTCCTTGGTGACCCAGATCTTCTTCAAGTGGAGTTGGCGCTCCTCCACTGGGTTGCCCCCCGTTCTTGGCCGAGGATCTCGTGCCTTGGGCCTCTGCAAGGGACCCTGAGTTGCCGCCGGTACGGCGGGCTTCTTCTTCTTCGCTTCGCCTTCCCGGACTTGCCAGAGGAGCTCGAAGCGATTGGAGGTAGGGATGGTTGGGACGTGACAGTCCCGTGGCAAGATCGGCTCGCCTCCATCGAGTCGGATGCTGATGTCTCCGACAATTACGGTCTTGCCGGAGCGAGATGCTACCGTTGCAGGCTGTGTACCCTTGCGGCTACGGCGCTGCCCCCGTTAAGCAGGAGTGGCGCTGGCGACGCCTGCCGTAGGCCTGGCGTCATTCTGGCGGCAATGCTGCCCCCTTTGAGTAGGAGCAGCTCCTCTGAGGGCGGCCGCAGTAGAGTTGGTGCCGTTGCGGCGACGGCGCTGCCCCCGTTGTGCAGGAGCAGCGTCAACTGTAATCTAGTTGGATCCACACTCTGCTGGTAGATCGTGTCTGTTCAGCGAACACAACAGTTGGTATCAGAGCAATTCTGATTCCAACATTTGGTATCAGAGCTATTCTGATTCCAACAGTGTGCACACACAGGCCATGCGTCCTAGGTCTGGCCTCTAACTAGTTTTCACCTCAACCGGACTCTGGCTGCAAGACATGGGGCCCGACAGAAACCAGTCCAAAACTCATCCTCACCTCTCCACCACTCCTTGGTGGGACCACTAAACTTGTAAACAGGCTATGACTAGTGGAGTGTCACTGAAGGAGTAGACTCTCGAGTCAACGAAAAACAACATCTGAACCGGACAGGGCACAAGGGCTACCCCTCGTACTGACACCGACGCACGGTGACAAAGCCAAAAATGACACCTCCCGGGACTACACAATACCATGACACCTGACCTCGACATGATGCCTGGCATATGTCAGACCACGGGTCAGCATGCGGATCGAGGTCCACGCACCTGGGGCTCGAATCGGTCAGGAAGGAATCACCGGTTAGACAAACGCATTGAACAGACCACCCTGGGCCGCTCAAGGGACACGCGGTCAGGAACGGGCTGCTCTAGGGGACGGACGGCCAACAACGGACCGTTCTACTCCTGGTCCAAACGGAAAATGAACGGCCATTCCGTAGCCGCACAATAGAAGAATGGCTAACCCTTAGCCACTCATGGGGGATGGACGGTCCAACCCAGCCATTCATCATCCCAACGGTGCAAAACATGGGTGCCTAGCCCCTAGCCGCTCAGGGGAAGGGCGGCTATAACCTCACCGCTCAAGGCATGAGCGGACACACACGGGCAGCTCATCGTACCAACGGTACAAAGTGACGAATGGCTAGCACCTGGCCGCTCATGGGGACATGCAGCTAGCCCCTAGCCGCTCACCCCAAACCCTGTGCAATGGTAACAAAGCCAATGGTCAAACACCTACGGGATGAATGGTTGGCCTTGGGCTACTCATGGGTTACACGGTCACACAACAGACCGCGCATACCCCATTGCACTCCAAGCCAAAGGGCAATCACGAATGGGCCACGCGTGGGGATAAACGGGCCCCGGTTTGATCGTTTATCCCTCACCAGCGCGAAAATGGCGAACTGGGCAAGATCGACAAGAAGTTCGGCACCACTGCATTGTAGGTCCGCAAATGGGATGAATCGGAACTGAGTGGGGTCATGGGACCACCGGGCTGGAGGGAGGGGGCAGCCCCCAAGGAGTTGGCCCTCCCTGGGGCGCACGACCACCCCTGGGGTGAACTGGCCCCGGGGGAGGTTGTAACCCCTGGGGATGGACCCCGAGGGTCTTCTTGTGTCGTTCGGGGCTATCCTTTGACAGACTTTGATCTCCGAGAGGCTGGTATGGGCCCGTGGGGGCACCGTTCTTTGGGTTGTCATAGCCGCCCGCAAGGTGTTAGGGTAAATGCCTGACACACCCCGGATTGCCAAACGGCTTGAGTAGGTGGCTGAGGGGCTGCATGGCGGGCCTTGGGTTGATGACAGTAGCTCGTGGGAGCTAAGGGGGGGCATTTTGTGGACGTGTGCAATGCCTTGGGCTATGTGCCATGTTGTACGGTGGGTTGTCAAGGTAGTCTCGGGTTAGCCCAAATGCTAGGATCAGATGGCTCATTGCCACGTGTCTGAGTGTCGGGGTTGGGACCGACTCACTAGGGGGTCGTTGTGGGACCGAATTGAGGGACTAGAACCACGGGTTGGCCTATGGTTTGGTGTAGATGGGCTGGAACATATGCGTCTACAAGGTGTTCGACGGAATGCCGAACATACCCGCGTGAGCCATATATGCATGCGGCGGGCCTCCAAAGTCCGTGGTTGACTTAGTTAGGTCCCCATTTGACCTTGGAGGGTTGAAAGGCGTGCTTCTGGGTGGGCCCCTTTACCCTTTTTGCTGGGTGCCACGTGGCATGGCTCGACGTCGGGGCGCCCCCGGGTTGGCCCGGGCAGCGATGCAGGATACGGGCAAGGCCCGCATGTGAGTGGCCGGAGTTGACTCCGGGGAGTCGCTTGTGTCACCATGCATCGCGGCAGGCTGGTCAGGGCCCTTGTAGGGACCCACGGGATTGTAGAAATGGCTGGATAGCCTATGCCTAGAGGGTGTTTAGAAAATGTCTGCACCCTCATTTCTTGTGATTTTGTCGGGAAATAGTCTGGGTATAACAACTGCTGATTCACAACTTCACTCTGTTGATCCATAGCCCTCGAACCTAGTAGCTCAGGATCCCAGCTTGTGAGGACAAACTGGATTTCCAAAGCTCTGATACCATTTGATGTGACACTCGACCTTGTGGTAGAGCAGCTCATTAAATATTCTGGTCATCCCCGCTGATAAGTTGCGCCGACATTCTTCAGTCCGAATGACATCCTCTTGTAGTGGTAAATGCCCTTGTGAGTCCGGAAGGCAGTGTGGATCCAATCACGCTCCACGATCCATATTTGGTTGTAACCGGACAACCCATCCATAAATGATAGGGTTTCGTGACTGGTTGTAGCATCAACCATGACCTCCATTATTGGTACCGAAAAGTCATCCTTCGGGTAGGCCATGTTCAGATCTCAGAAATCGACATATATTCAGATCTGCCCATTTTTCTTCTTCATGGGCACAATATTAGCCAGCCACGTGGTGCATTGATTTTCTTTAACGAAACCCGCATCAATGAGATTGTCTACTTCTTTGCATATTTGAGTGATGAGTTCTGGCCTCATGCGCCGTGGTGGCTGCTTCACTGGCTCAGCTTTAGGGCTTATAGCTAGCTCATGTTGTGAGACTGCAGGGCTGAGCCCTGGCATTTCCTTGTAGGTCCAGGTAAAACAATCTCGATATTCTTGTACCAGCTGGATGTACAGCTTCTACTCTTCAGTAGATAACTGGGCACTGAGGAAGGTTGGCCTAGGGTCATCCTCATCTCCCAGGTTGACTTCTATCAGCTCATCAACCATGGCTTGGCCTCCGTCTTCTATTTCTGGGGGCGTAGGCTGTAGGTCGACAAAGTCTGGCACCTCATCTTCAAGCTCGTGCACCTTGACCTCCTCATTTTGTTTTAATTGGGCTTCATCAGGGATCTCTGATCTAGCCAGTAGCGACTGTGTGAATTTCTCTATCAGCAGATCCACCGCTATTGTAGTTTCAAGGGGCGAGTTAGTACCTTCATCCCCCACAGATGGGTTTGCAGTCATGGAGGACTGGTGGCTGTTTACTGCTGAGCTGGAGCAGCATTGTAGCTTTGTAGCAGAAGGTAAGAGTACTTCGCCCCCTTGGATCACCATGTCTTTGGTGGAGGTAGCTTTCTCTTTTCTAGTAGCACGCGCCTCTTGATTAGTTTTGGTAGAAGCTCCCCCGACCGGTACATGAGGCGCTAACATCATCATCAGAGGGGGGCGATTGGAGGGAGACAACCCTATTTCTTCAACATCTTCGGCTTCACTACTACTTTCTCCACGTTGTCCCCGCTTCCCAGTTCAAATTTTACGTCAATCCGCCACCGTTTGCCCCTCCTCCCAAGTATTTCCTTTCACCCGCGCAATCTGCCTATCTACAGATCTGCGAGATAGAACCCTGCACAATCAATTTTCCCTCCCCTTAAATCAGCACAGTTGATCACCAAAATTTTTGTGCACATTCCCCACATCCCCCTCCTCACCCATATTAATCCCTTCACCTGGATCCATCATTTTCCATCGGTCAAACCCCTCTTCAGGCAGATCACAGTCTGCCCTACACCCCTACCAGATCAAGATCCCCTGTTGCAAAGTTTTTCATGGAGAATTAGGCCGTTGGATGGTTGTGAATTTCATGTATGTTTTAGATCTTCACGTTCTCTTCGCAACGGCACTGATTTCGTTTCGATCTGCCTCCAGATCTGAGCGCAACAAGTGTTTTAGCCGTGTCGCATAGATCTGCCCAATCACAGGACTGTGGGATAGATCTGAGGTGTAAAAACCTCATCAGCCCTTCGGCTGCGATCCAGTCACCGCTGATCTCAGGGATCAAGGAGGGACATCCCACCAATGTCCAAGCCAACTGTCCCTGCCGAAAGATGACCGAAAGCCCCCGTCCCACGTGCCGCTCTTGCTTGTTGTCCTACAAAATTGAACCATACCAATCCAGACCAGCAGCCCGCATCCGCCCGAAGAACCCCTTCGACTCGCTGCCCGTCAACCCAAGATCGGCACTCCTGGATCACTGTTGTAGCCCTTTACCTCCCTGCATGGAGTGGGCTGTAAATTCAGTGTTGTAATTATTTCTATTTACTGTACCGGGAGTTACAAGTCTTGGCCGAGATGTCTTGCCCACACCCCGAGCGTGGAGGTACATTTTCGCTCCTCTTTTATCACTTTGCTTATTTCGTATATGTTTGAATGCCGCTGCTTGCATGAGATAGGAAATCTAGCTCGATCAAATTCAACCACCGCTGTGAGAAAGTGAGCGTGATCGTCCTGTGACTCGATCTGAGCATGAGTGTGAGCTGACCACCCTTGACTCACTGTCAGTTTCTCAACCGCGTAGATCCATGCATTTCCCTCGCTTGGGACGATAGTGAGCTTGCGCTTCTTGTTGAGGACACATAATCCTCTTTGGAGCTCTTTGGTGTCCAGGAGTGGTCCGTTAAAGACACCCGAACGTTAAAAACTCAGAAAACTCCTCAGAAAATCACAGAGTATAACGCACCTTAGCCGGGGCGTCATACATTGCATGGCGGTCTGAGATCAGTCCGTCATGCCCCACGTCCTACCGACTTATTTGAAACCTCGATAGCATAGCGGCCCTCCAGCGGTCCACCGTGCAATGCATAGCGCACCCCCATGGGTCCGTTATGCGATCTGAAAAACGCGAGGGACTAGTTCACATCGAACTCCCCTCCGGTCAAGTCGGATCGGCACGAAATGAAAAGGAAAATGGTAGAAGGAGTTGAATTTCCATTCTCTCTCCTCTCTTCTCCTCT
The DNA here is from genome assembly GCA_024336825.1 of Amorphophallus titanum. NCBI lineage: Eukaryota > Viridiplantae > Streptophyta > Magnoliopsida > Alismatales > Araceae > Amorphophallus > Amorphophallus titanum. The sequence goes on from JANBPO010006859.1 coordinate 16,493,452, forward strand.
CCCCCGGGCGTGTGACCGTGGTGGAGCTAGGTGAGGTGGCGATGGCGTGGAGCTGACCTAAGGCATGATGGCGTGAGTACCAGAGTGTGGCATTGGCACGATCCCATTCATGGATTCAAAGCTGGCATGGGTTGTCCATGTGATGGTTTTCAACGAGGATTGGTTGTTTCGGCTCGCGAGATCTTCAGTGGAGGTAGGGGGATAAATACCCTACTCTTTTCCTGTGTTTTCTCGCGATTTGGAGCCAAATGGTGTGAGTTTGAGTGGGTTTTCTTTCGTTGGGGTGAAAAGTATGTGTTTGGGATGTTGCGCTAAAATCGCCGTTCCAAGTGATGGTTTTCAGTTCAAATGGTAAAAACTGAACCCCCAACTTGTCGGAATTTGTTTCCCATCAGTTTGACTGGATTTGGTCGTGATTTGGGGCCGGTAGGAGTCTGGTTACCCTCGTGAGGTGTTTTGGGTTGATTTGAGAAAATCGCCCGTTTGATCGTCGTTTTGTGGTTTGTTGGCCCCTTCCGACTTGTGGAAGGTTGCTATTGTAATTTTGGATGTATCACCGTCGTTTTGGAGACAATTGGGGCGTGGAATGGCGTTTTCCATGAATTTTAGTATTTTTCGGGTTCAGTGTGTTAATGCAATGCTCCGGGGGGGGCGCGTTTATTAACGTGCTATATCGGGTAGTCGCGTTCATCTAAGAAGATGAACAGTAGGGCAGTAAGAATCGCGGTGCTTCTGTTGGATGCGATCTCAAGAACGTGACCCAGGTAATGGCCACTGTAACGACTCGGGATCCGAATACCAGGAAAGGCCCGATGATCCGAATCTCGAATCGCCACCCACGAGTCCGAAGACTCAGAAGGGTTAAAGAGATGGTGTGGAAGTACACGAGAATCTAAAATAATTACATAATTACACAATTTATATGCATAAGCAGGAATTAGAATTAACATTAAGCAAATTACATGGTCCGCAATATAACAACAGTCCATAATACAACAGTAGTCCACAACTAGTACAGAAAGGAAAGGAAAGTACAACTACACGGGGCATATCCCAGCTCGAGCAACTAACCCTAGGCACTGGAACCACGTGGAGCCTCAGACGCACTCCTCTGAAGCCTCGCCTCACCTGAAATGCGAAAAAATGCAGGGAATGAGCCTCATAATAAAAGGCTCAGCAGGGATCACTCGGACCCCCACCTCGCAAAATGAGAAACTACAATGCAAAGCAGCTAAAGGTGAGTGCAACTAGAATAAACAAATGGAAAAGCCCTACTACATCTGACGTCGGTCTCATGGTGTGAAAATCGAGACACACGCCACGATGAAAACTAAGAGTCATCGCCTGACAAAGATAGGAGTACCACCCACTAGAAGCATAGCCGGATGCGTCCCCTGACGACTTACACTGCACCGCAGTGTCTCCCTACTCACCCCAGGTGGAAACTGAGACACACAAACAAGTAACAGTGACAAGGGTCTAGTCGGGGTCGTGCTCGTCAACACGTGTCCGAAGTCCCCAACCACGTGTGCACACACTGACTGACTGTGCTACGTCAAGCCCTCTAGCTAGTTCTTCCTCCCGGCCCGAACTCGAGCTGCCACAGTAGGAGGCCCACGGTAACCAGTCTAAAGCCGTCTCTCTTGGGTAGCCTCGCCACCACTCCCTGGTGGGACCACACGCGTGTTGGAATGCTACGACTAGTGGAGGGTCACTGAAGGAGTAGACTCTCTAACCAACGGAAACAACATCTGAACCAGACAAGGTACAAGGACCGCTCCTCGTACTGACACCGACTTACGGTGACACAAGTCGAGAACACACCATCTCCCGGGACCCCACGAAACCCTCGCACATGGCCCCCATCCGATGCCCGACTTCAGTCGGGTCACAGGTCAGCACGTAGATCGAGGTCCACTCACCCGAAATTTGAATCGGCAAGAAACAAACTTTGGTCAGACAGAACCCAAGTGGCGGTCCACTCTGGACCGTCCCAGGGTAAAAATGGTCGAACGATAGACCGCGTGGAGAAGAGATACGGTCATCCATAGGCCGCCTACTCACAGGAAAGACACAGTCTTCTGAGGGCCGTTTGAAACACATGCGGTCCCCCAGTGGGCTGCCTCAGGATGAAACGGTCCACCTGGGGACCGTCTCACCACGGACTACACGAGGAGGGTAAAACGGTTACCTTGTGACCGTTGGGGATTGAAACGGTCTCCATTGAGACTACGAGGTAGGGTTAAAAGGTCATCTCCTGACCGCCAAGCCCAAAAAACTGTTCAGCGGTAAAATGCAACGGTCAAAAAACACCCCGGGAGTCACGCTGTCTCTATGAGGAAGGTGGTCGGCCACTTGACCGCCCTACATGGGTAGCGGTCAGTCGCCTGACCACATACCCTGTCGACACCCCATGGTCGACAAGCGGTCACCCTGAGGGCCGCCATTGGTAGAAACGGTTTCTGTTAGGACCGTTTTCTTCCCAAAAAATTGAGAATGGCGAAACACGGCGGAATTCGCCATTCCACGCCCTGATCACCCCCAGGTGATGGGGAAACAAAGGGGGAAGCCTTCCCAAAGTCCCTAGGCATCGAATGGTGCCCTCAAACCATCAAATAACACGATGAAACTCTAGATCGGGCGCTTGATCCCCAAAATATGGATTTCCCTTTTCGGCACGAAATAACCCACTCTCGACCTCACTTCGGCCTAAAAATCGCAGGGAAGGTAAATATCGAGCTAAGGATCCGTCACCCTACCTGAAGGTTGCTCGAAACGCGACGGATCACCGTCGATCTTCAAAAACTCGCTTGAAAACCCTCAAACTCTCACGAGCTCTCACGAATCGCACACCGCCGCGATCTCCTCGGCGCTGCGCTGTCGCCTCTCCGCCGTCTACAGCCGGAGGGGAGCGCCACCGCAATCGTCACGCCGGAGGAGGAAGAGAAGGAGAGGAGGCGATTCTCACGGGAGAGAGAGGGGAGAAAGAAGAAGAAAAAGAAAAAGAAATGGAGTTTATATAGAAATTTTTGGGCGTTATAGGAATATAACGTGCCGCCCATGGGCTGTTATGCCCACCAAAATGATCAGAATCCACAGTTAAACACAGGATATAACGCACCTAACCACGGGCATCATCTGAATGTAACGCGGAGGGATAGGGGCGTTAAAGGCAACAGGCCTTCAACTCAATAGGCAGCAGCTATAATGCACCAGACGAGGCGTGTTAAAGGCACCCGAACTCAAAAATCCACAGAAAACTCACAGTTCACGCATGATATAACGCACCTCTATGGGTGCGCCAAATGACTATAACGCACCAGGGCAGGCGCATTATGTCACCTGGGTTTCACGACTCCGGAGTTCGAAATCGAAAGCCCCTCCCGATCGATCGAAATCGACGGGGGAGGCGGGGAAACACAAATCTAAACTATCCTACGATGCCATACCATCATTCGAAACCCACGCATGCCACTAGAATTAAAAGACGATGCCCATGGAGATGATTTCAATCATTTAAGGACTAAAAATGAACTAAAGAGGAACATGCACGAAAAATGAGGCAAAGGGCTTCGGACCACAGTGCAAGTGGTATCGGCGGTGTCCTAACGAGGTAAGGAATCCATCCCCCTACTTGGAGTACGACGAAGACGACGATACGATGCCGATCTGGTGAGAGGGTGATGCAGCACCTCCCGGCCTGACTCGACTTCACGCTCTGCGGATCGAGGGAAGATGGGCGTCAACGCGATCCTCGTGACGCGACCAATCCAACGGTACCTCCCTGGGTTCGATCAGCGGCCGTCTGGACCAAAAATCAAGAGAGGAACACAAATCGAGAATTTAGCCCAAAATCACCCAAAATAAGAATTACAGGAAAAATGATGAAGATGGTGATGGATGGCGACGCATGTGGCATCAACGGACTCCTGGCGACACGGGGAGTCTGTTCCCCTACCTCTTGTGCTGCGAAGATCGCGAATCGGTGCAGATCTAGCGACGGGGGCCACACCGTCCTTCTACTCGCACGCGTCTCCACGCTCCGCAATCATAGGGATGAAGGGTACCGACGCGATCCTCGTGTCGAGTCCATCCTGTCGGTACCTCCCACGCATCGACCGGGGTCCGTTTGGACCGCGAACTGAGTGAAAGGGGGAGAGAGGAGAGAGAACGTGTGAGGGAGAGAGAGAGGTGACATCATCAAAATCATAGTTTAATGAGTCATAGTGTATGGCATCATCAAAATCACAAGGACACAGCAGGATAGAGAGAGAGAGAGAGTTGAGAGAGAGAGGGAGAGAGCTGAGAGGTTGGTAGAGAGGGTGAGAGAGAAGAGGATAGCAAAGCAGAGAGAGAACAGAAGAAGGCCTTGGAGGCTCAGTTGTTGGAGCACTGGACTAGCCTAAGTAATGTCGAGTAGTGGCTAAGAGACAGCGAGGAGCGCTATCAGAGAGCACGTGAGTGTGAGTTCTTTATTAGCATTTTTTTTGTTACCTCCTCAGAGCAGCAGTGCAATGTGGAGATTGAGAGGGGGATGCGGGGGAATAGGAGTACCGCCTCGCATGATCTGATGAGGCCTCCCAGTGATCCTCGCGTGGAGGGTAGTGAGAGGAGAGATGCTAAGAGCGGTGGTGAGACTTAGAGTGACATGATGTACCCACTCTCGATTATAGAAAGTTTTGGTAGGATGAAAAGAATGTTCAGTCACTTCTTCTTTGCTTCTTCCTTGCTTTCAGTGTTCTTTCCCTACATATGTTGCTTAGACAAATAAGTTAGCCTTTCTGCTTAAACTTTGCCCCTTGCTTGATAAGCAAATAGCTATCTTGAACTCAATCCGAATAAACGGGTCAAGAGGCTAAACCTTTATTAACGAAGGCAACTTGAGAGAATGATGATGATGCAACACGCAATCAAGCAAATGCAAATAGGAAATTAAAGGTGTAACATAAGAGGTGCGACATGTAGATGTTTTTTTTTGTTTTTTTTATGTTTTGGTCTCGAGTTTTGCCCTGATTCGACCTTCGGTACTGTGATTTGTGCTGCCAGGCTTGCTTTAGAGCCACATGGGGCTTCTTCATCGAGTGGTCTATCCCTCGAAGCATTTTCGCCTTGACTGGACGTCTTTATGGCCATTTATGGACTGTTCTGACATTTCATATGTGTTTAGCAGACTTCCCAAGTTTTCTGCCGATATCGCATTCGACACTACATATCATGCTTTTGGGCTTGCTTTGCGCTTGTATAAACCATCTTCATTGAGTGGGTAACCACTGGGAAAGTTTTCATCCCTACGGGATAGCTTTTCGATCACTTACGGACCACTACGGCACTCCAGGCGCCCTGATCGGGTCACGGGCCTCCTCCCCTCTGCCTAGTGCCCGTAGGAACACATAAGTCCAAACCTGCATCATAGCATCACGTCAGCATTTAGGAAGCATATAGAAGTCACATGATCAAAAACTAGGGTAAGAGTCATACCTGGAGTAAGGGGGAGAAGCCCCTGAGCATGGTCCGACGGGCCATCGAACTCAGTGTGTAGAACAAGAAGGCGAGGACTGCCGCTCCCCACGCGTAGTCACCCAAGTGGTCGAGCTCCTCAAGGAAGGGGAGGAAACGGCAGCTCATCGCATCCGCCCGTGTGGAGAAGAGGAGCCGTCCAAACATCAACATCAGAAAATGTCGTAGCACCCGATCGACCTCTGCTCCCAGCTGTGTAGCTACCCTCGGTCCGGCCAGGTCCACCAAGCGCTACAAGTGCTGCTCCGGCTACTCCCCGACCTCTATCCCCGCTCGCTGTAGCCCCAGGCTGTCCTGTAGACTCACCCGAGGAAGGAGGGTCAACTACCTCTCGGGGCGCCGTAGCTCTAGGCCCAGTAGCTCCTGAGCCATCTCCCGGTAGTCAGGATAGGTGGTCCCGCTAACCGACAGCCCGTGCACTCAAAGGCTAGTGAGCCTGGCCACATCCTCCAGCGTGGGGACCATATACCCCCACGGGAAGAGGAAGGTCTGACTCACTGGATCCCAGTGGTCATGTAGAGCATAGAGCAGAGGTGTGTCAAATCGACACACCTCAATACTCAGAAACAGGGTGAACCCCATGGCGGTCAATCGCTCTTGCTAAAAGTCCGACAGTGCCAAATACACTGCACGGACCTGCAGCCAAGAGATGCGGGTCCTGCACTTTCTCTGCATTATTCATCCATTTTTAGGCATATAATAAATTAATTCAAGCATTCACAAAATAAAGGAAGAGAACGAAAAGATTCATTTTTCTACAAGATGGGCGGTCCTCATAGGACCACACATCATCACGTGCGGCCAGAGTTAGGCCGCTCGTGATCCCCATGTCATTAGGGTTGGTGCAGCCGCTCCGGGGCCGCAGGTGGTTTGTAAGGCCTTATCTAGGCCGCATGTTCTTTGTGCGGCACACTAGCTGTCACGCCCCGAACAAAGGCGGAATTATCGGGGCGTACGGTTAGAGGCACGCTAGAATGAATTTAGTAAAGTACTAAGAAACTAAATCAAATTGACACAGTTTGGGGAATACACAGAAGAAAGAACAAAATAAAAGAAAATATAGTCAGGCGGGAGAAGGAGCAATGACGCTATTTCTCCCCCCTTCCCTCACTTCTCTTCTCCCTTTTCCCTCCCTTTCTGAATTCGGGCTCAGAGGACTTCTTCAAACCTCACTTGGGTTCTCTTTCTCTCTTTTGTTGCTCTTTTTTCTTCTTCTGCCTTCTCTTTTGCCCCCTTGTTTGTTCGCTCTTCTCTTCTCTGTTCTCTCTTTCACCCCCTTCTTCTATTTGGCCTCTCTTTGTTCTCTTCTTCAGTCCCTTCTTCTATTTGGCTTTTTTTCTTCCTTATCCCCTTCGCCTCCCCTCCCTTTATATAGGGAAGAGGGAGCTAGTGTGGGGCCCTACTGAGTGGCCGGATAGAGTGATGCCGCCGGATGAGGCTCAACAAAGCCGTCGTATGAAGCTGTTGATGAAGATGCTGGTGCTGTTGCCATCGAATGGGGAGATGTCGGATCATCTTGCCGCCGCCAGATGGAGGTGCCTACCGGATGGCCCCTATAGCCCATCAGAAATTACCTACAATTGGGGTCATCTAGTGCCACCAGATGGCAGTGACTACCAGATGGAACTACATAGAGCTACCGGATGGGGGCGTGAAGCTCTGTCGGATGAAGAAGCAAAGACCATCGGATCGTTAGGGAGCTGCCAGATAGGGCTGGTGCTGCCAGATCAAATTTCCTGCCTGATGGGGCCCTTAATAAGCTGTCAGATGGAGGTTGTCACCGGTTTAGCATATAGCTTTCGAATGGGTTTCGCGATATGAGCTTCTCAGAAGGGCTTGGGCCGCTTGATGAGCAAGGGTTGTCATTTGTGGCTGGGAGCTACTTGTTGTGTCCCTACAGTTTTGATGTTGTCTAACACCATGAGTCATTGTCACTCGACGATTTTGATGCTGCCTAACACCATGAGCCATTGACTTTCTAATGATACTTAGATATTCTCATTGCAGATCAAGTAAAAGACTCAAATGAATGTAAGACTCACAGTATGTGCTGTTGACCCTAGATGCACGTATCGACAAGAAGGGGGGGTTGAATTGTCCCCGCCAAACGAGATGGCAATTTTAAAGTTCAATGCAGTGGATTAAAATTTAACTAAGCTAGATAAATCAAGTAATTCATATATTTCAAATTCCAAGTCAGGTGATATCAAGTCAAGTCATGAGATATTGGCTATTTCACTCAAGCAAGTAAATACCCGTTCCAGGCCACGCAAGTCATGTCACGTATGTATCGAGTCAAGCACTTTTATAAATTGTGGAATGTCATAAATCAAGCTAGTCATGCACTTCGGTGCAATGCCACACCGTGATCATTCAACTCCCATGGGCACAAGTACTTTCAGGTGCTCCTCCTAGGACCAGATTGGGCCCTATATGCACAGACATTAGGTCATGTATATATTTAGACATCCACTATAGTTTGATAGCCAATAGAGTTCCAAAGGAATAAGTCTTTGTAGGATAATAGGGTAGATTCTCATAATTTGGATTTCAAGGACAGAAACTTATGTAGGGATGACTTATGTAAAAATCTGAGACATATACAGAAATCTGGAAAAAATGGCGTCCAATAGGGTCACTGCCAATTCATAATTCGTGTCCACCATTATGGTCGCTCATTTTAAGAAACAGGTTTAAGCACAAAGAATTGGCGCCCATGTACTCGGCTGCCCACTCAAATTGACATCTACCTGTCTAGACGCAAATTACAAACAGAGACAAATTCTCAGCCAGAGCCCAGAAACAGCACTCCGTGAGGGCTAGATAGTCATGTTTCTTCAGAGGGACATGACTGTGACTCAGTGTATAGGGTTTTTAGGGTACAACCTGCTCAACTATCTTGAGGGAATCTAAGGCTAGCGTAGACTTACGGAGGTCTTAATGATGAAATCATCACTCTGAAGGAAGGAATATCCCGCGGAGGGCTCAAACATCACCAAGAATTGAGGGGTATGCGATATAAACCAAAATAGGGACTCCATCTACGGATGTGAGATGAGAGTGCCAATAAACCCACAGTTAAGGGTTAAAACACTGCAAAAATATGTAACGGAGAATTGGCATCCTTTCTGACAGGCGCTAATTGAATTGGCGTTTGTCATGAAAGTCGCTCATTTATTATTTTTATTATTTTCATCAAAAATTGGCATCTTTTATGGAAGGCGCCCAATTAATATTTATCTAAAATTCAAAATACGTTAACAGAAATTCACGTCCAGTATAGCAGGCGCTTATTCATATATAAGCGTCAATCTTCTATGCTTGGTGCCGATAATTCTTCTATCAAGACCGACCTCGAGTTGGAGGCCGTAGTAGCTGACGCCAGGCGAGACAGAGCGTCTGCTCGGGCGTTCTCCTCTCGCGGGATGTGGACCGCCACATAGTGGGAGAACTCCCCTTCCGCAGCCTTGGCTTGCTCCAAGTACTTAATCATGGAGGACTCACGCGCTTCAAATTCTCCCTTTACTTGGTTGGCTTTGAGCATGGAATCACTGTATGCGCGCACGCTGGTCGCCCCCAAGTATTTCGCCATGCGTAGTCCTGAGAGGAGTGCCTCGTACTCGGCTACGTTGTTTGGGGTCGGGAAGTTGAATCGTAAGGCATACTGCAACTCGAGCCCTTCCGATGAGAGCAGGACCAGCCCTGCTCCACTCCCCGCGGCACAGGACGATCTGTCAACGTATAACTCCCATGTGGGCTCGGAGGATTGCTCAGGTGAATCCTCGGCGGGTATGGTGAACTCGGCTAGGAAGTCGGCGAGAGCCTAGGCCTTGATCGTGGTCCTCGGACGAAACTTGACGTCGAATTCTCCCAGCTCGATAGCCCATTTGATCAGTCTTCTCGAGGCATCAGGGTTCTGGAGGATTTATCGTAGTGGTTGGTCGGTGAGGACGACGACCGGGTTAGCCAGGAAATATGGTCGCAATTTACGAGCGGCCGTAATGAGTGCAAGGGTGAACTCAGTCCGCGAATACCGAAATTCCGGTCCTTGTAGTGCTCGACTAACATACTAGACATGCTTCATAATCCTTGCCTCTTCTCGTGTGAGGACGGCACTCATTGTGCTCGGCGTCACAGATAGATACAGGAGTAATTCTTCTCCCTTTTGTGATTTGGTGAGGACGGGAGGGGATGCCAGGTAGCGTTTTAACTCTTCGAACGCCTGCTCGCACTCCTGGTCCCAGTCGATCTGCCCTTTCTTCTCCGATGCTTGATTGGCTTGCTTGATCAGCCAGAAGAAGGGGAGGCATCGTTCGACGGCTCGGGATAAGAATCGAGCCAAGGCGGCGACGCGACCGACGAGGCACTACACGTCCCTCACTCGCCCTGGCCGCTGCATCTCCAGCACTGCTCGGATTTGGTCAGGGTTGGTGTAGTGACCCAAAATTTTTAAATTTATTTTTAAATTTATTTACGCGCCTGCGAATTCTAATTTCTAATGCAATCCCTCAACAATCCCACTAACCCTTCGGGGGCCTCATCAGCCTCCTGAGTGGCGTCCCCAGTTCATGGTAGCGATAGTTCGGTACTTATATCAGGTTATCGATGCCATGGGCTCTGGGTCGTTACATCGACGGTACGAGGACATACAATGACCCAACAGAGAGAAATAGTGAGTTTAGTGAATAGTGATAGTTATAAACAAATAATGAAAAGGGTGATAACTTCTGCCGATTCACTTAATGCCAAGTGCCGGATCACTCAAGATGAGTGTGCCAGATCACTCAACTTGAGTGTGCCGGTTCGCATATGTAGGAAATAGAGTATCGTAATACTCTATGTAAATCTTGTTTTGAAGAGCCATAAAAGGAGAGGAGTGTGCAGGCTTTAAGGCCTAGATTTTTTGAAACTCTTCCTCCCTACTGGTGGATTGCAGAGAGGGAACGAGGGGATTAATGGCACGCCAAATCATTCTCTATAGCCACGTCGGATCACGGGAGAAGAAGCACATCGGATTGCGTGAAATCAAAATAGAGCACCGTAATAGCTCATGGAAACTGCATTGTGAGGGGGCCAACAGGGAGGACGACCACGTGGGCTACTAAGGCCTGACCTTTGGCAAGTTTCTCCCTTCGCGGATAGGCTATAGAGGGGGAGAAAAGGGGATCAAAGGCCTACGGGTTTATGTGGTGAAACCACACCAGTTCATGTAAATAGGAGTAGAAAAACGTGAGCTCTTCATTGATCACAACACGAGGGGGAAACCCACAAGTGCAAAGATTGCCTATATTGCAGAACTGGGCTACTGGGCACCCCTCCCCTGCCTCTAATGAAGGGTAGAGTCAGAGACAGGAGCCTAATATGCCCCCCGCAAGGGGCTCACGATGGGAGGAATAGATCGGTGAGAAAACACGACATTCATTACATGTCAAGGGGGAACAGAAGAGAGCTTCAAGCATCCAGCATCCTATGCCCCTATTCATCTTTTTGAGCAAACTCTGAGTGCTACCACCTAGGAAGGTACTATTGGGATCACATAGATGAACCAGAAACCATCGGTGGAGGAAGGGGAAGAGACATTCATTGCATAAAAATAAACACAGAAGGGAACTAAACACCCTGGAATAGGGCCAGTTATTTAAAACAAGCACTTGAAGGACACAGTGATTTATGCAGTGTCATCATCATCAAAACAATAGGAAGCACAACACCCTCAACCCTTCAAATTCTTTATAAAATCACCCCTTGGAAGCTCAAGGGGCATGCATGCATACACGATAGATAACATACACAGGCTCAAGCATCCAAGGCTTCCAGCACTCCAGCAAACACGAGGAGTAAAGCACGTTGGTTGGTTTGTTGTTCGGCTTAGCATACGCCGAGGGTATGTCAAATGACCACCTCTCACATGGCGTCTAGCCGTTTCGCTCAAGTCTTTCCACTCGCGTATGGGGCATTATGATAACGGCGACAACACCCGCACTTCAGGTTCGCCCACATATGGCACGTTATGATAATGACACAGACACCATCATGTCGGACTTGCTCCTGCCATGGGAACATGTGCCTATCGCTCTCCCTGAGCCGGCCATTGACGATCCAAGATAGCTGGACCCTGGCCTGGAAGTAACATTCCCAGAACCGGATCTAACTTCCCAACATGCCGACACTTGCCCTTTGGGGCCAATACCCGTCTGCTCACCTCGAGCCCCATCTGGCCTCCCCCAGGTGCCAGCCAGTGTCAGCCCCTACCATCCAGTCTAGCCCTCCTCCGGCAGTTCTGCCACTCCTGTAGCTCCTCGTGGAGACCCTCTATAACAATATGCGGACAACCGCTTTATCCTACATTGACCCAGTGACTGACACACTGTCAAAATTGTCCCGTGACTTGCACCAGATGTACTCAGGCCTTCAGTGCCTACCTGTAAAGCCTTTGTGGCATCTATAAGGAAATAATAACTAGAAAAATTGATCTTTCACATGTACCTACACTTGTGATCCTCTATAGCCTTCACACCGTCCAATATGCAACCAGTCTTCCAGAGTCTAATCGGGCCAACCCTACTAGTCGAGTGTGATGGTCGCCCTATAGCTGCAATGCACATCTAGTCCTCTACCCATGGCTTTAAAAATATTTCGGTGCTCCTTCAGCAAACAACAAAGGTGTTCGGATTCAATCTGATGTAAAATAAAGATCAGCTGCTTGCGATCAGTGTGGAAAGACATCTTGTACACGGATATCCACAATTGTCTACACTCATACCAGTGAAACCTCTTTCTCTCCACGTGTTGTCATACTTTTGCCCAAATTCTATTGAGGATTTTATTCATTCTATGCATTAGATCATAGTCTATCAGAGTTCGCCGACTGTCGGGCTTGGGTTCAGGTAACGGTCGCACTAGGGACTGCCACCTGAGGTCGCGGTCGCCCGACAGACTGCTACCTCCTTTGGTTGAAAAAAAAAGAGAAATATATATATATATAATATGATGGTAGTGGTCGTCAGAAGACCATCTATTCCATATGGCGGCCTCCTTCTGACCGCCTTCTGCTCCTGTTATAGTAAAAGTCTAGTTGTTTTTCTGATGTGTTACACCCCGCTATTCCCTGTTAGACAGCATGTATTAGGGTTAACTATGTCATGCAACTCACTATTAATTAGGGTTTTTGGAATAGTTAATCTAAATTTAATTGTTCCTCATGGTTATCCCTCATGATTGTCATCATCTTGCCATCCTATGATTGAAAAGAGAGTAAAATAACATGTTTAATTAATTGATTAGTTCGTAAATTCTATCTCTGCTATGTATAGTTTAGAACCTGTTTGAAGGTTGTGCCACTCCGGTGGTGTCGATTGGACCGATCACACTCATTTTTTGCATGTTTTGGTCCTTAATTCTTGAGCATCGAATGCCGCTCTGTTGGATACTCCTTCGGTCGAACTAGGTGTTCATGTTTCAAGGCCTCCGTAAGACCCCGCGAGCATGGGAATCCCACTAGGACGTCGGGCAGGTTGTACCCTAGACCCCGAAACCAATGACTCGATCGGGATTTCGTTTGGGGTAGTCCAGGTTGTGACCGTTCTGCCCAGTCTCGACTAGATAGCGGCCTTTACTGGACCGCTACCTTCAGGTAGCGGCCAGGCCATGACCATCTTTTGTCTTCTAATCTGGCCTGTGGGCCAGTCCTATCTAGTCTTTCACCCTTGTTCTAGGTCGACTCCGCCCTGTTTAGGTCAACCTGAGTTGCCTCAATTGACCACGGTAGTGTAGACTGGACCCTATTTCAGTCTAGCCATACCATAGGTCGACTAGGGACCTTTATTAGTCATTAAATCTTGCTGGCTGAACCCTGTCGTGTGTTAGCGGTTCTATTTAGTACATAAATGCAAAAATAAATGTGGATGCATGGGCTCGATTCCCATCAATTCTCCCCGGGTGGGAGAAACTCGACACTCGGCCGAAACCGAGTCCGAAACCGAAACCGCCAACCTTGCATAGGCCAGACCCAGTGGGACAAAACAAGGGTGGATTTGACAGCCGAAAGTCGATAGGTGAGATGGGTTGGCAGCCCGAGAGGGCATACTGAGGCCAATCCCTAGAAGGTAAAATGAGCCGAAGGGCATTGGGGGTTGGCAGCCCGAAAGGGCATGTTGAGGTCAAATCCGGAAGGGCCAAAGAGGGTGGATTTGACAGCCCTGGTGGGACGTAAGAGTCAAAACTCGAGAGCTGATAGGCAAAGATGGGTTGGCAGCCTGAGGGGGCATACTGAGGCCAGGCCCTGAAGGGGCAAAGGGGGTGGATTTGACAGCCCTAGTAGGACGTAAGAGTCAAACCCGAGAGCCAATAGGCAAAGAGATAGGTTGGCTTCCCGAAAGGGATATGCAGCGATCGAACCCGGTGGGACAAAAGAGGGTGGGTTTGACAGCCCTAGTGGGGCGTGATAGTCAAACCCGAGAGCCGATAGGCAAATGATGGGTTGGCAACCCAAGAGGGATGTGCATAGGCCAGACCCAAAGGAAAGGAATGGTGGATTTGATAGCCCTAGTGGGACGTGAGAGTCAAACCCGAGAGCCAATAAGCAAAGGATGAGTTGGCAGCCCGAGAGGGACGTGCATAGGCCAGACCCAGAAGGATCAAAGAAGATGGATTTGACAGCCCTAGTGGGACGTGAGAATCAAACTCGAGAGCCGATAGGCAAATGATGGGTTGGCAGCCCGAGAGGACATATTGAGGCAAGACCCAGAAGGGTCAAAGAGGGTGGATTTGACAGCCCTAGTGGGACGTGAGGGTCAAACCTGAGAGCCGATAGGCAAAGGATGGGTTAGTAGCCCGAGAGGGACGTGCATAGGTCAGCCTCAAAGGAAAGAAATGGTGGATTTGACAGCCCTAGTGGGATGTGAAAGTCAAACCCGAAAGCCAATGGGCAAGAGGTGGGTTGGCAGCCCGAGAGGGGCGTACATAGGCCAGACCCAAAAGAAAGAAAGTGTGGATTTGACAGTCCTGGTGGGACGTGAGAGTCAAACCCGAAAGCCGATAGGCGGGATGGGTTGGCAGCCCAAGAGAGCATACTGAGGCCAATCCCTAGAAGGTAAATGAGCCGAAGGGCATGATCTGGACCGTTTCTTTTCTATTGCAGTGTATGTTATTCTCACCCTTGTGTGTATGTAGTTTGACTCATTTCAGAGGAGACCCGGCACTTTAGGGAGCTGTTAATAAAAGCTCAGAAGTCGTCATACTTTGGGATTCCCGAGCCAGCCCCAACCACAACACCATTGCCTCCTTGTGATTCGCGAAAATGAACCAGGTCCCAAGTGAGAGAGACTGTCAGCAAGGCCAAAGAGGTGATCACCTGGGTGACACGGGCTCACTGGAGGAAGGCCGCGGAGTAGGACCCAATGATTATTCCTCCACCGGTAGTATCATTTGAGGAATTTAAGACTTCCCATGTATAGAGGCCTGTGACAGAAAGTACATTCTTCCTTCTTCTACAACCCATTTCTGCTCTGGCTATGCCGACTAATAATTATTCTTTGCAGTTGCTGCCACTCCTGCTGTAGTGATTGCGCAGGAGGCTGCCGCCCCTGCGACAGCTGAAGACAAAGGAGAGGGCGCGCCCGTGGCTCTTGTTAAGGGGGATCTACCTTCTCCAATGCCCAGCCATGAGATGGGAGGTAATCTATGGTTCATTTAGAGGTTCCTCATAGCCCATCATGTCTTCAACTTCTGGGTACGTTCCTCTTTTTGAGCTTCAGTTGATGTCCGAGTGCCTTCGCCGCCTGTTGTCGGGGCTATCGAAGAAACCTTTGTTGCAGACAAAACTGTTCTAGGGAGTGAGCCTACTCCCAGAATCCATTCAACTGACGTTCCTACCATAGAAATGGCTGAGCAAGTCCCTGTCGAGGGAGATGTCCCTATGGCAGGTCATGAGATTGGGGAGGCACCCGCTCCGAGGGAGGAGTGTGAGGCAATGGTAGAGAGCTCTTCTTCATCAGAGTAGGTCGACTACGGTGATAACTCCAGTGATGAGGAGTTTCCCCCCGTGGAGACAGAGACTGAAGATGCTGGAGCGTCATCGACATATGAGAGTGACTATACTACCTTCAACCCACCCCGGCTGGCATGGAGTAGCTTCATGCCGCCTGACCCCTTTATAGGGGAAGGGGCCGGGTTGTCGGAGACAATAGCCTCCGCCGCTGGGGCTCTGAGTTTGGTGCCAGTAGAGGTAAGAGATCCCCTATCAGCTTCGCCTTATGGCTTCTCCCATTGGTCCTTACATTAGATGCCTAAAGCATGCTGTACTCCTTGATTTCTTTGCATGCTTCCACCATGTAGGCCGAGGTGATCTTGCCAACCATAACTGTAAAGATACCTCTCCCACCTTTGGGTGCAGACCAGCCAACATTCCCGCCAATTTTGTGGCCTATAGCTCTGCGATACCCTAAGGACTATGTTTTAGCAGTGGGCTTGGAGGCCCCAGGGACAATCATAGGAGCTGTTGAGCCAACTAAAGGTTTGGAACCCCAACCACCTACTGCCGGCAAAGAGTTGCTTCCGATAGAAAGGAGTCTTCCTGAGATAGAAGCGGGAGAGATAGTTGAGGAAGTGACTGGGGCTTCCATTTCTTTGGCCCTCGTTACAGAGTCGACGTCCGTAGGAGCTGACCAAATGTGCCATGAAGAGGAGATATCCTCTATTGTTGAGACCCAGGGTGTTGCTCCACTTTCAAAAGTCGGGAGAGAAGTTGTTGTCATCGGGGCTCTTTCCACTAAACTAGCATCCGAGGTTGGTTCTAGTGTGGGTGGTCTGTGGGATATGTCGTCGTCCTCCTCCGAGCCGAGCGATGATATCTGGGCGGCAGTTGACAGTTGGGTAGAATTCTGACTTCCTAATACGCCATCGCTGGGTTTGCAGTCGTCAAGCGATCTGCTGTGGCAGTATCTGGAGACATTGCAGCAGACCATGGCAACTCACCCAGATCTGACTTATGTGTAGCTAAGGGGGCTGGTAGAGCACCTCTCCTGCTCACTGCTAGCTTTTGGCTACCGCATGGAGGATTGGATGCAGCGAGTAATCCTTCTCTTAAAGCATGTGAACAGGAGAAAGTTCCTCGGCCAAGGTGTAGCTGATCAGCTGACGGCCATCAAGTTCGAGTGGGTGGAAAGCCGAACCACTCTTGTGTCCTTGAGAGGAACTGCCCAGAGATGTGGGACGCTATCAATGTCTCTTCCCTGCACTACACTTCTTTACTAGATAGGATAGCTGAGCTTCGTGCTGAAATCTCCTGTGCTGAAATATAGCTGGAGCTGGCAAGTAGCAGGTGGTCCAGAGCATAGAAGAGATAGAGTTGGCTGAGGGACAGGCTGCCTCCCTTGAGGAGAATTTAACGTAATTGGAAGCCACAGAGTCTCCCCTGCAAGAGCTCGTTCGTCACCCCTCCTTGGGGATTTTAGATTTTGAGGACATATTCCGACGCTCGCTGCAGTAGTTTATTTGTTCTCTTCCTTTTTGGTAGACTTTCATGTATCCCGGGGAATACCCCGAGTATCATGTATCATGCTCCCTTTTATGCAAATGAGATATTTTTATCATCCGTTCAGCATGTTTGTCGCCAAATCACGGCTCCATTCTCTTTCTTCTTTTAGCTGGTTTGTTTAGCCCGGATACACGAGTGGCTAATGCAGGAGAGCGCTCACACCTTCAGCGAAGGTATGAGGAGTTCATTCCATCATGGTGCAACTATTCCCAGGGCCTAACTTTAGCTAGAAATGGGGTGAATGCCTAGGGGTAAAGGCGTAGTGACTACTAGGGCCAAAGGGTAAAGTTGGAGAGTTCGTTTGCAGACCTCGTCGATGGTGACAAAGTTTGTAAATAACATTCCCGTCGATGAGCTTGAATGCCAAAGATAAGGAGTATGTTCATTCCTTGGCAGGGGCGAAAGGCCCGAGTCAGGGGTAGGCTCATTGATTTCTGTGAATAATGAAGAAAATCGAGGGTGAGTTTATTCATTGACATGGGTTAAATGTCGAAGCAAGAGGTTTGTTTATCGATGGGGATGGAAGGTCCGAGCTGATGATTTATTTATCGATTTAACCGAGGGTGATGGAAATTACCAATGGTTTTGTTCATCGGCATGGGTAGATGCCGAAGCAAGAATTCGTTTATCGACGGGGACGAAAGGTCCGAGCCAATGGTTCATTGATTGACTTCGCCAATGATGCCGAAAATCGATGGTAGGATTTGTTCATCGGCATAGGTTAAATGCCGAAACAAGAAGGGCTCGTTACAGCATAGGCGTAAGGCTCATGCTGGTGGGACGTGACTTGCCGGTCGCACGCAGGAATTCTCGTGGGACCTGAATAGTGAATGAGATAGTTGATTCCATCATGGTTTCATTCATTCATTTTTTTATTCATCATTTTTTGATCACATTACCGACCTAAGTGCCCTTTCAGGTTTTCGCCAAAGCTGGCCCTCTCTTACTTTTTCCCATGCAGTTTGCATGACGGATTTCTCCCCATGCGTTATGTTTAAGATAACGCTCAGGTGCAGATCCACCATAGTTCATTGACCGATGCTTTGACTGGGTACGGCGGTTGGTATAACGCGCCTCACCCCATGCGTTTTGTGGATATAACAGATGGGTTGTGGTCCGTTATGTGCCCTTGGTCTATAGTTATGTGTTTCTGTGTCTGTTGGGTATAACGCACCTGCCCTTGTGCATTATACTAGTATGACGTGCCTGTTGAGGTCCGTTATACTTCGTGTTGGTCTGTCGGGCATAACGCACATGTCCTGGTGCGTTATGTTGATATAATGCCCCTATGTAGGCGCGTTATATTGTCTGTGCGTGATTTTAGGTTTGGTTGGCATAACGCGCCTCCGGTGGTGCGTTATGTGTGTATAGCGCCCCTATGCTAGTGCGTTATAGTCCAATTGGCCATATCGACCGTCTGCTTATTCTGTGTCGTGTGTCCATCTGTCTTAGGTCCTTGTTTAGGGCGGTGTCTGTTTGTCGGTGGTTATCTAGATTGGTCGGTTAGGTGACTAGTTGTGGTCTTTTCCTAGACTACGACAGTACCCTAATGACTCAATCTCGAAGCTACCATTGTCCTTATCACTGGTTGCATAGCAGTTGTCTCTTGACTGTTGGGCTTCCCCTAGCAGTTGACTGACAGGTTGCGTTGCCCAGAGTGTTGTCATCCTCCGCCGCTCTTGTTCTGGTCGTTTCTGCTTGCTTGTGCTGCAGTGGCGGTGGATGTGTTAATGCATTAGCGTCTGAGTCTATCAGTGTCGTGTCTGGTTACCGTCAGCCCAGGTTCACCTAATGGTTGACAGGAAGCCTTGTCATATCTCGACGGCCTTGTCCAATTTGAGACATTAGTTCTGGATGCTTCGAGGTACCGTTTCACCTCGGTTAGCGTATCCAGGTGTGCTGAGGGTTCTCAGTGTCCCCTCAGGCCTCCGTGTTTTGGTTCTTGTGGAGCGTTATTTTCCCTGGCTTAGGATTAGACCGATTGGTGGCTCTATTCCGCTGTGTGCGACGATCCCGACTCAGAGTCGTAGGACTCAGGGGCCATTGTAGTTGTATGTCTAGTTTGCCTTGCCCTGAGTAGTCGACAGTTTCCTATACTGCCGTGGTGCATAGTACGACCCATGGGCGAGGTGGCAACCGCGGGAGGCTGCTGAGACGCGTGGTGGAGCGAGGAATGGCATGGTTTGGGCGCGATCCCAAACGACGGATTCGAAGTTAGCGGTTCGATTCGCGATGGCATTTCGGGGCGGATTAGTCGCCCATGGTGCTCGGTTTCATCGGTGGAGGTAGGGAGATGGACCCCCTCCGCGTTCTGCACGTTTTCCCTGTAGTTTTGCGTAGTTTGGTGGCCGATCGGGGGAGATCAGGCCAGTTTAGCGTAAAGCGTAATTTTTGGGATTTGTAGGGTTTGCCAAAAAATGGCAGCCATTCGTGATATAGTTAGTGTCAAAACAACCACTGGGATGTCTGGATCCCACTCACGTAGATTTCGTGTCGATTGGTCAACATTTGGGGCCGGTAGGAGTCCGGGAACCCCGGTGATGTGTTTTGGGTCAATTCGTCGAAATCACCCCGATCTCGGGATTTAATGCGTTTCGTTGGATGCATGTTGTGTTGTTGGACTCCCAGAGTGATTTCCCGTCGATTAGGTGTATTTCCCCTGCGCTACGGTGTGCATGGGGCGTGGAACGGGCCGATTCAGTCGTTTCACCATTTTGATCGTCGGATGGCTTTAACAGTCCTACCAGAGGACGTTATGTGCATAACGGTCCCCTGATAGACCGTTATGTATCGTTCGTTGTTTTTAGTCTTCTGAGGTCTTGGAGCATAATGGACCAAGACTGGTCTGTTATGTGAGCATAACGCGCCTGGACAGCATAACGCACTTGTCCAGGCGCGTTATGGTCGGGTTGTTTTCGAGGCCGACTGCTATTGTCAGCCCTCAACGATCATGTTCACCTCGAAGATCGTGTCAATCAGTTAGCATAATAGACTCCTCCCCGTGCATTATGGTCAATATAACACCTAGGTGCAAATCCGTTATGGTCTATTGACCGATGGTTGACTGGGTATGGCAGTTGATATAACGCGCCTCACCCTGTGCATTTTGTTGCTATGGCAGATTAGCCTTGGTCCGTTATATGCCTTTTGTCCTCGTTGGCGTTTTGAAGTCTGTTGGGTATAACGCACCTACCCTTGCACGTTATACTAGTATAACGTGCCTATTGTGGTCCGTTATACTTCGTTTTGTTAGTGTTTTGGTCTGTTGGACATAACGCCGTCTTGCAAGTCAGCAGGCGTTTTAGCATGAGGCCCATCCCTCCTGGCCGGTCGGATGGGGTGGAGGATTGAGTTCCCTGGCTCGAGATCTAGAAGCTTTTGCGGTTCATCTCCGACCGTTTAACAGAGAAAGTAGTCTTCCTCAGACCGTCTCTCTTCTGCTCGCGGCCGATTGAAGACTGTCCAAGTTCCACACCCAGGCCTTCGTCCCGTGCTCTGTTTCAGTGCTGGTAGCGGCCTATCGTCTGACCATCTTCACCGTTCAGCGGTCGTCAGGAGACCGTCTACTTCCTACACTAGCGCTGCTTTGTTTGGTGAATGTCTCCATTTCATTTTCCAAGGTACGTAGTGCGCCTCTCTTCGCACTAGTCATCTTGGTGGCGATCACGATCTGAGAGGGTGTGTGGGTGGTTGATTTCATTGTGACTATTTGCTCCCTTCATGCTCTATTCAGCGCATCCACTCACTCACACACCCCCACACACCTTTCTTTAGAACCAGAGAGAGGAAAAAAGGTATCTACATCCTATTTTTTGGCGATCACGGTGGGACACCTTGTGCCCATCATGCTTCTGACATTGTTGACCTGCTCTTTTGTATTTGTTTGAGTCAGTTTTTAGTCTCCTCAGATTTGCCGTTTCATTTTCTGTCATTTACTGTTCCCTAAGTTGGTTGCGATCCTCTGTGTGTCATTTCTGGTATCCAGCGGCCGGTCGATAGACCGCCTTGTTCTGCCTCAGGTACGTCCATCTCCCTTGGTTCCTGTCGTTCATGTTTCTGTAAGTCTATTACTTGTTGCGGTCCTTTGTAGGCCGTTTCTGGTATCCAGTTGCCGGTCGATAGACCGTTTTGTTCTGCCTCAGGTACGTTCATTCCCGTTAGTTCTTGTCGTGTGTGTTTCTGTGAGTCTGTTACTTGCTGCGGTCCTGTCAGGGCCATTTTATCCGGGCGACGGTCATTTAATAGACCGCTTCTTCCACTCAGGTATGCGTTGGTGATTCCTGTTACTGTCTAGTTTGTTCTATGTCTTGTTATTTACTGCTCCCTGGCACACTACGATCTTCCCAAGATTGTTTTGCTCCCTGTGTGGTCTGCCATCAGACCGCTATTTCACTACAGTGCACCCCGAGATTCATACTTGTGTTCTATTTTCCATCATTCATCCAGGATTTGATATTACACGCATGTTTCTTATGGGTTTCCCTTGTTGTTTGGCTTTGTTTTGCAGGAGAGCAAAAGCATGACGTGAGGCCCTCATCTTCTGGACGGCTAGAAGGTGAGGAGGTGACATCCACATCGGCCCCTACTTTTCGTTTCCCAAGCGCAATCACGTTGTAGTAGCCACCTTTGGCCGTGTCTTATCTCTTCATCTTTCCAAGGTACGTAGTAGGTTTTCATTCATTACAACATCTTTTTCCTACTGTCAACCCTTGGTGGTGATCATGGTCTATTTTCTATCTCTTATCGCCCCTTTTCTTTCTTGTTATTTCACGCCTATATGCATGCATGTTCATGTGTTCGGGCAGGGTAGATATAAATCATCTATAGTGATCTCCATTTCTATTATTTTCATTTCTATCAAACTCACGGAGAGTAACATCCCGCTATAGTTTTGCATTGTACCTTCTCCGTTATGTGTGTTTCACCGTCCCAACCCCATAGAGACAATCCTCTTCGGGAGTCTTTCTCCGTGTTTCCACAAACTGCATGTGTTTTCCCCATCTTATCCTTTCACGTGATGTTGTTTACATCTCTTGGCGATCACGGTGGGACATCTTTTATTTTCTTTTGGTTACACGTGTGTTTTCAGCACCCGCGTGTGCCCCTCCATTCGACACCCACGTGTGCCACTCCTTATTATGCCCGCATGAGCTACAATTGTGCTGCATGCAGCACTTTACTTTACTTTCATCCCTCGTGCACCGCGTGCACTCCCCCATAGTCCTTCGTGATTCACCGAGAGTTTTACGTGTTGTGGAAAAGGAGATCTGGTTCTAAGCAGTTCATCACTTCAGTTGATTGCTATATCAGGGTGTGTTTAAGTTGTGGAAATCCTGTCTTACTCTTCCCTCCATCATTTCTGAAAAAGTGGGCTTCAGCTTGAGAACGTGCTTGGAGCCCCAAGCGCGTACTCTGCATCATCACCCTTAGCAACTATCAGTCTTTGTGTAAACACATCTTGACAAGTGGATGCGTTCTTTCAAAGGCATCTCCTATTGAAAAAAATAAAAAAAAAATAAAAAAAGTCAATCCTGTTCTATCCTGCACAATTTCTGTTCTTATTTATCTTGTGAAAATTATTTAGATATATTCTATCTTGCATGAGAACTCCATTAAGAGCACGCCTATATAATTCTCTTGCAATGATTGTATACCTCGAGGTGACTCTTCTAATGGTCTTTCGCTGCTCGGCATTGGCCGTCTCCGGAAAGGATCCATCCCTACAATATTGCTTAATTTCATGATACCACGGTAGCTCTTCTTCTTCTAGAATCTCCTTAAGCTCAGTCAATGAGACTTCCTTCAAATCTTCCTTCTCAGCCTTCTTCTCTACGATTTTCCTAAGGTTATCGAACCAAGGATCCTGAAGAGAGGGGGCGTCCATCCACTGGACCACGATGGTCTCTGAGGAATGACTAAGAGGGAAAGAAAGGGAAGAAGCAAGTGATGCCAATGCATCAGCCAGGATATTCTGAGAGCAAGGAGTATGGATCTAGATAAGCTTACGGAACTGCCTAGCCAAGAGTGTGACCAGATCTTGATACGACTTAAGCTTGAGGTCACGGGTGCGGTAAGTTGAGAGAACATGACGCAGCACCAATTGAGAGTCTCCTATAATATTGAGATAGCACGTGCCTAGGAGGTAAGCGTGCTTCAGATCGGCCAGGAGAGCCTCATACTCGGCTACATTATTTGTGGCAGAAAATGAGAGCTGATAGGCAATAGGGATGGTTACTCCCTCCGGAGTAAGGAGAACGGCGCCGATTCTACGGCCCTGAGAATTTAATGCACTGTCGAAGTGTAAAGACCAGAAAGGAAGATGAGTGATTACAGCTAGATGTTCATCAGGGAATTCATCCTAGATTGAATCGGTATAAGAGATTGGAGAGTGAGCAAGATGCTCGACAATGGCATATCCCTTGATTACCTTCTGGACAACGAAGGTGATATCAAATTGTGAGAGGAAGCTCTGCCAGCGAGCTAATCTATTGGAAAGGACAGGCTTTTCCAAAAGATAACGAATAGGGTCCATCCTAGAGATCAACTTAACCTCATGGGCAAGGAAATAGTGCTTCAACTTCTGAGCTACCCATACTAGCGCTGCATAGGTCTTCTCCATGGTAGTATACCTAGATTCAGCTGGATTGAACAGTCTAGAGAGGTAGTATGCTGCCCGTTCTCTTCCTTTGTCATCCACTTGGGCCAGGATAGCTCCTAGGGAGTCTTCAATGATAGAAATGTATAAGATCAGGGGTTTACCTGGGCTGGTCCACCTAAACCCCACCCCAGGGCGGTTTAGGCGGGCTAGATAGAGAGAGAGGGGGGGCAGCCCCACCTCTATAAAATCTCTATTTTTGATTTTTTTCTTCCTAAATTAGCTAAGAAGAAAAGGACAGGAGGATACGTGGAGCTTGCTTGTACGCGTTGACTTGAGGGTTGACCCTCCCGTGCTGTCGTGTGTGTTGTTCGCGGTTGCTTCCACGTACTGGTATGGTGAATGAATCCATGCACAAACTTTGCACATTGGGATCAGGGGATAGCATGAACTAGGATTGGATTGGGCCGTGGGGCCACGGGGCTGGGAGGAGGGCGCGACCCCCAAGGAGTTTGCCCTCCCTGGGGGGCGCAGCCACGCCCTAGGGTGAGCTGGCCCTGAGTGCATCACAACCCAGAGGGATGGCCCCCGTGGGGTCTTCTTTCATCATCTGGGAGTGTCCTTTGAGGGACATGGGGCTCTGGGCTGTTGGGATTGGCCCGCGGGGGCCATTGTTTGTCGGGTCATAAGGGTCACTTGCAAGGTGTCCAGGTAAATGCCTGACACACCCGGGGATGTCGAACGGCTGGGCTAACCGGCTGAGGGACCTCGGGATGGGCCTTGGGCTGAGGATGAGAGCTCGTGGGAGCTAAGGAGGGGCACCTTGGGCACATAGGTCAGGCCTCGTGCTATGTGTCGCGTCCCACGACAGGTTGGCAGGGTGGCCTCGGGTTGGCCCAAGAGCTGAACATAAGTGCCCCGTGGCCACGTATCTGGGGGTCTGGGGTGGCCCCGACTTGCTAGAGGGTCGTTGTAAAACCCCATTAGTATGCTGGAACCACAGGTCGGCTCGTGGTTTGATGTAGAAAGATTGGAATATACGTGCCCACACGGTGTTCGGGAAAATGTCGAACACACGTGGACGAGCCGTATATACGTGCTGCAGGCCTCCAAAGCCTGTGGTAGACTCAATTAGGTCTCCCTTTGACCTTGTAGGGTTGAAAGAAGGCATCTTGGGGTGGGCCTCTGGCCTTTTCACTGGGTGCAACTTGACGTGGCTTAGAGTCAGAGCGTCCCCTGGTTGGCTCGGGTAGCCATGTAGAGTGCGGGCAAAGCCCATAGTTGAGTGGTCGGGATTGGCCCCAGTTAGTTGCTTGTGTAGTCAAACAGGCCAAACAGAATCGGATATGGGCCGGTTGATTGCCTCGTCATGACCGGTCGACTGGTAGTTCTCTGCTATGGGAACGAGCCTTCATTCTCACTCTGGAACCCACTCAAATGAGGCCTAAATGGGGTGTTCTTTTACCCACTTACCCTTGGACATTTGACTTAAATGTTGGGGTGTTTTTGGAAGGGTCTAGAAGGGTTTTAGTTATCTTTTGGCTACTCTAATATATAAGGTCATGTGAACTCCGAATTTGATAAGGAGGAACCCTAATGAGCTTACTCTATCTATCTTGTAGGTGAAGAAGAGGGAAAAAGAGTGGAGCTACAAAAGAAGATCTGATCTCATCTCCTTCAAGTCATTTTTGGTGATCGTGGAAATGAGGAGACGATCAAGAGGATGCTGAAATTGTGTCGATCCGTTCTCCCTCCGACTTGTGCTTCAAAGAATATGATAAACCATCCATTGAAGATAAAGGGGCATTGATTCTACATCTTTTATCCATGTGTTTTGTGATGTTCTTCATAATTTATATTTTGGTATTGGCATGTATTGAGTATCTGTGTTGATTTTCTGAACTGAGGAATATTGTGTGTGTGTGACCGTCTATGTACAGTTATGTGTGTTTCATTGTTGTTGTCTTTCTTGCAGCGTGTGTGTGTGCATTGTTGATCCAGTCATCAGATCGTGTTCGAGACTCTGTCTCCGTGTGTGTGTGTTGGGGCGTGTCCCTGTGCGTATGTGCAGGCATCGTCCCACTTCTGTTGGAGCTTGCTCCATGTTGGGGATTTATCCCCGTGTGTGTTGGAGCGTTGCTCCGTGTTGGGGAGTCTTCCACATGCTGGTTTTCCAGTGAGTTAAGCCTTACCGGTTTGGTAATGGGTGGATGTCGGGAGCCCGTCGTGGTCCTGAACCATCTTAAAAATCCCCGTGTCCTGTGGTTTGATTTGTGTGATTGTTTCCTTATCATCTACCTCATTCACTGGAGATTGGTTTCAGTTTTATCTTGTTCACACGCTTTGCTATTTTTATATTGTTCATACATATTGCTTATTTGTCCAAATTCCACTGTGCGACGTGTTTGCTTGATATATCCATTTAGTCAATCATGTGAGATCGGAAAGGCTGAGAGAACTATCACTTTGAGGATTCATATCTCATTTTTCTGAATTAGTGAATTTTCAGGAGAAAAATTAGATTTTTACAAATTAGAAAAATTCCTAATTTTTTTCCTTTTATTCTTTTCTCCTTCCTCTCTCTTCCCTCACGTTTCTCACTTTCTCCCTCTCGTTCTCTCTCCTCTCTTGTCCTCTCTCCACGGGGCATACAATCGTGGCGAGATAGGCGAGGCAGGAATGCTCTAGAGTGATCGTGGAGCGTACTGGCGAGGAGGATGGAGCACGGCGTTGGCGCGATCCCTCGGTGGATTCAAAGCTGGAGTGGTTTGATTCGTGTGACATTTTTGGCGCGGTTTAGTCACTTTAGCGCGTGAGAACTTCGGTGGATGTAGGGAGATGGATACTCTACTTCTCTTCTGCGTTCGCTCATGATTTGGAGCCGAACGGTGCGAGTATGAGAGGGTTTTGCTTCATTTAGGGTGATGCATACTTCGGGGGGTGTGAGATGGGTTCACCATTTCCAATGACAATTTTCAGCGTAGATGGTTTCATTCGAAACTCTGGCATGTTAGCATTCCATTCTCGCTAGTTTTGTTGTGATTAGTTATCGTTTAGGACAGGTATGAGCCCGGGAACCCAAGTGACTCATTTTTGGTCGATTCGGTGGAATCGCCCATTTCTTGTCGTTTATGCGTTGGATTGATCCCTTTTGGACTGTGGAAGGCTTATATCACCATTAGGATTGTTTCCCCTTCGTTTTAGGGTGAACGGGGTGTGGAAAAATTGGGTTTCGGCCAATCCTCTATTTTTCCCGCCGTAATGCCTTAGCGGTCCTTTCAGAGACTGTTTTCGTTTCTCACGCGGTCCAGTATGCAACCGTTTGTCTTATGTCAGTTCAGGTCTTCGCGGTCATGCGATAGACCATTTTCCCTGGATAGCAGCCCATTGTTGGACCGTTAAGCCCTGTCAAGTGGCCCATTAGGTGACCGCTAGATGGTATTGATTAGTCGATTTGGCTAAGCGGTCTTAAGATAGACTGTATGGCTTGCTTTAGCGGCCCATTAATAGACCGCTAAGCTTCACGTGGTTTTCGGTTAACAATTTTAGGTCAGTTCGGGCTAGCGGTCTAACTCCAACCATTTGTAGTCTTTAGTGGCCCATTAATAGATCGCTAAGCTCTGTTTGACTTCGGTCAATATTTTAACTCTTACAAAAATTCTATCCTATTTTTCGCAATCAGAGGTTAACTAGAAAATTGAAGAATCATGGCCAAGTAAGAGATGGGACAGTGGGAGGCTCCCCTCATATTCAAGAGGTCCTAATTAAGTAACCACTTATCTACTATGTCTCCTCTGGATTTGATGTCTAGTTTTGATGCTGGCAATAGTGTAATTGATCCTAATTTTGATACTGGCAACACTGTGATGTTTTGAAGTCTCTACTTAAGTTAGAATTAATTATTGTTCATTATCAGGTCGATGCATACTCATGATGCTACACTATAAGGTCAATGCATATTCATGCATTGAGAGAGTAAGGTCGGTGCATATATGCATTTTAGTCTAGAAGGTCAGTGCATATGAACAAATGTTGCATTGAAAGGTCGATGCATCTCCCACTACTTTGAACAAATAGGTAGATGCATATAGGAAGTCTGGTCTAGAAGGTCGATGTAGGCTTACACTATATGTGCTATAAGGTCAGTGCACCTTATTCACAGGTCGATGTTGTGAGGCACTATATGCTAGAGGTTGTTTCATCAGGTCGGTGAACATCATAGAAGGGTTGATGCTAGTGAGCCAGCGTTTCCAGCATCAGGTCGGTGTAACAAAGGTCATCATTCTCAAGATCGATGCACCTTGTGCATCTGTTGTGAAGTCAGGTCGGTGCAGAAAGGTCTTGCGTCGATGCTTTATGCATCTTCATTATACATCACCAGAATAGGCTAACTTGTCTAAGTGGCACGTTGATGTTATAGTTCTTGGAGCACTGGCTTGTGCACACACAGGTTGATGCGCCTTCAATGAAGATGGAGTCTCTTTGATTGAATAACATCTACTTGTGTGACTTAAAGGTCGATGCTACTATTCTTACTGGCTGCATGTGTTAGCTATACAGATTGATGCACCTTGTTTGTACATCAATGCATATGTATAATTTCATAGATCTACTTACATGGTTCATTTTGTGCTTATGAAATGCTTAAGTCAGAATTCTCTGATCTTTCAGTATGATTAAGATCTTCATTTCTATCTTAACAAGAAGATCACTAGTGGGAACAGTAGAATTGATTTGGTCAAAGACTCAAACACTCAAACTGCAATATCAAAAGGATTAAGTAAAGTCACGTGGTGTAGCAACCATGTGTGTGGACTTCACCGACCTCAATAAAGCCACTCCGAAAGACTGTTACCCACTGCCGAGCATCGACCAACTAGTTGACTCGACCTCTGGTAATGAATTGATCAATTTTTTGGACACTTACTCCTGCTACCATCAGATCCGAATGGATCTTGAAGACATCGAGTAGACAGCCTTTATCACCGACTTCGGCGTATACTTCTACACCCGAATGCCTTTCGAGCTGAAGAACGCCGGAGCAATGTACTAGAGGCTGATCAACCATATTTTTGAAGGACAAATCGGTCAAAATGTCAAAGCCTATATCAACGACATGCTCGTCAAGACACCCAAGGCCGAGGACCACTTCGCCGACCTAGCTGAAACCTTCGGCACCCTTCTAAGGTACAATACGAAGCTCAATCCAGCGAAATGCGCCTTTGGGGTTCAATCCGAGAAATTCTTGGGTTTCCTAGTGACCCAATGCGGGATCGAGGCCAACCCCGACAAGGTCCAAGCCATCCTGAACATGCAGCTGCCCGTTTGCGTCAAGGATGTCTAGCGCCTGACGGGACGAATTATTGCGCTCAACTGCTTTTTATCCCAAGCAGCCGAGCGATGCCTACCTTTCTTCAAATTGTTGAGAGGGCCTAAATTGGCATCCACCACGTTCGCCTGGGATGAGGAATGTCAGAAGGCTTTTGCAGAGCTATAGGAGTTTCTGGCCTTGCCCCCAGTGTTATCAAAACTGGTCCCGGGCGAAACACTACACCATTACCTCTCATCGATTCCTTCCACAGTGAGCTCAGTCCTAGTCCGAGACGACGCAGGAGTGTAGACGCCAGTATACTACACCAGTAAGGTGCTCAACGAGGCCGAAAGAAGGTATCCCAAAACCAAGAAACTCGTGCTAGCGTTGGTGACCTCGGCCAAGCACCTCCGACCTTACTTCCAAGAGCACTCCATCGTCGTATTGACCAACGAGCCCCTGAAGAAGAGCCTCACTCACCCTGAATCTATGGGTCACCTTGTCAAGTGGGCCATTGTAACACCCGTAGTTTAGCGGATCCTTAATGGTGTGGATCTAGGTTCTGTCCGGTGAATTTTGGCTATTTTAAATTTTTTTTGGGTATTTTTAGGCATTTAATTGAAATTGTTAAAGTATTTATATAATTATTTTGGAACTAGATAGATGCAATCTTAGCGGTCCTATGCATACATCTATCAATGGACTGAAAACACAGCAATCACACGAGACATAAGGATTTTTAGGTGGTTCAGTTTTCACCTACATCCACCCCACACTTAGACCTGAGTGTGGATTCCGCTGACACATAGCTTGAAACGTTGATCCACAGCTTTGGAGACAAATCCCTACAATCGTTGAGCAACACAGCTTGCTATTAGCTGAGTATTATAGCTTGGCTATCCACTGAGCATTACAGCTTGGCTATCCGCTGAGCATTACAGCCTAGCTATCCACTGCCAAGCAGCTTGACTGACCGCTGATCATTATAGCTTAGCTATCTGCTGATACACAGCTTACAATGAGTTAAAATGAAAATGAAGGAAGTAAAAGAAACGATGATGAAATCAAAACAAATGTAGCTCACGTAGAGCAATCTGACTATGGAGTTGATCCAGGAGTTAGGATAGAACCAAGATCTCTCAATCTCACTACTCTCACTCTCTCTCAGACCTTCACAGTAGGCTCTTCTTGGCTCTTTCTCCCTTCTCTAACTTCTCTGACTCTTCTGAGCTCTCAACTCTTAACAATCTTCTGTTTCAAATCTGCTCTCTTCTCTCTGACTCTTCTTGGCTTCGATCTCTTCTCTTAGTTCTCTAAACTCTTATGCTCTTCTCAATCCTCTCTCTTTTCGCTCTGGAATTTCTGGCTACACTAGCACCCTTCTTTTTTCTTCTTTTTCTAATGTCTTTTTTTTGCCTCAATTTCATTTGAGCGATAGGGCCTCTATTTATAGGCTTGAGAGAGATTGGGCGCATGGAAAACAAGTTCCCGCCCAAAAGCTCCATCTAGAAGGTCCGCTTGATGGACATGTGTCAGGTGCTGATGAATGGACGATCCACGTGTCAGATCTTGAGGATGCAGTGTAACCACGTGCTGATCGTTCTTTAGTTTGGGATCACGTGATTACTTTAGTTGTGCCCTTCAAGTGTTTGATAGTGTTCCTATAAATAAGAGTTAAGGCATTTCATCAAACACTTTATTAACATAGTCAAATTTAGACTTTAGCTAACATCATATTAGTCTGACATCCAGATTATAGGTGTATAATATGATGTAATGTTTGGATGCAACCATACAATGCATTGACCTGTGTAAGACACAGGTAGACCTTACCTGCATGGAGATGATGCATGGAGACAAGGATAAATGAAGATGCACAAACCTTAATGATGCATGTGCATGGACCTTAGATATGCACAAACTGATATGTGCATAGACCTTAGACTAAGCATGTGCACAGACCAAGACTCTGTATGTCCACTGACAAAAATGTGCTTAGACCAATGATATGAATGTATATGCAAATGCCATAGAGCATGGACAATGATGCACAGACTGAGTAACGTGAAAACCAGATGTGCATCGACCTTGTTTCATCATATGCACAGACCTTGAACATGCATAGACCTATATGTGCACAGACTAGAAACTGTGCATAGACCTTGAAACCTGAATGTGCATTGACTTGTATGCAACATGTGTTTGAACCTTACAAGACACATTGAGAAATGTGCATCAACCTTGTAAGCTTAAATACAAATGTGCACTGACTTGACTATGAGTATAATCAAAAGGTGCATTGACCTTACATGCTATCGCTAACACATGTGCACCGACCTGACCTCGCTAAATGTAAATGTGCACAAACCTTATGAATGACTAAGGCAGATGTGCATCGACCTCATAAATGACTAAGGCAGAGGTGCATCGACCTTAGTATGCAAGATGTAAAATGTGCATCGACCTTATATATGACCAATGTAAATGTGCATCGACCTTATATATAACCAATGTAAATATGCATCGACCTTATATATGATGTGCACAGACTTTATATGCATTCAATAGAATGTGCACCCACCTTGTATGCAGACTAACAAAATGTGCACAGACATTATATGCATTCTACAAAACGTGCACTGACCTTGTATGCATATTAACAAAATGTGCACCGACCATCATGTGGAAAAGATTTGTGCATGTGTACAGACTCAGGATGTAGCGATAGGCATGTGCATCGACCTATATGCATAAGACAAGAATGTGCACCGACCTTCATGACTGAATATATGCATGTGCACAGACTTCATGCTTCACAAGTTCACAACCCTTCAACAACATGCACCGACCTTACCGTGTGCTAGTGAAAGGTGCACCGACCTTGCCTTAGACAGATGTAAAATGTAGCAACCCTAGTAAATTGAAGGAATAGAAATCTTAAATAAGTTAAAAATAAAAAATTAGTCAAGGACCAGACCTCATACACAACACCACGATATATAGTGGGCTTCTCACAAAAACCAAATGGGCCAAAGGAAAGGGTGCCCATCCCTAGGGTGCCAATTCTTGAAGTAATGACCCTTTGGAAGGGCACTAATTCAAGGAGTTATCAAACTTACAAGGGGTTTACAATAAACAGAGAAGGGCACCCCTTGATAGGGCGCCATTTCAGGAAAAGAGCCCTCCGACATGGGTGCTATTTTCCAAGATGTAAATATTCGATGAATATTGACTATATATGGTGAAGAACGCCCCTTGAAAGGGTGCCATTTAAAGAAGTAGAGACCCTCTTCAAGGGTGCTAGTCCCTTGGCTGCTAAACAACATATTCCCGTTAAAACAGGGTAAGGTGAAGGGTGCCCCTTGATTGGGCGCCACTTAATGAAGTGAAGACCCCTCATGGAGGCAACATTTCTTGAAGGGCGCCCCTCCTTTGGGTGCTACTTCCCTCCAGAATGAAAAAGAGAAGTTGGACTGGAGTGTTTCGTTCGAACTGGAAAGCTAGAGGCTATCCGGGAAGGTATTGATCTGGAAAGATTAACACGTAGGGGAAGTTTAAATACCAATATGATTCTTACATAGGAAGGTTTAAATCTCGTTAGAACCCAAATCCTATTAACCCTTCCTTCCCTATAAATATACCTCTCTAGAACCCTTCAGAGGTTACTACCTCTGAGATCTCTTCATCGACGTCCACCTACTGCTGTTGCTTCCTTATCTGTTTGGAGTTGTTTGAGGATATTACTGCTCTTCCTCTTCTGGGTGTACGTAAAAGGCAGGCCCCTCTGCCTCCTCTCAATTCCTGAAGCTGCATCTGCCTCTCTGTCACCCCTCTTCCTCCTACAGTTGAGCATTAAGAAGCCAATGCTATTTCTTCTTCTTCGATTCTGCTGCTGTAAAGGAAGGACATCATCTTCCTTCATCTGCTGAAGGGTTGTAGTCACAGCCACTACTTTACGTTACTCTGTTGAAAATAGAGTACCATTTCTGAGGTTGCTTGTGTTGCAAATCCTTCAATCTTTTCTCTGTTCAGTCATGTTTTTCACTTTTCTCTTTTTTTCATTGAACATTGTGTGGAATTTCTGTTCTCTGACAGAGTTATTGTCACAGAATGCATATGAGTTGAAGGACACTGTGTCTGTTGCTAATAATGCTTGTTGGGCAATTGGAGAATTGGCCGTGAAGGTTAGTTCCTTGTTGAACCATCTTGAAAAATGCTCCTCAAGTTTTCCCAAGGCACTCCCAGCTTCTCCACCAATCACACGCCGTCTCATGATGGAGGTGGCTGCGAAATGTGTGCTTCAGGGCATTTGAGTTGTTGGGACTGCCTTAAAGAGTGCATTAGGGGAGTTTGAATGCAATGTGTTCATTTCTTTATTTTTCATCTGCAATCCGGCGTCTTCCTTGCACGAGCAAGTTGTTACTTGGATCAAATATTTGTCCGTCTTATGTAAAAAGAAAATAAAAGGAAAGAAAGTTTCATGCATACTTATAGAATCAATGTTCATGATCTCTGATTGGTGGTAACTTGTTTTTTATGTCGTTGGTAGCATTGCTTCTTGCTGAATTTTCCTATGATCTTAAGGTGTTGCTAGTTTGAAGCTTGAATCAGCTTCGCATGTATAAATATTGGTTTCATTCTTTGCAAAATTTATAATTTGCACCTATATTCATGATTATGTAGCAATTTGAAGCATGCTTGTTGTGTAATGATTGTTATCCTCTCCAAATTTTAAGCGAGACACTTGCACAACTTCAGGTTGGTCAAGAAGTTTCTCCAATAGTACTGACTGTTGTATCAAGCCTTGTTCCAATCCTTCAAAATGCTGATGTAAGTGGTGCTTTGTTCTTTGATCTGTGTTTAGCTTCTAGCTTTTGGAGTTTTTGACCTCCTTTTTTGGACAGGGTCTCAATAAATCACTCATTGAAAACAGTGCCATCACTCTTGGGAGGCTAGCCTGGGTTTGTCCGGAGCTTGTGGCACCACATATGGAGCACTTCATGCAATGCTGGTGTACTGCCTTATGCATGTAAGTTTGTTTTTCCCCATCTTTTATGGATGTGTTCACTGAAAGTTGTTACTCTCTGAACGTTGCTTGTTCTGCATTACAAACCACATGGCTTGTGGTTACGTATTGCTAGAAACTGGTAGGTGTACTAGGAGAGTTGATTTCTTTGACAATTATTCTCTTGGGCATACACGTAAGTTAAATGTGCTCGTCTAAAGAATTCAGATTTTATGATTAAGATTGGATCTGCATAATAGTCTAACAGACAAGAGAAAGAATAGTATGTAAAATCACATAACAAGGAATATACTAAAATCACCATTGAACAAGCCTATATGTAGGATGCCAAATTTCACATTAAATCATACAACAAGGAATGTAGTATGACCTACAGAAAAATGACTTAACAAATTATGAAGATCGAGCATAAGTTTAATATAGTATGACCTACAGAAAAGGAATGCAGTATGACCTACAGAAAAATGACTTAACAGATTATGAAGATCGAGCATAAGTTTAATGTAGTATAACCTACAGAAAAGGAATGTAGTATGACTGTTGGCATCCGCTTATTTTCTCTAAATTAATTGAGAATTAAGCATAGGGAAATACTCCCTAAATAGAGTAAAATGACACAATGCCAAAGGTGCTCTACCAGTTGAGTCAACCTCGGGAACCGAGATGCATCACCAGGTCAGGCGGCACGACATAACGACCGGGGATCGCCCCCGAGTACTATCGCACCAGTCATCGGGCCCAACCAAGGGTTCTATCCAGCTAGCTATGACCCATGGAAACGGAAACAATCGATCGGGCCTACTCCCGATCACTCAGTTTGCGGGTTTACCTGCGTTCAGCACCGCTATCCGAGCCGACCCGGGGGCACCCTGACTACAAGCCATGTCATGTGGCACCCAACAGCAAGGTAGGGGTCTACCCCCGAGTCGCCTACCTCCATTCCTCTGAAGTCAAGGGGAGACCCATCTGGGCCAACCACAAGCTTCAGGAGCCCACAGCACCCTTATACGACCCCATACGCACGTGTCGAGAATTTTTTCGAGCACCTGGTGGGCACATATGTTCCAGCCACTCCACAGCAAGCCAGAGCCCAACTCAGGACTCCCAGCGATCCATCGTGTCTTGCACCACCATTGTGCGCCCTCACACGCGGATTGACCTGTGCGGTCAGGTCGCGGGGTTTCGATCTTTTGGTAGCTTGAACCCCCTGTCAAATCCCTAGTCAAACCCCCAATTAAATCCCCAGTCAAATCCTCAGTCAAAGCCCAGTTAAATACCCAGTCAAACTCCCAGCTAAACCCCCAGTCAAACCTCCAGTCAATCCCGGCCAGGCAGTGTTCAGTAGCCGGTAGCTTTTCAGCGCCAGGGTTGGGTGACTGGTTCTCAGGGTAGTTGTCCCAAGTGCGGTGGTTCTGATCTAGGCAGGCAGTGTTCGGTGCCCGTGGTTTGCTTCAGGTGTGACCAGCCAGGGCACATGGCATGTGACTGTCCGCAGAGACTGTGTGAGCAGCTTGAGTTTCAGCAGCAGCAGCAGTTTCAGCCACAACAAATGTCATCACAACTGCAGACTCGGTCAGCTACCGTGGGGAGGCAGAGATCCCGAGGCAGAGTGACCCACATGACCCGAGCAGTGGCTGAGGCATCACAGTTGGTAGAAGGTATTCTTTCGATTTTGGGTTGCGCGGCTCGCATTTTGTTCGATTCGAGAGCTTCACATTCGTTTATTTCAGAGGATTTTACTCAGAGTGTGGAGGACCCGGTGGCCGAGATGTCCTGTGGCTTGGCGGTAGAGTTGCCTATCGGCAATTTCGTGCACACCCTGTATTGCTTTGAGATGGTGCCAGTGTGGGTGGAAGGGAGGAACTTTCTGGTCAGACTCTACGCATTACCGCTTCAGGACTTCGATGTGATTTTGGGCATGGATTGGCTCGAGTCTCATCATGCCTTGGTGGATTGCGGCTCGAAGAACGTCTACTTTCGACAGCTTCATGGACCCACCTTCGGTTACCGAGGTATTCAGTCTTCCTCTTCCCGCCTGCTTATTTTGGCTATTAGGGCTCGTCATTTGCTTGATGCGGGTTGTCAGGGTTTTCTCACTTCTGTAGTTTTGGTTGATTGACAGTGTTCGGATGTGGAGGACATCCCTGTTGTGTGCGAGTTTCCCGATGTTTTTCCTGATGAGTTACCAGGGTTGCCACCGCAGCGAGAGATTGATTTCGTGATTGAGGTGCTCTCAGGTACGACGCCTATGTCGAAGGCCCCCTATCGTATGGCACCTGTGGAGCTGAGAGAGTTGAAGGCGCAGTTGTAGGAGCTACTTGCGAAGGGGTACATTCGTCCTAGTTATTCCCCGTGGGGTGTGGCGGTGTTGTTTGTGAAGAAGAAGGATGGTAGTTTGAGGCTGTGCATCGACTACCGTCAGTTGAACCAGGCGACTGTTAAGAACAAGTATCTGTTGCCTCGGATTGATGACTTGTTTGATCAGCTTGGGGAAGGGAAGTCAAAGTTACATTCAAACACTACCTCCCGCAGGGAGGGGCGGTAAGTCGGCAAGGCGAGGAGGGAAAAATAAAATAGAAGCGAAGTAAGCGGAGGATGTCGGTTCTGTCCGTGCTCTGGAACATGAGACAGGCGGTCATTGTCGGTGCCGCTGTGACCACTCCCAAACTCGATTTCTGACGAGACTAGTGGCAAACTCTTCGGAACTAGATTAGGATGACTTTCAATTTTTGGGGAATTCCCAAGTTGGCGATGCCAGTCGGGGAAGAGCCACAAATAGGATCCCTACTTTTTGGTTCTGTCTGCTATGGTACCACAGCAGCAGGAAGTCGAGGCCGCCACGAGCGCTCCTGAACTCTAAATCAAGCTTGGCTGGAGTTGTTGGAAGCGTTGTCACATCCTCTTCGTAACGAGACTCACGAGAATGCCATAGAAGATCGGAGCAGAGCAGAGCAGTCCGAACAGTGATCAGGTGTCTATTCAGTTTCAGAGTGGACAAAATAACCTACCTGAGAGAGAAAATTGAGAAATTGCTGCTCTGGATGTCGAGCGGGGTGCCGCTTCTTCGTAATGGAAGAGGACTTGTCGCTGAAGCTCTCAGCCAAGTGGCGCCTAGAAAATCACTAGGTTGTGGCTGTGGGAGCTTCTGGAAGTCGCTTCAGGTTACCGACTGGACCTATCCTGCGCAGTCGGTGAGGAACAGCTCTCCTTGGCAGTCACGAACTCAGACAGGGTCAGGACCACCACCGTTGCGAAGAAGATAGGGATCCGCTTCTGACGGTGCCTCTTGAGCACCCAGGAACGCCAGGATGAAGTTGAGGTCGGCTCTACAAGTCGCTGGTGCTCTACTTCCTGCAAAATGGGAAGTGCAGGTTGAGGATGGGAGGTGGGAAATGAGGTAAACGGGAGGGGAAAGGGAGGAGAAGGGTATGGAGGCAACCCTTGGCTGTTAGGGGGTCTGAGAGGGGGCAAACCAAGATGAGGGAGGGGGAGAATGGGGACAGGGAGGTGGTCTAGTAGGTGGGGAGAGGGTGAGCTACGAATTTGGGACTAGGAGAGAGGGGAAGAGGGGTGATGGTTTCCCTATTTGGGGTGGTCTAGGGCTTGTGGGAGGAGAGAGTGGAGGGAAAAATATTCAAACTTCTCTTGACTCACCAGCTCCCATGTCTTGATCTATTCTTTCAGCTGGTGTCTACATTGTCACTATTGTTTCTCCACTGCACTTGTAGTATTCTGTTTCTTTTAGTTTTGGTTCATCTATCACCTATTCATCTTATTATTCAGATCCCCTATTAAGGGACCGGGTTCCCTCTGTAGTTTCAGAGGAAGAGAGGATCAGATCCTCTAGGTGTATAGCAAGCTGTTAGTTAGTAGAAAGCAAGTTGTGTTGCTCAGCTATGTAAGCAAGCTGTGTTGCCCAGCGGATCAAGCTATGTGTCAGTCGGCAAGCCTCACCAGGTTTGGTGAGGTGTGGATGTAGGTTGTGAGTTAACAACCAAACCACCTTAAAATCCTTGTATTGTGGGTTGTATACCTTGTGGGCTTGCTCCATATATTCTATCCCTCCTTCACAGGTCTGTGTGCTACTTATGTTGTTTATTCTCTCTGCATACTCAAGAGTTCAGCTTGCATAAATTATTTCATCTTGATCCCCTTGCTATCATAGCTAACGTATATCTTCTAAGGTGTCCGCAGCACCCTTGCTCACAGGCACTTGGAAGCATCCTCCAAGCAAAGGGTTTGTCACCTTGTGTGAGCAGCTTTCTCCCCTGTGTCCTTAACTGCATTAGATCCTTAGGTTGCCTGCTACACCCTTGCAAACAGGGACCAAGGTGAAAGCTTTGACAAGGGAATTCACCTTGCTGCACACTCATGCACCCTAGCTGATCATCACAGCTCTCACACCTTAGCTAGCCATTTCACACTTAGCTATTCTGTTTCAAGATCTCTATGGGTCATTGTATAACATCTCATTTGGATATTAGTTGCTAGTGATGTAGTGTCGACCTCTTCTTAGAGGAGAGTCGACATGTCTGGATTAGGCATCAGATTTTAACAATCTTTCTTGTGCCATTCCTATCTTTTCCACTACGCCATGTGCCTTAGTGTTTTATTGGTTTAAAGGAGTGGTTACTGCTCAGTTTCTCCCATAGATTTTAAATCGGCCATAGTTTGTCACTAGATCTATTCAACCCCCCCTTCTACATCCGGTTGCACCACTCGGGACTTAACTTGTGGCACCAGTTCATACCAGCACTTGGAATCTTAGCCACACTACAATTGGTACCAGAGCGTACCATTGGATACAAACGCAGCAGTACAAAGAACACAGAAGCAGCTACCGGGATGCACCAGTGCGTCAACGCCCTAGCATGGTTGCGTGGACACAATAGTGCAAGCAACAAAGACTGCTGCTAGCAAAGTCTCCACTGCGTCAACGCCTTTGTCCGATTGCATAGACGCTACAGTAGAAGCAACGTAGATTGAAGCTAACGAGAACTCCAATGCGTCAACGCTTTTGTCTGGTTGCGTGGACGCAGCAATGGAAGCAATGTTGGAAGCAGCTACCATATCACTCCACTGCATTAACGCAATGTTCAGGCTGCTTCAACGCATCAGTTTGCATGTGCAAGTGATAGCTCAATGAGTGGACGCCGTGCCTTCCAACGCTAACGCAATCAGTCGTTCTTCCTGTCCCAGTAGAGCAAATGAAGGCTGCGTCAACTCTATGGGATTACTGAGTTGACGCTGTTTATGCTCAGCTCCAGTTCCCTTCACGTGGTCACCTGTTCGTACTGCCACCGGTGCCAGATCAGCAGAAAGTCATTCCTGTCCCATTCTGGAATACTCCGGGACGTGTGCAATCATTGGGCGAACCAGAGAATCTGGCTGGGACCCACTAATGGCACGTGTGTGAGGTAGGGCGCGGGAAAAAGGTGATCACGCTCGATGCATGTGGGGGAATTGATGAAAAATAGTCAGAAGGGGTTTTTCATTCGATACAGAGAAAGATAGACGAACAAAAGAAGAAGAACAGACGATCGAGAGAGCAGTGTGATAGCAAGCATACACGGAGGAGAAGATAGCCATCCTGCTACTCAGAAGATTCAGAAAGAAGAACAAGAGTTTGTGCAAAGATCAAGGTTGATCAAGTGTTTGTGAAGAAGAAGAAGATCTGAGGTTCCGGTTCAAAGTTTGCCGCGCACCAGATCTGCTGAAAGATCTATCCGGTTATCTTCTTGTGTTTTTTCTTTGTTCATCCTTTTGTTTCGATCTGAACTAGATAGTGTCTGTTAACTCTCTCCAGTGGTGTTTTACTGAGAGAGAGGGTGTTTGATCCTATGGCTTGTGCAGTGATCAGGTGTGTTCAGGCAAGATTGCCTACAAGCTGTTTGTCAGCCGATCGAGGACTAGGTCCTTGGGTTTGGTCAGCCGATTTCCTTAATCAGGTCTGAGGAGAGTCTTCCTCTCAGGGGCTAGGACTGGCACTGACGAGTGCTACCCTGACTAGTTCTTATTTTCTGGTACTGTTACGTGTCTCACTTATCACGTTCCAGGTTTGTGTAGATACTTGAGACGCAGTGTAAGCCGTCAGTGGACACAACTGGTTTCTCTTTTTGGTGGTCTTCCTTCTCTCTCCTGTCACTTGGAAATGCTGAAGTTTATTCTATTGGTAGATTTAGTTACTCTCATGTTTAAACTATTTGGCATTATAGTTAGCTATTCTTAAACTGTTTAGATAGTTTTACAGCTTTCTTAAATTGTTATTTATTATGCCACTGCATGCGTTATTGCGTTGCTATTTTTGCATGTTTAGTTGCGAGGTAGGGATCCGCGTGACCCCTACTGAGTCTTGTTGTGAGACTCACCCTTACTTTTTCAGGTGAGCAGCAGCAGCCGTCTTCCGGAGCTTCCCGTGCTTTTGACGGCCGTTCTTAG
The DNA here is from genome assembly GCA_024336825.1 of Amorphophallus titanum. Taxonomy (NCBI): domain Eukaryota; kingdom Viridiplantae; phylum Streptophyta; class Magnoliopsida; order Alismatales; family Araceae; genus Amorphophallus; species Amorphophallus titanum. The sequence goes on from JANBPO010006859.1 coordinate 16,533,875, forward strand.
TGCCAGTAGTGATTTGTCACTAGGTTGTTAGCGGTCTTTTTGTCTTACTTACCTTTTAGCTAGGGTATGCCCCATGTAGTTATATTTTTTGACTCCTGTATAGACGTTGGACATGTTTAAGTTGTGAATCTGGACTATCGTACATATTTATCACTCTGATATTTAAATTACTTCCGTTTATACTTCAAATTGTGGCTATAATTAATATTACGCTCGTGTAATTTCAATTCATTATGCATTACCTCGACAAAACCCTCCAACCTTTATAGGGCCTCATCAGCCTCTTGGGTGGCTTCCCCGAGTTCTTGGTATCGATTTACCGGTATCCGGATCTCCGGGTCATTACAGAAGCCATCCCCCTAGCTATTTCACGACGAAAACGGCAAATCCTCACCGTTCAACCTGAGGGAGCCGCGCCCTTCTCTCGCGGTTTCCCACCTCCATGCTCCACCGTCGGCTCTACGATGGCAACACAGGACTCCCCGCATCCTGGGCTCGCCAAGGACACCTCCCGTGCCTCCTACAGCGTCCAGGGGTGACTGTTCCGATGAGAGGGCAAGAGAGAGGGAGAGAGTGTCGATGGGGAGAAAGAGGGCGAGAGGGGGAGAGAGAATGAAGAGAATGGGGAGATTTCTCCCCACATTCAATTTTTTTTGATTATATTATTTTTTTTATTTTAAAACCTAAAATCCATCCAACTCCATTCATCCTCGTCAAGTTGAAGCCCCTACAGCAGCTCGCAGATAGCAGAGAACCAGCAAGTTGTCGAGCCAGCCACGACGTCATCCCAGAGCCCCTGGAAGCACAAGTGGTACCGACGAAAGAGCCTCCCTGTCTTCTTCGCAACGGCGGTGGTCTCATCCCAGTCTGAGCTCGTGGCTGCCCGAAGAGCCGATATCCCCAAACTGCATGTCTTCCTCCAGACTGGCAACCTAAAGCCGCTTGCAGAGACTCCCATGGACAACTACCTGAAGATTTGGAGGCAGGGCTTGGATGAGGTCTTCTACAACAAGCTGTCTTCCAGTACCATAAAGCGGACCCTAGATTGGACCCCGGACGAGTGAGTTATCAATTTCTTCCCCTGGGTGCGCTGTTTTGACCACTCTGGGACTGAACATACACTCGACCGCTGCTCAGGCTGTCGCTATCTACTCCGACCTCCTCTGTCATCCCTGTGGGTTTCCGTTCAAAGAGGACTCAACAATGATTCCCACGAATCTGGCCACGACTGAATCAGAGCTCGGGAGCACTCGTGGCGGCCTTGTCTTCCTACTGCAGTGGTACCGAAGCAGACATAACCAGAAAGCAGGGACCTTGTTCGCGGCCCTTCCTCGACCAGCACTGCCAACCAGAAATTTTCCAAAAAATTGGTCATCATTCTAATCTAATCCTGATGATTTTGCCACTGATTTCATCGACAACAGAGTTCGGGAGTGGTCACAGCGGCGCTGACATCGATTGCCTATCTACTATTCCAGAGGGCGGATAGAACCGACATCCTCAGTTCATTTAGTTCCTAGTCCATTTACCCCTCCCCACCTGGCCGGCTTACCGCCCCTCCTTGTGGGAGGTAGTGTTTGAATGTAATTCTAGCTTCCCCTCCCCAAATTCAACCCCCTTGCATGGGGAGTAGTGGTGTAAATTCTTGAACATGTCGAAGCTTCACCGGCGCGACGTGTGGGGAACCCATGCTTCCCCGCTCGCCCTCGTCTCCGAATGGGACCAGTTTCTTCAAACTGGTCGAGTAAGTGCACTACCCCTTGCTCACATTTGGATGTCCTATTCTTTCAATATTAGTTCATAGCTCCTCTGGCCCGAGAGAGTGAGTGCCCGGTCCGCAAGCTCCTTTGCATGTATTTCTGAGTCTAGTCATGTAATTTTTATTTTATTTGAGTCATATATGTGTACTCTTTCTTTATTTGAGTTATTTAATAGGTTAATGGGTCAGTATGTTAGGCCCATCACGCGTAACTCGCGCCGCCATGTAACACCCCGCTCCGTCCGTGCATGGCGCCCCGCCTGCGCCCGCATCCGAGCACGAGCAAGAAGACGAGCAAGCGGTGACACAGAGGTCTCCGCCCAGATCCAGCGGGGCCCCCCCTCCTTCTGCCAACGGCGGCCCACCAGCTCCATGCAAGGCGCCCGTACGTGCGCTTTGATTGACCTGCGCGGCCCGCGGCGGAGCTCGGTGGCCGACGCAGTACACGCGCGGTGTCCGTATCGCCATCACCCGCTGCTCTGTTGGGTCGGCGCCCTTCCCTTCCGCCGTGCCGTCGTCTATCCCCCTCTTCTCCAATCCCGCGCGCCTGCACGGCCGTGGACCACGGCATCTTCCCACCAGTCCACAGTTTGTCCTGCCACCACCCTTTCCAAATTCGGCAAGGCGCCTGCAATGGCGGGGCCATCCTTCGGAGGCTGCCCACGCAGCATCGTCAGGACCGGATATTCCCCATCCTCCCTCTTTTTCCCCCCACCTGCTTGCTGGTAGTCTGGGAAAATTTCTTCGGTGCTGCAATTATCCACATACGTGAGCCATTAATAATGCGCGGACGGCCGCGGCCACCTCACGCACTGTAACCGCGCCGTGGGGCTGCCCCCCTCGGGAGCGCACCGCGCATTCACAAGCCCCGCCGGCGGATGGGGGTGGGGAACCCGCTGTCGCAATCCGCCGCTGCAGGCAGTTGCACGAGGGCGGGGACCGCGCATCGCCTCGGAAGGATTCGGGAAAATCCGGAAAGTTGATGCCTTCCGAAGGCTTGGTGGAAAAAAAACTCGATTTTTGATGGAAACTTATGTGCTGAATCGTGTTCTATGGTGAACAGGGATGGAGCTTGTACAGCCCTCTAGATTGGAAGAGCTTGGAGTTCTATTGTAAGAGATTTTAGATTTCTCCACCATCCAAGGGGCTTCGGATTTGGCCGATCTGGGCGCACTGCGCATGTGGTTTTACCGTCGACTTCGACTGGCGATATTCTTTGTCGTCCCCCACTGCAGGCTGCGGGGGTTTAGGTCGGTGACTCCTCTTTGCTCGGATCTCAATCCAGGCACCTTCCGATTGTTGTAGTTGGAAGGTAGCATTGATCGCCTACTCGATGACTTCGAGCGGTAGTTCCTTGTAAGCAGGGATGCTAGGACTGGCATTCGAATACGTGGATGCGGCTTGTTGCCTCTGCGGCAGTTGGTGTGGGAGCTTACTGGGAACTAGTTGACTCGTACTGGCGTCCGAGGACGTATGCGTGGTTTGATGCCTTAGCCGTGGAGGCAGGGAGGGCTTCCCCTATTGAGTTGGTGTATTGGTGCTGGTGTCTGAAGATATGTGCGCGGTTTGATGCCTTAGCCGCGATGGCTGGGAAGGTTTTCCCTGTTGAACTGGTGTAATGGGGCTGGTGTCCGAAGACATGTGCGCGGTTTGATGCCTTAGCTGTCGTGGCTAGGATTTCTGCTGAGGAGGGGCCTGAGGAGCGTGACCAACATCTTGCTTCACGACCGGACCCCTGTAGTCTGGCTGAGAACAGGGTCGGAGGACACCTGATGACGTCGGGGGGCCTTGTTGCCCCCGGTGGCTGTCTTGATCTCGCACACTAGAGGGCCTTTGTGATGGCGGACCCGACCTGTGAGCTATAGGGAGAACTTGGTTCGGTGGAGCCAAGGTCTCGCTCAACTTTTGCTTCCTCTTTCTATCCTCGAGTGTCAAAGATAGAGGTAGAAGAGGGGGAAGACGAGAAGGGCTGGAAGAGTCCGTCCTGGTCTCACCTATCTGGACATCTTCTCGATCGAGGAGACTCGAAGGAGTCTTGCAGTGTCTTCCTAGGAAAAGGGGAGAGACTCTAGCTCTTGCCAGGGTCACCATTGTGCGGCTGGAGTGGCAGGGGCTGGTTGACCAGCCTATGGTGTTGGAGCCTTGGGAGAGGCCAAGGGAGCGAGAGAGTGGATGACGTTAGCCAAGAAGGTACTCGGTCCCACCTCTCAGCTGGCATCCTGCTCACTGCATCTCCACAGTCATTCGAGAGCCTCCCAATTATCAGCTCAAAACTCGAGCCATTCTGGAGTATGCTGGTAGGGCGACCTGTGCCCATTTGTCTGGGGAGGATCGGGCCGCTCTGGTGCATTTCTAGCGATAGCCTGGGTTTCTTCGATAGCTTGTCGCAGTCGAACAAGTGCCATGGAATTAAACCACCTAGATACACTTATGGGCTTTACACGGAAGGGGACCCAATTAGGCCAAAGGTACAGGGTGCCAATTCATGAAATAGAGCCCCTTAGTGTGAGCGCCATTTTTCAAGGGCTAGGAACAGTCACTAGTAGGGTGTTGTCTATACACAGTGAAGGGCGCCCCTTGATCAGACACCATTTTTGAAAAGTGCCCCCTGCCTAGGCGCTTTATCCCTTCAGGATTTAAATGGAAACCGGCCGACCGTGTTTCGTTCTAAGTAGGACACTGGTGGCTGTTCGGGAAGGTCTTGATCTGGAAGGATTAATACGTAGGAAATTTTAGTTGCAATAGGATCCTTACGTAGGAAACGTAAATCCCATTAGAACTCCAACCCCGATTAGATCATCCTTCTCTCTAAATACCCTCCTCTGGAACCCTGCAGAGGTTAATGCCTTGGGTTCTGCACCGAAGATGACCTTACCGTGGAAGATTTCTTCCTCTTCCCCCGACTATTGCTTCGCTCTACTGTTCATCCTCTGCTACTGGTTCCTCTTACTATTGTTTCACCATCGCCCTGAAGCAATAGAAGCCAATCTTCCCTATTCATCTCTGCATAAAAGAAGCATTTCACCATTAAAAGTTGCTTCTTCCTCTTGCTGTCACTGAGAGGAAGTGTTACCCTCCTCCTTCAGCTGAGCATGAAGGAAAGTGTCCTCTGTTTCGATTGCTATTGAAGCTGCACGCCTCTGCTTCTTCTCAAATTCCTGGAGTTGCCTTTTTCTTCTTACTCTGCTTCATTGCAGACAGTTGGTGCTGCTGCTATCCTTGCGGTTATAGTTGCAGTTGTTACTGCACATCTTCAGATTTTTCTTCTTCGATTCTCTTCGTTCGTCAACCCAATCAACCCACAAGGTGGGTGTTCTCAAGTACCAAGCCCAACCTAATAAATCTCACAGCATATGCATGCATATAGACATGTAGTATGATTTCTGTAGTTCTCTATTCTTTTCTGAGTTTTTAGATAAAGGGCGCCTCTATTTAGGGCGCTATTTCCTTTGAACGACCTAACGAACAGTCGTTAATTTCCTTGCTAATTAATAATTACACATGTTTAAAATTAAATAACTGTGTAACATGATGTCTAAATTAATGCATGAGTACACTGCTAGAATCCTGCACGCGCCTTGGCAGGCGCGGGTATCACTCGCTCTCACTCCCACATGGCCACTCAAGGTGGTGGGTCGGGCGGGGCTGGGTGCTCTCTTCCTCACCGGCGGAGCTCAGAAATGATAAGGGATGCTAGGAATAACCATGAGGGATAGGGGCTCACCTAGCCGGCTTGAAGAAACCGACTCCGACTAGAGACGAAGGTGAGCGGGGGACATGCGATGCCCACGCCCACACGCTGTGTCGGTGGCACTTGACCTGACAATAAAATTATTACAGCACTATGCCTCACACAGGAGGGGGGTTCTCAGGCTGGGGGTTAAATAATTACATCCAAAACTACCTCCACGCAGGGAGGGGCCTTCATCCGGTCAGGAGGGGTGGGGGAAAACCAAGTTAGAAGCCGAAGTGACGAACTCCGCCGATTCTGCCTATGTTGGAACAGCCTGATAGGTGATCGAAGATGGCACCGCTACGGACTCTATCAAATTTTGGTGAGGATGAAACCAATGCCAAAACTTCCTGGGGTGTCCCAGGAGGACGTCCAAATTCTTCGAGAATTTTGTAATGATGATGGTGACCGAGGCAGGATCTGGACCAGGGTCAACCCGCTCTGGTTCTGACTGTGCCCAGACTGATGCTGTTGGAAGATGGGGGAGCCACGAACACTCCCGGGGTCCGTTTAAGGCGGGACCAGAACCGTTGTAATCGTGGGTGAGACTTCTGCACACTCCAGGGAGAAAAATTAGAACTTAGTGCTCCGGTGTCCAAATGGCGTTCTTCTTCTTCGTGCTGACAGAGGACTTGAAGGAGAAGATCCCAACTCAATAATTATGTCCAAACTCACACAGGAGCAACCATGGTCACGCTTTTACTCAGGCTCAGGTTCCCTGGTGGATCTGCACTATGCAGTCGAGGGAGAATGGCTCTCCCGGGCAGCACAGACGTCGGACGGATGCAAACCACCTCGCCTGTGAATCTCTCTCGATGACCTTTCTAGAGATGTAGAGAACGCCACCTGAAGATGTGTGGTGACACCGAGGCAGGCTCTGTAACTCAACCCTTGCCTGCTGCTTGCGAACTGGGATAAGCAGGGTGGTGATAGGTGATGGGAAATAGGGGTAGATGGGGTGAGAAATGGGGGTGACCCTAGCTGTGAGGGGGTCTTGGCCCATTCCCACACCTGCCAAACCAACCCCTCTCCCCTAGCTGCCCCACCCACCACTCTCTCTACTAGGTGAGACCCCAGCCCACCTTCCTCTCCTCCCACACACGCAGTAGCCCTCCACTGACCAACTCTCGCCCTCTCCTCTTCACACACGCACACACACCGCGGTGCACACCCCCCCTCTTCCCATCGTCACCGGCAACACCGTCCGCCGCCCCTACCTCCCTCCCGTCACCCTCCTCCCCAGCCACCATCTCTCCACCTACCCCTTCCTCCTCCTTCGTCCCCTGCGAGCCCTAACCGACAGCCCTTGTGTCGCCGTCATTCTTCCCTCGTCATCGGCAGCTACTACCTCGACCTCCTGCCACTTTCGGGCCACACGGCCACCTCCTCACCCAGCACCCAGTCCCCTCCCCTCAACCCGTCGCCACCGCTGCTCTTCTACTGAGCACCCCCCCACCGGCTATCGCGGCACCGGCCGCCTCCCTCCTCCCTATCCTCCCTTCTCTATGCGACCACCACCGCGGCACGGGAGCACCCAGCACCACCCGTCCCCGGTTCCATGCACGTCCCCACCAGCCAACCCTTGTCGAGCTCACCTTCCCCACCGCTAGGCACCCGTCTGAGAACCCAACCCCCCATGCACCGCCCCTCCCTCCCACCGGTGCAACCCTCCCACAGCAGCCCAGCTCGCCACGGCCATGCAGAGCCAGACCACCCTGAACCGGCTCCAGCCCCCACCCTCTCTACTTCACATCCTCCACTTCCCCCGTTGCAGGACCTTCTTCTTCCTCCTCCTTCTCTCCTCCTTTCTGAAGCGTGAACGCCATAGGAGCCACCACCACCACTCTGGTCCCTTGGTGCCATGGCCGCCCTGCACACCCTCCTTCTCCCATCGTCGCCGAACGCACCGTCCGCCGCACCACCCTCCGACTGCCAATGCTGGCGTCCACCATCGCCGTCTGCCTCAAGCCCAGCGCCGACGCGTCCCGCTCCCTGCCGACGTGCCCTCTCTCCTCCCTTCCTCTCTCTCTCTCTAACCCACAGTGATCCCCCTCTCCCGCTCTCTTTTCCGCCCCCTCTGAACTAATACACAGCCCAAGCCACCTCACCCCAACGCCCCCGCCCGACCAGCCCCACGCCGGGGGACGGGCCACCACGCCAGCCAGGGGTCGACCCATGGGGTCGACCCTTGCAATGCTAAGTAGAAAAACTGATTCCACGTAGCATGCCAAAGCTGCAAGGTAAAGATATCAACATGTGGGCATCAAAACTTCAAGACATTTTCCTCAAAACTAGCACAATTTGATTTCTCATTCAAACATACATAAGACCCTCAATGTATTGGAATCATCAAAACCATTGTCAAAGACAACAATGGGGCACACGAAACCCAACAGCAGCACATTGCACCAGATCACATCATGGTATGCCTGGAACTGTTGCAGCACCAAACATTATAGTCTGACCGGGATGGAAGTGGAATCCACCCAAGATACTCTATATGGTGCGGGGTGATCCATGAGCATCAAACCAAGGCATTTAACGGTGCCCGTGGAGATAGCGTTAATGCAACTCCCGCTATCTATAATCACCTTACAGGCATTCACTTCCAGCCCACAAAATGTGTGGATAATGGTGGTACGATGCCAGTCGTCACTCACCTGAGGCGGGGTCAGGATGCACCTGACTACACCCAACTGCATGTCATCCTGATACTAGGTACCTGGGAGGTCAACTTGCTCTCCCTCCATCAACTCATCAAAGAACTACTCAGCTAAATCTTGGTCGGGCTCATAGTTGATCGGCACCAACTCAGGCGTGGGGTCATGGGCAGGCGTTTCTGCAATAACAAGCGATTCCCGAGTAGGATAGTTGCTCACATAATGGCCAACTCCCCCACACCTATAACAACTGTCTCGCGTCCTGGTGCCCTGGGATGTTCCACTGATCATCGGCCCCTTACCCTTATCCTCACGATGGATCGCGGGTGTTGGAACCAGGGGTCAAGTTGGCAGGATGGGCTGATGAGGTCTAGGGGCAGGGACGGGTGCTAGCTAGCGAGGGGGAGGATCCCTCAGAAGGAGGGTGCGAGGTCTAGGAGCAGTGGGTTCTTGGCAAGGGGGTTCCAGGGGACGAGCCACCGGCCACTGACTATAAGGACTGGGCATGTTATGAGGGTCAGACCCACGCAGATAGGTGGCCCCCCTAGCACTGGATAGAAGCAAACTCCACCTCAAACTGCTTGATGTGACACCAACTCCTTGGACCTAAATTTGCAAGCAATCGGACCAAACGACGATATCTCACAAGCGGACTCACTTCATTGATTATGTAGCTGAATTAATTGATCTTTGGTACAAAGTGGAGGTTTGGATCTGAGACCCTGCTCATGTATAGTGAGAGTTCCGGGCAAGCTTGACTTGCCTTTCTACTCTGCACCCTTTGATATACCAGAGGTCAAACATGTGTAAGCAAGTAATCTTGCTAAGATGTTCATCTCACACCATGGGGAAAATTTCAGCAGTTCAGGGAGACAACTTTAGCATGCGGGATTTATTGACAACAAGATAACTTTATAATGCAATGACTAGAATGCAAGCCTATCATGCAAAGATTGAGCACATAAAGTTTATTTACATACCTGTGAGCATTTATTTGCTGGTTGAGCATTGCTCAGCTCCCAAGCACCCTACACCCAAAATTCTCATTTTGAGTTTATAGGTACCCAAGCTTGCTTGGGTCCTGGTTGGTTAGCTGCACTTCTAGCAAATGACTTTCTTTTCCTTGTTGCCTTCTGGTCACCCACTCTCATCCAAGGATAGTGATTAGATGTATGTCCATATTCACCACAATAGAAGTAACGCACAAGGAATTTACCATTCTTCTGTGTGCAGGTGCATTGAGCCTTTGTGAATGAGCATGAATACCACCATGTTGATCATGAGGATAAGTCTTACCTTTCAGATGCCAACAACCCTTGACTCTGTGGCCAATCTTACCGCAATGGTGGCAGCAAGGAGGCATACGTCTTCTATTGGCTTCAGGGTGCATCGACCTATTCTGTGAACTACATCGATGGATCAGGCCATTTCCAGGCTTCTGAATGGAAGTGTGCTGAGCATGCTTCCTCCCGGTGTGGACCTTCCCTTTGAGAGTGCTTCCTACATTATGTCTCCTGACCTTGCCTGCTTTTAGCTCATCATCCTTCAAACTAAAGCAATTATGCACAACATGTCCGAGCTTACCATAGTAGAAGCAGTAACCATCCCTTTTATGGAAAACATGATGTTCAATTGTTATTCTTGGCATGCCTGATAGCACAATCAAACTTGTTTTTCTGTGTTGGCTTTTGTGTTTTCAATTTTTTTATGTCTGCCTTGCTTTTTATCTTTCTGTGCACTGGACTGTTTTGGGGGACCACTAGAGGTACTGGCCTCATGTGAGCTAGAGACAAAAGATTTTTACAATTTGTACTCAAGCATCATCATGCTCTAGTTTAAACACACATGCCATATCAATGCATGCTTGATTGCACGGACCCCCGGTATATCAAATGGCATTAGTGGAAAGTCGGGCTACGCCCGACGGGAAGCTCTTGCTATGCGTGATGGTGGTCTTCGGACCTAAATTCTCTGCCACGTACTGAGGGTTCCGCCCTAATAAACCGTGCATGGTAGATTAGAATATGTTGCATGATCACATCATATGCCTCCTTTGCATCCTATGCCGGTCTCGACAGCCTGCTATTTCGACAATTAATCAAAGGTGTTCCCTCCTCGTGGGGGATGTAATTAACGTCATAGCCTTTATGGTATGGCAGACTGCTGGTCCCGACCCGAATCTTACTCTCGCCTAATAAGGGTCAGATTGGGCGCATAATAAATTTGTCACTCACGTGACTGGCATGCTTGCGTGGTCAACTAATCAATTAATTATCAATTAATTAATTGGTTGATTGCCTAAATAAATAAATAAAAAGAAAAAAATAAAAGATAAACAAGAGAACCTCCCAAAGACTGGTGTCTCCTTTCATCTCTTTGCCGAGATATATGGGCCCTGAGAACCTCCCAAAGACTGCTGATTGTTTGTGTGTTTTGCATTTGCAGGCAAACAATGACATCATCAGGACTTGCTGCTCTTACTTTTGGTCCTGCGATCGTCGCCGGCCATGCTGAACACGGGTACCTGGTAGTGCCCACTATTTTCGGGATGTTTCCCGCTGTTGTAGGCTTCCCCAACTTTTTGGGGCTAGCCTTCGCTGACCTACTTCACGTGGAGTCCTCGGAGCCCGCCAAGGAGACCACAAAGAAAGTCGAAGCCCTGAAGGTTCGATGCTGTGCGGGTTCGCTTAAGAGCCCGATTCAAGTCGCCAGCTGCCTGGTGCACCACATCACTCATAGGGCCCGCCCCATCCCTGCCAAGAATTCTGGAGGATGCCGGCATAGGGGCTTCCAGAGGAATACTGCTGTTATTATCAGACACCTTTCCATGTCCGAAAAATCTCTACTGATCGGTGGAGTTTGCATCTTCCTGGATGGATGCGATGCCCAGGTGGTCCCAGATCAGGTCATCCCCGCTGTAACTATCTACAACTCCTACCAGGCCCTTTCTCGGAGGAGAACCGAGAAAGAAGAGGCCGGGAAGGTCCTCCGGGTTTCAAGTGACTGTGTCACTTGGGTTTCCCTCCTTGGTGGAGGAAGAGAGACTTCGGTCTCTAGTTCTACTGGTGATGGCTCGTCACTGGTGTTCCCTCTGGGCAGGAGGAAGAGAGGAGTTTGTTCCTCTAGTCAAGCTGTTAGACAGTAATTGTTGGCAAGCTGTGGTGCCCAGCGGATGCAAGCTGTGAGGCGCAGCAGTGAAGGCACACTCGGGTTTAAGTATGGGGTGGACATAGGTCTGAAGGACCGAACCACCTAAAAATTGTCAGTGCACTATGGTTTGATTGTTCTTTTTGTTCCACTAGATGTATGCTTAGGTTCGCTTACAATGGTCTGATTTTACATCTAGTGATAAATTATTTTGCACGCTGAGTAGTTGTTTTAAGTCTTGCGTGAAACAAAGTGAATCAAGTTGATTAAGTAATCACTGTTAATTGAGTGCGTCTAAGTTGCCCAAGTCATTCGTGTTCTAAGATGCACCTGATCATTTGAATGGGTTTGATCAACACCAGTGCGTGATTCAGTGTTAAAGAGAGTCTGGTTCTGTTAATGTTTTAGAATTGATTTAAGACTTTTATCCTTGCAATCTACCAGTCTGTTTTAGTTCACCACTGTCGTTCATATCCTCTAGAACATAACTAGTTTCTGCCTAGATATTTCTGATTGTTATTATTTTAAATTGGTCAAGATAGTTTTTAAGAGAGGGATTCATTCACCCCCCCTCTGAATCCATCGCACCAAGACCATCAAGCGGTCGACGTGGCCTCGTTACTGAGATGGAGCAAGACGTCATGACGCGCGCATGGTTGTGGCTGACAGGCACGTGAGGGGCGACCCCGGCATGAGGGGGCGTCTACCCTTGTCGTAGCATCTCACATGTGGCGGGTGTGGACTTGTACGTTATGGCTAGTTAACACGTGAGGGAAGTGCAAGGGACATACCCTCGGTGTGCTAAGCCGCTTGACAAGTCACAGACACGTAATTCTCCTCGGCTCGTTGTGGGGAGCCTGCTCGAAGCCTTGGAGTCGTCGGATGCTAAGTTAAGTGCTTGATGCTTGATCCCTTGTATATGGCCCCTTGTGCCCCTAAGGGGTTTTTATAGGGGAAGTTGAGGGGTCAAGGGGTTTACGCGGACTAGCTTCGAGCAAGGAAATCCTCGGAAACAAATGAATGAGTGGCACCTGAATCGAATAGAACGCGAGCTGAACGACCAAAAATTGAAACCGTACCTTCTATGAGATTAGACGCAATTGCTTCTGCATGAGTGATGTGAGTAATCTGGCTCCTCGGCTTCCGGCTAGAGGCTGTAGAAGATTGCTGAGAAGAAGCTGGAACTTACAAATACGACGGTTGAGGCAGAGGTGGTGCAGGAAGACGAAATGGAGACTACTGCGGCTGGGTAACCTTCGAGAACTGTGTCAGAACAGACTTCATCAGGTAATCTCGAACAACGTGACCCGACTGATCACAGCGATAGCAGACCACCGGTAAGGAACATGGTACACTGGGATGGCTACCACCACACCTCGGACATGGTCTCAGCTGACTCACAGGAAACTCTCGGCGCTGCTGAAAAGGAGAAACATACTACTGGACTGAATCAGAAGACGCCGATTGCTACCGCACAAAACCTGAAGATGCTTGACGGTTAAATTGCTTCTTGGACTTTCTAAACATCCACCTCGAAGGGCCACTAGAAGTAGGCACAGCAGACGGGATTCCAGGCGCTGACGGCTGAAAAGACTGCTGAAATGGCACCATCGACTGAGCGACACTGGACTGAGAAAACCCTATAGACCTCGCCAAATCGAGCTCAACCGTGACTGCTGCCTGATATGCATCGTCCATGACAATCACACGGGTAGCAAGAAGGGGCACTCTCAATTCGACTCTCAAACCTCAGAGGAATTGCTCGGTCTTTAAGGCTTCATCAGCAATAATATGCGGCACATACCAACCCAACTCGATGAACTTGTTCCGATACTACAGCACGATCATTTCACTTTGAACCAAATCTAAGAATTGGTGCATCTTATCCATACGAAGACAGGCCAGACTGTAAGTGTTTTCAAAGGTAGTCACGAACTCTGCCCAAGTGAGCTAACGAAGTGGTCGGGAATGGAAGGCAACTTCCCACTCTGAACTCCACTACATCAATGCTGCACCCTGAAGTTGAAACGTAGCAAGCATAACCTTCTCGTCCTCCATGCATTCCATCGACCGGAACACACGCTCAGTCGCCTCGATCCAAATCCTGGCAGCATCCGGATCTGACTGACCTTCATAAGTCGGCGGGTGGAAGGGATATCCATCTTCACTTCACTAATGTGAGTGATAGTTTTTCATAGGATTTCACTGGTGTGTATGGTCCTCAAGGTAGGGAGGACAAGTGGCTGTTATGGGAGGAATTGATCAACCTCCTTCATATCTCAGGCCGGCCGTGGTGCGTGGGAGGAGACTTCAATGCGGTGGCAGCTCCATGGGAGCAGTCAGGGGAGTTTGGCTATGTAGGGGAGATGGAGGACTTCTCAGCTTTCATCAAGGAGGCGGCTCTGGTGGACATCGGTATGTCACACGGGCTCTTCACCTAGTCCAACATGCGAGCAAATGCCTCTTGCTCGAGGTTGGGTGGGTTCTTGGTTTCAGTGGATTGGGAGGATCAGTATCCTCATGTGCAGGTGCTTCTGTTGGCTAGAGTGGTGTCTGACCACAAACCCATCCTCTTGAAGACCAGCTGGGTACTGGACAAGCGGTTCTCCTTCAGGCTTGAGAGATTTTGGTTTAGGGAGATGGACTTCATGGGCACTATCAAGAGAGCTTTGTATTCACAGGTTGCTGGGTGGTCTGCCATGGCCACGCTGGTGTTGAGGTTGAAGCATACTGCATAGATTCTCAAGACTTGGGGGGCAGACAAAACCCTCACGGGTAGGGCAGCCAAGGACAGAATTCTACAGCAGATTGAGGGACTAGACCACTCGGAGGAGGCAGGTTTGCTGGACGCAGTGGACAATAGGACCGTTCAGGACTCCTTGAGGTCTCAATTTGAGGAGATTCTCTCAAGGGAGAAAATCTACTGAAGCAGAGATCCAGAGACAGGTGGATTAGAGAAGGGGATATGAACACTGCTTATTTCCATCACATTGCATCAGGGAGAAGGAGAGTTAATATCATTTCTTGTATTAGAGTGGGAGAGCTTTCTTTCTCTTCAGTTGAGCACATTGGGAGTTTGGCCAGGGACTTCTACTTCAGGCTATTTTCTGAGGAGGATCACTTCAGACCCACGATAGCAGATGATCTTCTCCCTTGCTTATCTTCCAAGGAGAGGGAGGATATTACTTAGAGCTTTTCAGATGAGGAGGTTCGCTAGGCAGTTTTCTCTCTTACTGGGGACAGAGCACTAGGACCAGATGGCTTTCCATTGGCCTTCTTCCAGCGCTATTAGGATATCATCAGTTCTGACTTGGTGACAACAGTTAGCGAGTTTCAAGAGGGGAGGGCACACTTAGGGGGTATTCATAAAACCCTCATTGTCCTTATCCCTAAGAAGCATGGAGCTCATGATTTCAAGGACTTTAGGCCCATTAACTTGTTGAATGGTACTTATAAGATTATCACCAAGCTGCTAGCAGAGAGACTAGATAGAGCCATAGATAGGCTGGTCAATTACTATCAAGGAGCCTTCATCGGTGGGGGGGGGGGACATATACAAGATAAGTTTTTGGTGCTTCTTGAGTGCTTGCATGCCATGAAGACTCGGAAGAGGAAATGAGTGGTCTTGAAGTTAGATTTTGAGAAGGTTTATGATAGAGTCAATTTGACTTTGCTTGTTCGATGTGTTAAAGAAGATGAGCTTTGGGGATAAATGGATTGGCTGGATCCGAGATTGTATCTCATCTACTTCCTTTGTTGTGCTAGTCAATGGGAAGCCATCTGCATATTTTTATAGTTACAGAGGTCTCCAGTAGTGGGACCCTATGTCCCCCCTCCTTTTTATTTTGGTGACCCATGTCCTTAGCAGGGTGTGGCAGAGAGCAGAGGCTGCACATTTCATTAAAGGCTTCCAGGTGGTCAGAGGGAGTCCTGCGGTCACCCCTTTGTAGTATGCCGACGATACTATCTTGTTTCTGGCAGAGGGTGGACATCTTTATGTGACTAGACTTTTGTTGGAATTGTTGGAGCAAATCACTCGTTTGAAGGTTAACTTCAATCAGAGCTTACTTGTTGGGGTTAATATGGATGATATGTCCCTCCTGCGGGTGGCGCGCATCTTGGGTTGTCAGATTCGTTCTTTCCCTATTTTACACGTGGGCCTCCCTCTGTCTTCAGGTGCGTTGCGGTGTGCTGATGGACTCCCTATTATTCAAAGTTATGAGGCAAGATTGGCTAGCTGGAAGGCTAGACTGTTGTGTGGGGCAGATTAGTTCTTTGTAGATCAAACCTGGACAGCTTACCTATCTACTTTCTCTCGGTGTTCCAGATCTCGAGGATTGTATTGCAAAAGATTGAGTCTATGCAGGGGAGATTCTTTTGGCATGGGAGTGGAGGGAGGTGCAAGAGATGTCATGACATCAAGTGTAGGAAGGTGACTACTAGTAAGGAAGAAGGGAGATTGGGGAAAGGATGTGGGAGGTTTTAATTTGACCTCTTGTGTAAGCAACTTTGGAGATTGTGGACAGGGGATGATGGGCTGTGGGCGATCCTTGTCAGGCATAGGTATTATAGTAGGAGGAGGGTTTGGGACTTGGACATTCCACCCATTTCCCAAACCTCCCCCATCTGGTGCGGGATTTTGACTTGCAGGGACATCATTTCCTCTAGCGTTCGGGTTCGACTAGGGAAAGGCAACATGCGCATTTTCTAGAAGGACAGATGGTGCCGTGAGTTCTTTTTAGAGGTGTCATTCTCTAGCCTTTTTGCTGTCGCTGTTGGCCCCTTGGGAATAGTGGACAGAGCTTTTGACCCCCACCTTCCAGGGGCACTTGGGCTCTGACTTTCAGGAGGGATCTCAGGTGGACAAAGTTGGAAGAGTTCCAGGAGCTCCTCCTTCTCTTCATTGACTTTGCCCCGCATTCCCTCAGGGAGGATGCGTGAACGTGGAGGTGGAGTAGGGAGGGGTCCTTCTAGGTTCTATCCGCCTACACCTTTATCTCGGGCGGAGGGATGCGCTATGGTCTTGTCTCCCAGATTTGAAAGCCGAGGAGCCCACTGAAGGTGAAGATCCTCATTTGGAGGATTTCTCACGAGAGGCTCCCCACTTGTGACCGGCTAGTTTGCTTTGCCCCCAGTATCCAGTCGACCTGTTGCTTGTGTGGACAGGATGAGGAGAATTTGGACTATCTGTTCGTAGGTTGCTCGTACTCGCGGGAAGTGTGGGATACATTGGCTTTGAGGGCCGGTTGTCATATTGCCCGCCATATGGAAGTGCAGCTATTCATCAGTACCTGGGGTAGGTCTTGGCCCCTCAGAGGAGATGCGATTGTGTGGTGACTGGTGTTTCATGCCACACTGTGGCCCTTGTGGGGTGAACGGAACAATAGGATTTTTAGAAGGGAGGTTAGAGGTGAGGAGTCTCTTGTTTCTTTTATTTGTGCTAGAGTGAGGAAATGGGTGGAGTTACTTTGTAATGTGAATTCTCTCGTCTCACCTCTTTTTGTTTTGTTGGGGGCTAGTGAGGTCTGCATCCATGGTCGCCAATTTTGATGAAATTATGTTTATTTTGAAAAATTTTCAGAAATTAGCGCACGTCCATACAGTCTCTAATTCTTAGTAATTTAAGTTGGATTTCTGGAAAATATGATATTGAGCGACTCTTCAGAGAGCCACTATTTTCTGATATAGTGCCCTCTGATAAGGCGCCAATTCTTTTCTCTCATTTTTTTTTCTTTCACGTTTCTCAACCCATATCGCGGGTTTACTTGGCACACTCATCTCACATCCGTAGATGGAGTCCCTGTTTTGATGCTATCGATTACACACTAACTCTCGGTGATGTTTGAGCCATCCGTGGGATATTTCTTCCTTTGGACTAGTGATTTCATCATATATGCTAGCCTTCTATTCCCTCAAGACAGCTAAGCAGGTTGTACCCTAAAAATCTATGACACCATATCTTGTCACGTCACTCTGAAGAAATGTGATGCCTTAGCTCTCTTAGAGCACTATTCTTGGCCTCTTTAAGAAGTTTGTTCTCTGTCAGCAATTGGCAACACTAACCTGGGTGCCAGACGAAATTGGCGACCCGTCCAGTGCCGTTATTTCCCTGACATAGCGACCTGAGCCTGGGTGCTATTTCATCGAGCCTGTACTGTTCATAGGAATGGGCGACCACACATGTAGGCGCTATTTCTATAATTGATGGCGACTGAGTGTGCACCATTTACCCAGTTTCACAACATGTCTTGGTTTTCGTGAGGATTTATGATGTGTCATACTTGTTCAAAGTTCTGCCCTTGAATTCCTTCATTCGTGAAATCTATCTTATCATCCTACCATGGTTTATCCTTGAAACTCTATATTGGCTATAACTATAGTGGATGTCTAAAATATATATGGTCCAATGCTTATGCATATAGGGCCCGATCTAGTCTTGGGAGGAGCATCCGAAAGTACTTGTACCTATGGGAGTTTATTGATCACGGTGTGACATTACACTGAAGTGCATGACTAGCTTGATTAATGGCATTCCACAAACTCTATAGTACTTGACTCATACCTGACTTCACATGACATGACTTGCGTGGCCCGGAAGGGGTATTTACTTGCTTAATATTATGATAGCCAATTCACGTGACATGACTTGATATGTTTACATGCTTGACCATCTTGATACATTCTATATGAATCTTTTGGTGGCCGAAAATGAAGAGAGAAGTGGCTAAATTCATACGCAGATGCTTAGTGTGTCAGCAAGTCAAGGTAGAGCATTTTAGATCTGTCGGGAAGTTAAAGCCTCTTGAGATACCACAGTGAAAGCGGGAGAACATCGGCATAGATTTTATTATGAGCTTACCTAGACCTCATGGTGCCTTTGATGTGATCTGAGTAATTATTGATCGACTGACAAAGTCCGCGCACTTCTTATCTATCAAGTCAAAGTGGACGGTGGATGTGTTAGTTGCCCTGTACATGAAGGAAGGAGTGAGGTTGCATGGTGTTCCTATGACTATTGAGTCTGACCGTGATCCCCGGTTTACTTCCTACTTTTGGAAATGATTCCTATTGTGCTAATTTGACCAATCAAAAACTATGCTCGAATTAAAATTGAAACCGAAATCAAATCAAACTGAATGGGCTTAAGACCTATGTGGAAAAAACTATCGAACACTTGGTGTTGGGACAATCGCACTACTGAACTGATAACTTCACATCAAGGCTCATCATATGACACACTTTGTGCACACGTCTAACTGTGAAGGAACAACTTGTGAATTTGGGAAGAGGAGAATGATCACATGCACAAATACAAAACCACAGTGCAAAGAGATTTTTAGGTGGTTTGACTAGATACCCAGTCTGCCTACATCCACCCCCACTCAACCTGAGTGAGGATTCCGCTGACTCACAGCTTAAATCGCTCAACTTCACAGCTTGCTACACAGAGGAATAAATCCTCAGACCGCTGAGCAGCACAACTTGCTTACAAGATGTTGAGCCTCACAGCTTACTTCCGAGGAACCATTCCTTAACATACACTGGTTCACAGCTTGATAGACGTAACATAGAGAAACAAAGAACAAAAACAAAAGGAACAAAATGAAAATAGGAAAACAATATAGCTCTCGATGAGCAACGTGACTTGGATCTGATTTAGAGTCTAACACTGGGTCTGATTTTCAATGAAGCATAGGCTGCACTCAAGCTACCATCTCACGGTCTCTCTCTTTCTCTTCTCTCTTCTTCTTCTCACAGTCTCTCTTAGATTTCCCTTAAATTCATCTTCTCTACCTCTCTTTTCTCTTCAGATCTCTCTTCTTCTCTATTTTTCACTCTGTTCTTCTTCTTCCCTTAGGCTAGTCCGCGTAAACCCCATCCAGGGGAGGAGGTTTACGCGGACCCGCTTTGACCCTTAGGCTAGTCCGCGTAAGCCCCATCCAGGGGAGGGGGTTTACGCGGACCAGCTTTAACCCTCTGGCCAATTCGCGTAAACCCCCACTATTCACTAGGTTTACACAGACCAGCTTCACCCCTCAGGCAAGTTCGCGTAAACCCCTTGTGACCCTTCACCTTCCACTATAAAACCCCCCCATTGGGAGCCCAAGAGGTAGAAAAAAACAATGATCAAGCAACCAGTAGCAAGCATCATGGAGCAAGGGCGTGCTGAGGAGAATTGTGTGTGTTTGCTAGGCTTACACCGAGGGCATGCCGCATGAGCATCCCTCATACGGCATCGAGCCTAAACACTCACCTCCGGCCCCTGTTGTGATATGTCACCTCGATAATCATGCATGACGCCAGATCTCTATTGGTGGATGCACTCTATTCAGGTCCCACCTCGATACTCGTGCATGACCCTGATGCTGCTTGGTGAAAGCACTATGCACGAGCCTTCTCTCAGTAATCACGCGCCCCCAGACGCTGCTCGATAGGAACACCCAGCTTGGCCCTGCCCTGGCATTCATGCATGACCTAGATGCTGCTTCATGAGAGCGCCCCTACCTGCCTCGATAGTCATGCCCCCTTAGCCGTCACTCGATCGAGGAACCCTGCCAGATCTCTATCTTGACGTTCGTGCACGACACGGACATTGTTCGATGAGAGCACCCTGTCCAGTCTCTGTGCTAATGGTCGCGCATCATCAGACATGGCCCAATCGAGGCGCCTAGCCTAGTTCCCCACCTCGATGATCGTGTGCCACTTTTGTGTCACCTCGATAAGCATGCCCTCAGTGCTGTTATCCGGACAATGGGCATACTTCACAAGTCCCAGCACAAGATGAAGCGCTAGGCCCCTGCCTCTATCAACGAGCCCCGAGCATGACCATCAAGGTCCAGCGGCACCCATGTACTCAGTTACAACGGTGCCCCCGGCACCTGACTGCCAGCCACTCTGGTTACATCGGGGCCTGCGGCACCCGATCACTCAACACCTCAGTCGCAACTGTGCCCCCAGCACCAGACCACTTGACAACTTTAGTCACAATGATGCCACCAGCACCCGACTGTCAGGCCCAAATCAATGCTTAATTTAACCAGACCTTAAATCATCAAATTAGGGCCCAATTCTCGATCATTTTAGCCCAAAACGGACCCAAATGGACGGCCTTGATTGGCTGATCATTTCCCCTCTGTTTCTCCCCTGAAACTCTAGCCCTAGTGAGAGTATTTGGAGTGTAGGCGGTGGCGGACCCGGTCAAGCGTGATTTGCGCGCTCTCGCGGAGGAAGGACTCTATCCTTCCTATTTCGACCCTTCCAGAACCCATTGACCCTATAAGAAGAAACCCTAGTCGACCTAGAAGGGATTGGATGCTGTGGCGGCTGACGAGGAGCATGGACAAGGGTGGATTATGATGATCGTTGGAGACGTGTCTTGTGCATGGCTAACGAACATCGTCCCCATCTTCCTTCATTTAAAGTAGATTCTAGTAGACCAAACCCTAAGATCTATATATTGTTGGATTCGCCTTTCTATCCTCTTTCTAATGATATAAAAAGCCCTAAAATCCATCTAGTATCCTGTGAGAATTGTCGTTCCATTTGAAGCATGTCAACACTAGGTTTCCTTGTTCACCCACGATTTAAGTAGGGATTTACAGGCGTTAACATTAAATTGATCATGTCATGATATGCATCGTCTTATTCTCGTTCCATTGCTAGTTTATTGCCTAATTTTCATACTCTGTGTGTTGAATATTACTTGTTGTTTATCAACCCTATCTGAGCTTGTCGGAGTCGGGTATGGCGACCTTAGAGCGGTCCAGCAAGAACCTCTCTGTCTTGAACGGCCCCGCGATAGACCGTGTGGTCTAGGGCGATGACCATCATTGGACCGCTTAATTGATTGTACATCTAAATCCTCCATGAATAGGATGGCCAGAGCCTGACCGTTCAGTTTGGAGGGCGGTTCATCCCAGACCGTTCGGAGACCGCAGTGGTTCCTCGATAGACTGCTGAGGCCCTGTATGGCCTCCGGGCCTACATGACTTGAGCGGCCTATCGACCGACCGCTAAGGCCTATGGAGCGGATCTGGGCGGACCGTTCTGTTACGCAGAATGATTTATCATTTTCTTTAGCATGTTTCATCATGTTTAAATGATGCTAATGATAAGGTAGCAACCCACTAATTAAATTGGGATATATGAAAGTTAAATGAATCTTAATCTTGGCCCGTAGACTACTAGGGCTAGAGACGATAGCTGAGACCACGAAGGAGTGTAGGACCATCTTCCACACGGATCTGACCATTGCCATGGGATTGGGGGATTCTAGACAGAGACCGGGGGAGCCCATGGAGCAGTTCGTGCAGTGATTGATTAGGAAGGCCCGGGCCGCCTACTGCCAGGACTCGGCTTAGAGAGAGAGAGTGGATCGCAATTTGAGGAGATTTCTATTTTTAATGCTCGGGAGGCTGATGCTAGGCACAAAGGGAGACATCATCAATTGCAGATTTTTGGGCATTCTCGAGGACTTAGAAAGCGTTGGGCGGTATGCATGGGGAGCCGCCCTGCTGGCACACCTTTTGGCTGATCTGTCCACGGGGACAAGTCAAGAGACTACCGTCAGTGGCTTCTCACCATTTCTTCAGGTATGCATGTCTTTTGTTTATTTAAATGCTTATGAATATGATTATGAATATGAATGTTCACTAATGCAATTGATGGATGTAGGTATGGAGCCACTTATACGTGCCGATGGGCTGCATTGATCCCCGACCTGGAGATGAGGGGTCGTTCCATTTGGCACGATGGTGGTTACCCCTCGTGACTGGAGCACCTGTCTCCTACGAGCTGCATGTTCTTCAACGGGAGTTTTGTGACTGCCCTGCCTCACTGGTATGCAATTTTAGATATGATGCATTTTATTTTATTTCTACTTCATGAAATATGTTTAGATGCTCATGAATATGATTGAATGCAGGTGGTTTGAAGGTCCTATGAGGGGATGCCAGATGAGGGCCAGCCTTGGGTTGTGGCGGGCCGGCCTCGCTTCGGGCATGAGCTTTGGGTTCATTGCCTAAACGAGATCGAGCCGTTACGGCTCAGGCTGGTGATGAGAACCCTCGGCCTACATCAGGAGTGGGTCGAGGTTGGAGAGCCCTGTGGGATTGGCAGGAAGATCCGCGGGCACACAAAGACGACTGATTGGAGGATCCGATTCGCAGACCAGTACGCCGACGGACAGTGAGGTGGCACATGGGTGACTTCACATGTGGCGGACAGCTCCGAGTACCTCCGACGCTACTGGGAGGTTTACGCCGGCCAACCCCAGATGAGGGTCATAGGGGTATGTATGAATGTACTTTTTCTCTTTTTTAAATAATATATGCTCTATCATCATCATTTTTATTCTCACGCGAACATGCAAGCACTCATCACCAGCAGGCATAGAATATATTAGTATAGATCCCCTCTATCAGGGATAGGATAAGGACAATGTCCAAGATTCACGGACGGAGTGCAGCTCACAAAGCACAACTAAGTGAGACGTGCATACGTGAAGAGGAAACTACGTAGGATATATGCATAGCATAAACCACGATCCACATCCATGACTATTCCTCCATATAGTGAAAGTGCAATTATATGGACAGCGAGCCTTAAACATAGGGACGTATAGACATTCCAAGTAACACTAGAGGATTACTTTATCGCCTGCACATGCATTTGGGGTTCTCGACTATTGGTAGCTTCGCACATCCCCCGTGTTTATTCTTAATTCAAGATTTCACCATTCAGCGCAAGTCTCCTCATGTGTCTCAATGGGGATTTCCGGCTACTCGGATTCATCCTTTTATTCATAGTGTTATTATGGATTTCACCATTCGGCGTGAGTCTCCTCATATGTCTCAATAGGGATTCCTGACTATTAGGGTTCATCCTTTTATTCATAGTGTTAATATGGACTTCACCGTTTGGCGCGAGTCTCCTCATGTGTCTCAATGGAGATTCTTGGCTACTAGGGTTCATCCTTTTATTCATGGTGCTATAATGAACTTCACCATTCGACACGAGTCTCCTCATGTGTCTCAATAGGGATTCCCGGCCACTACGATTCATTCTTTTATTCACATATTTTTTAAAGGGGGTAGGCAGTTTTTTCCTCATGATTACCCTTCATGTGAGTGTAGATATTTAAGGCTCCGTGAAGTGTTAGGAAGAATTTAAGACGTCTCCATGGCTAGGGGCCACCACTCATATTGGGTGTAAGGTGTGAGAGTTTCGTCTAGGGTATTTCCTGTGAGTTGTGCTAGCAATATAGCCACGACTCTTCCTCTAGTCGTATGCACTCACCGAGAATTGACTTTTCATCCCTTAGTGTGTGCCATGATGCACACAGACCTAGAATTTAGGCGATTTTATTTAGCAAGGAAGCATGCGGTCATAGAAACTTGAAGGAAGTGTATTAATGCTATATTACAAGCAAACATGCGCACGAAAAAGGCAAGCAAGTAACTCATGTTATATACTCTCTTCTTTTTTTAATATTAATGGCTCGAGCCTCGACTGAGGAGACACATCTCAAGAGAACGGACCTATCCTTCTCGTGGATGAGTCGGTATAGGAAGTCACCAATCAACTCATATGATGTTGTTCGGCATCAGTCTTTTGTGCTTGATTGTGATGTCGACTTCCTATCTTGAATTTGATGATGGGCTCACGCCAATCTTCTTCTTCTGGAAGAGTGTCCTGGTCGAGATCTTGGACCTCGTAGACAGTGAGACCGGAGTTGCCTTCGAGTGAGCTCGGCATCAGTCTTTTGTGCTTGATTGTGATGTCGACTTCACCCTCAAGTGGTAGCTTAATGACCGCAGCCAATTTTGCCAGGGCATTAGCCTGGGCATTGCTACTTCTAGGAACATGATCTATCTCAAAGAAATAGAACTTCTGGGTCAACTACGTGACGGCAGTGTGGTATGGAACCAATTCTGACATCCGAACGTCATAAATATCGAGGACCTATCGAACGATTAGTTGAGAGACCCCGTAGGCTTTGAGACATTTGGCGCCCATGTCAAGAGCCATCTGGAGCCCAATGATTAGAGCCTCATATTCAACTTCATTATTGGTCATGGCTTGCATGAGGGTGCAGGGGTTATACAAAACTCTGCCCTGAGGAGTCAAGAAGACGATTCCGGCACCTGCCGTGATGCCCGAACTGAGGTTGCTCCGGGTAGTTCCTCGAGAGGCGCCATCGAAGTATAGCTCCCAGCAAGGTAGATTGGTTGAGAGAGCGCCTTGTGGCTAGTAATGCAAGACAACTCCACTCTATTTAGCCAGTTGTTACTATTGAAGAGCAAGAGACTTCTCATCCGAAAGCTCCATGTTGAAGGGAGAATCATCTGGTACTGGATGGGCTGCCAAGAATTTAGTCATGCCCTGTCCCTTGATTATTTTTCTAGGGACATAAGTGATGTCGTACTCCATGAGCAGAAGAGCCCATTTCCCTAGTCGGGCTGAGAGGATGGGCTGTCTGAGGAGGAACTTCAAGGGGTCATGTTGGATATGAGCTCAACCTGATGAGACAGGAGGTAGCGCCGTAGTTTTTTTACGGCAAATACCAATGGTAGGCATACTTTCTCCATGGGGGAGTAGCGATACTCAGCACGGATTAGTTTCTGGCTGAGTTAATAGAGCGGCTGCTCTTTTTGATTTCCCCCTCTCCCGTGGAGGTATGGGGGCGTGGTCGACTTTTTGGGGTTTAGTTCGCTGTTTCGTCGCTGGGACGATATAACGGTCATCCCAGTGGCCGTTATGTGCATAACACACCCAGGTAGGGGCGTTATGCTTTGCGTGATTTGAGTCTGGTCTTCGTGGGCTTAACGGTCCCACGACTGACCGCTATGTCAGACATAACGCCCCGATATTGGTGTGTTATGGGTTTCTGACCATTGGGTTTTGACCGTTGGGGGTCCTGGTAACATAACGCGCCTAGGGAGGTCCATTATGTACTATGACGTCCCAGGGAAGGTGCGTTATGCTTAACGCCCTTGCCTTCCACTTAGTGCACCAGAGATGGTCTGTTAAGGTCTATAACGCCCCTATAGGAGTGCGTTATAGTCAGTTTTCACCCCCGTGACATAACGCACCATGGCTAGTCCGTTATGTACATAACGCACCTAGAGGAGCGTGTTATGTTCCCTTCCGTGGCTTGGGGCTTAACGCACCAGTGTTGGTCCGTTAAGCACTATAACACCCCTGAGCAGGCGCGCTATAGTCTGGTTTCCGCTGGGATTGACGGACAGCTAGGTTGGACCATCTTTCTCCCACGCGCGACTGAGGCTTAGCCGTGCATCCTTGAGTGGCCAATGATAGATCGTTCATCGTCTGAGGCCTAGCCGATGATTTCTTCCGTGTCAATTCGAGTCCCGGGTGAACGGACCTCGATCCACGAGCTGACCTATGGTCTGACTGATGCTAGGCATCATGTGGGGACTAGGTGTGGGGCACCGTGGGGGTCCCGGGATGTGGCGTCTTCGGCTTACGTCACCGTGAGTCAGTGTTGGGACGAGGGGCAGTCCCCTGTACTCCGTCTGGTTCAGACGTTATTTTCCGTTAACTGGAGAGTCTACCTTCCAGTGACCTGTCCACTAGTCGTAGCTTCCTACGCACGCGTGTGCGGACCCACCGGGGAGTGGTGGAGAGCTTAACCTGAGTTAGACGGTTTTTAGGCTGGTCTCCGTGGGCCCCTTGCCTTTGCCACCAGAGTCCGGTGGGGGAAAAAACTAGCCAGAGGACCCGACCTAGAGCAGATGGTCTGTGTGTGCACACGTAGTTGGGGGCTTAGGACACACGCTGACGAGCGTGATAGCCCCGTGTGCACACTCAGACCATAATCCCTAGGCCTATCCTCTAGCTGGTATTTCCCCCTAAGCCCGGACTAGGCTATACATAGGAGCCCTACGGTGACCAGCCTACTCACAGCCTCTCTCGAGTCAGCCGCTCTACCACTCCCGGGTGAGTCAACACGTGCATGTCAGAAGAAGGCTACGACTAGTGGACGTGTCACCGGAAGGAAGAACTGACTCACAGAAACCATTATCGAAGAAACGGGACGGCACACTCTTGGTGCAGCACAGAGCCTGACGGTCCAACCTTGGGCCGTCACAGGCTCTAGCGGTCTATCCCTAGGCCTTCACAGCTGTCTGGCGGCCCAACTCAGGTGCGTCAAACACTCGGTGCAAAATCAGATGTGACGTGCCAATCCTGGTGCGTCACATTCTCTGACGGACCACCTCTGGTGCGTCAGAAGATGGAATGAAGCTGGCTGTGACGCACACCCCTCGGGGCGTCACAGTCTCTAACGGCCCTACCCAGGCGCATTAGAAGCTGGGGACGCATCAGCTCTGACACTCCCCCATAGGGGCGTCACAAGGCTCTGACGCACCCACCCTGGGGCGTCGCATGCCAACGGTGAAACAGGCTCTGACGCACTAACCTTAGCACGTCACAGCACCTAATGGACCAATCCTGGTGCATTAGGTGATGGGCTACGTCAACTCTAACACACCCTTAAAGGGGCGTCACAAAGTTGTAACGCACCACTCTGGGTGCGTCACAGCACGTGTGACCCCAATGGTCAAAAACCAACGGTCGGATCCAACGGTCGACTCGCCGCTGTGGCGGTGGAACCCAGGCGCGTCATAGGCTCTGGCAGTCTATCGTTGGACCGTCAGAGAGACCAGTGCCCTGCCGACAACCACGTCCCATGTGAAGCACTCCCTTGGGTGTGTCACAGCGTGTAACGCACCCCCCATGACGCGTCACAGCCTGTGGCTATTACTGGAATGACCGCCACATCGCCCCCACGGTGAATCGGCGGGAAAATCCCAAAAATTCCTTCCACGCCCCCATACCTCCATAGGAGAGGGGAAAAATAAGGGGTAAACCCCCAAATCGCTCCTAGCATGCATCTATGGCCTCGGATCGGCCAAAAATACGGTAAAATAGTGGATCGGCTCACAACCCTTAAGCACGCTTAACTTCGGAGTTCTTTTCAAGAACTGAGCCGATACTTCAAAAGGCACCTCGGTGATATAGAGTACGACTTAGCTATATTTGAGGGTGTCACACCCAACGAGGGATGAAGGCCAATCCCAAGAAAATCTAGGCCATCCTGGATATACGGCCACCCTCTTGCGTCAAAGATGTCCAGCACCTCGTAGGAAGAATTACTGCACTCAACTGATTCCTGTCCTGAGCAACAGAATGATGCCTCCCCTTCTTCAAACTATTGAGGGTGCCAAAATTGACGTCCACTACCTTCGCTTGGGACAATGAGTGCCAGAAGGCATTTACCGAGCTGAAGGAATTTCTGGCCTCACCTCCGGTATTGTCAAAGCTTGTACCCTGAGAGAACATTATACCTCTATCTCTTGGCAACTCCCTCTCTAGTATGCTCGGTCCTAGTTCGAGATGATCGAGGAGTGTAGAAGCCCATCTATTATGTTAGCAAGGTGCTCCTTGAGGACGAAAGAAGGTAGCCCGCAATGAGAAATTCGTGCTAGCATTAGCGTCTTCGACCCTACCTCCAAGGACACCTCATTGTGGTGCTGACCGGCGAACCCATAAAGAAGATTTCGGCCCATCCTAAAGCTTTTGGCCATCTCGCTCGGGGCCTATGACATCTCTTACCAACCCTGCACTACCATCAAGGGGCAGACTCTTGCAGATTTCATTGTAGAGAATGTTGTCCCGCTCGAGGAAATGCCCCAGCCAACATCTGACCCTACCTGGGACCTGTTCGTGGATGGAACCTCAAACTCGATCGGCAGTGGCAGTGGTATCTTCCTTACATCTCCCGAGGAAGTGGAGCTGTAATATGCTCTGAAATGCAAATTCTCGGCATCGAATAACGTCTCCAAGTATGAGGCCCTAATCTCTGGGGGTAGGATGGCGCGATGCATGGGAACCGAGCGAGTCAGAATTAACGCCGATTCCCAGTTAATCGCCAACTAGATCAACAGAGACTACGAAGCTCGGGAACCACAAATGGTCAAATACCTTCAGCTAGAAAAAGAGATAGCCCAATATTTCGAGAGTTTTCAGGTGATGCAGATAGCTCAGGAAGATAATTCCTGAGCGGACGGTGATGGGAATCAACACCGGACACTAACTTTTATTTTTTTGTGATACTACTGAGAGGGTAAAGCTCTTTCGTGAAAGACTCAAGATGGCGCAGGATAGATGAAGATCATATTATGATAATAGAAGACGAGACCTGAAATTTCAAGTGAGAGGTCACGTATTTCTCAAGGTTTCTCCGGGTCGAGGTATTCGAAGGTTCGGCATCAAGGGTAAACTTACTCTAAGATATATTGGTCATTTTTAAATCCTTGAAAGGGTTGGTGAGGTCACATATCGGATTGCCTGTCACCTCAATTAGCTGGAGTCCATGATGTGTTTCATGTCTTGATGCTCAAGAAGTATGTTTATGACCCATTTCATGTAATATTTCATGACGACCTTGATAGATGGGATTGGTGGATCTAGAGGAGAGGGGTGAATAGATCAGCCCCTTCTTTTTCGAACAAGTTAGATATTAAAAAACTTTGCAACAATAAGGGAGAATAACGAATACCTATTTAGATAAATGCAAGAATAAGGATGAACCAATGCACCCAAACAAGCATCTAGCGTCAAAGCAAGTAAACAAACAAGCCACAGAGACAAAAGTTTTTAAGGTGGTTCAGTCTCTATCTAAATACCTATGTCCACCCCTCACTCAACTGAGTGAGGCTTCACTAGTGCCCAAGTACTAACCACTGATTCACAGCTTCACATAGAGAGAAAACTCTCTTCAAACGGTTGTCCAACAGCTTGCGGGTGTGCACAGCCCAAAACCACGGAACTGAGCTTCTCTCAGTCTATCTTCCTACATGTAGGTAGGGACCAATACAGAGGTATAAGTTTAAGAAAGAAAACTAGATAAAAAATAAACAAACAGATAGGATTTAGTGATGAAAGCTGATAGAGAAAATCCCTATCTGTAAAGTAGATGAAGCTTTAAGGCAGCTTCCAATCTCTTGGCCTCTTCAGCACGGACTCAAGGTAGATGTTTGATGAGCTTTCTAGCAACAACATAGATGACTGGAGACGGGCTGTTCTCTACGGGCCGGGCTCCAGAAACTGAAGAAGAATCCACCACGGTGCATTCTCACCTAAAGGAAGGGATGACAAGATCTCTTTCAAACTCTTCTTCACTACTCATTTTTCTCCCAACCAGTTCTTTTTCTTCTGGAGAGGATGAGGCCTCGAAAACTTCTTCTCCAAGCTTTCTCCAATGGGCTGTGATCCCTCGACGTCACTCTCTTGCCTTCATTTTCCTCCACGTCCTTGTTTCATGTCTCTTCTATCGTGCACACCAGGAGCATGAGCAGATAAGGAATAATATCTGCAATGGGGACCACTATCGGAAGATGCCACTGTCACCCAATGATTCCTTCTAAAAAAGTGACCTTCCTGAAGCATTTTCGTGTACAAACCAGATCCCAACGAATGATTGCGGATCAGAAAAATGGGCAGCTATTGAACTCAGACCTGATCTAAGTGATATTGACAGTGTCGACACTCTTCAGCTAAAGTGTCGACAATCTTTAGCTAAAGTGTCGACACTTCTAGTTGATTTTTTAAAGAAAGGCAGCATTCTTCACCATGGTGTCGACACTCTTGAGCTTACAGGTCGACACAGGCACCACGTGTTGTAAGGAGATTGAGTGGGGTAATGTGTATTTCATGTACTTCATGTTCTTGTTGACCTCAATTTTCGTACATAATATATTACTCAATTTTGATGATTGGCAACATTAATTTGGTTGACTAAGTCCTGATGATTGGCTATTGTATATCCTAACTCTAGTCCTTCCTTCCTCATACTTGCACCATTGTCAGCAAACTACATGCAATCTATTATAAGGTCGGTGCACACTTCGCTTTATATCATTCACAAGGTCTGTGCACATTTTCTCTTCATGCATCTAGGTCGGTGCACATCTTGTTCCATCACATATGAAGTCGGTGCATATCTTGCTTAACCACATATGAGGTTGGTGCATGTTCCTATAGAACTGCACATAAAGTCGGTGCACATTTACATTAGTCTGGCATAAGGTCGGTGCATGTGCTTGTAGAACTGCACATGAGGTCAGGGCAAATTTTGCCTTAATGCATATACATGTCAGTGCGCATTTGCCTTATGCTAAACATGGTCGGTGCACATCTTTCATTAGGCAAAACACGATCGGTACATATTCTTCATTAGGCAAAACAAGGTCGGTGCATATTCCTCATTATGCATGTAAGGTCAGTGTAGGTTTTGCAGTATGCATATATGGGTCGGTGCATAGTTTGACATATGCATGTATAGGTCCATGCACATTTGCCGTGTATGTATACAAGGTCGGTGCACTTCTTACATTTAACATATTGAACATCAGTGCACATCTACCTTATGCCCTTACAAGGTCAGTGTACATTCCTCAGTGATATTGAACCAAGTCGGTGCACATTTCATTTATTGCATAACTAAGTCAGTGCTCAACTGTACTTAAGAAGGTACACTTGTGCTGGCTATAGCACATAAGGTTGGTGCAACTGCACTGACCATTTCAGAGCCCTTGTACTTAGGGTCTAATCATCTGAGCACACGTCTGGTTGGGCTATCTTATTGCATTAATATTCAGTCTTCTATCAAATAATTACAAGGCATTTGAAGAAATGTCTTTTACTTTGTTGACAGGGACTCTACCATAAAAAGGCACAAGGGAACCAGGATCAGATGCTCGTGAGACAAGTGAGGTAGGTGGTCCCCAATTCCTCTATGCATATGATTGGGCACGTGATCCAAGGCAAGGCTCAGAAAGATGATTAAGCCACGTGGACAACTCGCCTTAAGATTCTAACACGTGGATCTCTAGCGGAGCACCAATTTTGAGCGGGAACATGTTTCCCACACGCCGGTCTCCCACAAGTCTATAAATAAAGGCCAGATCGATAGAAGTAGAGTGGATCATCATCATTATCAAAGAGAGAAAAGTAGAGCAGTAGATTTACAAAGAGAGAGAAGAAGAATCCTTCGGAGCTGAAGAAGAGCTGAGAGTAGAGAGAAGAAGCTAGAAGGAGAGCCCTGCTGTGGAGGAAAGCAGAGTACCATAATATTAAGGGAGAAGAGAGTTGGTGAGTGTCAGTTTCTGTAATTGACTCTTGGATCAAATCCAGAGTCAATCTACTCCTAGTGAGCTACATTGTTTCATCATTTTCGTTCTTTCCTCTTTTCATTTCTGAATTTGCCAAGCTGTGTGTCAGCGGGCGAGGGTAAAACCCCGGACAGTAAAGCTATAAAGCTCAGCGGTAGCAAGCTATAAGACTCAGCAGTCTGGGACTGCCTCCCCAAAGCTGTGGATCAGCGGTTTGTAGGGATCTAATCCCCAAAGCTGTGGATCAGCAGATTGAAGCTGTGAATCAGCAGTAAGCCACACTCGGTCTGAGTGTGGGGTGGATGTAGGCGGAAGTGAGGCGGGAGGTTGGGGGTGTGCCGCTGAGGGTTTCCCTGGGTGTGCCGTGGAAGACCTGCTAGGCCGTGCCACTGGAGCGCGGGTTGGGGTGTGCCGCTGAGGGCACCCCTAGGGTGTGCCGGGGAAGACCTCAGTACAGTCTCTGGACTGGTCTGTGTACATGGGGGTAGGCCATGGTAAGGTCAATGCACATACAGCTTAGACTATAGACAGGTCTGCGCACATGGGGGTAGGGTCGTGGTAAGATCAATGCACATATAGCTTAGACTATGGACAGGTCTGCGCACATGGGAGCAGGCCCATGGTAAGGTCAATGCACTTATAGCTTAGACTCTGGACAGGTCGATGCACATATGGTACAGACCTAAGTAAGGTCGACGCACATGCTGTGCAAGTCCAAGTAAGGTCGATGCACATTTGGTGAAGTCCCAGGTATGATCGATGCACATTTGGTCCAGGCCTAAGTAAGGTCGATGCACATTTGGTCTAGGCCTTAGTAAGGTCGATGCACATTTGGTGAAGTCCCTGGTAAGGTCGATGCACATATAGCTTAGACTCATGGAAAAGTCGATGCACATATTGCTTAGACTCTGGACAGGTCTGTGCACATTTGGGATAGGTTAGTATAAGGTCTATTCACATTTGGGATAAGTCAGTATAAAGTCTATGCACATTGGGGACAGGCAAGTATAAGGTCTATGCACATTTGGGGATCTACTACTGTGCTTATTTCCGGGTTTTTCCATCAAATTACACGCTTTCGTGAGGTTCCTTTGAGATTTTATCGATAATCAAGCTTTAGACTGCTGGATGCATCAAGGCATCAAGCTTCAGAGTGCTGGATGCATCGAAGAATTAGACTTCAAAGTGATGGATGCTTCAAGGCATCAGGCTTCAGAGTGCTGGATGCTTCGAGGCATTAGGCTTTAGAATGCTAGATGCATCGAGGCATCAATCTTCATAGTGCCGGATGCGTCGAGGCATGAGACTTCAGAATGCTAGATGCAACGAGGCATCCTTTGGCTGGGTCGATGCATCCAGGGCTCTGTCCTGATTTCCAGAAACTGAGAAAAAGAGAATTTTGAAAGGGCATTTTAATTCATAAAAATCTGAAAAATTAGGCAATGATAGAAAACTAAGTCTGATCCTCTCTATAAAAATTTTAAAACCCTCTCACGTTTCTCTCTCTCCCCACTCTCACATCTCACTCTCTCTTCCTCTCGATTCTCTCTCTCTCCCTTACACGTTCTCTCTCTTCTCTCCCCCATTCACTGAGTTCGTGGCCCATTCGGCCTCGGGTCAATGCGTGGGAGGTACCGATGGGACGGGCTTGACGCAAGGCTCTTGTCAGTACCCTTCATCCCTCCAGTTGCGGAGCGTGGAGGTGCGTGCGAGCGAAAGGATGGCGTGGCCCCCGTCGCCCGATCTGCACCGATTCGCGGTCTTCACTGTGCAACAGGTAGGGTAACTGATTCCTCGTCTCGCCAGGAACCCGTTAACGGCACATGCGTCACCATCTGCCGCCATTTTCATCGTTTTTCATGCAAAACTCTATTTAGTGAAATTTTGGGCTAATTTCTCAAAAATTATTTCTCTCTCGATTTCTGGTCCAGACGGCCGCTAATCGAAGCGAGGGAGGTACCATTGGATTGGTCGCGTCGCTAGGATCGCGTTGACGCCCATCTTCTCTCGATCCGCGGAGCATGGAGCCGAGTCGGGTCGGGAGGCGCCGCGTCGCCCTCTCGATGGATCGGCTTCGAATTGTTGTTTTCGCCATAATCCAGGTAGGGGGATTGACTCCTTGCCTCATTAGGACACCGCCGGTACCACATGCATCGTGGTCTGACGCCCTTTTTCTCATTTTTTGTGCATGTCCCCGTTTAGTCTATTTTTAGTCCATAATGTTTGAAATTGTCTCCATGGGTATCGTCTTTTAATTCTAGCGGCATGTTTAGGTATTAAATGTTGTTATGGCATGGTAGGGTAGCTTAGAAATGCATTTCCCTGCGTCCCCCTTCGATTTTGGTTGATCGGGAGGGGGTTCAGTTTCGAACTCCAGAATCTCGAAACCCAGACGACATGACGCGCCTGCCCCAGTGCGTTATAGTCATTTGGCCCAGCTATATAGGTGCGTTATTCCCCTTGTGGCGGACTCCTCTAGGTCCATTATTTTATCGTTGAATGGTTAGTTGACCATTGACCTAGTAATGCGGTTTGTATAGCGGTGCATAGTAGGTCTGTTATAGTTCTTTAACGCCCCTATATGGGTGCATTATATCATACATGAAAATTGTGGGTTTTCTGTGGATTTTTGAGTCTTTTTCTTAAGGCTTCTCTTTTCTTTTCCTTCTTCTTTTACAGCACTGGACTTAGAACTAGTGCTGGGCTGCTCTCACTCGGTTCACAAGGATACTCTTCATAGATGCTCAAGGGCGTGGCACTTTCTCTCGGTGACAATGATGGCAGAGGCAATAGTAGCAGCAGCTTCTTCAATTGAGAAGCTTCAATATATATAAGAAAGCCAGGGGAAAGTTTCCCCTCCAAAAAGTCTTCCATTGTACCAGTTCAATTAATTAAGTATTTCCTTTGACTAGTTCCAACGAAGGTAGAGGAAGTGAGATAAAGGAGAAAAAGAGCTTTTCCCTCCAAAAGCATTCTTCCTTTGAGGCATGCACAGGATGTACTTTGAGAGCCTTTCCAAGTCAGTCCCTTGTTAGGATGGTGGCAGGTAGAAGAAGCAGACCACATAGTCTCTTCAAACACTTTTCAGATCTCCACATTAAATGGTCTTTAGACGTGTGGTCTTCTCACTGGCTGGACTTGACTTTCTTTCTTGTGTAGAGGACTGCTAGGACAGGAGTCACATGGCAGCTAGAGTGGCAGATTGTGGAATTGACCTTCCCAGCTGTGGTTTCTGACATAGCTAACTCCAAAAAGGTAGATCCAAGTGTAATAAGATGGCAGACCAAAAGTCAAACATTGGAGCATCTGTCAGACCTTGAATTCTGTGTATTTGGGTATTTACGGTACCTATTTTCTCTCTCTAGAACACCCAAATTATTTGACAGAAAACTGACTTGAAGGCTTCTGGGAGAGCAGATAGGTTATGCCTAGAAATCGGGCTGCATGCTCCTATTTCACGAAGGATGCTCTCTTGAGGTCTTGAATGTTCTCCTGAGGTCTTGAATGTTCTCCTGAGGTCTTGAATGCTCTCCTTAGATCTTGAATGCTCTCCTGAGGCCTCGAATGCTCTCCCGAGGTCTTGAATGATCTCCTAAGGTTGCATGTGCTCCACCAAAGAGTTGATATCAGATACCTTGAACCCTTGCCTACATGCTCCTCTAACACCAAGAAAGCTCTCCTGAGGCCATGGATGCTCTCTTGAGATAGCATGTGCTTTGACCTTATTCCATCTTGAAAACTCATGATGCATCGACCTTAGTTGCCCAGACTGCATATGTGCATCGACCTTAGTGTCTCATCCTTTGGTCAAGATACAAAACTGCTGAAGTATAGAAACAGCCCTCGTAAAGCTGTCTTACAGACACACAAGAAAGTAAGGCAGGGGGAGACACGATCTTGCCCCCAATCTCGCATGGCAAATGTAACGACCCGGGATCCGAGTACCGGGAAGGCCCGATACCATTCGAACCCCGAATCACCGCCCACGAGCTCGAAGACTCGGAAAGGCTAAAAGGATAGGTGTGGTGTACATAGAAATAAGAAACAAAGCAGGACAAAAGATATAACAGAAATAAACATCTAACTACAATAGAGTCCAATCCAACAAAAGTACAGTCTAAAGTAGTAAAACATACCACACGCCCAGTGAACACTCGGCCCGATGAGCTGACAACTAAGAACCTCCACGCAATGCCCTCGAACCTCAAGGAAGGACCGCCGCACCAGAAAACTAGGGGTGAACCTCCTATCACAGGCTCAGTAGAGGTCCCGCGGAACCCCAACCAAACATAATGGCGGTACGGAAAGCAGTAACTACTACTAGAACAATAGTAACAGTAGGAACATTAAACTCAGTGGCCAGTAAAATCTTGGCTCTACAGCTACTCCTACTGTACCAGAACGGAACCCAACACCCCGATCCCACGGTCGGGGGATGACCAGAACACGGACTGCCCTAGCCACGCTACTAGGAAACGCCATGACATCACTGTCGTGGAGGCCTGCCCTCCCTGAAGGGTCCAAGCTGAAACCTTGCGGTCTAGAAACACAGTCACGACCTCGTCATCATGAACTCAACACTGTCTAGGGAAAACCCTCGGTGACTCTCACCGAAAACCCCAGACCTCGACTCCGGGAACACTCCCGAAACCACACACGAAATCCTGTCTCGCAGACAGGAAATAAAAATCGAGACACGACAACTCACGTCACATGATGGGAGCACCGCCCACTAGAAGAACAGACCGGATGCGTCCACTGACGCCTTATACTGCGTCCTCGTGTCTCGCTAAGATGCCCCAGGTGGAGACAGAGACACTAAAGTAACCAGGAACCACAAACAAGGACTAGTTGGGGTCGCGCCCGCTGGCGCTGTTCGACGCCCCCAACCTCGTGTGCACACTCAGACCACATGCCCTAGGCCTATCCTCTAGCTAGTAATTCCCCCTAAGCCCGTCCAAAGAAAAGATAACAAGTGCCAAGTACAGTCGACAGAAAGGAAAAGACGTACTAGAGAGTCGGGAGAAGCCCGACGAGGGTACCAGCTAGCCACAACTAGACGCTATGAGCACGCACCCCAGGTACACATGGAAGCCAAACGAACGACCACCACATGTAGAGCAGGGGTGAGCCTTATGTCACAGGCTCAGTAGGGGTCACGCGGATCCCCACCGAGGAAAACACGTAGTAACACGCTAAAACAGTAGGCAAGTGATAGTAGTAGTAAAGCAGAAAAGCTAAACTACAAAGCTGTAAAGAAGAGAAAGTAGGAGTAGGGAGCAAGCTAAGAACTAGGGGAGCTAACAGGAAAAGGGAAGGAGTCGTACCAGACGAGCATGACTGCCAAACTAACCTTCGCACCCCAAACTACTCCAAGCAATGGCAAGAAGGCAACTCGGAGCTGACAGAGTCAGGAGTTGCCGAACTGTCGATGCAAGGAACCAGTAAAACAGACAAAAGAAATCTAGGAAAATGTTAGACAGATGACCAACACGGACGACGGACAACACGACAAGGACGTCGTGCACACTGCCATATGCACAACTGGAACGTCGTGTAGGCGACAGGACACCGACCTCGGGAAAAGCCAAGAGAAGGCTAACTCGGAAAGGTCACGACGCATAAGAAATGCGAAGAGAACTACGAAGAGTCACGTGTGACGTGACTGGAGTGCCCCAGACAAGAAGAACAGCCAGCTGTGTCCACTGATGCCTTATGCTGCACCTACAAGCGTCTCGTCTGCTATGCCTACAGTCAAGCAGAGGCGAAGACACTATCAGAACCAGAACAGTAACAGACTCGCGAGTGACTAGATAGGGGAACGCCCATCGGCGTCAGTTCAAAGCCCCTGACCATGTGTGCACATACTGGCTTTTGCCTAAGCCAGGCCTCTAGCTAATTTTCTCCCCCCGCTGGATGCAACGGTAACCGCGGGAGCCGACTGAAAGTAGCTTAAAAAACATGAATCGGAAGTGCCCCGCTGTAAAAGCAGTCCTGCCGAAGTGTGCTGTAAGGCTACGACTAGTGAAGGCTCACAAGACACGGACTCTAAAATACAAGTGTCGAAGTACATACAGGCAAGAGTGCCCTGTAACACGTACTTCGAAGCACCAAAGCGAATGACTTCGCGCCTAAGCTGCTACATATCAACATCAATCCAGACCTTCTGTCTGGGTAGATGATGAAACCTTATCTTTCTTTCCATTGATGTTAATCCCCACATCAATGATAAAACTCATACTTTTCGGCGAACGACTTCGCGCCTAAGCTATTGCATACCAACATCAATCCGGACCTTCCGTCTGGGTAGATGGTGAAACCTTATCTTCCTTTGTATTGATGTTAATCCCCATATCAACGATGAAACTCATACTTTTCGGCGAACAGCTTCGCGCTTAAGCTGCTATATACCAACATCAATCCGGACCTTCGGTTTGGGTAGATGATGAAACCTTATCTTCCTCTGTGTTGTTGTTAATCCCCACATCAACAATAAAACTCATACTTTTCAGTGAACGGCTTCGCGCCTAATCTGCTATATACCAACATCAATCCGGACCTTCTATCTGGGTAGATGATGAAACATTATCTTCCTTTGTGTTGATGTTAATCCCCACATCAATGATGAAACTCAAACTTTTTGGTGAATGGCTTTGTGCCTAAGCTACTGCATACCAACATCAATCTGGACTTTCTGTCTGGGTAGATGATGAAACCTTATCTTCCCTTGCGTTAATGTTAATCCCCACAACAATGATGAAACTCATACTTTTCGGTGAACGGCTTCGCGCCTAAGCTGCTGCATACCAACATCAATCCAGACCTTCCGTCTAGGTGGATGATGAAACCTTCTCTTCCTTTGCGCTGATGTTAATCCCCACATCAACGATGAAACTCACACTTTTTGGTGAATGGCTTTGCGCCTAAGCTGTAGCATACCAACATCAATCTAGACCTTTCGTCTGGATGGATGATGAAACTTTATCTTCCTTTGCGTTGATGTTAATCCCCACATCAATGATGAAACTCACACTTTTTGGCAAACGGCTTCATGCCTAAGCCGCTGCATGCTAACGTCAATCTGGACCTTCCGTCTGGCTAGAAAATGAAGTCTTATCTTCCTTTGCGATTGATGCTAATCTCCACGTCAACGATGAACAATTTTGCATGATCAAAAGGTGACATGTAAACTCAAAAGTTACATATTTAAAAAAATGAGGCTTAAAATAGAGGTGCCTCACCAGACTTGTTCAGACATTCAGGACAAGGGCAAAAGATGGCGATCCGTTTTATCATTGATGATTTGATCTTAGCTGTTGAAGTCGAAGCATCGTAACAACCTTCCCCTTTTAAATAGGCACAAGAAGGGGCCGTGGAGATATACCTTCGTCTTCTCTGACACCAGGCTTCCGCTCTCTTCATTCGTCGCCCTTCTGCCTTCCAGTCTTCCTGCTTACTAATGATCTCCCTTCTTCTCAGTAGTACATCATGTCTCACCCCTGTAGGAGACTTATCCTTTTTGAGAGGTCTGAAGAGGAGTCTTCCTCTGAAACCTTAGGGGCTCCTTGTGGAGGGCCACAATGTGGTCCGAGCACCTCAGGGGCTCCCGCTCGTCCTCATGTTCCTCTTGCCACCCAGGTTGTTTATTGAGTCACACGGGGCTTGAGGGAAGCCTTCCAGATTCCCACGGAGTATGGCATAGTCTTCCCCAGGGAGGATGAGTTTGTAGGGGTGCGTTATCCGAGGAGAATTAGTATTTCCATCGATACATTCTGCATTGATTTTTGCCTCCCCATTCCGATTTTCTTCGAGCGTCTCCTGTGCTATTACGGGATTTGCCCTAGGTAGTTGGCGCCCAATTCTTGGAAGATACTGTGTGCCTTTTCTTGGCACTGCGATGTGATTGGTGTCACTCCTGCTGTAGACATCTTCTGCTCTCTCTTCTATATTCAACAGTGTCCTGGCTTTGATAGCAATGAGTACTACTTTAGAGCTCGTAGTGGGAAGCAATTCATCCATTTCTCGACTGTTGTTTCCAACTTAAAGAACTGGTAGGACTGCTTTGTTATCATCACGAAGGTAGGCGAGAGTTGTAGGGCTAGTGATTGGAGCTTCTCTTCTTCTATTCACAACCTCTGAACGTCGGACCCCACCTCATCGTTGCGGGCTGGGGAGAGGTCAACTATCACAACCATTCTTCATCGGAGGATCAGCGATGCAGACCAACAACTAACTCCAACCCTCTTGAGGAGATTGTGACTTAGCCCCACTTTACCCCCCAATAGGATCCAAAGGCTGATGGGTCTCAACCCCCCGAGCGGTGATGGATGGTCTTTCTTGCTTTTTTAGGTGTTTTAGAACCACCTCTAGGCGCACCAGTAGTAGAGTTCGTGCTTCAACACTCCAATCTGGTGCTGCCGTCTACGGAGCCCCGCCCAGGAGAGCCATTCTCCACCGACTGCGCAAACCTGCTCTGGTAGGGAACGTAAGCCCAAGAGAAGAAGCGGCCACGGCCGCTCCTATGCAAGTTTGGACTTGAATGATGGCTGAGATCTTCTCCTTCAAGTCCTCTGCCAGCACCAAGAAGAATGGTGCCATTTGGACTCTGGAGCTCCCTGTTCCAGCCTCTCTACCCAAAACGCGCAGGTCAGTCCAACAGAGCTAGCTTTGGACCACCCTCCACTTCTCTCTACCTCATCCTCTGCTCCAACCTCCCCTCAGGGCCTCGTTGGATTCTGCTCGAAGAGAACTTTTCCACAGTCGCAATGACATCGACCTCGCCTCCATCGGACCTCTGGAGAGTTCGTGGCAACAGTATTCTCAGGCCCTTGTGGTCCTGAGTACTGTGCACCCAGTCTCCAATTGCAGACTAGAGCTCGAGTGAAGGCATGACCTCGACCATTCCTGTGAGGATTCTGATGTGATCTTCGGAGGAGGTCTTCTTCAGCAAGTCCCCTACCAATCCCCGAAGGAAGGAGGTCTTTTGAGCATCGGGGGACCACGTTCCAGCTGTTGTCCCCGACTGGCGGAGAGTGACTTCTTCAAAATCAGGTCGGACCCCCGGGCACTGTTCTGCTTCCTGCACTCGACTCTGACATCCGATCGCAGCCCCGTCAGGCTCTCCTGAAAGAGGACTCTCCCCCGAGTACGTTGGCACCAGCCCCATCTTCATCGGATCCCGGAGGAGATCTTGGCAGCATTTTCTTCAGGCGGCTACAATTCTAGAGCAGATAGAACCTAGTACGACCAGTCCTAATCCCAGGGCTGTCACGGCCTCTCGCGGACTCTGACCGACACCAAAATCGTACGGAGAGTTCCTGGACCAACCTCAGACTTTTCAGCACCGACCCCGCCTCCAGCAACATCTGGAGTTATTCGTGGCATCCCAATTACAGACTTGCTGTCCTATAGAACCAGACCGGGCAGAATTTGGTTCGATCGGTCGGCTCGCCATCATCCCAAATTTTCCCACTCCGTCTGGCCGGCTTACAGCCCCTCCCTACGTGGAGGATAAGTTTGGTAGTAATTTGCTCTCCCCCACCCCTAGTTCAACCCCCCCTACGAGGGGCGTAGTGCATGTAATTTATCAATGATGACTTCTAATTGGGAATTAGAAGTTTATGGGTCTTAAACTTGAGTGACTATGGGCCTAGAAGATCACACACATAAAATTTTCAGGTGACGGGATATTATTGTAAAGATATATATCTTAAAAGCCTTGAATTCCTTTGGAAGGAATACAAAGAAGGGCTCGTTAGATAAATGGTGTTTTGATGATATTTTACTATAAGTCATTGGCCAACTAATTTAGAAATTCATGTAACATTTTCTTTACAAAGTTTGATCGACCAGTGGCCCTAGAACAGTCGACCGAATTTGCTAGAGATCAGAGGGAAATTTTTTTACAAAGTACGGCTAACCAATGGCCCTGGAACGGTCGACCAAATTTGCTAAACAACAAAGGGCAGAAGTATTCTGTATCAACGGGCACATCGACCTTTGCTCACAAGGTTCATAGCTGAGCCGACCCTAAGTGGACAAAGCACTATCTGAGAACCGACCATTGACAACCAAGCCTGACGTAGTCAGCTCCGAGAGTCAACTATCGAGAATCTATCTGTGCAACTATAGCATGCCCAAAGCTATGCCCGAGTGACTATAGCATGCCTAATATGTCAAAGCTTTGTCTAAGCGACTGTAGCATGCCCAAAGCTCAATTCGAGCGACTATAGCATGCCCAATCTACCAAAGCTCTGTCCGAGCAACTGTAGCATGCCCAAAGCTCTATCTGAGTGACTACAGCATGCCTAATCTGTCAAAGCTCTATCTGAGCAACTATAGCATGCCCAAAGCTCTGTCCAAGTAATTGTAGCATGCCCGAAGCTCTGTCCGAGTGACTGTAGCATGCCTAAAGCTCTATCTGAGCGACTATAGCATGCCTAATATGTCAAAGCTCTGTTCTAGCAATTGTAGCATGCCCAATCTGTCAAGAGTTCTGTCCGAGCGACTGTGGCATGAGTGGACTCAATGCAGCGATGGGCGTGCATCGATGCAACTAAAGCTCAGACTTTCTGAAGCAGCTAGGCTAGCTGAAGACATGTCAGTAGAAGTTCTTTTATTAGATAACTGAGCAATAGCATCACCAAGCTCGAGCCTGACGTCAAGCTCGAATATTCAAGCTTCACAAGGTCAAGCCTAACATCTACAATGTCGAGCCTAACATCACCAATGTCGAGCCTGACATCACCAAGGTCGAGCTTGAGGTCACCACGTTCAAGCTTTATAAGGTTGAGCCTGACGTCACCAAGGTTGAGCCTGACATTACCAAGCTGGTCATTCAAGCTTTACATGGTCAAGCCTGATGTCTACAAGGTTGAGCTTGACGTCACCAAGCTCGGACAAGCTTGGACTAAGCTCAAACAAGGTCAGACCAAGCTCAAACTCGAACAAGCTCAGATTTCATGAAGCAGAGTCGACCGTGATAACTAAGCTTAGAGTCTATGACAATCATGCTCGGAAATCGACGCCCATGAAAACTAAGCTCAGAATCGGCCTTATGGCAATGATGCTCGAGAGTCGACTCCACAAGCTCCTCCAGCAAGTTGAGGTCTGGAAAAGGTCTCTAGGATAGTCAACTGTCCTTATCATCATTGGTTTACCATATCAATCCTTTTGGTCAATGAAAATGTCAGTTAGCAAATGTGGGAAAGGTCACCTTTCATGGTAACCACCTTTTTGCATCTACCCAATCAGATTGTTGCTGCAAAAAGGACCTGGGGAAGAACACTATACCTCCTTATCTTAAGACAATCAAGTGGCAATTTGGAAGCACACAAGGATCAAGAAGCATCATTATTCAGAGGGAAACTTTTCTACTGGAGCGTTGCTTGCGCCTATAAAAGAGGACGCTCCCTGCATGGGGAGTTGTCGCTACCTTTGCTGCTGAAGCTGCCATCGCTGCCTAGTGAGCCTGGAATAGCCTTGAGAGGGGAGAACAAGTGTGAAAAGAGAAGAGAAGAGTGCTTGTGCTGAACGTCCATGATCTGAGCTAAGAAGAAAAGAGAGAGAGAGTAAATGTGTGTAGCCACGAAAGGGATCAGTCGGTCATGCTCTTTCTGAAATCTGATTTGCTTTGAAGTCTTATTTGAGTCCCTCACCCAACAAGTAGCTAAATCCTATCTTTTTGCTTTTCCTTGCTTTGTTCTTTTCTTATTTTGATCTTTTGATCTTCAACTTCAGTGTGCCTAAGTTGTGTATCAGTGGTGTCTAAGCTGTGTATCAGTGGTGTCAAG
Organism: Amorphophallus titanum; assembly: GCA_024336825.1. NCBI lineage: Eukaryota > Viridiplantae > Streptophyta > Magnoliopsida > Alismatales > Araceae > Amorphophallus > Amorphophallus titanum. The sequence goes on from JANBPO010006859.1 coordinate 16,577,164, forward strand.
CTATTAGTTAGCAGTTAAGCTGTGTATCAGCAATGTAAGCTGTGTGTTAGCGGGATTCAAGCTATTTGTTAGAAGTAAGCCTCACCGGGTTTGGTGAGGGGTGGACATAAGCATGCTGGGTAGTAGCCGAACTCCCTTAAAAGTACAGGTCTTGTGGTTTTCCATTCGCACTCCTTTTCTTCTATGCTTTCACAGGTTTTGTGTTTCGACTGTTGTGCTTCATGCTTTTATGTTTCAACCATTTCACTCATTTAGCACCGAACCGGGTTCCAAACTATCTATATTTTTCGAATAGGTTCTTAGCGGGTGTCAAAAGAGTGGGGATCTATTCAACCCCCCCTTCTAGATCCGCTCATACCACTCAACAAGAGTTGGTTCATGGCGTGGAGCCGATGGATGTGGCAGTCGGTTGGGATGACTATGTGAGCTGGTTGAAGCTCAGTGCTGGATTGTCCCCTGGTGCAGGGCGTGAGATCAGTCAGCAGGTAGTGAAGCTGGTGTTTGATTGGTCCGCCGAGCTTGAGATTTTATCAGTGGCAGGTTCTTGTAACGAGGATCGCGTCTCCTCGGTGAGTGAGATGGTGACAGTGATGCCATGATTGGATTTCGTTGTGGCTGAGGCGATGCCAGACTTACACTCCTTTGTGTTATGCCTGCTCTGATGATCGATGTGTGTTGTGCGTGGAGCAAGGCATTTTGTTCATGATCAAGGTCTAGTTGTGTCCCTCAGGATCTGTATTTTTGCGAGTATCGAGGTCTTGCCTGGACCTCTGGGAGCGTTACCAGCTGAATGTGTTGCTCTTCCCCTTGAGTTTGTGATTGTCTCAAATTTTGATAATGAAATTTCTATAAGGAGGGGAGGACTATAACACCTTGGATTTTCTGGATCTGAATCCATGGGTCTCGGAGTGCCTTTGCGAGTCCAAGAATGTGTTTTGTGATTTACGCGTGTTTTCAACTGTTGAGCTTTCGGAATCTTGTGTGGGGTGAACTGACACGCTGTCGGGCTCCGGGATGTTGCAGGCGCGTTGTGTATTTTTCGAGGATCGTGGGGAGTATTTTTTCCTATTTTTATATTTTTTAGATTTTATAAATCCCAGAATATCTTTTATATAAACCCCCCACCCTCTCTCTTTCTCTCATTCTCTCTTTCACTCTCTCTCACCTCTCTTTCTATCCCTCTCACCCCACTTCTCCCCTCCTCCACCATTGTTCCAGCTCCTCCACACCTCCTACACATCCCTCTCTGGGATTCCCTCCCTCTCCCATCACCATTAGCCACCTCCCCCTTTCCCCCACTTGAGCTTTGAAGGCTGCCCCTTCTGACCAGTTCACTATCCAGAGAACTTGAAGACTGCAGAGGAAGTTGCGACGTCATCCAGATGTTCCAGGATGCGCAAGAGCTACCTCTGGAAGCGTCTTCGAGTCATCTTCGCAACGGCAGTTGTCTCGTCCCGTTCTGAGTTCGTGGCTGTCCGGGGCAGGCAATCTACTCCAACTGTGCAGAAGGGTCCTGATCAATTTCCAGAGTCAGCTTGCAGTAGCTGCCACGACTGCTCATTTGAATATCTGGAGGCGGGGTTCGATCAAAACCTTCTTCTGCAAGTCTCCCTCCTCCTCCAAGAAGCGGAGCTCCATTCGGCTACTCGAGCGATTTCTTCTCCCTTTTCTCCCCAGAGAGTGCAGTTCTATCCTCCCTGGGATTGAACTGACACCCTATCTGTGTTCGGGCTGCTGCGATCGACTTCGATATCGGCTAGCACCCTCGTGGGTCTCATTTAGAAGGCAACTCATCAACGTTTCCAACACCACTAACTGTGCTCAATTTGGAGTTCGGGACAGCTCGTGGCGGCTTCATCTTCTAGATGCTGCGGTGCTGAGACAGTCCGAACCAGGGAATAGAGCCTCTACTTCTAGCTCCACCATGATCAGTGCCGGCTTCCAAAGCTCCTACCAAAATTCCAGCACCTTCCTGGGCCAACCTACAAAATTTTGGCACCAGTCCCGCTGACAAAGCAGTTCAGGAGCAACCACAATAATTCTTGCATCGACCATCTATCCTCTGTTCTAGAGACTGGACAGAATCGACTCCGACATTGTGTGAAGCTCTTTATCTTCATCTTCTCCCTCCCCGCTTGGCCAGCTGAAGGTCCCTCCCTATGTGGAGGTAGTTTTGGTTGTATGAGCTTAACCCCCACCCCAAGATCCCCCTCCTATGAGAGGTGTAGTGTTGTAAGGTCTTGAGCAGGTTGGAGCGACACCGGCGTGGCGTGTGGGGAACCCACGCTTCCCCGCTCGCCCTCATCTCCAAGCGGGATCAGTTTCTTCAAACCGGTCGAGTAAGACGCCTAGATGACGAGAATGATGTGGCCCGCTAATGTGTAGAAGTCAAAGAAAACCAATACATAAGGGTCTTCTCGATCTACCGGAGCCTTAGGTCATCTAACACGAGCACCAGAGACTTCACCTCAGGGGGATCAGAAGAATCCACAACAAATCGGCAGTGTCGTTAGGCCTACCCAATGAACCGGTATCGACTCGATCGTGCCGCATAAACAACATCCGTCGTCTGACCAAGGACAAGGATGTACCTGGTGTCCCTCCAACTGATGAGAAGCCCTCCTGAGGTGACAGAACATCTTTGACCTCTCAGAACAAGATGCCGAAGGCCTAGTCAGTGGAAGACCTGAGTAACCCAGCACGGGTACGTCTTCTCGACGGTGGGGTCTGTTAGCAACCAAATGACCGCCCAGCCGAGGCGAAAACCCCTGGGTAGTGTCCCACTCCCCGAGAAAGTGACAAATACAAGTTAAGCCGAGCCGGCAGTACAAACCAAGGTGCCGAAGGCCGTGTCAGTGAAAAATTGACATGTCTAAACCAAAGGTGCACACGGTTCTGGAATTGGCCGTTCAGTGGCTCCACAGTTTTACCAACACTTCTCGTAACGGTTTTATGAAGCCGCGATGAGGTAAGGGATTATGACAACTCCCGGAGCTAGTCCGAGGCTCACAGTCTGACCCACGCTAAGTAAACGCGAAGAATGAAGCCTTACCCGGCGCGCTCCATCTTCCATCGCCCCTTTACCCGGTGCGCAAAAATGCCCTACTGAGCCCTATGTCGATGCGCATTCTCCATGCCGGGTGGAGTCATTGCCAATACATGTTATATAAGACAATTGTCTTCGACCAGAAAAAAAGAGGAGGAATAGAGAGAAAAACACAAGAAGAAGTGAGAAGGAGAGAAGCCAATCGCCTGAGAGAGGGGAAGTTTGGGAATGAAGAAAGGGTTTCTTTGGGGAGTGATAGTCACAAACCCGTCGTTTAAAAGTCGTGCCACAATTTTAAAAATATTCACACTCACTCACTTTAAAAGATTAAAAAAATTAAATATATAGTGGTAAGTGGAGTCGATCCCACGAGAAGGAAAAATCTTTATCGAACAAGTTGTAAAATATCCTTATGCTTTGATAACCAAATTCTGATTGAGATTAAACTAATGAAAAAGCTTTTCTGTCATGATGTCTGTCTCGATCATGTTGTACTTGGTAGTGTTCCCCGAAAGGCTCGAATCTGTGGTACTTTTGTTCGAGATTTTTTGTAATTTGTTCAGGTTGCTGTTGACTTTTAGCATTGGTTTGATGGCCATTCACATTCTTACGTTGTTTTGGTCACCCCAGCTTACGTCTGCTCAGCTGCTAATGTGTCTCGCTTCTGTTGAAGTGCTCGATTGGATTTCGTGATTGAGAAGATGCTTGAGCGACCTGGGATTTTTCCTTCCTGGTGAGCTTCTATTGGTCAAGCTTGATGCTTCTCATCCCGTCTGGTGGAATCTTTTCGAGGTTAGTCTTGGAATTACTGTCTTAGTGATGCCTTTGTCCTGTGTCTGCGTAAGTGTAGATAGGTTTATTCTGAGCCTGATCTGCTCATTGCCTTATGGTTGCTTGGCTTGGGACTCCATTATGGTGTTAAAAGCTGTTGCGTATCATGTTCATCGTGCCGTGTCCAATGGCCGATGTGTTGTGAGGGGTCATTTATTGTTTCAGGACGTAAAGGTAGGCTGAGATTTGCATTTTTCTTCGGGCTTTGTACTGATGCTGGTGCTCTCTTTCTTTGCACTTGGGCTTCCTGTGACCGGTTGTTCACTGGATCAGTACTCATGGCGTATTATTTGTGATTTTTCACAAATTGCGATGGCACCATGTGTGTGCTGAGATGCAGATACCGAGCTACTTTCTAATGCCTGTGTGCGTGTGTGAGCGCGCAGCGGAAGCATGTGGGCTAATTACCCACAGGTCGAGGATCTTTTCGTAAGGTTTTGACCAGTTGAGATAATTACTTCTTCTTGATGTGACTTCATCTTGGCTTCCTGTGCCTTGATGTCGTCTGTTGCCGTGCTATTACTGGTAATTTATCTGGTGTTGGCATCGACATTCGTGAGCATTGGGGAATTTGTTGGCATTCCTACTGATTGAGTACCCTCTACTCCTTTATTTTCTCTCTTGGGTGTTGTGTTCTCGAGGCGTGCTTGTAGTCCTTGAGGTGCATTCCCGAGATTGTCGATTCTCATTGTCGTGGGTCTTTTCTTGGTAAGCTGCTTGATGCATGACTCGTTCCCCATAGTTGTGTTCTCAACTGCTATTGTGCCTTGATGTGACCCTGCTTACAAGTCGCCTCTGTGCGGTATGATTTTGCCTTTTACCGTTGGACACTGATTCACATTACATCTCTTCCCAATAATGTGTGCACATGGTTACACATTTGGCATTTAGGAGTTCAGGTTCCCAAAGTCTTTACGGCCCAGTTCAATAACCGGGTAGGGCAGCTTGTTCGCCGATGCCCTCCCAATTATCATGTTTATTCGCCGGTGCATTTTATACCCAAGTTTAGCAAGTGCAGGTTAAGGAGGGTGTTATATGAAGAGATGGCATGTTTTGCTCGAATATCTCATTCGACCCATCTAGGTCGAATGAGTTATTCACAGGGCCACTGTTTGTGCGTGCGAAAGAATTCCCTTTCTATTCCTTTCCCTCATGGCGGGGATGCACACTCGCCTTTTACTGAAGGCCGAGATAGGTTGATTTGGCACACGAGAATTCTGAGGGTATTGAAAGGAGGGTGGAAAGAATGATAGGAATGCACTGGAGGGAGTGACGATGGTTAATCATCCTGGAAGACTAGAACAGGGATGGCTGGATGGAATGGGGGCGTGCCAGTCGATTTCTCGACGATCACCTGTGGAACCAAATGTTTAACTGGGGATGCGTCACCAAGACGCAACACGTGTGCTCAGGAGATGGGCGACACGTGGGGATAAGGAGGTTCCGTAGGTACGAGTCCGTAGACGACTGTGGGGATTCGTGTGCTGGACGTCTTTCCCCACCGATCACAAGAAGTCAGTGTTTATTTTACATCGGGCAGATCTCGAACACCTTTGTTTCTACTGTCGAAGAGAGAGTCAGGGACCCTAGATGCTACGATGTCGGGAGGGCTTAATCCATGCAACAGTGATAGTACAATAGTAACACAGTAGAGATTGGTGGGGGCAAGGAGACTGGTCCCAGTAAGGAGGGGGATCCACTCCCTAACTGGATTACATGGCTTAGATGCCGTGAAGGGCATTTATATGGGGGCGTGAGAGCCCGATTACAAGTGCTTGCAAGCCGCAGGACAATTCCGTCATTTGTGACGGTCCCCGGGTCATTGCGTTATTGTGTGGGTAATTCCGTATTCACATGTAGAGTCCGTGAGAGGACCTGTGACTCAGTTGGGTACCACCCGAGGGGCGTCACAATGTCTTCCCGTCATGAGACAGTGTCGAGTTCGGGCCGTGGATCAAGAAGTCCTGTTCTGCTGCCCTCTGCAACAAGCCTGCAGCAGAGCCTCAGTTGGCAGACCTTCCAGCGGTGTCCACAGTGTGAACCAGCCAAAGTTGTATTCTGTGGAGTCATTCTTCGTCGAGCCAGCTTCGCTCCAGAAGTGGTCCCGCTGTGATTCGACCTCGGCTCCGATCGCGTCACCCATTCTAGTGCAACTGCACCAGATTTGGGTCTGAACCTGAGTACTATTTGGTAGCAGTTCCACCACCCACCCCTATGCGAATCAGTCAGAGCTCCCTTCACAAGAGTTCTTCTTTTCCAAAGCGCCGACGAACCAGAGGTGGTCCTGCCTGCTATCGACAACGCCTCCGCCCGGGGTGTCCATTCTCCTTCAGTCGCGCTAGACCCAGAGTCCTCTGATCGCCTAGGACAAACTGTTGACAAGTCGGCCCCAACACTCCCCCCTCCTATTAGTTTCAAGTTGAGCAGTCTTCTGCAAAGTTGTGGCATTCTACGAAATGAAACCAACGCAAGTGGTTTCGTCTCGTTCCGACGTCGGCACTGGAAGTTCCACCATGACCATCGGTGACCTATCCTGATGTTCACCCAGGAACCTGATGCCAACCATTCCGGTGACCACATCCAGCGAGGTGATCAGACGGCCGCCATCTTTTGAGGGTTCACAGAGCTCCTTGTCTGCTACGTCCAAGACTTGGTCCCACCATGTTTGGAGTTCGTCAACGAGCGTACCTACCGACGCACCTTGACTGCGCCATCCAGTCCTGCGAGGCAGTACCGCGCAAGCTAACGGCAGTGACCTCCTCCACCTTCCAGTGACATCAGCTCGACGTTGGACTTGCTGGTATCCTTCGGCATCCCTGAAGCTTCGTCCCTGCATTGGTAGCACCGTGATTGGACGTCGGAGCGCGTCGTACGATCGTTGTTTGGTTTCCCCTCCCCTCGTTCCCCCCTCCTGCGCGAGGGTAGTGCTTGTAGTTGATTGCCCCACCCCCGTGATCCCCCCTCCCTGCGTGGAGCGTAGTAATTGTAATAGCAGGGACTTCGCCAAGCCTCCTTGACGCAGCGTAACCGTCGGGTGCGCACGCTCCCCGGCTCGCCATCGTCTCCGACCGGAGCCGGTCCTTCGGACGGGCTAGGTACGTGCGGCTTCCTCGTTGCCTCCTTCAGGATACTAGGAGCTAATCAATTCTTTGCTCTCCTTGTTCTCTTCTTCTCACAGACCACCTGAACAGCACGTAGATGGCGACCTATCAGAACCTTCTCTAACAGGTGGAGCAATCGGATTACTTCGAGGCGGCGCCTCCGGCACCAACTACAACTCCCCTACCCTTGCCTGCAAAGAGGTCCAGGGCGAAATCGCCTACGAGGAAGGCCTTAGACGAGGCCAAGGCTGCCGGGTGATGGGAGGCCAAACGACGGAAGACGGAGGCTTCCCAGGCCGCGAAGACCATTCCCCGGACACCCCCGGTCCTGACGTTCAAGGAATTTGTAGCTACCCCGGTTGAGCCGAGCCAACCCGTAGGTGAGGTTCCTCCATTATGGACGTCTTCCAGAATTCACCTCTACTGTAGTGTAAAGACTTCATATCTGGGCATCTCTTTCTTTCTTTCTCTCTTTTTAGCTACCGTGGAGGAGCCAGCCTATGTGTCGATCCCAGAAGCAGACGAGCCTACAGTTGGAGCGGAGGTAGCTTCCACCCCAACTCCCCTGCCAAAGGTCATCGAGGAACCTCAGGCGGAGTCGCCCGTAGTGAAAGCGCTAGCGGCTGCCAAAATGGCTGGGCAACAGGAGGTGAAGCGAAGGAGGATGAAGGCCGTTCTAACCGCTTCAGCTCCTCCTCTGCCTTCCATCCCCTCTTTCGCGGAGTTTGCTACGGCTCGGACTGAGATGGGTCCCTCCATAGGTGAGGTTTTCGGGGCACCGATATTCTTCAGGGTTTATCCACCTCCCGGAGTGGGGCCTCTATGCATGCATAATACACGCGTTTCTCCCTTTCAGCCGGCGCAGAGGAGTCAGCTCCTGTGCCATTCCCTGCTACGGGTGAGACTGCAGTTCCCAAGGCCGCAGCTCTTGCTGAGGAGGCCAGGCACGAGCCACCTCATGCCATAGACGTCAGAGAGGGTAACCGTCTCTGCCACCCTAAATACCTTCCTTGATCTTTAGGGGACTCTCTGGCTCTAACTCGATTCGAATCTTGTTCTATTTGGCAGGCCCCGACGTGGTCACTGAACCGAAGGTGCGCCTCAGAGTTCGCCCAGAGGATCGCGTCTACGTGAGGAGGAGGCTAAGGTCTGGGACCTCCCCGTCGTTTATTTCTGCTACTTTAGCAAACCAGATCATTGAAATATTATTGCCTACTATTTTATCTAGAACTTCAATGTACTGTGGACACGTAAAATTTCATCTGCTTGTACATCTCTCCTGACCCCGCGTCAACGTCAGAGCTGAAGAAAGAATCCCCCGGAGAGATGGAACACCCAGACTCTGAAGGTTGCTACTGCCCTTGCGGGGATGCAAGAACAACTCCCTGAATATGTACACTGTCGTGAAGCCATCATCGGAGTCGCGACAATGAAGAAGAACCCCCCCAGGATACTCACAATCCCCGAGTTCCTGAAGAAAAATCAACGGGCTGCAACTGTTGCCGGTAATGGGTTCATCCGGCCTCCGGCGGCACTCCCCTAAGAGACCCTTAGCGGCATACCAGTTGATGCCCTCCAGCGGCACGCCCTAGTGGGACCTCCAGTGACACACTAGTTGGTGCCCTCCATCGGCACACTTCCCTGGTGCCCCTAGCGGCACACCTTTTTAAGCCCACCAGCGGCACACTTCCTCAGCCCTTCCAACGGCACGCCCAAGTGCCTCCTCCAACGGCACACCCAAGTGCCACCTCCAGCAGCACACCCAAGTGCCTTCTCCAACGACACACTTATTGGCTTCTCCAATGGTAGGCCCCGTTGGTTTGGCCGAGCACTTTAGCATGGTCGATCACTGTGGCAGAGCCGAGCATTGTAGCACGACTGAGCACTGTAGCACGACTGAGCACTGTAGCACGACCGAGCATTGTAGCATGGCCGAGCATTGTAGCATGGCCGGGCATTGTATCGTGGCCGAGCACTGTAGCGTGGCTGAGCACTGTAGCATGGCCGAGCATTGTAGCATGACCGAGCATTGTAGCATGGCCGAGCATTGTATCATGGCCGAGCACTGTAGCGTGGCCGAGCATTGTATCGTGGTCGAGCACTGCAACATGGCCAAGCACTATAGCACGACCAAGCACTATGGCGTGGCCAAGCACTGTAGCATGGCCGAGAATTATAACATGGCTGAGCGCCGCAGCATGGTGACGGGATCGTTGGCTCAAGATTCAAGGCTCGAAGTTGAACCTGATGGGATCGGCAAGCGGCTTCAACAAAACTATCAAATAGATATTTATGTTTTAGTTGTCTCATGTTTATTGGGCCTCATCTCTCAAACCTTGAAAACCTTCTTAATCCTCCTCAAAACACCATGAAGAGGGCCTTGGAAGGGAGCTCTATGGAGGGAGCAGCTTATGAAGGGCCGAAGCCAGCTAGAAAGGAGCACGGCATGCTACAACAGCTAACCACCATCCTGGGACATTTGAGTTCCAGCCCTTTGAGGGAGGTAAGTTAATGTTATTTCATTCAATTCATTCAATTTTTCTCAAATGCTTACATGTTCTTCCTCTCTCCTCCTTTTTTCCTTTTCTTCTTTTCACCTCAACTTCTCCCCGGCCCTAGGCGCTACTCCACCTTGAAGTGGATGGCTCCGATGATCCGTGAACTCCCAATATCCATGACATCTATCTGTAGGTATTGGCACCTACACCCTCTTCTAGTGTTAGCCAAGAATTACCCCAAGCTTTCTTTAGACTGGCATAGCATCTTAGCTTTGGTGGAGATATGGCACCTGTAGACCCACACTTTTATCTTTCCATCTTTTAAGGCCACCATCCTTTTGTAGGAGGTAGGGACCTACTTGTCTTTCCCTAGGTCCAAGGTGGGTGAGGAAGATCAAGTTGGTCACACCGTTGCCCCTGTAGATCCTACCCTCATCTTAGGAGAATTCATACCTGGCATGAAGGACATCCGCACCATAGTGGGCCCACACTAGATCTATTTATTACCCCCCAGCCAGTGGGTCATAGCTCATTGTAAAAATAAATGTGGGTGGGATGAAGCCATAGCTAAGGCTACTTTCATTTGCTTGTGCGGGGCCATTCTCTTTCCCTCTGCTGACCATGTCCTGGATATTCCCCTTCTTAGCACCATTAGTGGTCTGTGGCAGGGTCTTTCCATCTCCCTGGCCGTCCTTTCTTACCTATATGAGGGTCTCAGCTCTGCAGCTCTAGGGGGTTCACTCTTTGGCTCTATGATTGTCCTAGAGTGCTGGATGTGAGTTAGACTGAAATTCTTGCCTAGGGAGGATGTCTCTTCTATTTGCCGGATCTTTAGGAGCCATCCACTCTTCTCTATAGGTGGCACCTTCATGTTTTCTTCACAGGTTGAGGGCAGGATAGCAAATAAGAAGTGTTGTGTATATGTTGTTTAGCTCTGATGCTAGCAACATATATTATTCTGTTTTGATGATAGCAACAAAGCACCTCTATCATTTTTATCTAAAAGACGTAGATAACATAAAATAAGAAGACAATGAGAGTAAAGGCCAAAAGGATTTTGCAAGGTGTACAACACATGAGGTATCCAAATGAAACCACATTCGGAAACTAATTGCCATTGCCATTGGCCAGTAAAGTAAGGAGACGTGCTAAATAATTCGCAGTCTAAGATAGTCCTACGTATGCAATGCACGCACAATAAGTTCAGACAAAGACAATGTCCTCCCCTTAAACCACATAACGAGCGGATTAAACTACAAAAAAGTCGCACCATGTGAAAGTATGCTCTTAACCAATAATTCTATTTACATTCATGCTTTTACCAACCTCATTATAGGCATCCCATGCTAGATCACTACCAAGTAGTTACTTAGAGTCCTCATTCTATGTGAAACTCCCACTCATTATTAAATATTGTGTTATGACATGAAGTGCTTTATAGAAGCCAAGCCTATGCTTAAAGTGGGAGATCGAAAAGTTCGTTTCACATTATTCGTTGAACGATTTTCGCACAATGTCCCATGCATATGAGGGACTAAAATCCCCCTGAACCAACTCTTGTGAAATAAGTTCAAGGAGCACCGTATCCATTTCTAGTGTCCACATGCCACCTACTCCGAAACACACAACAGAATGGGGTGAGCCTCTTCAGCATTTAAATGTCACCCATCTTGTATTTTGAATACAATATGTATCTCCTTTTTCTTGAGTGCAAGGTCCCTAGAGTTCTTTTTGTGATAACAACATTTTTGCAAGTACCTATTCTAAAGTAATTATGGAGTTTCGACCTTCTTGAGGACTGCTTATTGATATTATGAAATCCTTATACGTAATTAGTAGCATATGTAATTATGGTGCATTGAGATCATGATGATATTTATTTTATAAAACTTCTCCCAGCTAAAAATCATAAACATTGAAAAGACTATGTAGGCCTATGAAGACCGGAAGTGTTCCTTGCAAGCAAGCATGCTTAATTTACAGAACCCATTTAACTCTCCCATAAGAGCAGAGAAGCATGACTTAAATGATGTTGACTACATATTTAACAAGAGAAATCAGACGATGTATACAAGAATAAAGAAGAATTACATCACCTATGATAACTGGAATACATCCTCCTAAACAAACATATAGATTTCTGAACAGCAGCCCCCATCCCCCTGCCATTTGGTCGCCCATCCCCCATCACTACACCTATCATCAACAACCTACAGTCTCGATTAGCAGGCAGCAAGCAAGGGCCCTGGAAGCAGCATTGTCTCTGGTCCTTACCCGAGTTTTCTGGGGGCAAGTCTTATACTTATGGAAAGGTCGTCTAGATAGCTTTCCAGGTGAGGTGGTTTCATCGTCATCCGAGCACCGAGCTGATCGTGGCAGCAATTCTTCCTCGACTGCGCAAGGCCACTCAAGCAGCAAACCAGAGCCTCAGAAAACATTCGACCACGTCTTCTCCTTAGCGTATCTGGGCATCAAACTCAGCTGGGAACATCCTCTACTAGTCTTGTTTCATCCTCAAGAAGTGGAGTGAAGTTTGGACCTCGGAATCAAGAGTTCTGAATTTTCTCCCTGAAGTGCGCCAGGTTGGTTCCACTATTCCTAAACTGTACCACTCCCACCATTCTGGCCAGTTCGATCATCCCTGACATCAACGGAGGTTGTCATCGGTCCCGTATGAAAGAAGGCTCGCCTGCAGTCATATCAGTACCAGTCCCGCCTCCAACCGAGTTCGTGACAGTCCGTGGCGACTTCTTCTTCTAGCAATACCACCGTGTGAGCAGCCAGAACCAGAACTGTCCGGCTTTGTTCCAAATCAAGCACCGGCCAGAGACCTTCTCCGGACGAATCAAGAAAATTCAGGCATCTTTCTGGGTCACGTGGGAGAGTTTTGGCACTGGTCTCAGGTCATTTGGAGTTCTGGAGTGTCTGTGGCAGTGCCCTCTTCATCCAGCTGTCCAGTGGTTCCAGAAGCGGGCAGAACCGACGCCATCCATCCGTTTAATCTCCGTTCATTCTTTTCCCCTCCCCTCGCTTGGCCGGTTGAAGGCCCCTCCCTGCGTGGAGGTAGTTTTGACTGTAACCCCTTAACCCCCACCCCAAGAACCCCCTCCTGCATGAGGAGTAGTGTTGTATCCATTCTATTTTTAGGTCAAGCTTCATCGGCGTAGTGTGCGGGGAACCCACACTCCCCACTCACCCTCGTCTCCGACCGAGATCAGCGTCTTCACGCCAATCAGGTGAGCTTCGGGTCACTCTCCTCTGCTGGTTTTATCACTGCTTAGCTTAGTATTATTTCTGGTTGCCCGTCGGCTTTAGAAAGAAAATATTGGGTGGCTACATATCGTCAGGGACTAAAGAGAAAGAGGGTGGCAATACTAGTTGCTCGAATCTGATGCCAATGGCTTTGCTTGCCCTCTCTGCAGCATCCCAGATATCTTGCAAGGTGGACCCATTCTCAACTAAAGAAAGACACTCAATGGGGCCAGCGTATCCAATAGCATTCATAATGTGTTTTGCCCATTGACCACAAAATTCATTTGTAAAGAACTCATAATGCAATTCAATGGACCTTGGAGCGCCCTAGGGATACCCACAGTCAAATAGAAAATGTTCTCACAATGAATATCTCTTCAAGGCGTCTTTCTTGGAAGTTGCGGTCTTCTTCAAGGAGGCAGAAGCTAGGGGTTTCAAAGGTTGCATCACCCCCTTATATTGAGCCATGTCAATCACAAGTGGGCCATTTTTAACCTCCCATGAGGCGCGAAAATCTATAATAGCATTGGCTAAGTGAGACAAGTGGCTGCGAAGAAAACTGTTGTCCACTGCAACAGGAGGCAAATCCCTCCTCTTTAACCAAGCTTCCTCAGCCTACTTGATCTTCTGCAAGGGTTGCCTGAAAACATTGTTGTGGTTGAACCACCAGCGTGTATAATACATATCAATATGGCCCATGCCGGTCTGGTCAGGAAGAAGACACCCTAGCTCTAGCGCACTTCGAAAGAAATAATCCCACCAGCTGGCAGCAACGAAGTGGGCATCATGACTGCGATATAAGCGGGCCTCCAAAGGAAAATCAACATTCGACGGAACAGATTGATCATAGCCAAAGTTCCACGCAAATCTAAAAGGATAATATGGCTCGAAAAGCACTGATCGCCTCCGGCGAAAGACAAGCATGCTGGGCCTAATACAACAAAGCCAATCGTCATAGAATGACAGGCTTGGGCCGGTGTGATGAGGCAAGTGATAAGTGACTCCTCTTGGCACGTCAACACTACGGCCTGAAATCATGAAAACTATGAGCAAAGTGTAGGCCCACTCGCCCGTCAGTCGGCAGGAAAGACTTCTGGGCACCAACTAATTGCTCCAAGGAATTCTGATTGGGGTGGTTTCTGAATAAGAAAATCAATGGAGCCACAACATTTCTAAAGTCCACATATTGACATAGTCCAGGGAAGAGTAAGCCAGCCCATGCACTGAGATAATGGGTGGTCATCACAACATTCCTATTCCGCAGAGAACTATGGGTGGTGAGATTTCCTAAGCCATGATAAATATTCACCAATGCAACTGGCGCAATAGCAAGCCTGTGGCCGTCAGCAAGAAGACATGTCGAGTATATCAACTCTGGCCGTATAAGTTCCTTTTCCCCATGAGGCATAACAAAAGTACTAACCAAGTATACAAGATATGCTATTAGATAGGTGTGATATGGCAATCCACGGAGATTCCACCCCCTGTTCTCTGGTGCAACCAAGCATCTCTTGCGCTGTTGCAATTTTAAAATCAGTTGATGATACTGATCAAGGGGTCTGTCGTCCTCTGCAAATGTCTCATCAAAGCAAAATGGCCCGTTACAGAAGAAACAAACCCAAGCATTAACACTCACTCTCACTATGTTGGATGAGGTCGAAGGAGTGTCTTCTTTCCCTGCCCGGGTAAGATCCTGCCAAACCTTCATCAAGTATCTGACCCTGAATGGGAGGCTATACTGTCCTATACCAGTGCTTTGACTTCTGTACAGATCATTCAATGTCACCTCTTCATAAGGGCGCCCGGAGATGGGCAAACAGGAAATTCTGTGAAAACTCTTTAAGTGTTGTTTCTCCCTTAGCAGTGGCAAAAGTATTCCACCAACTGTTAAATCTTTCCGCTAAAGCCTGAAGAAGTCCGGTGTAGCAAGGATAATCATACAAAGTAGCAATGACCGCATGGCGAATTCCAACAAGATTTAGGACCTCGACATAATGATGCAAAATGTCAGAGCCATTCAGTGGCCCCAAAGTGAAAGTGATGTGAAGGGATCATTGACCATTTCCCATACCAGCTGGGAGAAGACCCACTCATTATCCAGTAAGCATGATTTTTCGTACCCCTCTCTAACAAACTGTGAGCACTCATTATCCGGTCTAGTAAGCATGATTTTTCGTACCCCTCTCTGACAAACTGTGAGCCTGAATGGGTCAAGAACAATCCAGCGACACTAGTAGGGTTGGGCCTGTGCTGGCCAAACAACTCCCAAATAGCAGGTGTCAAATTGCGCAAGCAGGTATAACAACCAATATCAAGACTAAAAAACCCAAGCTGATCAACCGCTGAAAACTGAACCTGGCGTGTGAAACCCAAGGGAAAGCTCGGAAATGAAGTGGCGCAAGTTCCCAGCATGCTATTCCGACGCTCTAGAATAACCATCCCCAAGTGACGACGCTCAACAGGTAAACAAGGATCGTCCTCATCCATATGCTCTGGGACATAACTCTGAATGAATGCAAATAGGTACTTGTCCAGCGGGAAGTGCCGAGGGTAGTCCCCAACTCGCTGGTACTGATAGATCCATTTATGTCTCACAATCCGAGAAAGGTCAACCTCTCCTCCTTCAAAGGTATCTTCAAGAAGAGGCCCTTCAGCAACCATGTCTAAGCCCCGATCAAGAGAGAAGATATTATGTTTTGACATCCAAAGAGGACCCAATGGTGGCATTAAGCTTTTTGATAAAGAGGGAATAGAATCTCTGTCCCTCCCAGCACCTCCTCGTGCATAGCTCTCACGGACACGAGACATAATGACTGTATCCAATAAAGAGAACAAAAACAGAAAAACTGAAAGTTAGTCCAATATGACAAAGTAAATATTACTTAAAGGACAACAAGTTGATTGAAGATAGCAAGCACTCAAAGTAAACAGCACCATCAAGGCACACGGGCCGCCTGCCGTCACCTTCGGCTCCGACGGGCACCCCGTGAGGGGCATTTGTTAGACCCCACAATGTTTAACAAGAAATTTTCTGATTAATTTCAAAACCAAGAAAGAGTAAATAAAGTAAATTTACATGACGGCTTTAAGAAGTTTAAACTATGACCGTCACACGTGGAGCAAGTTTAAATGCCCTTGGCATCTCGCTAGGCAAATTTCTATACAAAAAGACTACATATTTTAACACACGGCCATTTCATCAAACACCTGAAACAATTCCCCTAAATGACGGGGTTAAATGATTTAAATCGCAGCCATTATAGTGAGTTTAAGTTCAAGCGCCCTCAACATCTCATTGGGCGACGTTTCATGCAAAGATTAGTGTGTTTTAACACAAGTAGTTTGTCGAACACATGACGGGCGGTGCTGAAATCACACCTCCGCAGCAAGAAGTCAAGCAAATGGTGGCCCCCGACATTCAGGAGGCGTTTCTAAGGGAGGTGATAGACCCATGACATGGGTGGATGAGACTCCAAAACTCTCTTTTTCTAAGTTTCTGGAAATTTAGACAGAGCCCCAGGTGCATTGACCTGTCCAGGGACTGCACTGACCTGTTAGAGACCTGCACTGACCTATCCAGAGGTTGCACTGACCTATCTAGAGACTATACTCCATGTGCATCGACCTATTCAGGGACCTACACTGACCTGTGCAGAGGCTGCACCGACCTGTCTAGAGACTGTACCCCATGTGCATCGACCGATCCAGGGACTTGCACTGACCTATCCAGAGGCTGCACCGACCTGTCTAGAGACTGTACCCCATGTGCATCGACCTATCTAGGGACCTGCACTGACCTGTGCAGAGACTGCACCAACCTGTCTAGAGATTGTACTCCACATTTATCGACCTATCCAGGGACCTGCACTGACCTTCCCAAGGACTGCATTGACCTTCCCAAGGACTGCACCCTCGTATGCATCGACCTATCCAGGGACTACACTGACCTTCCCAGGGACTGCACCCGCATGTGCATTGACCTATCCAGGGACTGCACTGACCTTCCCAGGGACTGCACCCCCCATGTACATCGACCTATCCACAGACTGCATTGACCTTCCTAGGGACTGCGCTGACCTTTGCACCCCCCATGTGCATTGACCTATCTGGGGACTGCACTGACCTTCCCAGGGACTGCACCCCCCATGTGCATCGACCTATCCAGGGACTGCACTGACCTTCCCAAGGACTGCGCTGACCTTTGCACCCCCCATATGCATCGACCTATCTAGGGACTATACTGACCTTCCTAGGGACTGCACCCTCATGTGCATCGACCTATCCAGGGACTACACTGACCTTCCCAGGGACTGCACCCCCCATGTGTATCGACCTATCTAGAGACCTTAAACTTCGATAGAGACTCTGAGGAAACTCACGAAATCCCGTAACTTGATGGAAAAAAAATAGAAAATGAGCATGGTGGTCAACCCCACATACCCTTAGTCTCTCTTTAAAGTATAGCAAATATTTTAAAATCATTCTAATGCATCGTTGACCCCTAAAATTTGAGATTAGGTACCTACCTTTGAAATGTTAGACTGATGATCCGAGGATGATATCCACACCCCAGATCCACCTAAAGCTTTTCCCCGCTGAGAGAGAGAGAGAGAGAGAGAGAGAGGAGGAAAAGGGGGAGGCGCAGTTGCCCTCCACTCGGACCAACACGAAAGCGACAGGTTAAGCAAGATTCCGGGTCTCTGCAGGCGATCTAATCCTGTTAGGTGAGGACGACGTCCAAACTGCCTGCACTCCCAGTATCCCCTTATGATAGCCCCCCGGTGCTAGCTCCTTTCTGTGGTTCACTCTTACCTCTACCGGGGAAAAGGCTGGTCACCCATGCTCCCCTTTCTGTAAAAGTTGCCTCATCTTTCTCTCTCTCTCTCTCTCTCTCTCTGGGTTTTTACTATTTGCCAAAATTCTGCTTTCTTAATTTTGGATCTGTAGCTCTGCTTGTTTGGCTTTTAAGCATTTAGTATCCTGGGCTACAAGCTCTTAATAAGATCTCTATACCTTTCCTTTCTTTTCTGTTGCTACTGATGGAGTGGGGATGAAGGGAACTGCACCCACCCAGGTGACCAATTAGGGAGTAAGCTCCAAGAACTGCGCAGAGCAGCTGCTGCTGCTCTCTTTATAAGTGGAGTGCAGGGGGGGGTAGAGGGTCTGGTGGCCGTCTGAGGTTCTGAGTACCGCATCTGTGCATGAATGTGCACTTCACGACTCCCCATCTGCCTCACTGTGCACAACTAGAGGACACCACCCAACTCCAAATCGAACTCAGTTTCTTATGAAGGAGGGAGGGAGAGAGAGAGAGAGAGAGAGAGAGAGAGAGAGAGAGAGGTTCCAGCATTTTCTTTATTTCTTTTCCTCTTCACTTGCTTTTGATGAGAGGTTGACAGCTTGTTGGGGCTGATACCGAAACCGTAGCCAGATCAGGAAAACCTACCCCTTAATGAGGCTGCCTCAGCGGTCAACAGCACCCATCGATGCGGCCCACTTTTGAGGCGGCACGGGAGAGCGAGAGCCGAGGGCCGACTCGGCCCGTGCCGCGGGCAAAGAGGCGTCTGTGCGAGCGTGTGCCGCGCGCGTTGGGTGGGCTGACCGGACGATGGTGGCTTTGAGGAGTGTTTGCATGCAAAGAATCTTCTACATCGAGGTTTGTCGTACCGGGTTTTGCCCTGACAAGATCCGTTACGATAATTCATGACACAGTGGGGTATCATGTCGAGAATTTTTTTATTATAAACTATATTTTTAGTTTATCTTATTTCCGTTCTCATTGAAAGATAAAGCAAAATGTTGGTTAATGAGTTTTGAAAATACCATAAGGACTTGGGAGGTTATACAGTTAGGATTTTTGAAAAAAATTTACCCCACAGTCTGGACCAACATTATGAGAAGGGCGATTATGAAATTTACTCAGCTTCCGGGTGAGCAAATTCATGAATCTTGGGAAATGTTGAAGGATCTATTACGCCAATGTCCTCATCATGGGTTGCCCAAATGGTAAATTTTATTTACATTTTATGAGGGATTATCTAATTAAGATAGACATTGGTGGACACATGTTGTAGAGGGGCATTCATGAACAAGGGTGAAGACGAGGCTTATGCTCTGTTTAAAATTTTACGTGAAAATTTGATGAATCGTGTCTCAATCTTATCTCATAAACAATCTATAGGGCCTTTCAGACAGGCTGAAAATTCAATCCAAACAACCAAGGAAGTCTGCGAGTTCTGTGCCAGTCCCACTCACCATGTGAGTGAATGTCCTACGATAGCCCGACTCCCACCAGTCATCCAAGCACAAGTCTAAAATGCCCTAGGGTTCTCTCAGCTCAAGTGTGATACCCTTTCAGATGATTACAATCTTGGCTGGAGTAATCACCCAAATTTACCTTGGATGGATCAAACAATCCAAGCCCATTTGTCTAAACTTTCATCCCAAGAACCCCATGAGCGACTCATGTGCAATCAACTTCAGCCCGACTCATCTCACCCTAGCTTCGAAAGTAACATCAATACTAGGGGTGATTCACCAGGCCACTACACCAAATCTCAAATCGTGTACTCTCAGTCTACTTACCAGGACCCTCCTTCAATATTACATAAACCCCCTCACCATGTGAGTGATGATGATGATGATCTGATTCCTGTCATTTTGACTCAAGATATCACTATTGAGAGTGAGGGGGAGTGCACAGATAAGACCATGATGAAGGAAGAGAAGGAAGTAGGAGGTGGATTAAAGGATAACGATGATCAGGTTAATATCATCACCCCATTCTATGAATGTTTTGAGGTTGAGAATTTCATTGAGAAGAATAGTGGCCCAAATAACTCAATTGAGGATATACATAAAGAAGAGGATTGCCTTATAATTGATAATCTTATTGATTTAATGAAAATAAATTCTGAGACTTGTTTAGGGTCGATTCGTCGAAATCGCCCCGATCTCGCATTTTAGTGGATGCATGTGGTGTTTATAGCCTCCGGGGGTTGTTTTTCATCGCGTGGCATTATTTCCCCTACGCTTCGGCATAAATGGGGCGTGGAACGGGCCGATTCGACTGTTCCCCTATTTTAGTCACCAGATTTGTGTAACGGTCACTCCAGAGACCGTCACACTGTGTGACGGTCCCTCGATAGACCGCTACAACCGTTGATCATTTCACATTTTTCAAGGTTGGGGTCATGTGATGGACCAGTACTGGACCGTCACATGACTGTAACGCACCCGTATTGGTGTGTTACGTTCTGGGTGTGACGAACCATAGTGGACCGTCACACGGCTGTAGCGCGCCTAGCTTGGTGCGTTATGTGCTGTGGTTCCCGGGGACTGTGGCTATCAGTCCCTCGACGACTGTGTCTACCTCGAAGACCAAGTCAGTCGGTTAGCTCTGACGGACCTCCCCTTGAGCATCACATTGTATAACGCCCCTAGCTTTGTGCGTTACATGATTCGTGTTAGTGTTTTGGGTCTGTTGGCTTTAACGCCCCTATCCTGGTGCGTTAAGCTTGTGTAACACGCCTATGTAGGTCCGTTACATACCCTTTAGTTGAGTTTTGGGTCTATTGGATATAACGTCCCTGTCCTAGCACGTTATACTAGTATAACGCGCCTATGAAGGTCCGTTATATTCCCCTTTGTTTGAGTGCTGGTCCGTTGGCCATAACGCCCCTATCGTGGTGCATTATGTAGATGTGGCACTCCTGTCTTGGTATGTTACATGGTCTGCATTAGATTTTAGGTCTACCTGCCCTAACGCCCCTGTGCTGGTGTGTTATAGCAGTGTAACGCCCCTATAGAGGTGCGTTACCATCCTGTTGTGGCCGTGATGGCTGTTGTCCTGTTCTATGTCTATTCGTTGTGTCTGCCTATCTTAGGTTTGTGTTCTAGGGCGGTGTCTGTGTGTCGGTGGTTTCTGGTTCGATCAGTTTAGGTGACTGGGTGTGGTCTTTTCTTTGACTATGATAGTACCCTAACGATTCAATCTAGAACTGCCAGCATCGTTGTCTCTGGTTGCGTAGCGACTGCCTCTTGCTTGTCGGGTTTGCCTAGCGATTGAGTGATGGTTATCCCCAAGTTTTGCAACCCCCTGTCCCTAGGAAACCCTTGATATTATACATTTCTATCATTGAGGACTCCCTAGGAGCTGTCTTGGCGCAAGTGGATGATGAAGGTAGGGAAAGGGTAGCCTATTATCTTTCTAAGTTGTTTAATCCTGCTGAAGCAAAGTATACAATCATGGAGAAAACCTGTGTAGCATTAGTATCGGTAGCTCAAAAGCTCAAGCATTACTTCCTTTCCCATGAGGTCAAGTTGATCTCTAGAATGGACCCAATCTGTTATCTTTTAGAAAAACCTGTCCTTTCTAGTAGATTAGCTCACTGGCAGAGCTTTCTCTCCCAATTTGATATTACCTTCATCATTCAGAAAGCTATCATGGGATATGCTATCGCTGAACATCTCGCTCATTCTCCTATCCCTTGTACCAATTCAATCTAGGATGAATTTCCTGATGAATACCTTGTTGTCCTTACTCATCTCCCTTTCTGGTCCTTGCACTTCGATGGTACACTAAACTCTCAAGGCCGTGGGATTGGCACTGTTCTCCTCACTCCAGAGGGAGTGACCATCCCCATTGCATACCAGCTCTCTTTTCCTATCACTAATAACATAGCCGAGTATGAGTCACTCCTTGCTGGACTAAAGCAGGCCTACCTTCTAGGCGCGCGATACCTAAACATCATAGGAGACTCTTAGTTAGTGTTGTGCCAAGTTCTTTCAACTTATCGCACCCGTGACCTTAAACTCAAACCCTATCAAGATTTGGTCACGCTCTTGGGTAGGCAATTTCGCAAGCTCATCTATATTCATACCCTTCATTCTCAGAACATTCTTGCTGATGCACTTGTATCGCTTGCTTCTTCCCTCTCTTTTTCTCTTAGTCATTCCACTGAGACCATTATGGTCCAACGGTTGGACGCTTATTCCCTTCAGGATCCCCGATTCGATAATCTTAGGAAATCTGTAGAGAAGAAGGCTGAGAAGGAAGATTTGAAAGGGGTGTCATTAACTGAGCTCGAGGAGATTTTGGAAGAAGAGGAGTTGCCGTGGTACCATGAAATAGAGCAGTACTGTAGGGATGGTTCGTTCCCCGAGACGGCCAACGCCGAGCAGCGAAATGATAATTGAGGGAATAAAAACCTTAAATAAATTAGAAACTAAAACCAACCTCAATTTCTTCAAATTATATAAATACCTATTTAATTTATTAAAATCCTCTAACTCTCTCAGAAAAATATCAGAAAATAGCTAAAAAATTCGTAAAAATTGACAGATCTGACAGAATCGGATCCAGGTCCGAACCACTATGGATCCATTAAGACACGGGCGCTACAACGGCCACTTCCGGTGACATCTCCGCCAGACAGGCTTCAAGGTGTGCTGGCGTTTAGAGTGCGGCAATGATGGCTTGCTGCGTCTCTTCGTCCAGGGATAGCATCTCCCAGACGGTGAATCGGGTCAGAATCTTCTTGAGGTGCTTGACTATCTGGTCAGCAGCACGCACCTTAAGCAGCTTCATCTCTTTGGGCTTGCCACGTCTGCCCCCGCCCTGGACTTGAGGTGCTGGGTCAGAGGAAGATTGGTCTACTGGATCTGCTGCGGTTGGTGGGGCCTGCGGGGTCGATTGGGCTTCCCCTCTTTCTTGCATGAATTCGGTGAGGTTGGGGACGCTGTCAAATTCTTCTTCCGGCTGAGGAGGGGTTGCTGCCGGTGGAGCCGGGAGGCTGCTTGCTACTTTGGCTGGTCGGGGCCCCTGCGAGCGTGGCTGCCCTCCAGATCGGGCCATCAAGAATTCGGTGAATGAGGGAGTGTCCCAGCTTTTGGGTTCTTCGGGGTTGAGTCCCAATGGAGGAGGGACCTCTGCACCTCGAACCTTAGGCTCGGGGACTTGGTATGGTTGCTCCCCCCTGAGTAGGATGTTGGGGTCAGTCGGAGAGAACGTCCCCATTTCCTTCCTGATTTGGTGGCGTGCTGAGAGGTGGATGCTTCAGCCTAATTCGCCTCCGCTGGTTCACAGGGTGTCCCTTCTTCTTCTTCCTCCAGAGAGAGGGCAGTATCGAACAGCGTCGAGAGGGTGCTGCAGGCGATGATGACCTTCTTTTTCTTCTTATTTCTGGGACTTATCCTTTTCTTCTTCTTTTCTGCAGCAGCCGATGGCTGCTCTTAATGGAATTTGCCCCACAAGGGAGGCTCTCGTTCTGCCTGGGCTTCTGCTTCGGGAACAAGTTTGAGGGACTCAAACTCCTACCTGGGGACATATTCTTTCAGCTCAATGGGCCGGATCTCGGGCTGTTCATAATCTTCAAGCCCATCAATGATGGCCTGGAGCCCACCATGTTGGACGTTATTTCTCTACAACCCTCCCTCTCTCTCTCCCCGCCGTCAAACATACCATGGAGATTTTGAAAAAAAATATTGCAGGGACTCACCTTCTTAGGTTCCACCTAGTCCATCGCCCCTCGTAGTGGATGACAGGGTGGGGGTCATTGCCATTGCTATGGCCGTGGTGCCACGGCCTCCTTCGTAGGTTGGGCGCCACTACTGCCATCATCTTCTTCCCCCTTCACCTCTTCTTCTTATTCGTCTTCTTCCTCTTCTTCGACTTCTTCTTCGCCTTCTTCCCCATCTCCTTCCTTAACTTGCCCCATCATCGCTGGAGCCTTCACCTTTGCCGCCGCTGGTTGTGCCTCCGAGACTACGGTCGCCGCTTCCCCTCCTTCCTCGTCACCGTCGAAGTGCACCACCACTAGTAGCATGATTCGCCGCTGCTTCCTAAGCATGGACACGCTCGTGGATGCCATCGTGTTGAGTGAGAATGAGAGAGAGAGGGTGGTGTTGATATGTTTTCCTATCGGTGTAAATCTTCCATCTATCCCTTTCCACTAAACAAATATGAGAAATAAGCAAAGTATAGGGAGAAGGGAGTAGAAGCAGAACCTGTGATCGCCACCAAGGCACCAGTCGTGATAAACGTGTCGTACCTTGGAAAGAGGGGACACTCACCTTTAACCAGCACTAACAAGATGCGCGGCTCCTCAGGAACCACCTATATTGACGCACGGCCGTACGACAGACCGCTCGTCGGTGCCGGGGTGAAATGCAGGATGAAGGACTATGGAGGAAGAGCAGCCCGTAGTCAACCGCAGGAGGAAAAAGAGTGGCCTGGACAAAGCCACACGGCCCTGCAAGCGGTCAGGAGGAAGCCACACAAGACCACCATGCCTTAAGTTGAAGAGTCCAAACCTCCACCCTTTCTGGCCGGCCAGAAAGAGTGGGGCTCATGTTAATGTGCCGTTGACCTACAAAACAACATGGAGAACACAAAAAAGAACACCCAGATTAGAACTATAATGTGTAGTAAGTGCTAGACTGGAAGAAAATAAACATGACTAAATGAAATGGGGTTTACCTGGAGGTTTTTAAACCCCTAGGGGCACCAAAACATGGGAGGGTGTGTGTGATGTGATGAATCAATGAAGAAATGTGGCCCTTAACCCGAGCGTAAGGGAGATACAGGGAACGCGCCCACATGGAGTGGTAGAACCCGACAATATGAGTTGTGTGTCGAGACGGTGACACCTTTAAGCATGTTTTGGAAAACTCGAGAAAACAACGAGCGAGAAGCACCGGGCTAAAATGAGCTGAAAATGCACCAACTGGAAGCGGCCAGGTGCGCCGGAGAAGGGCAGGCCATGGGTGTGTCTGCCAGGGAGCACCGGGTTTCACGAGCTAGGGAAGTGCACCAACCAAAGGTCATGCCGGGTGGAGCACCCTGAGGGCATGCCGGGTGGAGAGGCACTGGTGTGTTGGGGAGGACCGCTGAGAGTGTACCGGGTGGAGGCACTGGAGGTGTGTCGGGTAAAGGCTTCAGGGAGCGTGCTGGGCTGAGGGGCCAAGGGAAGCTGAAGGGGGGGGGTGCACCAGGCAAGGGTGCCCAGGGAGTGCACCGGGGAAGCCTGTGCTGGGCTGGGGGTTGAGGGAGAGAGGGTGGACCAGGGAAGAGCACAGCCGGGTGTACCGTCCAAGCGAGTATGCCGAGGAAGAAGGAAGGCGCACCGGCCAGGAAGGCCATGCCGGGCTGAGGGTGTGTCGGTGGAGGGTACATGACGGGTGCACAGGTCAGGGGGCTTGGTGCAACACTGGTAGGGGTTATGGTCTGGCATGACGGTGAGGAGAGGGGAACAAACGGAGGTGGCCCTGAGGCGAGGTGGTTTTCACAAGAGGACGGGCCAACGAAGGATAGCCCGATGAAGAAACGAAAGAAAACCCAAAAGGATCACAAATCCGGGATCACAGGAAGCACATTCATTCAATATAAAACTCGCAAATTCTTTTATTCCATGCAAAAGGGAAGCCCGGAGGCTGATACACTGTAAAAAGGGGGGCAAGGGAAGAATCAACGGGAGGAAACAAAGATACAACGGGGGGATGAAACACAAAGGGAAAGGAGAACGGAGCACATGCTCCTCCCCTTTCTGAACCCTGCTCCTTCCCTTCTTCTTCCTTTCTCTCTTCTCTTCTGCACTCGGGCGGTGGTCGGAGCAGCAGGGGGACACCCAGCTCCTTCTCCCCTTCTCTTCTTCTTCTTCTCTTCTTCTCTTTCTCTTCTTCTCTTCGCACGGCCGGTGGTGGCAGAGCAGCAGCAGGATATGCACCTCATATCTTTGCCAATGAGACTATAAGGACTCAGTAGTTTTTATGCGAATTGAGAGCAGAATTGAGCCTGTCACTGTTCGCTGCACGTGTGTCTGAGTTGGATTCTGCGTATCAAGCCGCTGTCGCGCTGGAGTTGGAGTTGGCGAGGACTCGAGGCTTTGCTCAGATTGGAATGGTTCCATCGGCCTTGCAGCATCAGCCGCCCCACCAGTCATCTGCTTCAGGAGTTTCTCCCACCTTCTCTTCTGCTGATAGTACTTCCTTCCAGCAATCTCAGGGCAGAGGTTTTCATCATAAGAAAAAGAGGAAGAGGTTTGATCAGCCGATGTTTCCTGATCCAAGTCAGTAGTCTGGTTCTTTTGTTCGGCTGCATCCAGATTTCATTACTTTTCAGCCAAGGTTATGTTCCTGGTGTGGTGGTAGTCATCCGGGTGTGCCGTGCTCTCAGCCAGTTGTTTGTTATCATTGTGATCAGTTGGGGCACATTTCCCGTAACTGTCCGTTAAGGCAGCAGACGGTGCAGTTCTCGCATACTTCGCAGTCGCAGCAGCCACAGTTCCATCTTCCGCCGTCGCCTCAATCTCAACCATTTCAACTGCCAGTTCCTGCATCTTCTCAGCAGTCGTCTGCCGCTACTCGTCCGCTGAGAGCCAGAGTCACACACATCACTCGTGTGGAGGCGTTGGCGTCTAATCTGATCGAAGGTACGATTTTGATTTATGATCACACAGCGCATGTTCTTTTCGATTCAGGTGCGATGCATTCTTTCATCTCTGAAGATTTTATTGCCGGTATCGAAAAGCCAGTGAATGAAATTTTCTGTGATATGCTCGTGGAGTTGTCATCTGGCGATTTCATGTCTACTCCTCTGTGCTTGGAAAATTCTCCGATTATGGTCAGTGGTTGGAAACTGCCAGCGAGGCTTTATGCATTACAGTTAGCTTACTATGACGTGATTCTTGGTATGGATTTGTTGGAACTTTATGGTGCCGTGGTTGACTGTCGTCTCAAGCGAGTCTACTTCATGCCACATGGAAAGTCAGCCTTCTATTTTCAAGGTATCGATTTCTGTTTCGTTCAGTTATCTTTTTTGGTTAGTAGGGTGTGTCGTGTGTCAGTTGCCTTCTTGTCCTTCGTATAATTTTGAGGATGCCTCCGGGTGGCATTAGGGTCCCTATAGCATCCTTCAAGGCGGGTTTTTGCCTCCTTGTACATCCCTTCATTGAGTCCATTCTCCACCATTATGGTCGATACCCAGGGAAACTTTCTCCTAACTCTTACCGCATTCTTTTTGGTTTCATCCCTGTTTGTAGGAAAGCTTCGGTGGAGCCGAACGTCTTCCTCTTCTGATAGTTCTATAGTCTCCAGAACCACCCTGTCGATACTTCCTTTGCCTACTTCCGGGCTAGGCCTGACCGAAACCTCCTCCGTGTCTCTGATGCTGCGTCCAACCTCAAACGTTGGGCGGAGCATTTTGTATATATCACCAAGGCGAGAGCTCGCGGTCACTCCAGTGACTGGAGGTTTGCTGCGGATTCTCGTCCTGTTTGGGCTGATAGGCATCCTTCGGTCATAGCCGTGGAGTCTAGGGCGATCAAGGCCCTTCTTCGCTTTCCCCTCTTTGATGCCTACTTTGAGCTAACTATAGCGGTACTTCAGGAGTTGGGGATGAGCCCCCCATTGCCTCAGGGTACTAACCTTGATCTCTATCACGTTTGTTGGTAGTGAGCCGAATTGATCCTTTCTGGACCCCCTTGTAGGGGTACAGGAGTCGTTGGAGCTGCGATACGAGATAGTCTGGCTACCGTAGTGTGCTCCTTGTCCGGTGGACCACGTCAAATCAAGGGCCAGCTAGGTGACCGTCGTCGCCCCTCAGGTGACTGTCGTGTTGGCCCTGGGGCGCTTGTCGTATCCACCCCCTGCGGCTCTCCCAACAGAGGGTTCAACTGCGGCTCCGACGGTCAGTGACGGGTCAAGTGCTCGGAGGAGCATCTCCAAAGACGTTGCCAGTGTCACTGAAGTAGAGTCCACCATGCCTAGTGGCGAGCGCATCCCTTTGAACCTGGATGAGATGGCGGCGCTGGATAGCCAGCGTCGCCCGAAAAGGAAGAAGAGTGATCCTGCTCTAGCTCGCAGCCAAATTTCACCGTCGTCGCCATTTGAGGCTCCTCCTCCGCCTGAAGTTCCTTCGCCATCGTTGCTGACCGAGGAGCCTGTGATCGTCCCCCCTGCACCTACTCCTCTGAGGGAAGCCTCTGATAAAGGCAAGGCCCCTGCCCCTGATGATGCCACCCACCCTCAGTCGTCCGAAGCACCCCCAAGTGTTCGCTACCTGTCGTCTGAGGAGATCATGCTTGGGTATGCACGCTGGTCGGCGAGCTTCGGCTTCATTGATGGGAGCCTCGGGTGGCATGAGCGCACTGAGGTGTTCGGCCCAGGTGCTGAGAAGGAGCTGACAGACCTGGCCACAAAGGGGGTTTGCACGATCGCCAAGGCCTTGGGTTTGTGGAGGTACCATTTTGGCGGGCTTGCGCAAGAGCTAGCAGTCAGCTAGGAGGTGTGGGCAGGGCTGACGGCATAGTGTGAGCAACTCCAGGGCGTCAAGCGGCCGTCGAGGCTGAGCTTGGCAGGTCGAGAGAGCTGGCGGCTCAGTGCAAGGAGCTCAAGGAGCAGCAGGCATTGTCCAAGGCTAAAGTCACCGAGCATCAAGACTAGTTGGAGCAAATGGAGCGGATCCTCGCCGGGATGGAGCGGGATCGTGACTTCTTTCATGCTCGGGTCAAGACGGCTGAAGCCCAAGCGTTCAAGCTAGGGGCTCTTGTCAAAGCCGTCGAGCTCCAAACCCAGGAGGTGGAGGCACAGGTTGAAAACTTACGTTCGTCGATGTCTACTGCCGGTGAGGAGGCAGTGGAGAGTTTCCATTAGTCTTCGGCCTATCAAACTGAGCTGACCACGACAGCCCTGGAGGTCTTCGGGTCGGCCCGTGATCGCGACTTCTAGGAGGGTTGGAAGGCTGCCTTCCAGACCGTAGCTGGGAGTCTGAGCGTTCTGGTACCCTCCTTGCCTCCCCCGTCGACGTTGTTTGGCCGTGAGGCCAACAGTGGCGAGGAGGAGCTCAGCGACGAGGAGTCGGGGGCGGAGGAGCAGGCGTCGGAGCTGAGCACTAGTGGGCGAGAACTCGGGGATGGCCCATCGACGGAGGAGGGCCTGGTTGACTTGACTGATGATCCGTCGCCTCCAGAAGTCACTGCCGAATGCGAGCTCGAGGATGTCGGGTCACATGACGCTACTACCAGGGTGAGCTCTTGAGAAGATGCCCACTATTTTTCCTTTTCTTTCTTTTGTAGTTTCCTTCCTGCTCTGTTGGGACAGTTGTACCTTCTTTTGTAAGCCTTTTGATTTTGGAATGGAAGACTTTCCTTTTTTCTGCAAATTCTGAAATCTCCGACGTTTATCACGTATCTTGCTTTCTTTCGTTGCACTAAGATCTCCTGGGGTTATGGAGCGGCGCCTTGAAAGTTACCCTGAGAGGGCGCGACCTTCGAGATCCGCTGCTTCGATTCTCACGAATTTGAAGAGGCGGTAAGACTCCTCCTTCCTTCTGGGAACCTTGCCCTTCCCCTATAAATAGTGTCAGGCGAGGGTTTTAACATCCATCCTGAGCCTGTCGTCTGCCGTAGCCAACTCCCTTGTGAATGTCATCGGAGAAGTCCAGCTCTTCTTCTCAAGAGAGTGGCCCTCCTGAGGAGGGCGGTCCCCCCAAGCGTTTATGCTTCCGGAAGAAAGCGCTTCCAGAGCCGTGGCCGGCGTGGCCGACGCCGAGGGAGAGCAGTGATGAAGGTCCCTATGAAGAATACAAGTGGGGGTACCTGAATGGTTGGCGGGAGGCCATGATGAAGGTGAACCGCCTGTACTCCGACAAGGGGGTCATGAACCTTCTTCCAGACAAGTTCCATCCCAAAGGGGATAAGTAACTTCTATGTAACTTTCTTCCCCGGTGACGAATAAAACATATTTTCTTCCATCTTCTCTTGGTTCTGTGTTGTGTGACTTTTCTTCCACAATCTTCTTCCTTGGTTTGCAGGTTGTAGAGGCAGGAAAATGGCTCCTAGGCTACGTACCACCTTCTCTATTTATTTGTTGGGGAAGTCGTCTTGTGTCCGTGGAAGCCTAAAAATACCAAAAAGCTAAAGAGGTGTCAGAAGGAGTCCCGGGTGTTATCCCAGGGGACAACTCTCTGATGCTTAAGTCAGCAATAGAGTGACAGAATATAGAGAAGAGCAAGAGAAATAGAGATAGAGAGAGAGAGAGATCACCACAAGGGGTCGAGGAGGTGATGGAGATCTTCCCGAACGAGTGCTCCCCTATCCTAGTGCTCACTCAAAGAGTGCTCGCTAGGTGGTAAGGTCGCTGGAAGGACCTCCTCTTAGAATGTAGACAGTCGCTCTCTTCTTCTCGCTGTGTCACAGGACTAGTGACTCTATTCTCTGGGGTAGCATAATAGTGGAGTGAACCATCGTCCCCTTCTCTTCATGCTCAGCGTGTAGAGTTGTGGTATCCTCTGGCTGGGTAAAGCTGTAAGCCCCAGCGGTTGCAGAGGTGTGGTATCCTCTGGTCGGGTAAAGTTGTAAGCCCCAGCGGTTGCAGAGGAGGATTCCTCTGGTTGGCGTAAGCTGTAAGGCCCAGCAGTTTGTAGGGTTTTCACCCCGAAGCTGTAGATCAGCTGAAGTTGTGTATCAGCAGGAAGTCACATTCTGATTTGAGTGTGGGGTGGATGTAGGTCTGGAGGACCGAACCACCTAAAAAGATCTCTTGTCCTTTGTGGTTTGATTGCTTGGTGTGACTCATTAGATGTATGCTTAGGCCGATCTGCTTCTATCTATCTAGTAGGAAGTTGTTTCGCACACTAAGTGCTTGTTTCTCTTCTTGAGACAATCAACTTGTTCAGACTCTGATTAATTAGTTCAACATCATTGCGCGTTAAGCTTTAAATTGGGCAAGAATTTTTAAAGATATTCATTCACCCTCCCTCTGAATACATTATATCGAATACATCACTGGTGCCTTCGAGTGACGGGGCGGCCTGCGCCCTACCACATCAGCGAGAGCCTGATGCTATAGTGTACACATAGTGGGTGATCAGCACCCGACCGATGGTATTGGCTCTGCACCGGTCTACTACGAGTGTCTTGGAGCCCTATTACCCGCACCGGTTTGCCCGGAACTTCGGGTATTACCAGGCGATCCTACCAAACCCAGAGTTTTCTTTAGCGGGGTGATTGTACAAGAGTTGGGACACAACAATAGCAACAAGCAACGGGCGGAAACAAACACAACAACAGCATCGTTGCAGCAGGAGGAAGCAGACGCTGAATAGAGGTGAAGAAGCCACGCGTCTCTCCATGATTTCGTGTGACGGCGGCAACAATAGCGACAGCCGCAGCTGCACGGCGTACAGGAAGAATAGGTCGAAGCATGTGTCAGAAGGAAGGAAAGAAGTCTCTCCTTCACAACACGTCACAACGCAGCAGCAGCAAGACCCAGCAACGATGCTTCTACCTTGCATGGGGTTTATTTATAGCATCTAATCTTCCCAATCCAACTAGGGAATCCGAGTTCGTACATGGTTATTCATATTACTATAGATGATAAGTGCCATTACGTGTTATACTCTAATTTCGTAACCCACCGCTTTTCCAAAATGACTCTATTCATTCCCTACTCCAAGACCTCCGATGCCTCGAGGGTCGCATGTCTCTTCTTTACCCATTGTGTCTCCAGGTTTGGCTTACCCTGCACTATCATGTCAGATAGGGATGTGAGATTTACTAGCTATTTTTGGAAGACCCTATGGCACATGATGTGCACCCAACTGAAGTTCTCCACTGCATATCATCCCCAGACCGATGATCAGACTGAGGTAGTTAATAGGAGTTTGGGGGACCTACTTAGGTGTCTAGTGCGTGATCGAGTTAGGGATTGGGATTTGGTCTTACCATTAGCAGAGTTTGCATATAATGATTTGGTTAATTGGTCTACCAGTTTGAGCCCCTTTGAGATTGTTACTGGCCGTAGGCCTAGGAAACCCATAGACCTTGTCCCATTTCCTGTCCAGTCCCATGTGTCTGAGTTAGCTGAGTCCTTTGTTGAGCATATTAGGTAGTTACATGAGCATGTGCGTCGTCACATAGAGGCCAGCAATACACATTATAAGGAGAGAGCAGGCACGCACCGGCGCACCCATGAGTTCCGAGAGGGAGAGTACGTCATGATCAGCATTAGACCTGAACGATTTCCCTTGGGGATCGTGTAGAAGCTTCAGGCCCGTGGTGCTGGCCCCTTCTGAGTTGTGAAGCAAGTGGGGTCTAATGTGTACGTTATTGAACTACCAGACGACTATGGCATCTA
The DNA here is from genome assembly GCA_024336825.1 of Amorphophallus titanum. Classification (NCBI taxonomy): domain Eukaryota; kingdom Viridiplantae; phylum Streptophyta; class Magnoliopsida; order Alismatales; family Araceae; genus Amorphophallus; species Amorphophallus titanum. Next base: position 16,609,026 of record JANBPO010006859.1, read on the forward strand.
TTCAACGTTCAATGTTTCAGATCTGGTGGCATATCGGGACCCCGCGGTGATCCCTAGTGCGCCTTTTGGGCCTTCTCCTCCTATTGTGTGTGACACGCCACCTGAGAGTCTACCTCTTCCAAACCCCATACAGCCGCGTGGGCATACAGATTGCATACTGGATGAGTAGGTGACCACCACTAGGAATGGAGCCTACCAATGCTTCTTAGTGTGTTGGAGGGGATGCCCCGTGACGGACAACACCTGGATCACATGTGGAGAGCTCGAGCCACTCGATCCAGACTTATTGGAGCGCTACCTCAGTGATCGGGACCCTTACTCGACAAGGTCAAGTTTCTCCCACCCGGGGAGAATTGGTGAGGACACACGCCGCAGCACACGCCGGGATACGAGGAACACATAGGAGTCCCTTTGGCTCGGGGAGGACATGGATGCTTAGATCGACAAAGGTATAGAATCGTTCTACACGCCGCGGGGTTTACCGATCTAGTTCGATTTTGAAAAATTGGCAACGATATGCAATCTGAGGTTTCGATGATTTTTGTTGCACTTTCTGGTCGAAACCTTACAAGGGGGGAAGCTCTTCAAGCTCCCTCCTCACCTCTTCTACTCTTCAACTAGCCTCTTTTTTTTTTCTTTTAGTCTACGACCCACTTCTTTGACTCTTTGGAGGATGCCTCCTACCATCCTCTTTTTTATCGTACCCCGTAGGGTTCCTTCCAAAGAGTTGGCAGAGGTGGTTTTCTCTGGCCATTCCTTCTTTTTCCTCTCTTCCTTTAATACCTTTTCTCTGAATCTCCCGAGCATACAGGGTCAGTTATCCTGTTATCCGAGCCAGTTTCTACACTGGGTAGAGTCAGTGGCTCGGCCCGAGAATATCGATCGAGTTTACGTCGAGTGATCAGCTTGTGCCAGCAGATGTTGTACTTTTACTATTTCTTTTTATCTATAATGTAATGGTCGCAGCCTATCCACTGTATTAGAGAAGTATTAATAAGAAGAACAAGAATTACCTTTGCACTATATTGCTTACGTGTGTGTATTTTTGAGAAAGGCTCAAAAATAGAACTTGCGTAGCGTTGTTGCATTCCATGTCTGAGGGATGGGTGCTCCTTCCATGGTGGACAGTCGGTACGCCCCTTTCCCGAGCCGCTCGACCACTCGGTAGGGGCCTTCCCAGTTAGAGGCAAGCTTTCCCACCGCCTCCAGTGGTCGAGAGGCTTCGATTTTTCTTAGGATGAAGTCTCCTGGCTGGAAGTGTCTATCTCAGACTCTGGCATTGTAGTATCGAGTGAGGCGCCGCTGGTATTCGATGGCTCGGATGCTTGCGATCTCTCAGATCTCGCTCGCCAAATCGAGGTTCTCCAGTAATTTTTGCTCGTTCAGCTCGGGCGAGAAGTTGGTGATTTGGAGAGAGGGGTTGCTAATCTCCAGTGGAATCACAGCTTCCGTGTCATACACCAACTGGAAAGGGGTTTCACCGGTGGCCGTTCTTGGAGTAGTTTGGTGTGACCATAGTACGCTCGGTAATTCCTCGAGCCAGCTTCCCTTGGCCTTGTCGAGCCTGGTTTTAATGCCTTTTAATATAGCTTTGTTGGCATTTTAGGATAAAATTTTATCTCGTTATAACTTCTCAAAATAAAAATAAGTTTTTTCATATTTTTTTAAATAGAGGCACGAACTCTAATAGTTTGTGCGTGCTCTCGCGAATAGAACCCCTCCCCTCTCCCTTCTCATCTCTCCCTCCTCTCCCCTCTCGATGCTCCCGCCCCTCCTTTCTCTCTCTCTCTCCAGGCCCCTCCCCCTCTCAGTGCTCCCTCCCTCTCCCGGGTGGTGGTGCCCAATCGGGGCAGTGCAGGGACGGCTCGTGGAGGCCGCAGGCGATGCCGATGGTGTGTTTGAGAGTGGCGATGCTGGCGTGTGGCGGTCGAATGGTGGCCGGCTGTGACTGGTGCTCTCCGGTGGTTGCAGGCATGCGAAGACGGAGGAGTAGGGGAGGACGATAGGGAACAACGATGGCAATGGAGGGCATGGGCCATGGGCCGACGGGAGCCACTACTTGTGGCCGACAGATGGCTGCCAGTGTGAGGTAGGGAGGCCGGGGACGATGGGCTCGGCGGGTGCAACCTGGGCTCGCCGGTGGGCAGCCGCGGGTGACGCGGAGTAGCGTAGGCGAGGGTGGCCCTGGCCCTGACGGCGCCGGTGCTAGTTTACAGTGGCGACTGGTAGCTGTTGCGCGAGCCACTGCCATGGGACGTGGGCTCTGGGACTGGCGTGGGTGGGCTGGCCAAGCGACGGTGGGGTCGCAAGGGGTCCGGTGGTGCCTTGATGCAGCGTCGACGGTGGGGTTCTCCGATGACTGGTGTTTGCGTGAGAACCATGCACGGAGGGGAGGGAAGGCTCCTACTGCAGTGTGGTTCACAGTGAAGAAAGAAAGATGGGGAAGATGAATAGTGGTTGGGGAAAACATCTGTAAATGAGCTCACCTCTGACCATGTGTGCACACACCGACCCCTAGGGCCAGGCCTCCAACTAGATTTTCCTCCCAGTAGAGCACTACGGTCGAGCCGTGGGCCCACGGTACTAGCTTAAACCGATTGACGGATCTGCCCCTCCACCTCTCCCAGGCGGGTCGACCATCTGTGAAGTCTAGGGCTACATCTAGTGGTTCCATCACATGGAAAGTCCAAGCACTCCATTGGGATTGTAAGAGCCAGCCAATAACAATAGAATAAGACATTTATAACATAGACGGAAGTTAAACAGGCCACCCCCTCCAATCTCCTTCCTCCACAACCAGCGCACCCCCCTAACCCTAGCCAGCCCACCAACATCCCACGCCCTAGCCCTCTCTCCCTCTACAACCAAGGCTCGCCATCCCCTGCTCCGTGTGTCCACAGCCATCCCGGAGCCACGCAGTCGCCGCTACGTCTCCCCGTGGAGTAAGAAGCCCTGTTCTGCTGTTCTCTGCAACAAGACTGTAGCAGAGATCGAGCTTGCAAAGGCTACCTCGGCGTCCACAGTGTGAACCAGCCAAAGTGGTCATCTGTGGAGTCGTTCTTCGTTGAGCCAGCTTTGCTCCAGAGTGTTCCCGCTGCGTTTCGACCTCGGCTCCGATCGCATCACCCATTCTCGTGCAACTGCACCAGATTTAGGTCTGAATCTGAGTACCATTTAGTAGCAGCACCACCGCCCACCCCTGTGTGAATCAGTCAGAGCTCTCTTCATGAGAGTTCTTCTCCTCCGAAGCACTAATGAACCAGGGTTGGTCTCGCCTCCTTTTGACACTGCCTCCAACCGAGGCGTCCATTCTCCCTCATTTACGTCAGGCCTAGAGCCCCCCGTTCGTCCAGGACAAGCTACTGCCAATTTGTCCCTGACACCCCCTCCTCCTTTCCGTTTCAGGTCAAGAACTCTTCTGAAAAGTTGTGTCTTTCGACAATACAAAACCAACACAAGTGGTTTTGTCTCGTTCCGACATCGACACTGGAAGTTCCACCTCAACCATCGACATCCTATCCTACTATTCACCTAGGAACTTGATGCCAACTATTCCAGCGACCACGACCAGTGAGGAGATCAGACGGCCGCCATCTTTTGAGGGTTCGTAGATCTCCCTGTTAGCTATGTCCACGACTTGGTCCGGTCATGTTTGGAGTTCCACAGTGCCCATACCGACTAACGCACCATGACTACACCATCCTGTCCGGCGAGACAGAACTGTGCAAGCCATCGGCTGCGACCATCCCCACACTCCGATGACCTCGGAATGACGTTGGACTTTCAGAAGCGCATCTACACTTCTCAAGCTTCGTATGGGCACATGCAGCATCCTCGTCAAACCGCAGAGTACAGCGTACCACTCGGATTGCTTCAGTTCTGTCCAGCAGGATAGATATTGGGCATCAGGCCCACCTCCCCTTCATATAATGCACCAGATCTGGGGCATTATATGACTATGACGGATCTACCCTACACCGCTATGCTAACCGCCTTACAGGGTCAACGGTCAAACGACTATTCAATGGTCAAATGACGGACCTGGAGGAGTCCGTCAAAAGGTACATAACGCACCACTTTAGGTGCATTAAAAGACTATAACGCACCGATCCTTGCGCATTATGTCAACTGGGTTATGGGTTGGATGTGTTCATTATCGAACTCCATCCCGGTCGACCAAAATCGACGGGGGATGTGCGGAAACAAACTAACCTGCCAAACCATACATGCAAACATCCATTCTGCAACTAAACATGCCATTAAAATCACAATACGATGGCTATGGTAGTAATTTCATAATTTAATGACTAAATTATGCTAACATGGAACAATGCACAGAAAATGATGCAGTTGGCATCGGACCATGGCGCATGTGGTAATGGCGGGTTCCTAGCGAGGAAGAGAGTCCATCCCCCTACGTCTGACACAATGAGGAAGCCGATCCGATGCCGAATGGACGATGAGGGCCACAGAGACTTCCTGGCTCCACACGCCTCCATGCTCCACGGATCGAGGGAAGAAGGATGCCCACGTGATCCTCGCGACACGACCTTCCCAACGGCGCCTCCCGCGCCTCAATCAGTGACCGTTTCGACCAAAATCGAGTGAGGAGAAGAAAAATCTCAAAATTAATCCTAAAATCTTCCAAATAGGGTTTTACACGTGAAACGATGAAAACGTCTACCATCAGTAACGTATGAGGTGTCAAAACGCTCATGGCGAGACGAGGAACTCATTCCGCTACCTCGATCGCGATAAAGCTCATAAAACGGTGTAGATCGGATGATGGGGCGTCGTGGCTCCTCTCGGCCCGTCTCGTCTCCACGCTCCCCCAACAGCGGAATAGAGGGTACCACCTCAACCTACGCATCGAGCCCGTTCCAATGGCGCCCCCCACGACCCGGTCCGACATCGTTTCGACCGAAATTGAGAAAGATTGGGAGAGAAAGAGAGAGAGCGTTTGAGGGAGAGAGAGAGGAAGAGAGAGAGAGAGAGAAATCAAGAGTGAGGAGAGAGAAGGGAGGGCGTGGGTTAAAAAAATGTTGATTTTTATTTTTTTTAAAAATTTTACTCAAATTATATTTGTGGTCTACCACAGCTAAGGCCGAGTCGCAGGCCCACGTGGAAACCACCACTGCAAGGACCAGTCAGGGTCACGCCCTTCGATGTGAGTCCAAAGCCCCTGACCTCGTGTGCACGCACTGGCCGTAGACCATTAAGCCATGCCTCTAACTAGTATTCTCCCCCACGGACGCTACGATAAGGTCGGGAGCCCACGGAACTAGCTTAAAAACCGTGTCTCAGGAAGAGTGCCCCGCTACAAGAGCCGTCACGCCAAAGCGTGCCATAAGGCACCAACCAAAGAGGAGCCACAAACCTCAGAGACTTTAAAACACAAGTGCCAAAGTACAGACAGGCCGAAACGCTCTACAATACGCACTTTGAAGCACCGAAGGCAGCACAGGAGACTGCCGACAACCTCAGGACAAGGCAACTAGACCTACAACAACAACGGTCCCTGAGTCCTATGACTCTGAGTCAAGATCGTCGTACACAGTGGAACAAAGCCGCCAATCAATCTAATCCTAAGCCAAGGAAAACAACACTCCGGGAAAATGACGCGTGGAGACCTGAGGGGACATCGAGAATCCTCAGCACACCTAGACACGTAAATTGAGGTAGAACGGTACCTCGAGGCATCCAGAACCAATGTCTCGAATTGGACAAAGTCGTTGAGATACAACAAGACTGCTTGTCAACTACTGGGTGACCCCGAGTTGACCGGAACCAGACACGACACTGACACACTAACACATCCACCGCCACAACAACACAAACAAACAGAACCAACAGGAACAAGAGCGGCGGACGGCGATAACACTCTGGGCAGAGCAACCTATCAGTCAACTGCTAGGGGAAACCCAACAGTCAAGAGATAGCTGCTACAGGACCAGAGACAGGGATAATGGCAGCTTCTAGATTGAGTCGTTAGGGTACCGTCGTAGTCTAGGAAAAGACCACAGTCAGTCACCTAAACCGACCAATCCGAAAAACCACTAACAGACAGACACCGCCCTGAACAAGGACCTAAGACAGACGGACACACAACACAGAACTAACCAACGGCCATCACGGCCAACAGGACTATAACGCACCAGCATAGGGGTGTTATACCAACATAACGCACCAAGGGAGGGGCGTTATGCCAACCAGACCTGAAACCACATGCAAATGATATAACGCACATGTTCTATCTTGTAGGTGAAGAAAAGGGGCAAAGCAACCAAGGAGCCCTTGAGGAAGGGTTTTCATCTCCATCAAAGGATTTTTAGACCTCGTGATAGAAGAGGAAAGAGAGCGGAATGTTGTGAGGAGCAAGAGGATGTTCACATCGACTACATCTGTCTTCTCTTCGACTTGTGCTTCAAAGAACATCGTCATCCAGGCATTGAAGACAAAGGGGGATCATTTTTATATCTTCTATTTGTTCTTTGTGATATGTTTCATGTTCTTTGCCTTGGGTTGAGCATATCTTGAGTATTTGTGTTTATTTTCCAAACTAGAGATATTTGTGTGTGTGATCGTCTGTGTATACGGTCGTGTATGATCGCTTGCGTGCGGTCGTGTGGTTCGTTGTGCAACGTTTGTTGCAGCATGTGTGTGTGTGTGTGTTGTTGGACTTACGATCCAGAGTGTCTGGGATTCATCCCCGTTGTTGCTGTGTCTACAGCATGAGGAGAGTTCTCCTCGTGGGGATTTATCCCCGTGTGTGTGCAGGTGTCGTCCTGCATGTGTTTGGAGCGTCGTCTCCATTTTGGAGATTTATCCCCTAGTGAAGCCTTACCGGTTTGGTAAGGGTAGACGTAGGGAGCCCGTCGTGGTTCCGAACCACCTTAAAAATCACTGTGCCATGTGGTTTACTTTGTGGATGTGTGCCTAATTATTTATATTACTTGAATGTTCAAGTGAGTGCGGCGAGATTGAGAGAACTTATTTTCTCTTGCTTAGTTCTTTTCTATCAATCTCGTTAAAATTATAAACTCCATTGCGTTAGCATCTTAATTTACCATCTAGCGTGGGGGACAATTCAACCCCCCTTTCTTGTCCGCTCGCCTACCCGAGGACCAATAAAGGTCATCCTGAAGCCATTCAAGTGGAAATCAAGCTGAGAAGTAAGCTTCATCAAGGATCTTCTTCATCTACTAAGGGGGAGCTTAAATCTGAAGTTTTTATTTACATTTCTGCTTCTACTTTCAATTGAGCTTCAAGTGTTCTACGTTTGTAAACTCTAAATATCTGTGTGTGTTTGGATCTACCTAGATCCATGTCTGTGTGTGTGTGTGTGTGTGTGTGTGTGTGTGTGTGTGTGTGTGTGTGTGTGTGTGTGTGTGTGTGTGTGTGTGTTCGCGTAGATTGGGATGGCATGCAGCAGACAGTGGCTGGCCTTACCCAGGCACTTCAAACAATGGCTCAGGCAGGCGTAGGAGCCAGAGCTGACAGTTTACATCAAAATTTTTGGAGTATCAACCCTCCGTGTTTCTATGGTTCTTCAAATCCAGACGAGGTAGAAAACTAGATTGATGAAATGAATAGGATCTTTGATGTCATTCAATGCGCCGACCAGGAGAGGGTGCGTTTGGCTACCTTCCAGTTAAATAAAGATGCTCGTACATGGTGGAAGTCGGTTCCGACACCTCCCGTCGATGCACTACACGCATGGGAAGGTTTCCTTACATTGTTCCATGCCAAGTATTTTTTAGAACACGTCAAGGAGAGAAAAGCTATGGAGTTTGCGTCCCTTCGTCAAGGGATGATGTCAGTAGCAGAGTACGAGTTGCAGTTTTCCAAGCTAACACTATATGCACCACATCTTATCAGTACTGATTTATTAAAGGCTAATCGATTCATGGACAGGTTACGATCCGGTTACATTCAACAACTCGGGACCCAGAACATCCGAACATATGAGGAGATGGCCCAACAGGCCTATTTGTGTGAAAGGACCTTAGATAAGGTCGAGAGAATGAAAGGAAAAGGAGAAAATTCTAGCCGACGATCTGATCGACGATTCAAGAAAGAGAAATTTAGTATCACAGAACCTTACAAAAGCCGTGATAACAAGAAACGGTCTAAGAGCGGGAATGGTGGAAGTTCCCAAAAATATAAGAAAGTTAAAGAAGATGAGAAGCAGGTCATGGCAGCCTACACATTTTGTGAAAAGTTTGGCCACTCAGTAGAAGAATGCTGGAAACGCCTCGGCGCTTGCTTACGTTGTCGTAGTAGGGAGCATCGCATGCCAGATTGCTCCCTTATGAAAGAATAGGCTACAGGAGGAGGACGCAAGAGGCAAGCTCACCTCAATGCGGTTTTAGAAGAAGAAGAAGAAGAAGTGCCCAGGAACAGTCAGCTCATGGAAGGTACAATTCAAATTTGCCCTCATCCTGCATTTGTGCTATTTGATACTGGTGCTTCTCATTCCTTTATCTCTACTTCTTTTGCCAAAATTTTACCTATTGCATCAGTTCCTTTACCTTCGGACCTTTCTATAACTACACCCTTAGGTTCTCATTGTGTGAACTAGGATGAGATGTAACAAACTGTTGTAGGTCTTACCCAGGCCCTGCAAACTGTAGCCCAAGCTGGCGCAAGGGCTGGCGCGAGTAGCTTACATGGTAATTTCTAGAGTTTAAATCCCCCATGGTTCTTTGGATCTTCTAACCTAGATGAAGCAGAGAACTAGATCGATGAGCTAAACTATATATTCGACGTCATGCTATGCACTGATCAGGAGAAAATCCATCTCACCACATTCCAGATAAACAAAGATGCTCGTACTTGGTGGAAGGTGCAACCTCAAAATGCTCAGCTCACTTGGGATGGATTTCTTACACTCTTCCGAGCCAAATACTTCTCCGAGTATGTCAAGGAGCGAAAGGCTACAGAATTCGCCTCTCTACGTCAAGGCATGATGTTAGTAGCAGAATATGAACTTTAATTCTCTCGTCTAGCCCTTTATGCCCCTCATCTGGTAAGCACTGATATCTTAAAAGCTAATCGATTTATGGACAGTTTAAGGCCCAACTTCATTCAACAACTTGGGTCTCAAAATATCCGTACGTATGCGGAGATGGTCCAACGGGCACATTTATATGAAATGATCTTAAAGAAGGTCGAGAAACTTAGAGGCAGGAAAGAGGAGTCGAGTCGGAAGCATGATAGGCGAGAAGAGAGAGAAATGAATAACGACGAATCCCATCATAATAAGAGGTACCGCAATGGGAACGGTAATGGTAAACAAAACAGTAATGGTAACGAAAAAAGGAAGGAAAATGACAATAGCAATGGTAATGGAAACAGTAAGAGAGCCAAGGAGGTAGAAGAAAGGTAGGTCATGGTGACTTGCTCATTTTGTGAAAAGTTCGGACACTCGACTGAAGAATGCTAGAATCTCGACGTTTGTGTCAAATGCAAAAGTTGGGAGCATGTCCTCTCCTAAAGGAGCAATCGTCAAAGGATAACAATGGATGCGAACGACGAGGCCAACTAAATGCCATCTTAGATGGGGAAGGTAGCACCTTGACTTATTTACATATTAGTGTTGCTTAAATTCTTAGTGCAAATAATTAGCTAATTAAAATACACTCTCCCCTAAAACCTCATGCATTGAATTTGGGGACCAAATTCTCTTAAGTGGGGGAGGGTGTAAAATCTCAAAATTTTGTATACAGAAGCCCTTCTCCCACAAGAGTGAGGAGGATGGAGAGGAGACTTCACGGTGTCAGCTCCCACAGTAAGTGTTCCCAAGAACAGAAAACATATATAAAACAATAGATCGAGCAGCAGCAAGAAATAGAGTTGATCTGAACAGAACGCCAAGTACGTACCTAGAGGCACGCTCTATACATCTCTAGAAATCCACGCAGACGCAAAATGCGATTTGTGAAATAGTTCCTTACCGGATAAGGTGAGGGGAAGCGGCTGGCCGTGGGAAGAGATGAGGTGAAGATGGTAGAGCACCGAGAAGTAGGACGCCGACATGGTGAAGAAGGAGTAGACGGGGATCTTCCGGCTATGACCCACCGCCACCGCCCACGTCACGTAGGTGTCGGAGATGATCCCCCTCACCGGCGGCTCTCCCTCCCCCTCTCCCCGCTGGAGCTTCCCCAGCAGCTCGACGAAGGGCCCCTCCATCCTGGTGAAGACGGCCTCGACGAAGCCGGCGATGTCGGCCCCACGGTTGAGCTCGGAGGGGATGACGTTGGGCAGGGTCCGGAAGCGGAGGCCCCGGTGGCGAGGGGAGGCCGCCGCCGGGCCGAGCAGGCCTAGCCACTCCTCGGTGACGACGAAGGTGACGAGGAGGCGGCCCCCGGCCCTGGAGAGGAGGTGCTCGCACAGGTTCATCATGGGGTTGACGTGACCGCGCCCCGGGTACGGGAGCGCCACCACGTGGTGCAGGGAGTGCATGGCGGCGGCCGCGGGTTGAGGAGGAGAGGGCGGCGGGGGCACGGATCTGGAGGTGGCGGCCTTACTTGCTGAAGAGGGCGGGGGACTTGGGAGTTCTGATGTGGGTGGTTCGAATCTGTTACCGTCGGATTCGTCAAGCGTTAGAAGCCGGCGTTAATCGTCCAAATCAGTGAACGGAGGGTTTGGCACGGAGCACCCGTGGCATCATCCGGAAATTCGAGGGGCATCGTATCTTCTAGTTCCTTGGGTGGCAGATGTGATGTGTCTTGGAGGGTCAAAAGGCTGGGCTCTGACAAGACAGACATCAGACGGTGAGTATTGGTTGACTGAAGACCAAGAACTGGGTTGATGGGAGGCAATTAGCAAACTAGCGAGACCCTGGCATGAGTTCGCTTGTGTAGTCTGAAAAATGAACCAAGCTAGTACATGCACAGACAACCTCCATGCAGGGAGGGGGAGCGAGGGGAGGGGCTCAAAATTACAACACACTACCCTCATGCAGGAGGGGGAAACACTGGGAAGGGGAGGTGGGCCTGATGCCCAATATCTATCCTGCTGGACAGAACTGAAGCAATCTGAGTGGTACGCTGTACTCCGGGGTCTGACAGGGATGCCGCATGTGCCTAGATGAAGCTTGAGAAGTGTAGATGCGCTTATGAAAGTTTAGCGTCATTCTGAGGTCACCGGAGGGTGGGGATGGTCGCAGCTGATGGCTTGCACAGTTCTATCTCGTTAGACAGGATGGTGCGGTCGTGGTGCGTCGATCAGTACGGGAACTGTGGAACTCCTAACATGACGGGGCAAAGTCGTGGACATATCTGACAGGGATATCTACGAACCCTTAAAAGATGGCGGCCGTCTGATCTCCTCGCTAGTTGTGGTCGCTGGAATAGTTGGCGCCAGTTTCCTGGGTGAACAGCAGGACAGGACGCCGATGGCCGAGGTGGAACTTCCAGTGTTGACATCGGAACGAGACGAAACCACTTGCGTTGGTTTCGCATCATCGAAAGCCACAACTTTGCAGAAGAGTGCTCGACCTGAAACTGAAAGAAGGAGGGGGTGTCGGGGCCAACTTGGCAGTAGTCTATCCTGGATGAACATGGGGCTCCGAGTCTGGCGCGACTGAGGGAGAATGGACGCCCTGGGCGGAGGCATTGTCGAAAGAAGGCGGGACCACCTCTGGTTCGTTGGCGCTTCGGAGGAGAAGAAGTCTCGTGAAGAGAGATCTGACTGATTTGCACAGGGGTGGGCGGTGGTGCTGCTACCAAATGGTACTCAGATTCAGACCCAAATCTGGTGCAGTTATACAAGAATGGGCGACGCGATCGGAGCTGAGGTCGAAACGCAGCGGGACCACTTCTGGAGTGAAGCTGGCTCGACGAAGAACGATCCACAGAAGATCACTTTGGCTGGTTCGCACTGTGGATGCCGGGGTAGCCTCTGCAAGGTCAATCTCTGCTGCAGTCTTGTTGCAGAGAACAGCAGAATGGGGCTTCTTACTCCACGGGGAGACGTACCGGCGGCTGCGTGGCTCCGAGACGGCTGTGGACACACGGAGCAGGGGGTGGCGAGCCTGGGTTAGTCTTAGATCACGTGCCCAATCATAAGCATAGAGGAATCTGAAACCATGTGCCTCACTTAACTTTCATCAGTAGGCGTTTGAACCTGCTTCCCTTGGGTCTTTTATTAATTAAGTCCATGTTAGCAGGATAAAAGACAGTTATTCTAATACTTTGTAATCAGCCATATTTCAAATATGCACAGACTAATTGGACAGGTTATAACATATGCACAGACCTAGTGAGCTAATCAACATAAGGTGTTCAGATCAAAACATGCTCAGACCTTATATGCACTTGGACATGAAAACATGCTCAGACTTGTCAGAGCATATGCTTAGACTTGCTTGAAACATGTGCTTCGACCACATACAACACATGTGTACTGACCTAAGTATGTTAGTGGAGATGAGCACTGACCTAGATGTTTAGAGAAAGAAATATGCACCGACTTGGTTTGACATTATGCATGAATGTGCACAGACCATATATGTGCTTAATACAAGTGTGCACCGACCTTGTTTGGACACAAGGCAGATGTGCACAAACCTTCTATATGCTTAATGCAAATGTGCACCGACCTTGTTATACATATGACAAAACCTGCACTGACCTCTACATGTGAAGATGAGACATGCACCGACCTTTTTATGTGAAGAACAAAATAGGCACTGACCTCTACATGCGAAGATGAGACATGCACCGACCTTTTTATGTGAATGACAAAACCTACACTAACCTCTACATGCATGATACAAATGATGCACAGACCTTGTATGCACTTCTACAGAAGTGTACACTGACTTTCTGTGCAGGCATACAAAGTATGCACCAACCTTATATTCATTTCGATAGAAACATGCACCGACCTCATGTGCGTACACACACGATGTGTACATACCTTATGTGCATGCATACAGAATATGCACAGACCTAATAGGTAGACATTCAGACTATGCACGGACTTGATATTCATGAAGGACAATTGTGCACTGACCTTGATCTGTAACAATGCATCAAAATGAAGTCACTATATCATTGCCATCATTAAAACTAGATAATTACACATTAAATCTAGAGGAGACACAACATTCTCCCCCTTTTTGATGATGGTAATCTAATTATATTTTGATGGTGGCACTTATTTCAATGTTCTTCAGAATATGCCATATTTCGATATTATAAAAGCCCACATATTAGGCCCATTTATCATTTCATGTGGCCCATAAACGCAGTTCCTAGCTGAAGATAGTTTTGACAGTAGCCATTGCTGCCTCGTCGATCGTCCATTGCCACTAGTCGATCCCATGATGATCCCGTCAAAATCAACCTCGAACCTTGACTCTCGAGCCGGCGATTCTATCACATAGACTCATGCGGAGGTCTTGGTCTACACGATTAGGGCTACTGGGGGGAATTCTAGAGTGTGTCAGTTGTGGACCGAGACATAGGGTATCAGCTAATATCATGTTGTTAGCCAAAAATGTAATTCACATTAGCCTGGGAAGCTGGTGCCGAGCCTACTGGGGAAAGCATTACGGCCGAGAGTTGGGACTGAGGCAGAGGCTGGAGGTGGGGACTAGGTCTGGGTGGCTAGCTTGTGGAAGCGTTGTAGCCAGCAGTTGGGACTGGGAGCTGGGACTGAAGCTGTGTGGCTAGCCTATGGAGGCGTTGTATCCAAAATGCTGGGACTGGAAGCTGGGACTAGAGCTGGGTGGCTAGCCTGTGAAGGCGTTGTAGCTGACAGTTGGGACTAGGAGGTGGGACTGGAGCTGGGTGGCTAGCCTGTGGAGGCGTTGTAGCTGAAATCCATGACTGGATACTAGAGCTAGCTAGTAGGCCTGTAAAGGCGTTATAGCCGGAAGCTGGAACTGGAGATTGGAGCTACTCGATTGGCTCATAAAGGCATTGTAGTTGGAAGCTGGAACTAGTCGGCTGGCCGTTGCGGTGTGTAGCCAAATGTAGGAACTGGAGGCTGGCGATGGCAAACCCTCGGGGGTGTAATGGCCATCTTTATTGTAGTGTGATGTTGAGGTTGCCGTCGACGAGATGTCATGGTTGACGGCCTTCATCAGTGAGGAGTCGAGAGGGCGAGAGTTTTTTTTCTCTTTACCAGCTCTACAGCCCTTGCGGGTTTTCGCTAGAGCTGGCCCCCTTTTATTTTTTTCAGTATGCCCTTGTGGGTTTTCACACTGAGGGGTCACCCAATTTTGCCAGAGACACCCTCACAGGTTTTCACCTCAGCTGGGTTAATGGTAATTTTTGCCCTCAGTAATCTCATGGAAGGAGTTGACTGAGGCCGCTGGGGTATCTCTATTTTTAACCCCATTTTTCTTTCATTACACCACTGGCAACGAACATGGTCTGCCTGGGTGACTGCCACCACATCACACACAACCTTTCGATTGACTTCTTGCAAAACTCTGTCGTTGCTAGAAAGATGGGGCTGACTGCTGGGTAGAACCAGACGAAGTCTGCCGATCAAATCATCTCTTGGGTCTCCTTTTATTCTTAAATGATTTAAACTGATACTTGCCAGAAGAAGCCGCACCACTAACTGCAGGAGTGACAGAAGGAAATCCTGGAACAGGAGGCAGATAGCCAGGAGGAAGTTGAGCTGCCGGCTGGACCGACAATGCTGGAGAAGGGATAAGAGATCTTGTCAAATCCAGTTCCAATGCTGCTGCTGCCTGATATACTTCAGTCATCGTGGTAACCCGGGCAACAATCAACGGCTGCCTCAATTCAGCACGGAGGCCACGTAGAAATTGCTTTGTTTTCAAAGCCTCATTAGCAAGAATATGGGGCGCATAATGGCCCAATACCATGAACCTATTTCGATATTCGAGCACCGACATCCCTCTCTGGACAAGCTGTAAAAACTGATGCATTTTATCCATACGGAGCTACGCCGGGCTGAAAGTGAGTTTGAAGGTGGCGACGAACTCAGTCCACAAAATCTGGCGGAGTGGGCGGGATTGAAAGGAAACTTCCCACTCGGTATTCCACCAGGTCAACACCGAGCCCTGGAGTTGAAAGGTACTGAGCATCACCTTTTCATCTTTCGCACATTCCATAGAACGAAACACGCGCTCGGTGGCGTCCCACCAAGTTCTAGAGGCATCCGGATCGGTCTGGCCTTCAAATGTCGGCGGATGAAATAGCAGAAATTCCTTTAATGCCCGTCCACGACTGCCAGACGCATCCTCTTGTGCTGGGACAATGGGAGCTGGAGCAGGCACACTACTCGCTTCCAAAGGAACTGGGACTCTCCGACGCCGAGGCGGCATATTGAATAACTAACAAACAGATAATAAACAGAAAAAATTGTTAATCACACGGAAAACATCCTAAGCCAGCAATGGACAGTGCAATTGGACTAATTCTGGGCAATAGCAGTGCATTTCGATTCCTTACACACTTCCTCAACACCGCTCTGATACCAACTGTAATGACCCAGAGCTCCGGATACCGATAACCCTATGTAGCATCGAATTACCGCTCAGAGGTGGTGGGGCCTTGGGACCAGGCACTCTCTCCCTTATCCGGTGATGCAATTGAGAAATATTGAATAAACAAGCACGATTAAGAGTATGGGCAGTGAGCTCACCTGGCCAGTTTGAAGAAACTGACCCCGATTCGGAGACGTGGGCAAGCGGGGAAGCGTGGGTTACCCGCATGCTACGCCGATGAAGCTTCACCCTGTGATCAACAATTACATGCACTACACCTCGCATAGGAGGGGGGTTCTTGGTGTCGGGGTTAAGTTGTGTACAACCAAAACTACCTCCACGTAGGGAGGGGCCTTCAGCTGGCCAAGCGAGGGGAGGTGACAAAGCTAGAAACTTGTTGTGCCGAGCTCCTTGTCGGTGCTGTCAGCTTCTGGAATAATTGGATAGTCGATCGAAGTGGGCACCGCCACGGATGCTAACAAACTCCAAATGAATTAAGACAAGTTCCAAAACTTTATGACTTGGCCCGGGAAGACGGCTAAATTTTCTTGATTTATCTTGATAAGGTCGCTGGCCGGGGCAGGACTTGGAACAGCGCTGGATAGTTCTAGTTTTGGTCTCTCACAGGGTGATGTTGCTAGAAGAGGGAGGCGCCACAGACAGTCCTAAACTCGGTTGGAGTCAGGGCTGGTACCGTTATGACCGCAGACAAGCCTTCTTTCAAACGGGACTGATGGGAACCTCAGCTGATGTCGGGGCTGATCGTACTGGCTAGAATGGTGGGGTTGGGTCAGTCAGGAACAGGGGAACCGACCTGGCGCACCTCTGGGAAAAATTTTGGAACTCTTGATGCCGAGGTCCAAACTTCACTCCGCTTCTTGAGGATGACAGAGGACCGGCAGAGGATGCTCTCAGCCAAGTTTCACGCCTAGATCAGCATGGGAGCAGCCGTGGTCGAACTATAACTGATGCTCCGGTTCGCTGCCTGAGTGGTTCTGCGCAGTCGGGGAAGAATTACTCTCACGGCCAGCTCAATGCTCGGATGATGACGAAACCACCGTCGTTGCGAAGAAGACAGGGAGACGCTTCCGACGGTACCACTTGGGAGTCAAGGGGATTTGGAATGAAGCCGAGGCAGGCTCTGCAACCAGCACCTTCTCTGCTGCCTGCGAACTGAGAACTGCAGGTTGAAGAGGGGAGGTGGGGAATCTCCACACCCATCCACCCTCTTTCCCCTCCCATTTACCTCATTTTTCACCTCCCATCTTCAACCTACACTTCCCAGTTTGTAGGTAGCAGAGTACCAGCAACTTGCAGAGCCTACCACAACTTCATCCCAGCACTCCTTGGTGTTCAATAGGCACCTTAGAAAGCATATTCAAGTCCTCTACACAATGGTGGTGGTCTCGCCGTAGTCTGAACTCATGGCTGCCCGAAGGATCCTTCACCGCCAAACCGCGTGTTCCCTCCAAGGCAGACAACCAGAGAAGGCTTTCAAAGGCTCCCAAGGTCTGATCTCTAGGATTCTAGGAGCGCCACTTGGCTGAGATATTATACGTCAAGTCACCTTTCAGTAACAAGAAGGGGCACTCCATTCTCCATTCAGAGCTATGAGTTCCCATTTTTCTCCCCCGTATGCGCAAGACTATTCCCTCAAGAACTAACTTGACACCCAATCACTGTTTGGACCCCCGTCACCTTCTCTAACCACCTCCGGCATCGCCGTGGGTCTCCGTTCGAAGAGGATTCACCCACAAATCCAACGACTCTGTCCACGCCTGAATCTGAGCTTGGGAGCATCTGTGGTAGCCTCATCTTCCTAATGTAGTGGTGCAGAAGTGGCCAAAATCAGAAGATAGAGACCCCGCTCACGACCCTGCCCCGACCAGCGCCGGCAACCAGAGATCCTCCCAAAAATCATACGCCCTCTTGGGCCAACCCAGGAGGTTTTGCCTCTAGTTTCATTGATAACGGAGTCCGGGAGCTGTCGAAGCGGTGCCAACATCAACTGCCTATCCCCTGTTCCTAAGAGTGGACAGCACCGGCAAGCATCCTCCAATTAGTTTCTTAATTCCACTCTCCCCTCCCCGTCTGGCTGGCTTACAGCCCCTCCCTGTGGGAGGTAGTATTTGGATGTAATTTTGGCTTCCCCACCCCTTGTTAAACCCCCTTGCATAGGGAGTAGTGGTGTAATTCTTTAAATCAGGTTGAAGCTTCATCGACGCAGCGTGCAGGGAACCCACGCTTCTCCACTCACCCACGTCTCCGAACGGGATCGATTTCTCCAAACCGATCGAGTAAGCACTCTACCCTTGCTCACATTTAGTGTATTGTTCTTTCAATATTAGCTTATTCTCCGCTGGCCCGAGGGGTGGAGGTTAATCAGGTTACAGCTAAAACTACCTCCACGCAGGGAGGGGCGGTCAGCCGGCCAGGCGAAGGGGTGAGGGATAGCCGAAGAGACCGGTTCTGTCCCGGGTTGACCTGCAGGGGCAGAGAATGGAAGCTAGGGTTGCTGTGGGTGTCTCCTGATGCTGCAAGGGGCGGGGCCGGTACTGAGTTGACTAGGGGCAAGGTAGCAGTCAGCCACAAAAGCTGGTAGTCGTCTAAAGACCGGGTTGGGGTGCTGCACCTTCATCTTCTCGAATTGTTCTATTCTGCTCTGTCAGGGACTGAATGACAGAGTGTCGATGTAGGGACAGCCACGAACTCGTCCAGAGGCTGTCGGAGGCGGGACCACTGCTGGGACGACTGGGATTGACCCGGGAAGACATCGTATAATTTGGAGGCTGATCGGGGAAGGTTGCAGGCCGTTGCAACTCTGGGTCAGGACCATTCCAGACTAACTTTGTCTGGTACAGAATCGAAAAGGGCAGTTGCAGAAGCTGTCTCGGGCTCCTCTGAACTCCGATGGAGGTGAGACTAGTGTTGACGCGACCGTGGTCAAAGCAGCTTCAAACAGAAATTGACAGGGCCCCAAACAGAGGTCAGAGAAGAAAGTTCTGAATAGAGGAGTGGGGGTCCATCCAACCTGGAACAAATAGGATCAATCTGCACACCTCGACAAAGATGGTTGGAACCGGGTGTTCGGGTGAGCGAATGGCCTCCTTCTTCTTGGAGCCGATAGGGGACTTTCTGGATCTTGCCTCAGCCAAAAAGCTCACCAGGAAACATAGAGGGGGGACTGGGATAGTCTCTGTAATGGGTCTCTGGTTGTCTACTGGGGTAGGAATGTGCAGCCGGGCGAGATCAGCTCCTCTGAACCACTTCGATGTCGGATGAAGACGAGACCACCTCGGCTGCGAAACTGACTGGATGAGGAATCCACCGATATATGGCATGCCTCTTGAAGTCTCTTGGTGATGATGTGACAGTCTCTGCAAGCTGCTGGTGATCTACTGCCTATGACCCTGGGCTGGGTCTGAGGGAGAATGGGATATGGAGGTGGAAAGGGTGAAGGATTAGTAGGGAGTTGGGGGGCTGATGATGGTGGGAAGAGGAAGGGAGTTGCTGGAGGGCTGCTGGGGAGAACTTAAAACCCCCCACCCTTTAATCTCTCTCTCTCGTCAACTCTCTCTCTCTCTCTCCCGATTTCACCCTCTCACTCTCTCTCTCTCCCAACGTTTCTCTCTTTCTCTCTCCTTCTTGATTTTGATGATTTCAGGGCTGGATTGAGACGTGGGTGATACCGTTGGAACCAGTGCGATGAGAGAAATACGTTGACGCCCTCCATCACGTGGTTCGAGGGACGGTTGGACGAGACAGGACGAGAGGGGCGCGGTTTCCACCTCGCTTGCATGCGGCCGGAATGACTGTTTCGGAGCAAATGAGGTAAGGGGATGGAACCGTCTCTGCGCTAGGATCATTTCGACACCACATGCATGCCCATCCATAGCCGTTTGGCCTAATTAATGTCCATTTTTAGTTTTTCCCTAAAATGTGATAATTGATGTTTTTAATTATCTATGGGCATTGTATTTATGTTTTCTAGCTTCTATTGAGTGGTATGGATGTAGTGCATGGCAGGTTACAGGTTTTTACAAGTTTTTGTCGCGAACCCCATCGATTTCGGTCAACCGAGGGATGGTTCAGTTTCAAACCGAACCCGTTCGCCGCCCAGCTGACATGGCGGTCACTCCAGTGACCGTTATGTGTTTAATGCACCACCTCTGGCACGTTATATCCATTTGGCGGACCACACCTGGTCCGTTATGCTCATGCATACTTTAGATAGGTCGTTAGTTTAACGCCCCCATCCATGACCGTTATAGTCATGGGAAAACTATGGATTTTTCACATTCGGGTGGCCTTAACGGACCTCCATTGGTCCGTTATAGTTTCTGGGTATTTAAATCTAATAAAAATCACTCGGGTAGCCATAGCGGACCAGGGCTGGCGCGTTATGCCATATGACGCACCATCATTGATCCGTCATGGCCGCTGAGTCTGAGATACGGGTAGATGAGAATGACGGACCAGAGGACGCGCGCCATGTTAATTTAACGCACCCCACCTGATCCGTTATGATATATGACGGGGCAGAGATGATCCGTTATATGCTATAACGGGGCAGCTCTGATCCGTTATAGTCTCTGCTATCCTAAGAGTAATAAATCGTTATTCTAATGCATTCTTCGCCATGTTTAAGTTATTTTATGAATAAAAATACATCTTTATGTCCCAGTAGAGAATTACATGACTAGACTCATAAAAATATGACAAACACAATGGCACATGCCGACGAACAATCTGAGCCTCGAAAAAATATGGAGGGGCAAGGGATGCCCCCATCAACTCCCCATGAAAGAACTGTGGTGGCGGTGGCATCTCCGGATTCATATGATGAGGTGAAGGTGGAGGAGGCTGATCCTCTGCCAGAACTGGAGGGGGTGCATCCCCTTGATCCTACTGCTGTTGTGCTTCTTCTTCGACTACTAATAGATCCGCATAAGTTGACACATTCCGACAAAGCTCACCATCTTCATCCCAATATTAACCAAAGTTTGAAAGGATTTTGTGTTCATTGTATATGTCATCCTATCGAACTCGAACAGATTGCTCACCATCAAAATTAATCCCCACATATATAAATACGCATGTCAATTGTGATGCATAGGGTAAGGATCTCCTGATTTGGGTGCGGCAAGTGTCGATCAAGTCCGTCATTAGTCTACTAATGTTGATGACACTTCCATTCATAGTATGATAGAAGAGAAATCGATATACCTCTGTTACTTCATCTCTACTCCCACCCTTTGGATAAATTAGAGTGGTAAACATATGGTGGAGAATGCGCTGTAGTGGAGGAAAATAATTAGCATTCAGGTCTATCAAGTCACTAACACCTCACACATAGTCACAGCTGGTCATAGCAACAAAAGTACCATCAATCTCACCATGGCCAAAATTAATGCTTGTACCCCAGGCTGAGACTCCTAAGGCATGCCAAAAAAGATCTGGAGTAATATGGATTTCTATGCCCTGAACCACTATGTATAACTCCCCATTTCTATCAACCAAATTTTCATAAAATTACTACACGAGATTGGGGTAATATCTGGTATATCTCGTGACAAAATCTGCCCAACCCGATTGAATCTCAAAAATAACACATAAATCGGGTAGGATCTCATTCACCTCATTGAAGTTGACCAGTTGGGGGTTGATGATAGGCTGTGGAGGCATGCGAGGTGCTCGAGGTGGTGCATGAGCTCGCTGAGGTGGATGAGCCGAGGGCTCTTGCCTTTGACCACTAGCTTCCCCTTGGGCAGAATGCCGAGAGCTCCGTCTAGGCGGCATCCAGAACTAGAAAACCTGGGGGAAATCCTTGAAAGGATGACTCTCGTCCTGAATGGCCTTAGTGGGACCGTGTCATCACCTTCTACACAGATCGGTCATTGGCATTAGCGCGGTCATGGAAGAGGCCATTATGCAAACCCACGGTCTAAAAGGGACCGTTTCATTCTTTTGAACATGCCATGTTGGACTGTTTAGGTTCCTTCTTTGAGTTCCGGCCAAGTTGCTTTCAGCGGCCCAATTACAGGCCGTGTAGATCTTGGAACGGCCACTCATATGACCATTCAACTCCCAACCACACTTATTTTGTTCTTTTCGCATCCTTTCCACTCTAAGGAGTCTCGTCTCTCTCTCCCTCACTCTCCCGTGCCTCTCTAGGGTCCGTTGTTAGTAAGTTAGTGTTCATCCACACATTCACACATTCATTCACGCATTCATTTCCACAAACAAAATCAATAAAAAGAACATGTCATATCATAGCCATGCCATCATGTACACGGGTCATCTCATAACTACATCAGGCCTCTCCCTCTGGCCTATCACTGTCCCCGGCTCCCTCCTGCCTCTTTGATGGCAGGGCCATCATAGAGCTGGTGTCCTCCTCGCAGCGCCGTCGGCGATGCTCCTCCTCCTCATTCCTCCAGCGACCAGAGGAACTAGCGAAGTAGCCAGGGTACGAACCATGGGTGCCATGGGTGCTGACGCTCGAAGCTCTGCTACGCTCCCGGCTCATCTCCCGGAATGCCCGCAGCTCCCCCTGCAGCCCTGACATGTCTATCAGAGCCCGCTCATGCTCTACTCGGACTCGGACCAGCGCTTTGGCACTAGCTCGAAGTCACTCAAGCTCTGCGTGAAGGAGCGCCATCTCGACCGCATCCACTGGTCGGCTCTGTGCCATCTCCTCTCGGAGATGGGCTACCTCCTCCTGAGCCGTCACATGGCTCTGCTCGAGCTCCTCCCTCAGTTGGGTCAACTCGGTCATCTACATATACACGCATCATGGTCAGTCAATTGTATTTCATAAACATAATCAATAGGGAAAGTGTAGTGGTTACTTACCCTCTCGGAGAGCACTGTCTCGGCTGCCTCGGCCCGCACCACCATCCGTGTGAACTCTGCGTCCCGCTCGGCATGGTCTGCAGCCATCTGAGAATAGGAGGAAGGTGCATCGATCCCCTGCCGCTCGGCTCCCTTGGCTCGCTGCATTTTAGAAATGAACATGCAGCTTTGTCAGGGTGATTGCCCCTAGACACTCAGTGCTAACAATAGGTGGACATTCTTGAATAAGCGACTCCTTGGAAGGATGAGCATCATGAAACTAGGGAGTTTTGCCCCCCGCCATAATAATCATGAGATTTGGCAACTCCCCTCAGCAATCAGGCATGAAGCATAACTCCCTTGATAGAAGAGCAGGATGAAACTGAGGGAAAGTGATACACGACATTGACGTGGTTGGCTTGCTAATGAACCGAGGGAGATTGCATAGAATGCGCAGAATGTCCTTCAAAAAGCTTGAGAATATGATGATCACCCCTTGAACATAGAGTGCATAATCTACTTGGCAGCCATATGAGTTAGCACAATCTGGGTGGAGAACCCTTCTGGGCCAGTGATCTGAACGGCAACAGAGCGAGGGGTGATAATAGCATCAATAATCAAACCTCCGGTGAGCAATGAGATTGCCACCGGCCTCACTTTTGAAGGAATTGGCACGAATGTGAGGGAGCTTTTCTTAGCAACCATCATAGGCAGTGGAAGCTCATCATTCCCAAAATAGCCAGAGATTAGGACACGGACCGGCACCCAGCAGATAAAATCTTGAAGTTTGAAAGGCAGAACCAACATTGAACCATCCTGACTTGGCTCATTTTCCTCCCGGGAATCAGACCCAAGGGGCACCAAAGGTAGCGTACACCTGCTCCATGGCGTGGAAGTGGATGGAGAAGAAATGTAGGTAATAGGTTTGATAGGTAGTGTGGAAGGCTTAGAAAGCGTAGAGGCCTCTGACGGTGAAGGGATAGTGGCAGTGACGGGCTCGGATAAAGGCAAAGACGACGGTGTAGGTGCAAGTGGAGGTGGAGATGGAGGTTGCGGCAATGGCAGTAAAGGCATGATGGCAATGACAGGTTTAGGCATGGGTGGGGGTAAAGGTAATGGTGAAGCTTGCTCAGGCTCGGGTGATGAAGGAGATGAAGAAGAAGATGGTGAAGAAGGAGGAGATGAAGGCGATGAAGATGGCATTGGTGGTGAAGATGGAGGCGGTGATGATGGCAAAGGAGATGATGGAGACGGTGTTGGGGATGAAGAGGGTGAAGAGGTAGGTCACGGGGTCCATCGTTGGCGTATCAGCACAACACGTAGAGCGGCATTAGGCCTGCACTAGGGGCAACCAACACTAAGATTCCACCAGCTCATACCTGGCAAGTCGAACACCCTCAGCAACACAGGACCAGCTCTTGCCAGAAGACAACGTCTAACGAACTCCATGATCCAATCCGGGAAAGGCGCATCTCATAATTGGCCACCCAAGGCCTAGTTGGCATACAACTCTTGCCATTCTCAAGCCCCTAGAACCAATATCTTCTATCTGTGAAAGACCATACACTAGTCACCAGAGACTCATCAATGGGAAACATCCACGGCCCAACAGGCATGATCCGAATCGCGACAGGCCATCCGCTGGCCATCCACATACCATAATCACGCCTCAAGCCCAATCTCGCTCGGACATCACATCCGATCCGATCCTCACACCAACTCTACCCTCTCAGGGGAGCACGATGAAATCACCTAACAAGATTTCATAATCCTAGATCCTCACATCACTCGACTCGGGATTATAGGGAAATCCTCCCTTGCTGGTCACAGATCAAGGATCACCACATCCAACGCCAACGTCTCTTCAGACACCTCCACACATAGGCATCGCCCCTCTCCCATCACAACTTATCCCAAACATTCCAAATAGACGTCTATCAATCCTGGTTCTGCTCTTACCTTAGAGCCTCGGGACACCACCTCTTACAATCCACGACACACATCTCCAGAACCGACAAGTGTCACTTGCTACCACAGCAAGTAGGTCGATAGTGCCATGACCAATGCACATGGGTCCCCAGGCAATACACTTCTTACCATGGTCGACCGCTCAGTCAGCCTCACCAACTACGCACGGTCACCAACCGGGACCCACAATCTGCCAGAGATTACTTCTCCAAAACACGATCTCATCCAGGGACACCAACACAAGGACAGAGTACTCATGCGGCACACTAGCCAACATATTTCCCTAATTCTCCATCCATCCATCCAGTGCCACAACCACAATACCTCAAACAATGGCACGGCAACAACGCATCTCACACAACCTGAGACAATCTTACACCGAAGAACCAATCCTCTGACGCTCTACACATCATCTGCAACTTCGCTAGCTCCGAACCACAACACATCGGGAAATACAACACCAGCCACAAATTCTCATGAACACCGCCCAACCAGCACTCATCCTTCCAGAGTAGTACTGACACCTTATAGGTATTTTATAGATTTGATTTTGTTTGCAATTTTGTTGTTGTTTGATATTGTTCATTTATTATATTATTATTATTATCATACTATTATTATTGTTTATTTTAGGTGTCAACACTTATTTCACATACGATCTTCATTTATTTTTCATCAAAGTGGCGAGAACATAGTCTCATTCTTGTAGAAAATGGCAGGCCAGAGTGTGGAGAACCTCTTCCGCTAGCTAGTTCAACATCCAAGAAGTCCTTATCTTGCAATGAACTAGATATGTTATTAACGTAGAATGGAATGATGTAAGAATACCCGGTAGGATAATTACATCATGCATGTACCTCGTTCAATCGTGAGTATTTGTTTACCCATTATTGCCTGGAATTATCATCCGACAGAAAAGGATTATTGGCTGCATTGTTCGAGTCCCATGTCATTAGTATTCTTATGCTGGAAATTAAGAACCTACTCGACAAGGGTGCAAATTAAAGAAAATGAGACCAACAATAGGATCCATGCTTCATGTGTCATTATAGGAAATATCGTAAAAAATATCAAGCAAAACAATTAAAGAGAAACCAACGTCAGGGTCCTAGATTTCTTTATGGCACTTGTATAAGCAGAACTGCAGAAGAATACACTACTCGTGGGAGGCCATCAACTACTCCACACACAATTACAGCCACCGGATGCGAGCCGACAGTTCCAGAGAAGATCAGGAGAGGGTGAAGGAGGTATGGGAGATGGGGCTGCAGGACGCGATGGACACTAGGGTCAGAGAGGGCTCGCCGCTAGGGGCCTCAGCGGAGGGTAGAGGAAATAGCTGAGCACCTATCTGGAGATCCCGACGTGTCCGCGGCTGAATATGGAGTGGATAGTGTGATATCCGAATAAATATATATTTGATTAATAATCAAATTATCTGATTAGTAATCGAATTATTCATCAGATATTTTATTCAGATAATAATCGAATAAATACGAATTCGAATTCGGTTCAAATTTTAAACAGATAATTACTAGGCCTACTTAGGGACGAGTTGTGTTAGTCATGTGAGAACATCATATATTATTTTCTCAAAAAAAAAGAAAGAGTGAAATTTATTTTTATTTTGGGAGATGTCATCAAAAGATTAAACTTCATCCTAAAGAATATGAGATAACTTAACAAGAGTTTGAATAGTATTGTAAGTCCTTGAAGGATGTTTGTTGGAAATGTCAGATTATAAAATAAAGATTTGATTTTGTCTATTTGTTGTTCGTACTCATCATCTGAGTCTCCTGATCGACCCGCTTGTATAACTGTATACGCCTTGATATTTCCGCCTTGTTCGGGGCATGACAACAGGCAAACCACACGCCTTGGCGGGCATAGGTAGCAATCACACTCACTCTCCGTGATGGCTACTCAATGTAGCTGGTCGGCCAGGGCCAGGTGCTACCTCTCTTACCAGCGGAGCTCAAAAATGATAATGAATGATAGAAATTAACCAAGAAGAGGGTTAGGAGCTCACCTAGCTAGCTTAAAGAAGCTGATTCTGACTGTAGATGAAGGCGAGCGAGGAACGTGCGCAATCCCACACGTGCGTCGGTGTAGCTTGATCGGCGACCTGCTGTTACAACACTACACCTCGTGCAGGAGGGTGATCGTGAGGTGGGAAAATTAATGGTACAATCAAACACTACCTCCACGCAGGGAGGGGCCTTCAGCCGGCCAAGCGGGGGGCAGGGAAAATGTGGCAACCGTGTTCTGCCTGAACTGGTTCTGCAGGGATAGAAGGTCGTTGATGGGGATGCCAAGGTCGGTGTCAGATACTGCAGGAAGTGGGCCGATGGTGCATGATTCCGGGTTGGGTCTGGACCCTCCAGTAAATGCTGTAGGTCGTCTGAAGTCTGATGGGGGTCGTGACGGGCTGAAAACCCCAAGCCAATCTGGACTGTCCAGACTGGGTCTGGCGGGCTGGGTGCTGAAGTCGGGGCTGTCATGAACTCCTTTGAACTTCATCGGAGGTGTGACCGGTGAAGAAACGTCCTTGGGTTGCCAAGGAACACATCGAAGAATTTTGGGGGTGATCGGGGCCCGACTTGGGCTGCGATAGCTCAGATATCGGTGCTACTCCTGGGTGACTCTGTCTAGTCCAGGGAGGTACCCATCGGATGCAGAAGTTGCCATGGCCTACCTCGAACTCTGATTGGGATGGGGTCTACGTTGACTTGACCGTGGGAAAGTTGGCTTTGCACTGGAACTGGCGGGAATGCCAGCAGAGGCTGGAGGTGGACGAGGTGAATAGAAGAGTGGGTAGTGGTCTGACCTTGTTCTAGTGGAGTAGTCGCACTGGAGAGATTTTCAGATAATCTGTTAGCTTGTCAAGCACTGTCTGACATTCTTCAACCCAATAGAAGGGAACGTTCTTCATCATCAACTTATGAAAGAGGTGACACCATCCTGACAAGTTAGAAATGAACTACTAGATATAAGCTAGATGGCCTTGTAGAGATCTCAGCTAGGAGAGGTTCCTTGGTGGAGGTAGCTCCTGAATGGCCTTGATCTTTGCGGGGTCTATTTCAATCCCCTGGTATCTGACAATAAAGCCCAAGAATTTACTGCTCGAGACTCCGAATGCGCACTTTATGGGGTTCATCTTCAGTTCATATTGCCTGAGCCTCTAGAATACGACTCAGAGGTCCTATAGATGGTCTTCCTTTTTCTAAGTCTTGACCACCAGATCATCTATGTAGCACTCGACCTTATGGTAGAATAATTCATCAAATATTCTGGTCATCGCTTGCTGATAAGTTATGTCGGTGTTCTTCAATCCAAATGGCAACCTCTTGTAGTAGTAGATGCCTTTGGGGGTTCGGAAGGCAGTATATACCTGGTCATGCTCCGCAATCCATATTTGGTTATATTCGGACATCTCGTCCATAAATGGCAGAGCTTCGTGGCTGGTTGTGGCATCGACCATGACTTCCGTGATCGGTACCGAAAAGTCATCCTTGGGGCATGCTTTATTCAGATCTCCGAAGTCTACACATATCCAGATCTACCCATTCTTCTTTTTCACGAGCACAATATTAGCCAGCCACATAGTATATTGATTTTCTTCAACGAAACCCACATCAATGAGCTTGTCTACTTCTTTGCATATCTGAGTGATGAGTTTTGGTCTAATGCGCCATGGTGACTACTTCACCTGCTCAGCCTTAGGGTCTATAGCCAGCTCATGCTGTGAAACAGCAGGGCTGAGTCCTGGCATCTCCTTATAGATCCAACAAAGCAATCCTGGTATTCTTGTAGCAGCTCGGCATACAGCTTCTGTTCTTCAATAGATAGCTGGGCACTAAGGAAGGTTGGCATAGGATCATCTTCAGTTCCCAAGTTGACTTCTATCAGCTCATCGACCATGGCTTGGCCTTCGTCTTCTATTTCCAGAGGTGCCAGCTGAAGTCCCGCGATCAATGACACCCAAGAGGGGGGGTGAATTAGGTATTGGAACGGTAGGCCACGCCTACTTGGAAGGAAGTCAGTTTGCGTGAGGGGGTCTTCGGATCCCCATCTCCGTCCTGTATCAAAAATTCGGTAGGTCTAGATTCACTGTATCCCACTACAATGTTGCCTTTAGGTCGTACCGACCACCTTCTTTCTTATACCCCCATCACAGCGCACGCGTTCCTCTTTTAAATAGGAGAGAAACCTCTCTCTCCCTTCCACCACGTGACATGCTCACACTCCACTCTGTCGATCGTGCCCCTCTGCAGGCGCTGCCCCTCTCCGAACCCTCACTACAGGCGCTCCTTGTCCTCTGTCGATCGTTGCTGTAGGCGCTCCTTCTCCCTGTCCGGTGGACCCATCTCTGCACCCTCGCTCCTTCTCCGGTGGTGGAACCCGTTCCTCTCTTCCCTCTCCGACGGCCCTCGTTCCTTCCCTCTTCGGCAGTGAAACCCTCGTTCCTCTCTTCCCTCTCCCATGAAACCCTCCACCCTCAATCTTCGTGACCGTGCCCCTACTCCTTCCCTCTCTAATGGAACCCTCATTCCTGTCCATGTACCCTCGCCCCTTCCCTCTCCGATGGTGGAACCTGTTCCTCTCTTCCCTCTCCCACGGCTCTCGCTCCTTCCCTCTTCGACGGCGGAACCCTCGTTCCTCTCTTCCCTCTCCCATGAAACCCTCCACCTTTTCTCTTCGCGATCGTGCCCCTGCTCCTTCCCTCTCTGACGGAACCCTCGCTCCTCTCCTTGTACCCTCGCCTCTTCCCTCTCCGGCGCTCGCCTGCTGTCCTCGTCTGCTGTTGTCTGCTCGCTCGTCTGCTGTCGCCTGCGGTCGTCTGCTGTCGCCTACGCTTGTCTTCCCGGTCGATTGTGCCATCCTCAAAAGTGCTTCCAGGTGGCTCCCATCGTCTCCTCGCTTGCCGACTGAAGCGCTCATTCTGTAGCCAGGAGAAAGGTATACATTCTATACCAAGGTAAGAGCATTTCTTCCTTATTTTTTCATTCATGTAATATCTTGACTCACCATATATATTGCTCCTCCCCTATCATGTTTTTAGCATTCCTTGGTATGCAGCAAATGCCTATTGTTTGTGGTGTTTATTATTTGTTAACCTATCATCCAATGTGTTTTTATGGGCGGGTGCCACTATGAGCAGAACATCACACTCTAGAAATGTCATTAGGATAATTCCCCATCTTTAGGAGATAAATAGGGGATAAATAGAAGAGGAATTTGACTAAAATGTAAATTTGTGGCACCCTGCCAGAAGGCGATCAGTCATGCGACTGCAACTAGAATGAGGCGGTCCTCAAGTGACCACAATCTGCTTCCGAACATGGGACAGAAGGAGGCATGAAAAGCTTAGATTTTATCCCATCCAATTGCTAGAGTTCGATGCTATCTGGCATGGTAAACTAATCTAGGACTCTTGGGGATCAATCCTACTCCAAATTATGACTCTAAGTCGATCTTGTCTAGCCACCCTAGGCCAAACCCTATAAATAAGAGCCAGAATCGGCCTACGAGAATCGTTGTTTTGGCTCGAGTGGTTCGACGATAAGATGCTATTATTTTCTATCAATCCTTTGGAACTTTTTATTCCCATTTGTATTGAATAACTCCCCTCAAAATCTCACGCTAGGAGATCCAGCCGTTGAAGAATTAGGACGCTGGGTAGAAGTTGTTTCTCTGCAGATCGCACAGGAACCAACATGTCTGTCCAACAAAGATTCGATGTTTAAGGACATTAGCGGAGGTATTTTAGGGTTTATCATTTAGAATTATTTGTCCCCTTCATGTCTTCTTACTTCCCTCCAAATCTCATGAATTTAGGTCAAGTGGTCAAGGAGATAAAGGGACGAGAAGTTGCTGATTTAGCGTAGAACGTGCAAGAACTAGGTTGTCCTTCCAGCAACAAATTCGAACTCTAGAGCCTATCCTAGATGTAGGTTATCTCATAATTCGCACAAATAGCAAGTTAGTATTAAATTCCCTTTGATTTCATGAAATTTCATTTTTCCTACACATTTTATTTTACATTTTATCATGACTATGCATTTAACCTATTTTTGCATGCATATCCCAACACCATAATAGAAAAGATAATGATTTTGGCCTAAATCATGCAAACCCATGCATCTTCATGATTTAATTTTGCTCTATTATGCCTTACCTATCTGTTTAGCACGTTTTCCCTGCATTCATTGCCCTAGAATAGGCCTACACACACTGTTTTACTCTTCTGTCTGCAACAGACATAAACGATCTTACGGAGACCGCTTACTTCAGAAAGTGGCCCCTTGACAGACCACCACTTCCAATAGGCGGCCCTCCTTGGACCGCCACTATGTTTCTGTAACCTGTTTATATATATATGTAATCCCTAGTATACTTGATAAGTAATCATGCCTTAGCCCTATTATTACTGGCACCCCCTTTCGTGGTTAGAAGTTATTTTATGTTGTTCATGATTTCTGCTACGTCTTGGTTCATGTTAGCATGTTTTAACTTTATTTTCATGTATGTTAATTTCATGCCAAAATCCTATACTCTTGTATTAAAGTCATATTTTATATGTTTGATGGACTTGTTACGATGATTTGATCGATGTTTCTACATGATTCACTCTCATCTCCAAGCCTTTCTTAAGTACATACATGGCACGTATCTCGGTACGATGCTATTAGTTACACCTTACACTTATAGGCACACTTTCTTAGACTTGTGATCTTCTTCATCGGATATTCCTTCTGTCAGACTAGGTGATCATGTTTCAAGTTCTCTATAAGTCTCTGTGAGCCTGGGATTCCCACTAGGATGTCGAGCTGGTTATACCCTTAAAACCCATTTGTCTAGAAGGCACTTGTGTTATCGACATTTTTCTGCACCCTGGATAGTCGCGGCCATCAGGCGACCTCCACTGTCTAGTAGCGACCTTCCCGTGATCACGTTTTTCCAGATCACACCACTGCGTCGACTCTTTCTTCTCTCTGGCGTCGACTCTATCTAGTAGTGGTCCTGACCGAACCGCCATTTCATAGTAGCGGTCCTTGCATGACCATCTCTTCAAGAAATGGCCCAGGCATGACCATTTTCTATCTAGTAGTGGCCCAGGCATGACCAAGGTTTGACCCACGGGTGATTTTTCAATGTTCTTTGATGGTCTATTGATTATCTAGAACCCAAAATCTTGTTCAATAAATTATTAGTGAATTATTTAAGTAAAGAATGTGTCGTTATGCTATTGGATTCCTCCCGTAGCCTAACCTTGTCATTAAATCATCCTTGAATTCATATGTTCTTATTCGGTGCATTCTTGCCTTGGCTTTTGTTGTCATGAACGTACTGTTTGAACTTTACATTATTGGCTGGATATTATTATTACTCGGGAAGTAGCTTAATTTATAACGTGAAGATGCACAGCGGACATAGAGAGTGTCCAAGAGCTCGACGCTAGCCCCCTCGATAGAGAGCTGAAAACATACTATAAATCATGGGGTATGATGAACACTGGCGTCGCATTGCGTCAGGAGTATTTTTTTTGATAAACAGGTGAAAATCACGAGGCTCATTACAAATTATACTTGCATGTTACATGACTGTCTTGTGCGTAACCTTCATGGTTATGAAAAATACATTCTCATTACATTGTAGTACATTCTCGATACATGCAAATACATTCTCATTCGTGAAAGGCCATACTTACATTCATGCCATAATATTACTTGATCATGCTCTCTTAGCACTTATCTTGATCTTATCTTGATACTTAAGTTGCTTTGGTTTTATTGTACGTTTTATCATACTTTGCATTATTGCCTTTCATAGAGCTAAGTTGTTAATTACTTAAACATTGCCTTCATATTGATGCGAAGATACCTAATGGACAAGTGTGCCTATTCCCTACTTTTTTAATCTTTTTTTAGGAAATACTAGCGGGTCAGATTCGGACTATACAAATGGCGGATCCGAGACTGAGTAAAGAATGAGAGAAGCCTTAGTTTAGTCAAGAGTCATAAGTCAATTATGTAATTTCCTATTTATTGAGTCTAATTAGTCATTAGAGTCAAAGTCATGTGTTCATGTACACTTTTGATTCTTATTTAATAAAAATTAAAGTTTGAAGTTATATTCTCTTGTGTTCACTCTTTATGTGTGGATGATATTGCGCTTTGATTACATTACTAACTTGAGGCGTATTACCGACTGTCCACGTTCTCGATATTCTTCCACTGTACATATATCTCAGGGCGTGACAATAGCACGTTAGGCAATTCCTCACGCCAGCTACCCTTCGCCTTATTCAGCCTAGTCCTTAGCCCCTTAAGAAGGGTTTTAATGGTATTCTTGACCAGACTGTTAGCTTGCGGGTGGGCTACCGAGGTGAAATGATTTCGAATCTATAGGTCGAAGCACTTATTTTTGAAATAAGTGTAATTAAACTGCCGACCGTTGTCACTCACTATTGATGAGCATTGTTACATGTTAATTTATCATTTACACACTTTTTATCAACTTTAATGTTAATAAATATGTACTTATCGCTAAAGTAGCAAAAATAAAATTACTTTTTATTTAACCGTTTAAATATTTAACAATTATACCAGAATCCAGTCCAAATGAAAGACAAGCAGTACAGTCAATAGAAAAGGAAAGACGTACATTGAGGTCGGGGGAAGCCCGATGCAAGTACAACTGTTAGCTCCGAATGCGCCACACCAGGAATCGGGGAAGCAGAACAACGCCACCCACCTGGAAAGTAGGGGTGAGTCGCGTGTCATTGGCTCAGTAGGGGTCACGCGGATCTCCATTGGAAAATAATGCAGTAACACGGAACAACAGCTAAAACAACAGGAGTAGTAAAGCAGAAAAAGCTAAACTACAAGGCTGTAAAAGAAAGCTAGAAATAGAAGGAGTAGAGGAGCTAAAAGAAAAGGGAAAAGAAGCCGTATCGGGCGAAGCACGACTGCCGAACTAACCTCAGCTCCCTAGGCTACTCCAGGTGGCAACGGGAGGGCAAACTCTGAACTGACAAGGTCAGGAGTCACCGATCCGTCGATGAGACACCAAGCAGGCAAGTACCTATATAAAAAAGGGTAAAAGCCCTAGAACAGGGAAGACAGATCCTAAAGCATACATGACTCGATTATCGTGCATGCCCTTCTAGACACGACAACACACACATGACGAGGACATCGCGCACACGATGCAACACTGACCTCGGGCAAAGCAGAGGGATGGCTAACTTGAAAAGGTCACGACGCATGAGAAACGCGAGAGTCACATGTCACGTGATGGAAGTACCCCCTCAGTAGAAGAACAGCCAGTTACGTCCACTGACGTCTTATGCTGCGCCACAAGTAGCTCGCTATGGATGCCTGGGACGGCTGAGATTGAGGTACATGCTAAACCATAACAGGAACTACAGTCGCGAGTGACTAGATAGGGTACCACTCATCAGCATCAGTCCAAGCCCCTGACCACGTGTGCACACACTGGCTCATTGCCTAAGCTAGGCCTCTAGCTAGTATTCCCCCTCTACAGGATGCTACAGTTGAACCGGGGGCCCACGAAACTAGCTTAAAAATCATACAACGGGAACTACCCTGCCATAAGGGCTGACACACCGTAACGTGTCGTAAGGCTACGACTAGTGGAGGCTCACTAGACACAGAGACTTAAAATATGAGTGCTGGAGTACAGTGTCCTGCAGCCCAAACCGAGTCCGTGCAGTGCCGAGTCGGACCAGCAACCCATTTCTGTCCTGAGAGCCCTTACGGCTTGCTGCCCGTCAACCCAAGATCGGTCCTCCCGAGCCCCACTTGTAGCCCTTTACCTCCCTGCGTGGAGTGGGTAGTAAATTAAAATTTATAATTATTATAATTATTTTATCAGGAGTTACCGTACTTGGCTGGGGTCATTTTCCCCACACCCAGAGCATGGAGGTATCGTGCCCGCTCCCCATCTCGGCATTTACTTTACTTGTATACATTTTTATATGCCACTGCTAGTGATAGGATAATTAGCTCACTAAGTATTTTATTCACCGCTGCGAGCGAGAGAGCGAGACCCGTCCCGTGACCCGATCTGGGCATGAGAGAAAGTCGAGCACCCTAGCCCACTGCCAGTTTCTCAATCGCGCATGTCCAAATGCTTCCCTGGCTAAGGGAGGTCCACGAGCTTGCCTAGTGTCCCAGGTTCGCTGTCCGTCCTGCATCATACCCGCTCCTCTTGCCACTCATCTCTTTATCCATACACACCCATGGCCATCTCCCTCCCCTCTCCCACCATCTCTTCATCACCATCACAACACTCTCCCATGCACACGTGGCATCCCATACATAGCCATGTTTCTCTCTTCTCCTCTCCCACTCTTCAACGCCATGCACACCCCTTGGCAATCTTCACGTGGGCTTCGCCCCCCCCTCACATGGCCAACGGCCCCTCCACGCCAGCCCCGCGTGGGCCCCCTTCAACCACCACCGCAGCCATGCACAATGCCAAGCAACCCCATGCACTCCCCACATCGTCGCCCCCACTCTCTCTCCTTTCTCTCTCTAACCCACTTCACAACACCCTCTCACATCTCACTTCCCATGCAGACCCACTACAACGTGCCATGCACAACCATGCGAGCCCACATGGTTCACCCATTTGCGGGTCCCTTCCACCATCGCCCCCACGCCCCCGTGTCTCGCGACTGGCTGCCTCCTCACATGGCCGAAGGCCCATGCGAGGTCCCCTTCATGCGACAGATGGTTTATAAAGAGGAGAAAGAGATAGAGATGAAGACGGTGGTTGGAATGAGTTTCACATGGTAGCTTCAATGCTTGATTAAATGAGTAAACAAAAGTGGTTGCACCGTCAAATAAAACTTTAGCAGTCTTAGAGTAGACAGTTAGTGTACCTTCTACAATTCCACCTTCAGTTGGTTCTATCTCTTGGATGACTTGCAGACGGCCTTGCTTCTTTGCCAGATGCTTCTCATCCTTAGTATCTTGCTCATTCATCAACGGGCAATCCGAGATTCGATGTGCTCGGCGCCCACATCAGAGACAGGCTCCTAGCTTCCTCCAGCATTGCTCGGCCTTGTGACTGAAGTCCCTGATCAATGGCACCTAAGAGGGGGGTGAATTGGGTGTTTACAAATATTTACTACAACTTGGCCGATTTAAACAAGTGTGAACGATAATTGTAATGAGCTTTAGATCTATCTGTAAGCTGTCTAATCTAGTAATATTTATCATAAGAATGGGGATAGAAGAAATGGAGCAAACCACATAATGGATAGCGATTTTTAGGCGGTTCGGCTCCAGCAATGGCAACCTACGTCCACCCCTCACACACGGTGAGGATTCACACACTATCTTGTAAATGATTACAAGATTTAAGGACACACACA
Organism: Amorphophallus titanum; assembly: GCA_024336825.1. Lineage (NCBI taxonomy): Eukaryota > Viridiplantae > Streptophyta > Magnoliopsida > Alismatales > Araceae > Amorphophallus > Amorphophallus titanum. Next base: position 16,644,710 of record JANBPO010006859.1, read on the forward strand.
CACGTGAAGAGTATGAAACTTCCACGAAGGTGCAAGAGCACCGACTCACAAGAAGTGTGAACAATAATGAAATCACTAACATACACACACAGATCTGCGTAGATCCACACACACACAGGTGTTTGAAAATTACAGGAACACACAAATAAAGCCCAGCAAGAGTGGAAGGAGAAAATAGAAAATGAAAACATAAATTCAAGCTCCCCCTTAGTGGATGAAGATGGTGTAGGATGAAGATAGCTCCCAGCTCGATCTCCACTTGATTAGGATAGAGATTGCTCTTGAAACCTCAGCTCTTGGATGAAGAACTCATCCACAGATCACTGTTCACAGAGCTACAGTGATAGCTTCTTCCTTCTCCTTTGATAGCCTCCCTTGTGCTTGCTTGAATGCATTTTGTTTTGACCCAAAAGAGATTATTTATAGACCTTAGGAGGTCAGGAGACATGCCCCAGACTAGATCCACAAATCCTGCCTTGATTGGGGACAATGGTCTCAAACAAATGGGGGAAAGAATCTCTCCACGAGCTTGAATCAAAAAGTCAACAATTCGGGCTTCGAGGGGTTCAGTCAACCGAAAGCACTAGGTCGGTCGACCAAAATTTTGCAGGGTGAAGTTTTTCGTGGAGAGATTCCCTTCCTCATTTCTTTAATCCCACTGCCTCCAATCAAGGCATAAATTGTGGATCTGGTCTGGGACATGTCTTTGAACCTTCCAGTGGTTATAAAAGATCTCTTTGGAGTCATAAACCCTAATAACTCCAAGATATCCAAGGAGAGATCAAGGGGAGGCTATCCAAGGGAGAAGAGGGTACTGTAGCTCCATGAATAGTACTTTGTACAGCAAGATTTTCATCCATCTCCAAGGTGATTCAATCTCAATCTGAAGCTAGCAACCTCCAAGGAAGTGAAGATGCAAGCAAGCATTCAAGAAAGATCAAGGGGATGCTGTCCAAAGAGGAAGAAGAGAAGAAGCAAGTAAGCAAGCGAGAGATCAAGGGAAGACTATCAAAGGGTGAAAGAATAAGGTTTTCACAACCCATCTGAAGTCATTTAAGCTCTCCTCAATAGAAGATTGAATCCTCGCTCAAAGATCAGTAACATACACTTAGTGGAAGCCAAATCAGAAGTTTTCTAAACTGTGCCTCATTGTCTTCGCATTTTGGGCTTTATATTATTTGTGTTCCTCATAAACTGTAAGCACTTGTGTGTGTGGATTGTTTTGGATCCGTGCTTGTGTGTGTGTATCGTGTCAGATTCATGTGTGTGCGTGGATCTTCTTAGATCTACGTGTGTGTGTGGATTTATCCAGATCTTAGTGTCTGTGTGTGTAGAGTGCTGCATCTCGTCACAGCAAGTGTGTGTGTGGTTGATCCAGTTGTCGGATCATGTTGGAGACCACGTCTCCGTGTGTGTGTGTGTTTTGGGGCACGTCCCCATGTGTGTGGGCAGGTGACATCCTGCGTGTGTGGTTAGAGCGTCATTTTCGTTTGGGGATTTATCCCCAAGTGAAGTCTCAACGGGTTTGGCGAGGGGTGGACGTAGGATTGCCGTCGTTGCATCTGAACCACCTTAAAAATCACTATGCATTGTGGTTTGAATTGTGTGGTTTGGTCCTTTTCTTCTACCTCCATTCTAAGTGAGTGTTAGTGTAAATTATTGTTCCGGATTTATCTACGTATATCTTGCATAATCTATATCATCATCAATTAAAGTTTATTAAATCTAATTTGTGAACAAACAGATTTGAACCACTTAATTGGAGTTTTACCACATTCTTTCGTTAAGTGGAAGGCAAGGGCGTTAAGCATAACGCACCTTCCCTGGGGCGCCATAGTACATAACGGACCTCCCTAGGTGCGTTGTGTTACCAGGACCCCCAACGGTCAAAACCCAACGATCGGAAAACCATAATGCACCAATACTGGGGCGTCATGTCTGACATAGCGGTCAGTCGTGGGACCGTTAAGCCCATGAAGACCAGACTCAAATCACGCGAAGCATAATGTCCCTACCTGGGCGCGTTATGCACATAACGGCCACTGGGATGGCCGCTATATCGTCCCGACGGTGAAATGGTGAACTAAACCCCAAAAAGTCGACCACACCCCCATACCTCCACAGGAGAGGGTAAAATCAAGGGGGAAGCTCCCCAATAGCCCTAGACATGATTATACGGCCTCGGATCAGCCAAAAATGTGGTGAATCACTAGATCGGGCGATCACTCCCCAAAGCATGGTTTTACCCCAACCTGCTCAAAAACACCCCTCTCGGCCTCACGGCGGGCTAGAAACCACGGAAATGAAACGTGGGAAGCTAGGGAATGTCACCCTACCTCAGTGGACCGAATGCTCCGCCGAATCGATGCCGAAATCACGAAGAACGCTTTTAGAAACCCTCGTTCCTCCACGAAATTCCACGAGCTCCACGCCGCCACGACCGCCTCGCCGTCGCCGTCATCGCCACGCCGTCGCCTCGCGCCATCTGCAGCCAGAGGGGACGCGCAACGCGATCGAACAAGAGAGAGAGGGGGAGAGATGGCGCTCACGGTGGGAAGAAAGGAAGAGGAAAGAAGAATAAGAAGGAAAAAGGAAAAAGAAAATGGGGTATTTATAGAAAATTTAGAAATTTAAAAAAATATCAAAAAATAGAAAATTACGTTTTCACGATCCTCGGAACACACCGATCACAACGGTACCACTCACGTCCGGGTGAACGACCACGTTCACCTGCAACAGCGTGCCAAAGGATTTACCGGAAACCGAGTCGAAAATCAAAAAAACGCGCCAGAAAAGTCGCGGAACGCGTCCGGGCCTCCGAAACAATCCCGGATCACGTCGATCCGAACATGAAAGATGTCCGAAATAAAATTTCAGGCACGACAGAGCTGGACGTTCCGAGAAAGTAAGTCCGGGACCCAAAAAGAAGGATCTGAAAGGGATTTTTTCTTTATTTTATTATGTATTTTTTATTTAAGTCTAGTTTTAGAGTTTTAAAGAAAAGAGTTGGTAACTTTATTTTGGGATTTTTCAGTTAAGCTTGTAGCTTAATGAGCCTCACATGTTTAAGCCTTTCCTTATGCGAGATAGCAATCTTTCATTAGGTATTGTAGGGGTAAAATGGTCCAAGTCGCATGTAACTTCCTTTATAAGAGGAAGCCCCCTTCTCTTCTATCAAACAATGAGAATGAATGAAGAAAAAAAATGTTGGCCACCACTACTGTTCCCTGAGAGAGGGCCAAAAGCAACTAAGAGATGGGCGAGTGAGAGGCCCACATCCCCCCCTTCTTGCTCCGCCTCCTTCCTTCTCCCTCATGCTCAGTCGCCCTCCCTACCATCCCCTCCAACCACCCTGTACCCCCCCTCTCCTGTCATTTTTTCCCTTTCCCTGTGCACCGCCATTCCTCTCCCTCGCCTCCGCCTCTTCTTCCTCTTTATGCTCTTATCCTCTCGCGACAGGGCACCGGGCTGCCCGACCATCGCCCTCGGCCTGCCGCAGCATCAGCCCAGCACTGGCGGCCTTGGCACACTCCGCCTGCATCGGACCACCTCTCGGACTGTGCTAGTCCGCCACCCCCACCCATCATTGCGAGCCATCGCCTGCGCCGCTCAGCCCGTGCCAGCTGAGACCCTGCCTCCACCCCCCACAGCCTTAGTGATCCACCCTCTCCTCTCTCTCAGTGCCTCCTCCCTCTCCCTCTCTGTATGGTGCAACCCCCCCCAGCTTAGAGCACAGACATGGGTGCAGTGCACCGCACCACCCCACAGCTCCACCCCCTCTTTCTCTTCTCTCCTGCCTTTCTCCCTCCTGCCAGGTTCACAACATCTGGGGCCAGCAGCCATGAAGGTCCAGCAGGTGTGACTTGTGAGCACCACCGTCTTCCCTTCTTTTTCCCCTCTTCTTCCTCTCTGCATCCTCCCCACCACCCCCGCAATCGTGAACCAACCCCCCCTACAGTGCTCACCCCTCTCCTGTCTCTCTCCCCTCACCTTCTCGAGCCCTCTCCTTCCCCTCTCTCTATTTCCCTTTACCTCCGCAGTCCCTCTTCATCTCTTGTCCGCACTGTGTGTGCGCCCACCCCCCCCCCCCGACCCCCCCCCTAAGCTAAGCAGTGATAAAACCAGCAGAGGAGAGTGACCCGAAGCTCACCTGATCGGCGTGAAGATGCCGATCCTGGTCGGAGACGAGGGCGAGCGGGGAGTGTGGGTTCCCCGCACACTATGCCGATGAAGCTTGACCTAAAAACAGAATGGATACAACCCTACTCCTCACACAAGAGGGGGTTCTTGGGGTGGGGGTTAAGGAGTTATAGCCAAAACTACCTCCATGCAGGGAGGGGCCTTCAGCCGGCCAAGCGGGGTGGGGGAAAACTAAGTTAGAATCCGAAGTGACAAACTCCGCCGATTTTGCCTAATTTGGAACAGCCTAATAGGGGATCGAAGATGGCACCGCCATGGACATTACCGAATTCTGTTGAGGATGAAACCAGTGCCAAAACTTCCTGGGTTGGCCCAAGAGGACGTCCAAATTCTTTGAGAATGTTCTAACGACGATGGTGATCGGGGCAGAATCTAGACCAGGGTCAACCCGCTCTGGTTCTAACTGTTCCTAGACTACTGTTGTAGGAAGATGAAGGCGCCACAAACACTCCTAGGGTCCGTTTAAGGTAGGACCAGATCCGTTGCAATCGTGGGTGAGCCTTCTTCGATACAAGACTAACGGGGCTACCAGAGGAGGTTGGAGTAGGGCGCGAGAACCAAAATGGTGGGAGGCGTCGGTTCTGACTCAGGGGGAATATACCTGTACACTCCGGGGAGAAAAATTTGAAGTTGGCGCTCTGGGGTCCAAATGGTGATCTTCTTCTTCGTGCTAATAGAGGACTTAAAGGAGAAGATCCTGGCTAAATAATCACATCCAAACTTGCATAGGAGCGGCCATGGTCGTGCTTCTACTCAGGCTTAGGTTTCCTGCCAGATCTATGCTGCGCAGTTGAGGGAGAATGGCTCTCCCGAGCAGCATAGACATCAGATGGATGTAAAACTATCTCGCCTGCGAAGCTCCCTTGACGAGCTTTCCACAATTGTAGAGCACGCCACCTGAAGATGAGTGGTGACTCCGGGGTAGGATCTGCAACTCGACCCTTGACTGTTGCCTACGAACTGGGATGAGTAGGGTGGTGATAGGTGATGGGAAATGGGGGTAGATGGGATGAGAAATGGGGTGGATGAGGGTTGGGGCAAGCCTAGCTATGAGGGGGTCTTCTCACATGGAATGACCTGCAAGGGGTCGTGGAGGGTAGGGCAGATCTTCTCTCGGAGAGACGTCCAACTTCATTGTTCGACAGTTGGTCTTGACATTGGCCAACTTTGCTCTTCTTCTTCTCCTTCTTTTTTTGTGTTTGTTAGCTTTGCCTTTATTTGTTTCATCATTTGTCCCCAGAACATGGCACCATTTGTATCTCACCTCTCTTTCGGCCTCTCGCCATAATTCAAGGGGCTTGAGATGCCCTTTAAAGCGCATCGCTCTTCTGCTAATGTGATGAGGCCATGTTGACCGTCATCTTGAAGCTGGGCATTTGGTGAGGATGCAGTGGGCCCACCTTATGCTCGCCTATGCGTTGTTTGCCCTTCTGAGTCAGGCTTTCAATGATATCTTTAGACACATAACAATCCTCAATCGAATGCCCCCTCTGTTGGTGATAAGGGTAAAATTGAGGGTCATCTTTCCATTTAGCATCGCTCGGCCTTTTGGGCTTCGGGAGGATAATCTTGCCACAGGCACGGGCCCATTCGAATAATATTTGAGTTTTCTCCTTAGGAAAGGAATAAGGTTTCTTCATCTTGTCCCTCAACGAGGGCGCTTGTTCAGCAGGCTGAATGGGAGGAACCCTGGTTGCCTCTTTTATTATCTTCTATTATAGCTCAAAAGTCCTAGAATCTTAGACGTATATTTTCTTTTGCGCTAGATGCTCGCCAGCTGGTTTGTTCTCTCAGCTTGGGGCAATAGTAGCCGGGCAATACTTTGCTAAGAAGGCCTCAGCATCAGCTGCCAGCTTACTTAGCTGTTCAAAGGTTCTGACTTCGATGTCCATCACCCTTTGTAGGATTTCATCTTTCAGATTTCTTTCACATCTCCGAATGACGTCTTCGTAGTTCGGAGGGATCCTGCATCTTTCATGGGGGTCTCCCACTCTTCTTATATAGTCTGGGGCAGACACATCGTCTCTTTGCCCAGTCTCATATAATTCTGCCTTGGCAAATTCTCCCTCGGCTAACTTCATTTCAGTTGTCGCTTCTCACTTGACTTTTTTATTGCCACCGGAGCTATCGGATTCGGGTGTGGGTTGGATGGGTTTAGACCCATTTCTCCCATTTTTCTCTTCATTATTTCAAGTTCTTGGCGTAGCTCCATTATCAGAGTGAATTCAGTGACTATAGTTTTTAATGACATTGATTATAGCTTTTATATTACTGATGAGATTGTAATTTGAAATTGTCTGTAGATTTTGTATGCGACACTTTTACAGAAATTTTAAGAAGAAATGACCAGGCCCAGTCTTCAAGAATGTTGCATGAGTTGCAGCAAAATCTTACACAATTCAAGGATATAAAGCAGCTCTATTTGACATGAAGAAACTAGCTGCATAGTTGCTTCCTATTGAGATACTTTATGTTGTGCATGGTCGAGAAGTCAATTTAATGACAAGGGTAAGCTAAACTACATCACTAACAACCTAGCAAAGTCTTTTAATTCATTTGTTGGTGATACGAGACGCCTGCCACTTGTAGACATGTTAGATGAAATTAGGCAGAAAATCACGGTGAAAATGGACCATAGGAGGAGACATGCATGCAGGATCAAAGCAAAATTTGTGCCACAGACTGTTGGCTATTTAAATGCAATTGTTAGGAAGTTGGGAAAATATGTTGTCAGATCTTGCACTGATTTTATGGCAGAGGTGGAAAGTCCATATGAGAGGTGCATTGTTAAATTGGACGAGATGTATGGTTCTTGTCGAAAATAGTAAGTCAGTAGGCTGCCCTGCGAACATGTTGCTGCTACTGTTGATGCCTGTAGATGCCTCCAAATCAATCAATTTGTTAATATTGAAATCCAACCTTGATTCTTGCTCCACAGTTTGCTGCTCCTCATCACCAGGGTCATTACGTGTGTCAAGGTAAGAGGAATCTTCATTACATACGGCATCATCCTCTCTTGACATGGAATTGGAGCAAATCAACTCCATTTGATCTAAAATCAAGAAAGACTTCCCTTGAATTGATTTGTACTCTTTATTGGTCTGAAAAATAAACTCACATGTTATTCATTTAATGAAGGTTAAATCAAACAATTAACTATGTAATGTGTTTGTTACATACCGCTATGAGATCGTCCCAAGTTTCCTCGGTGCCTGGGACTGGCATTTTCTTGGCATCATCCCATCCCCATCCTGATCTATTCTTTATAGTCACGATTAAATAGTATCTTTTCTTCAGATTTTTAAACCGATTTTTCAAATTCTCCATTGAGTGTCCTAACTTGGTCAACTCATTGAATTTTTTTACTGTTTCCCTCCATACGGGGAAACCAATGCAAACCGACGCAATGGCAGGATCTGCTTCAAAATCAAAATCCTACATCCAACGAAAAAACCTGAACAGAAAACCTTTGATGTGCAGACTCTTTTGTATAAGAAGCTTAAGAAAATCCAATTCATTATCTAGTCTGAGAAGAAGATGTCTCGGATTGAGACGGATAATTACAAAATCAAAAGCCAACAGAATCCTCTAAACCAGATAACTCTTGATCTCCTGGATAGCAGTTCTCTCATAAGAACACTTAGCAATAATGGCGAATTTGAGCATTTCTTTGAGAGGCCTCCACTTCTACCTAGGAAAAATATACCGCAGGTTCTCCAAGATCAGTGAAACCTGGAGTCTTCACCGGTATGAGGATCTTCGACTTTTGATGGGATGCTAGAAGAATTTGAGCATAGGAACGACGAGATTCGTCCCTGGCCGGAAGAGGAGCCTTAAAAGAGTTTGGAGCTGTTGGGGCGGCGATTGAGGGAGGCTCCCCCATTTCAGCATTCGCCATGGTTCCTGTTCAATCCGCCATGGAACACAACAATCGCTGGAGATTCCACTCATACTCATGTTAATCGGCACAAAATTCAACGGAAACATAGAAAGAATGGTAGAGAATCCATCCCCCTACCTCCACCGACGATCTGCCATGCCGAAAATGTCTTTTACACGCGAAGATGTTGCTAGAAACCCCCGCAATGCTTCGAATCCACCGATGGGATCCCACCACTCCACACCCCGATCCTCGTGCCAGCACGCTCCACATCGCCTCCACGCTGTCTCCACGTTGTCCCACGCCTCCTCCGTCGACTGTCAGAGCAGAGGGGAAGAGAGGAGAGAGAATAGAGGGAGAGAGAATGAGAGAACATAAGGGAGAGAGAAAGGGGGTGAGGGTTATATAAAAAAGAAAATAAAAATAAAATATTAATATTTATGGAAAATACTTCAGGGGCTCAAAATTTTAAAAAATCAAAAAATGAGAAAAAATTACCAACGCGATCCTCGAAAAGAGCACAATGCACCTACAACGTCCTGGAGTCCAAAATGTCGACGATTCACCTTCCACAGTGTCCGAAGATAAAATACACAAAAATCCAAATAAAGGTCAAAAAACACAAGGGGCCCATAAAAGCACACATAAAACGAATTCGAGACGGGTTGACCAGAAAAGTATGTGTGAAGAGCTTCCCAAGAAGGATCTATAGCATCTTCTTCTTCTATAGGCAGGACTATCAAGGACGTCCTTTTGTCCTGAGGGATCTCACTAACAGATTATGTGATTGGGTGGAGGCAAAAAGGTGGGTACCAGGATAGGTGATTGTTCCCAGAAATAGTAGCTTGCTTTTTCATGGACCAAAAAGATTGATATTATAAGCCAATGATGATAGGAAGGTTGACTGAGCAAAGATACCTTTCCAGACCTCAAAAGATGTGAATTTTGGCATTTGTGGTTCCTATTTATGCTCTTTGGATCCAATTCAGAAAATGCTGTAGGTTTACTAAGAATGGCCTTGGGAGCCCCTCATTGAGGCATTTCATCAAACAGGTTCTCCTTTTTCATGAGGTCGGTGAAGCTAGCTCGGCATGATGTATGAAGTCTACCTGTCATCTGCAAGGTCTGTGCAACTACTGAGGTTCCCTTTCGAGGTCGATGCATATATGATGCTTGGCCTTTGGTAGGGTCGGTGCACATTTGAGCTTCTTCAGTTGAGGTCGGTGCACATTTTGACCTGCTTCAGTTGAGGTCGGTGCATATTTGAACTTCTTCAGTGGAGGTCGGAGCATATTGAGAAACAAGGTCGGTGCACATGGGAATTCCTTTAGTAAAGGTCGACGCACATGTGACCTTAGGCTACGTAAGGTCTGTGCACATTAGCATACAAAGTCTGTGCACATTAGTTACCAGCATGACTAAGTCTGTGCACATCAGTGTACCAAGTCTGTGCACATTTACATTTCCCACAGCCAAGTCTGTGCACATTACGGTTGGAAGTAAGCAAAGGTCAATGCACATCCGGCTGATTGCATATAAAGGTCGATGCATATCTTTCTGAAGCATATGAAGGTCGATGCACATCTTGACTGATTGCCTATGAAGGTCGATGCACATTTTCTGAAGCAGATGAAGGTCGATCTGTAACGTCCCAGAGTCCATAATACCGATAACCCGATACTAGGTATCGAATCACCGCCACTATGAACTAAGAGCCCATGATACCGATAACCCGATACAAGGCATCGAATTACCGCTACCATGAACCGGGGTCGCCACCCAGGAGGCTGATGAGGCCCCCGAAGGGTTAGTGTGGGTTGTTTCAAAAGCACCTTTTGATATACCCAAGATCTATTTAGTGAAAAGATCAATTATGCTAGATCTAAGTGATCAAATCCAAAGCAACAATGGGCACTAACAATCACATAGAATGGAGGTAGAAGAAATGAGCCAAACCACATAGTTCAAATCATAATGCACGATGATTTTTAAGGTGGTTCAGATGCAGTGACGGCAACCTACGTCCACCCTTCACCAAAACCCGGTGAGGCTTCACTGCTGTAAAATAGCACGGGGATAAATCCCTAACACGGAGACACACTCCAACCACACACGCAGGACGATGCCTGCACACACACACACACAAAAATCTCAAACTAGGCAACCACACATGACTACGGATCTGAATTGATCCACACACAACTACGGATCTAAATCAACCCACACACACACACAAATGTTCACAAATTACAAGGAAGCAGATTTGAAGCTCAAAACACAAGGATAAATAAAACACAGTTGAAAAAACTCCTAATTTAGGCTCCCCCTGAGTGTATGATGTAGATCTTTGAACGAGGCATCCTTCTTCACTTGAATGGAGCTTCAATGGGTTCAGATGGGGCTTGAAGAGCTTGGAGATGGATAAAGAAATCTTCCAAGAGTTACTATTCACAGAGCTACAGTGACCTTCTTTCTCCCTTGGGTAGCCTCTCTTGATCCTCCTTGAGTTGTTAGGGTTTTTCTTACCCTAATGTGATATTTTTATAGCTCTTTGATGGTCAAGAGACAAGCCAGGAACCAGATCCACAAATTATGGCATGTCTGGTGGCTTTGAGATTAAACAAACCCAAGGAGAGGGGCTTCCCACGTTGAAGAACATAAAGTCAACAATTGCTACCTCAAAGCTGGTGGTCGACCGGGATAGGTGGGCTGTCGACCGAAAATTTATAGGAATGAAACCTTTCGGCACTGGAAAATCCAGTCGACTGGCGCCTGACCGGTGGTCGACCGCTGGCTGGAAAACCTGCATTATTAGAGAGTTAGCCCATAAATCATAATCTGTGAACATCTTATTTTACGACCACATCTTGTTCCAGTCAATATGAGTTGGTTGAACTTGTCCTGGGCATTTTTTGAAGCATGGTAGATTTAGGCGGCATTTGCTTGCTTAAGGATGACTTTGAAGGTGGTTTAAGTAGGTTGATTTGTAGTCATTTTTATTGATGATATTCTTATATATTCCAAGACCAAGGAGGAACATGAAGAGCAATTAAGAATAGCTCTGCAAACACTAAGAGAACACCAACTCTATGCAAAGCTTAACAAATGTGAGTTTTGGATAAAGGAGATCTCTTTCCTTGGCTATATTATTTCAAAGGAAGGTATCGTTATAGATACTTCTAAGGTCGAAGCTGTCTTGGTTTGGCTGGCTATTACCAACGATTCATCAACGATTTCTCACATATCATCATTCCTCTGACTGGGCTTACAAGCAAGGAAAACCCTTTCATATGGTTGAAGGATTGTGAAGATAGTTTCTTATCTCTTGAAGAACATCTTACTACTACCCTTATATTGGCACTGCCCAAGGTGGTGGCTTTGAAGTCTACACTAATGCATCAGGTGTTGGCCTTGGATGCGTCCTTATGTAACACGACAAGGTGATTTGTTATGCCTCTAGGCAATTGAAGTGTTATGAGAAAAATTATCCAGTTCATGATTTGGAACTAGTTGTTGTCATTTTTACCTTAAAGATATGGCGACGTCATCTCTATGGGGAGCAATTCACTATATTTTCGGACCACAAAAGTCTGAAGTATCTTTTCACCTAAAAGGAGTTAAACATGAGATAAAGATGATGGTAGGAGTACCTCAAGGAGTTTGATTTTTCTATACAAGACCACCGTGGCAAGGCGAATACTATAGCCGATGTGCTCAACCGAAAACCATTGGCAACTTTATCAAGTCTCAGGAATGGTATGACCTATCTTATTGAAGATTTTTTGTAATTGAACTTAGATATTAATTCAGAAAATGAAGGGTGCATTAATTCTAGTATTCGGTCGCAACCCACCTTCATAGAAGATCTAGTTAAGTTGTAAGAGAATGACCCCATGCTGGTGGAGATCAAAACCAATCCTGATCAACGACCAAATTTTTTCGTCTCAACCGATGGAAGATTATTATTCAACGGTCGGAACTGTGTACTGGATCATGCTGACACTAAGAAGGTAATTTTGGAAGAGGCTCACAAGTCAAGATATGCCATTCACCCTAGTGCTACCAAAATATATCAAGATTTAAAAAAGAATTTCGGGTTGCCCAACATGAAAAGAGAAGTAGCAGACTTTATATCCCACTGTCGCTAGATGTTTGCATAGGCCCGTGATTAGATCATTTCGATCTATTTCTCTTTAGATCTAGAATTGATTCCATTCCACTGTGTATTAATTTTTAAATTGGGAAATAGATCAACCTATTCACCCCCTCCCCCTCTAGCTTGATCTCCGGATCTCCCAACAAGTGCAGCTACCTGATATAACTTCATGTTCTTCCCATTGAGAGGAGAGAATTGGACTGTGCCATTGTGATCCACCAGGACATAAGCACCTCCTTCATAGACCCGATGTACAACATACAGACCCACCCAATTTTCGACCAACTTCTCTTTGGGGTTAGCCGCCATTACTTCTCTTCTTTTGACCATAACGAGGTCACCCTTCTTGAATTCTCGCTCTTTGACCAACTTGTCGAAAGCACGGGCCATGCGAGCCTAGTATAGTTGAATATTCTGTTGCGCTCGGAGACGCTTTCCTTCAAGCTTGGCAAGCTCCTCCTGTCTTCTTTCTACGTTGGTTTGCTCGCTGCTAGCCAACCCATGCTAAATTGCTACTCGTAGTGAGAGAACCTTTAGTTCAATTGGCACTACGGCCTCTGTCCCATATACGAGGGAGAACGATGAACAGCCAGTTGGGGTTTTATAGATTGTTCGATAAGCCCAAAGTGCTTCATACATCCTTTCTTCCCAATCTTTTTTATTCGATTTGACAGTCTTCACCAGCAGGGAGCATAGCATTTTATTGAAGGCTTCTGCAAGTCCATGGGCTTGAGGGTTGTAGGGGGATGACATCCTCCAGTCAATCTTGTATTTATCAGCCAGTCGATAAACCTTCTGGTTTCTGAAATGACGGCCATTGTCGAAGATAATTCAGCTGGGGATCCCAAATCGGAATATTATATTTTGCTGAAAGAATCAGGTGACCAGCTCCCCCATGACTTCTCTTAGTGCTATCACTTCTGTCCATTCAGAGAAATAATCTGTGGCTGCTAAGATATACTTGCATCTTGACGAAGATGCTGGCAGTGGCCGCACCACATCTGTGCCCCATTGGGCAAACGGCCAACTAGGTAGTGTGGGGTGGAGCAGTGCCGGTGGTCTTCTTGACACAGTGGCATGCTCTTGAAATTTCTGACAAGCTTTAGTAAACGTGTAGCAATCATCAAACATGGAGGGCCAATAATGTGCAGTGACCAGACTGAGGGGTGGGATAAGGTGATGAGGGGAGATGTCAGAATCTAGTGTACGTCGGGCACTTCCTCTCATGGCCGTATCTTTCTCAAGGCGGCACCATGCACTCACCTTTTACAGAAAGCTGAGGGGAGACCGAGTGGCACGGGAGGTTTCCTAGTTTTTGGGGAAACATGGCTGGGGTGCGAGCGTGCCAGTCGATTTCTTGACAATCACCCATGGAACCGAAAGTTGATAGGGGAAGTGCCGCCAGGGCATGGCACGTGGACTCGGGAGGTGAGAGACACATGGAGGGAAGGGCGGTTCCATAAGTGTGAGTGCGTAGGCGACTATGGGAAGTCATGTACTGGACGTCTTTCCCCACCGATCGCAAGTAGTCGGTGTTTATTTACATCGGATTGAATCCGAACACCTTTGTTCCATGCTGAAGAGAGAGTCATATGTGTCTGAAGTCGTGGATGGAGAGCAAGGAGCACTTCACAACTATGGGTTCGCGCTAGGCCGAGCAGTGTTGGTTGAGGTCAGAGGTGCTGGAGGTTCATGTCAGGGGGCGTGAGGGGAACTGGGGGCCGAACGTGGATGCGAACGCATTTGTTCAAGTGGCAATATAATTTATGAGGGCCACATGGGCTTTACAGGTGGGCCATGGTGGCCAAAGTACAACTGGCGCAAGCCGCGGGACAATTCCGATACAATGATCGGCCCCTGGGTCAAGATGTGACAAAGTGGATGTCTGTGTGTTTTATAGAGGGCCCTTCCCATGACTTATACCATGCTTGGTTCGGCAAGAAAGGGGACCATAACTGGGTGACCGAGGAAAGCACGGGCTTGCCTCGCAACTGTGAGAGGTATGGCGTAATGACGCATGCATAGTCACGGTCGATAGGCATGTGAGGGGGGATCCCGACATGAGGGGGCGTTCACCCTTGTCATAACGCTTCACAAGTGGTGGGGATAGGCTTACGCGTCATGGCCAAATGTCATGCGAGGGAAGTACAAATGACATACCCTCGGCGTGCGTAGCCGACAAACAAGTCACCCACGCACAATTCTCCTTGCTCCTGCGTAGGTTTAAGCCTTGAGCGATCTTGGGTTGCATGCATGCATTCGTTGCCCCACCCCTTGAGCTTCTAAGGGGCTTTTATAGGTGAAGATCATCCAATCTCCACGCCATTTGAATGATGTTCAAACTCTCTCTCTCTCTCTCTCTCGATGTCTCTATGCACGATGGGCAGGGATGAACCCACTTCGTCTCTCTCTCTCTCGCCGTTAAAAGCATTTGAATGATGGTAAAACTCTCTCTCTCTCTCGCTCTCTCCATGCACGATGGGCAGGGATGAGACCCACTTCGTCTCTCTCTCTGTGTGTGTGTGTGTGTGTGTGTGTGTGTGTGTGTGTGTGTGTGTGTTTTATCTGTTATGAGCTCCCGAAGGATCCTCCACTCTCAAACAGACTTCCTCTTCACACTTCCCCCAGAGAAGAGAAACATGTAGCAGTGAGAAAGTAGACTGGTGCTGAACTAAAGTTCTTTCTATCCCTAGCAGAAGCGATCGCATCCTCTGAATGTCCCCGTTGCGTCCTCCTCTTTTTATATAGGAATTACAGGTAGCAAACAAAACGAAGATAAGAACAACGAATCCAACGAATAGGTATGGTGTTGGATAAGATTCGTCCGTACGTCGAGGTCGTCACACAAAGGTGAACCCCTGTACTAGAGACTGATCATCGATCCTTCCTTGGCAAAACAGCCGACAGTGGTTGCCGTGCATGGGTCATGCCCAGCGTGATCACTGGACTTTCGTCTTCATGCCTGCAAGCATGTGTGCATGGGCCGACGATGGTCTCTTCATGACCCCGTCGTGCTACATCGAGCTGCATGCATGAGTGTTTGTCTATGCGCCGGTGATGGTTTCTTCATGACCCCGTCTAATCTGTCTATCATCTTATATCTAATGTTGCATTAATGGCACGGTATCAAACATGCATCCTCCAATTAAGTTTGCCAACATGTGGTATCTATCATTAACGATTGTATCCAATGCATATCAGTAATGCGGCATCAACATGCATCTCCAAGCTATTGATAATATGCGGTATCAATAACAACTATGTCTAATGTGGTATCCATCACATGTTATTAGTAATTCAACATCAATATTAATTGTGGATACCACATTATCATCTCTCCTTGCACATGGTAGGGGCTGTCAATGGACCGGGTCTGAGACGAGTTTAGGTCAACTCGATTCAGATCTGACTCTTCAAAATTAAAGTATGAGTTTGATCCGAGCCCGAGTTACCTCGGGTCGGGTTAATCTTAGTGGCTACCAGCAAGGCAAGCAACTCATAGTCTACCTTAGGAGGCTACCTCTACGGTAATTATGTGACCATACCCTGTAAGGTCCCCAACCTACGGGCTCATGATAATTAGATGGTAATCATCCTTATTTTGGTTAATGGATTTTATTTATTTCAATTATATATTTATTAGAAATATGGGTTGCTACACCTGGGTGATGTTCTTCCCTTGCCCTATTGCCTATTGGGGTTCAGTCTTTGCCTTGTGGCGATGCTTTTTCTTTGTTTTGCCCTTTTGAGATGCATTCTTACGACCAAGATTTTCCTTGCGGGGACTTTATCCTCTTGACATGCATTTTATTTTTTGGTATTGATATATCATTGACTTTAACTATGCTCAGGCTCTACTTTATTATCCCTTTTACTATGACTTCCTCTTACTAAGGTAGTGGGTAGGTTTGGCAGTCTAACGTATGGTCTCACTCCCTCATCATGAACCAAAGAGAAGAGAATGAATAGCACCTTGCACTCTTAGTCTAGATTTGACTTTCTTTGGATTTCACACTATAACACCTAGGATTTTTAGGATCAGAATCCGTAAGTTTCAAATCGCTTCTATGGGTCCCAGATCGAGTTTGGTAATTAAATCAGATTTTTGGTTGTCCGGCCTTTGGATCCCCGTGTAGGGTGATCCGTTGACTTTTCCAGGTCTAGGACATTACAGGTGCATTGTACATTTTTCGAGAATCATGGGGGTGATTTTTTTCTATTTTTTCTTATTTATCAGATTTTTAAATCCCAAATTATTTTTCTATATATATAAAACCTTAACCTCCCCCTCTTACCCTCATTCTCACACTCTCTCCCTCTCTCCTCTCGTTTCTCTTGTTTCTCTCCCTCTCTTCTCCTGGCGGCTTGTTGGGTTTGGGTTAGTTGTGCCCCTTCTTTATCTTTGACAATGGTTTTGATGATAACAAAATATTATGTGCTTTGCATATGTATTGAAGAGAAAATATCTTGTCTCTCAATATCTCGAATGTGGTTGGTTGCATATTCGCTCATGGGAACCTTGAGAAGTCTGGGTTATGTCTTGCTTCGCATGAGTATTGATCTATCTTGGTTGAATGAGATTCATGTTTGCACTTGGTTGCATGATGTTCATAACTTGATGAAATCCCGGCGAGCTGGCAACTAAGAACCTCTGCGCTGCACCCCCGTACCTCGAGGACGAACAGTTACACCTGAAAAGCAGGGGGTGGGTCTCATCTCATTGGCTTAGTAGGGGTCCCGTGAAGCCCCAATCGTAAAACAACGGCTATACAGGCAAGCAGCAACTACAACAGGAGTAGCAACGGCAACAATAACCACAACGACACGAAGGGAACAACTGTACACGGGTCTTTAAGCACGGTAGCCGATGAAACCACGGCACTACAACTACTCCTACCGGAACAGAAACCAACACCCTGATCCCTCGGTCGGGGGACCACCAGACTACGAACGACCCTGGTCACTCCACCAGGGGAACCATCACGACACCTCTGTCGTGGAGGCCTGTCCTCACAGATGAAGGCCCACTCCGAGACCATGCAGTCTGGAAACACAATCACGAACTCGCCATCGTGAACCCTACGCTGTCTAGGGAGAACTCTCGATAATGCTTACTGGAACCCTAGACCTCGACATCGGGAAAACACTCGGAAACTGCACGCAAAACTATGTCTCGTAGACGAGAAATTGAAACTCGAGTCATGAGAATCTCACGTCACGTGACGTGAGTACAACCCACTAGAAGTAAGGCCGAATGCGTCCACTGACGACTTACATCGCGCCACAGTGTCTCCCTACACGCCTCAGGCGGTAACTGAGACACACACCAAGTATCACGAACAAGGACTAGTTGGGGTCGCGTTCGTCAGGGCGGGTCCGTCGTCCCCAACCACGTGTGCACACACAAACCATGTGCTCTAGGTCAAGCCCTCTACCTGGTTTTCCCCCCAGCTCGGATGCAAACTGCACAGACGAGGGGCCCTACGGTAACCAGACTAAAAATCGTCTCTTTGCGTCACGCTCTTCACCACTCCTAAGTGGGTCCCCACCGTGGTTTGCCGTATCGGATCTCGGCTTCGTCTCGGGGGGGTCGGAGAGAAGAGATTTCGGAAAGATCTCGAAAAAATCTCAGGAGATCGGGTTTGGTGATTTCAGATAATTTTTCATATGTATAACCTATTTCTAAAATAATCTTAATTCTTTTATATTAACCACTCAATTTCACAAATATGTTTTTATAATTGACAACTCAATCTTACCAAGTAAAGAGTAATGATAACAATAAGGGCCAGGTGTCGGTTTCGACGCAGCGAGCGTACTCGTTCAGCGCCGGCCGGTAAGCATCACGGCCACGCTGCATGAACCTTGGCGCCGCTTCGTAGATGATGTAGGCGTAGGGCGGCTCCTTTTCGACGGCGATGAAGTAGAACGCATCGACCGCTTGCTCACTGCCTTCCCAGCCGCACACGTCACTGTAGAACGGCGCCTGGCGGAAATAGCCGTATCGGTACGCCGACCACATGAAGTCATCGGGGCGTGCCGATTCGGTGGTTTTCAGGTCGGTGATGATGCGCCTTCCGGAAACGATTGCGTCCGAGTCAGGCCGACACTTCACCAGTACGCCAGTTTCCGGGTCGTGTGCGAATACCGAACGCTCGTTATGGCCGCCGCGCAGCAGCTCGCGCACCGTCGAATTGGCGTGCAGGATGTCGGCAATGGCAAGCGATTGGTAATACTCGTCACCTGATATGGCTGTGCGGTTGGGGTTCTCGGCTTCCCACGCAGCTTTGCCTTCCTTGCCGACGTTGGTACGCAGATCGAATTTCGGCGCGACGGCGTAGAGTTGAGTGAACAACTCGGGCTCCAGCACGGCGCCGTGGAGGCGGGTTCCGGCGATCATGGCTGGCGTAGCGGTACGCACGGTCTCCAGCGACGCCTTGTAATGCGCAGGCGTGCGCTCGGCGATGATGGTGAGGCCGGAGTTGGAGATGCCCGGCGCGGCATGATACTGGTCGCCGGAAAGATTGGTGTAAACGCCGGGCTGCATGGCTTACTCCTGAGTCTGCGTGGTTTCGGATTCGGCCGGCACGACCACCTTCCCATCCACCACGTCGGTCACGCCGTAGCCGTTCTGGTGGACCTGGTAGATTTCGGCGCCGGACAGCTTGCGGACTTCGATTTCTGCGACGACGGCCTTTTTGGCCTGTCCCTTGCTGGTGGCCTGGTAGTAGCCGAGACTGCGGCCTGCGTGATCGACTACTTGGAAAAGGTCTTTGCTCATGTGAATCTCCGGTTGGTGAGGCTCCATTATGCACACCGACAACCCCTTGTCAAGCGCCTAAATATGGTCTATTGTCCACCCAATCCACCAGCAGGCCATCCAATGACCGCCGACTACAAGAAACAACAGAAGCAGAACGAGCAGCGCCGCAAAAAGGTGGTTGCGCTGAATAAGAGAGGGTTTAGCGACCGTGAAGTTGGGGAGCTAATGACCCCGGCAATCTCAAAGCAGCGCGTGGCGCAGATATTGAAGGCAGAAGGCAAGAGGTGATTACGCTATTCCCGGACCAGGACGTTCTAGCGAACGCCACTCGCGGAGCGTTGGCGCGCGGGATCAATAAAGTCCTAGTGCAGGCTCCGACCGGTTTCGGGAAAACAATCCTGTTTAGCTACATCGTGAGTCGCGCGCGGGAGCGAGGTAAGCGGGTCGGCGTCTTTGCGCACAGAGCCGAGTTGCTGTCTCAAATATCCGACGCGCTTAAAATGTTCAAAGTGCCTCACGGGGTAATCAGCGCAGGTTGCACGCCAGACCGCAGGCATACGGTCCACGTTATCAGTGCGCAAACCTATGCGCGACGTGTCGATCGCATGCCGACCTTCGACCTTGCGATCATAGACGAGGCGCACCACTGTACCGCCGGAAGCACTTGGGGCAAGTGTATGGAGGCCAGTCCGCAAGCCAAATGGATCGGTGTAACCGCCACGCCGGAGCGGCTGGACGGGCGCGGCCTATCTGAGAGCTTTGAGGAACTTATACTGGGGCCGACGGTACGCGACCTGATCGACGCCAAGCGTCTCTCTGATTACCGCCTGTTCGCCCCGCGCGGCATGGACGTGAGCGAAGTTCATACCCTCGGAGGAGATTTCAAACGTGACGAACTTGCAGTAGCAGCAGACAAGTCGGCTATTACTGGCGATGCCATCAAGCACTACCGAAAGCACCTGGACGGAGCGCCTACAGCAGCGTTTTGCGTGTCCATCGCTCACGCCGAGCATGTCGCCGAGCAGTTCCGCGACGCCGGCTATATTTCCGCACATATCGACGGAAAGATGGACCGGCTGGAGCGCGCCAGGATCGTTCGTGATTTCCGCGCAGGACAGATAAATGTCCTGACAAGCTGCGACCTGCTGAGCGAGGGATTTGACGTTCCCGGCATGCACGGCGCCATCCTCCTGCGCCCAACCAAGTCGCTGAGCCTGTACCTCCAGCAGGTCGGCCGCGCGCTGCGGGTTGCGCCAGGCAAGGACAAGGCCACGATCCTCGACCACGCCAACAATTCCGACGACAACCGGCATGGGCTGCCGTGTCTGGAGCGCGACTGGTCGCTGGAAGGCCGCAGGAAGGCTAAGGCAGTCACGGAAGCCTCGACCTACCGAGAGTGCGGAAAATGCTTCAGTCGCTTCAGGATCAGCCTATCCGTCTGCCCTGAGTGCCAGACGCCCATGCCGGTCCGGGTTCGGGAGATTGAACAGGTCGAGGGCGAGTTGGAGGAGGTCAACACCGCCGAGCGCCGCGTGTTGTCGCCAGAGCGTATTGCCCAAGGCCGAGCCAAAGGCATCGCCGACCTAATGGCGCTTGGGCACTCCGAAGGCCGAGCAAAGCACATACTGGAGGCCAGGGAGGAAAAGAAGCGGCTACAGGATCAATTGATAGGCGCCGGCTGGAAACGGTCGGAAGTGTGGGCAATGAAACCGAAACAATTGAAGGAGGCGCTGAATGTCGCACAAATTCCCTGAGATGGTAGAAATCTGGAAAGCCAACCGCGAACATTGCACCACGGCAGCAATCATCGAGGATGGCGAGGTCATGTCCGGCTCCATGCCCGGCGACGATTACAAGCTTGCTTGGATAGATGCCGATAATTATCTCGCTATGCCGGCGCTTAAAAAACACTTTGACGCCGCAGCTAAAGCCACTCCTAGGTCATGGGTTAAGCACATACGATGAACGCGCCATCCTACACGCAAACCGATCCAGCCTCGATCATCCGCTACATCGAGCAACAGCTAGAACGATCTGACCTGATACGGATCACCCGCGCGCAAGCGTATGCGATCCTGGAGGCGCTGAAAGATGAGGGAAAGTAAAATACTCATCGCCATCCGCGATGCGCTCAATCGTGGGCCTGTTCGACTCTGGCGCAACAACGTCGGCACGGCGCTTGTAATCAATCACTCCAATCCCGGAATGAAGCAGTCCATCATCAGCGCCTGCATGGAACTTGCTGAGAGGCGTGGCGCGTTCGCCCAGCGCATGAGCTTTGGATTGTGCGAAGGGTCCGGCGACCTGATCGGGTATCGGCAAGTCGAAATAACCGAGGCCATGATCGGGACCAAGATTGCCGTATTCGTTTCCTGCGAAGTCAAGACCGAGACCGGGCGCGTCAGGCCGGAGCAGGTCAACTGGCTTGCCCACATAAATGGGGTCGGCGGATTGGCCTTTATAGCCCGCTCTGTGGAAGATGCACGGGAGGCACTTGACAACCCCTTGTCGGCATGCAACGATCCATCCACACCACCCAAGGACACCGCACAATGAAACGCTACGACGACCCCGTAAACCCCTGGCGCCGCGAGTTCCGCAAAGACGTGAACCGGGTGATTTTGGCCTGGTGTAATTTCCGTCGGTGGATGCGGGGTGGGAAATGAACACCCCCGACCTACAGGCGTTGATTGAGCTGTTGCCGTTGCCGAAGACGAGATTTTGGGCCGACTCGGTAAAGCTGGATCAGCCCGGAGTGCTGAGCGAGTACCCGTGCGAAATATTTGCCACGCTGAACTGCCGGCATACCGTCAAGTATGACCAGCCGCTCTATACCGATGAGCAGGTTCGTGAATACGCTGCGGCCGCCATCACCGCATGGAACACCCGCCACACCGCCCCCACGCTGCCCGGCGCTGGTGGTGGGGATGCTCGGGATGCTGCGCGGTATCGCGTGTTGCGCATGATTCCCAGCTACACGATGACGCTCGGCAACTGGTCAACCCCATCGCAGATCGACGCCTTGTGCGACGCCGCCCTACCCCCGCAGCAGGGAGGTTGAGGATGGGCATCGCGAAGATGATGCAGCCAGCAACCGACCTTGGCACTCTGTTTTCAGCCCAAGAAGAAAAAAGACGTTGGCGCGCTGAACGGGATAACGCAACGGCGCGGCTGGAACTGGCGATTACACGCGAGGCTTGCGCAACATTGGTCAGCCAGCACCAGCCAGTCGCTTCACTGGGAATAGATCGCGACGTACTGCGTGTCCTGCTTGCCTACGTTCGACACGGCGACGACAAGCGGCGTGACCGTGAACTCGCCGAACTCGCAAAGGACCCCACGACATGACCTCGAAAGAATCGAAGGCGGTGGCTGTCTCGGACTATCAGCGACAGAATTACATTCCTGTTCCGGAAGCTGGGTGTTGGCTATGGACTGGCTCTGTAAGCCGCGGCGGCTACGGAAAGCTAAACAGCAACAGCCGCAACTTAGGTCAGGCACATCGGGTTTTCTTTGAGCTGCACAAAGGGCCAATTCCTGACGGCATGTTCGTCTGCCACAAGTGCGATACCCGGCTTTGCGTTAACCCTGACCACCTGTTCCTCGGGACGAGGATAGACAACATCAGCGACATGGTAGGCAAGGGGCGTTCAACCAGAGGCGTCATTAATCCTGGCTCACGACTAACCGAAGGTCAGGTGGTCGAGATATTCCAGTCAAATCTCGACAGGAAGCTACTGGCCGAGAAGTACGGCATAAAAACGGGTCAGGTAGAAACAATCCAAAACCGCAGGCAGTGGAAGCACGTCACTGCCAATCTGGAGCGCCAACATGGGTAATTGCTGCGATCACGAATCCGCCCTCCAAGCCGCCGAGGCTGCTCTTGCTTCAATGAAAGTATTTTTGGCGGACATGGAGGCAGACCGAAACAAAGCCGAGGCTGAGCTGGGGGAGTTGCGGAATAGCGTGGAGTTGATCGTGGATCGGTGGGTCAATGATCCAAAATATTCGCTTGACCAATGCACCAACGAGCTATTGAAACTCCTCGCCTCTGACGGCGGGGCGGATGGGGATAACGAGGGAGAAGGGAAATGAATATGTCGGCACCGAAATACCAAATTGGCAACACGGTTTACCACGCCTATGTGCGCGAAACGTCGGGGAGGTTTGATTGCCCTGACTGCATGGGTACTAAGGTGTGGGATATCACTTCGCCCGCTGGGCAGCCCATGCAAATGGATTGCCCCCGGTGCCAGAAGGAGACCTATCGCGACGAACTTTCCCTGAAGTATTACACCTATGCTCCCGGCACACGGAAGCTGACCATTGGCTCAATTCGGATGGATACCGCAGACAAAGATAGCCTTTACGAATACATGTGCGTGGAAACTGGCGTTGGTAGCGGCAGCGTTTACAAAGAATCGGACCTGCACCCGACCGAAGAAATTGCTACACAGGTTGCTACCTTGCAGGCTGCACCAAAGATAGAGGCCGCAGCAGCAACTCCGAAGGCGATGGAGCGCGTGGAGTACGGCCGCATGGGTTTCTTTGACGCGCAGCGGGAAGCCGCCTCAAAGGAAGTTCGGGCGCGAGTCCTGAATCGAATCAGCGCCGAAATTGCAGAAGGCTTAGCTGCCGGGGAGCATTCTCCTGGCCGGTGGGTTGTCAAAAGCTCCGGCGTATCAGATAGCGGGTATTACAGCTTCACCATTGATGCGATGCAGGGAAATGATGAATGGGAGTGCGGGTCGCAGATTTGCTCTGGCTACGGCTGCCTAACTACCAACTTCCCTTCCAATGAGCAGGGCGTCGCAAACGCCTACCTGATATCGGCCGCGCCGGACCTTCTGGCGGCCCTGCAACGACTGGACCGCGACGGACACACGCAGGCGACTTGGGATTTCGCCAAGCAAGCGATGGACAAAGCTGCCGGGAAAGTTCCGGAGACGACACAATGACCCACCCCACCACACCCGCCGCAGCCAGCGATGCGGCTATCGGCCAAGCGTTCCGCAACTTGCTGGCAGATCCAACGCACAGGTGGCGAAAGGACAATCGCTGCTTTATTGAGGCGGTCGAATATCAAGCCACCCAATCCGCCCAGCCCTCGGGGGTTGCTCCCGATGGTAAGGACTGGCCGGAAGATTTCGCGCACGAGAATGGTAACTACGAGAACGTGTGCCATCAATGCGAGCGACACTTCTACGGCCACAAGCGCCGAATCACTTGCAAGGAGTGCGCACCCCCAATCGCCCAGCAGGGCGGCGGGGAGGCGTTGGAACTGGATTACGGGACAGAGGCTGGCGAGTCTGCCGGGGCCACCGCCTGCCAGATTGGGGACTACGGCGCGCTGGAACAACGCGAGTGGGCAACCGTCCTGTTCAACGACCGAAAGATTGCCGAGTGCTACCACGACGAGGACGCCCAACTGGTGGCCGATGCGCTCAATGCCTACCGCGAAGCCGCCCTCGCCAGCAAGGCCGATGGAGGCCGATATTTGACGGCCGAGCAGGTGCAGGCGATCAAGGATGCCGCATACCGGGATGGATACGAGCGTCGCCACCTTGAAGTTCTTGGGGCGCTCGCATGACCGCCTTTCTGCTGATGCTGGCATGGCATGCACTGGCCGACTACCCGCTGCAAGGCGACTTTTTAGCGAAGGCCAAGAATCGCACCATGCCAATCCCTGGCGTTCCTTGGTATCAGGCGTTGGGCGCCCACGCGGCAATTCATGCGCTCGGCGTCGGAATACTTACCGGATCGACATGGCTGGCAATGGCCGAGTTCGTGGCGCACTTCCTGATTGACGACGCCAAATGTCGTGGCCGCATCGGATTCAACGCCGACCAATCCCTGCACGTTGCATGCAAAGCCGTGTGGGCAATTATCGCTATCGGAGCAGCCGCATGACCACCCCCCAATCCCCCACCCCCGCCGCGAGTGGGATGAGCGGTAAGCCTGCCGGGTGTGCGAGCGGTTGCCCGCCAATGCAGGTGTGCGACTACTGCCAGAACGTGCCGGTATGGCGCGCAGAGTGGGCGGGATCAGCGCCCGGACGGGGCTGGTATATCCGAGAGGGCACACACCTGACGAACGCTCCTGTAGTTGCCTACCTTGGCGACAGCATCGACAAGGAGCTGGTGCGTGAAATGGTCGAAGCCCACAACGCCGCAGTTAACCGCGACAAAGCCCTCGCAGCGCAGCCCTCACCCTATGGCTGGCTGGAGCCAGAGACAGGGAACTTCGTTGACCACAAGACGAAGGATACGAGCCACGAGAGAGAATGTCTCAAAATAGTCAACCCCATATGTTTGTGTAAATCCCTTTGCCACCAAACGGGCCTTGTACCGTCAATAGTGCCATCCAAAAGATACTTCAGGGTGAGTACCCATTTACATGCCACGGGATCAACTCTTGGAGGAGCGACAAGATCTCAAGTATCACGATACAGGAGAGCAGACATCTCCTTATCTATAGCGGCCTTCTACTGAAGGTGTACAAGAGTGTCCTGATAAGAAGTAGGGATGCAAGTGGAAGAAAGAGATAAAGCAAAATCCTGAAAAGATGGGCTGAGATGCTCGTAAGACACAAATCGTGCAATGGGATGAGAACTGTGACAACGAGCACCTTTGTGAAGAGATGGCCAGGTAAAATCATTATCAAAAATGGAAGGTGAAGACACAACATGTTTAGCTTTCCGGAGAACAACAGGAAGATCCAACAAGTTATTCGGAGAAGAAGGTGGCAGATCTGCCATCAAGGGCGCTAATGGTGATGGCTGAGGTGGCGACATCAAGACTTTCCGCCATTGATAAACTTGCAATAGTTTTAGAGCAGGATCTGCTATATTGGGGGCAGTGTCGCCAGCCTGTGCTAAATCATCTAGTTAAGGAAGCAACAGGGGAAGAGGCAGTGAAGGAGGCGCTGATGGTACGGAAGACATGACCGGAAGAGTTTTCAAGAAAGAGGCTTAAAATCATCAGAGTAGCATTCTTTGTGTTTGATACGTTCCAGGAATGGACCAAGTCCTTTTGTAATTTGGGGAATGTGAATGACTCCTTTTTGAATTTGTTGCGTGGCCAATTTAGGACACACCACTTTGGTGCGTTCCTAACCTTTTGTACATGGCTATTGGGATCTCTGAATCTTACACTTGCACTGCCCTATTTTCTCTTCTTACTACTATTGTTGTGGCATCCACTTTTCAAAATAAAATAAAATAAATGAGGATCAACATAATTGCCAACCTGCTGAAAGTACAGATTCCGAATTTCCTCGGCACGGATTGGATTTCCTTGCTCCTCCTCTAATGATGCCCATGTCATCCATGTGACAAAACTTTGCGAGTTTATGTTCAGTGAGGATCTGAACAGTCTTCTATCCGTTGTTAGATTACCAAGTCTTTGTGCCAACGCACCCCACGCCTGTAGCACACGGGAGGAAGTAATCAGAAACCCAGAGGTCAGATGAGAATTTATGATCTTTGCACTTTCCAGGAAAGAATAGATGTTATATTGAGCAAATGGATTCTTTAGAATTATACAAAAGCACTGCAATCATTGGTTTGCAACCTTCATTAAAGGAAAGTGGATACAGAAATTTTTGTTGCACCAATCACACAAGCTTTTTCAATAGCTGAGAAAGTTAAACTATGTATTTTATAGGAAGGTGTACATCAACTAACCAGGCTGATGATACAGTAAAACAATTTCAACATCTGAGTCACATATGTTCAAATATTAGCTCTGTCAAGTAAATAAATTTCCATAGATGATGTCCCATGGTGCATGTTACCAGAAAATGATGTAATCCTAATCGAAGTCTGACCGGGTTGAGGCTCTAAGCTTGGTTTAATGGTCATAGCCATTCTCTCCTGGCTCTAAACCCGATGAAAATGAAGACCCATGTGCAGATCTTATAAAGTTGATGTACAGGAACAACAAAGAGACAGCTGGAGGAGCCTCCATGGTATGTTACATCTATTCAAGGAGGAAAAAGAAATTGATATGGACAATGGAAGAACAAATGATAAAGATGCCAACACATGACAGAGGGGAGCTTGCAATGACATATTTTATGGCAGTGGGAGACTATTTATTTGTTGTAAGGAATGGATACCCCTAATCAATAGAGGGAGTTGCAAAGTGAATAAGAATTTCACTCTTCATCAAGTTCTTATGTATATATTGTAGCATCTACATGGTTCACAAGAAAATTCAACAGAAGGTAATGGATGCAACAATGTATTGTGATTTGGATGCACTTATGTGCACATCAACATCAAGAAATAACAACATAATCCAATAATATCTACTGTTGAATTTTCTTGTGAGCCATGTAGATTCTACAATATATACATAAGAACGTGATGAAGAGTAAAATTCTTATTCACTTTGCAACTCCCTCTATTGATTAGGGGTATCCATTCTTAGAACAAATAAATAGTCTCCCACTGCCATAAAATATGTTTACACTTTTCATTTTCCACATATTATTGCAAGCTCCCCTCTGTCATGTATTGGCATCTTTATCACTTGTTCTTCCATTATCCATATCATTTTATTTTTCCTCTCTGAGTATATGTAACATACCATGGAGGCACCTCCAGCTGTCTCTATGTTGTTCATGTATATCAACTTTATAAGATCTGCACATGTGTCTTCATTTTCATCGGGTTTAGAGCTAAGGCTTAGGTCGTGGAGAAGGTTATGAAGGTCAAGAAGCATAGGAAAAGGTGAGACCCGATGCATTAAATTATATCCTATTTATAGCACGGGTTTCTTTTCTTCCCAGCAAACTAACCTCTACAAAAAACATTCGTCTTCAAAAAGGGAAGGAAAAACAAGACAGAGAAGAAGGGGAAAGATCCGCACAAGCCCAAGTGCCCTCCTACCACATTCTCTCTTTTTGTAATGTCGTCTTCCTATCCAAGCAGCTCGAGGTTGGGGATAGAGAAGACATAGATTAAGCAAAGGATTAGCACGAGATAGTGAGGTGAATCCAATTATATCCGCCTTCTGATGTCTTCGTCATAACCCATTTTTCTCATTTTTTTGGCTACTTGCTGGTAGAATCCCATTTCCTTACCAGTTGTGAACCAATGGCAATGAGTTCAACATTCGGCAAATCCAATATCTTAATCTTCAGATTTTTCTATTGTAGTAACACAGAGAGTTAGTTCATTCAATGAGAATGTGACATTCTTTGGATTTTTTTACTTTGGATCCACTGCACAAGAAGTTTCATATGTCTGAAATTTATGCTGACCCTTAACTTGTGATGAAGTCTGTGATTGCTTTTTGGCAAGCTCACATGAGCCAAGCAGAATTCTTCTCAACATTAGTCTAACTTTAGTATAACGCCTTAAGCAATGTGAGAAACAAAAATATTTCTTATTTTCAGTCATGCAAGTGTTTTTCCCAAGATTTGTGCACCCACCCACTTCAGAAGTCGACCTTTTGAGACCAAGGAAACTGTATGCCTGAATCTTGTAGCATGTCACTTGTGTATGGGCAATGAAAAAAAATAAAATTGGAAGGTCCTAAAGCTGAGGCAATAGTTTCTAAATTATAAGGAAATATGTACATTTAGTCCCACCCTCTCTACCAGCATCACTCCTTTCACCGCTCTCTAGGCGAGGAACCTTTGTATGTGTTGAATGCACTACGCTCTAATTGACATGATCGTTATAGACATCGTCACGCCGCTTCCGAGTAATCTTTCGCACTCGGGGCAAGACAGGCTTTCACCAAAGACCCTAAATATCATGGCAGAATGAAGCACACTGATATTCGTTACCACTACATAAGAGATTTGCTTGCAAAATGGTTAGTGGTGTTGTGACAAAATAGTTCTGGTCGTATGGTAGCTGATCCACTAACGAAGCAAATAACTAGAGAAAGTTTTGTTGGCCATTGTTAGTCCATGGGCCTTTGTAAATTGTAATTGTTATAATTTTTGAAATTATTAATATTTGCTCATTATGTTATGTTCATTATGTGAATGCTTTACACATTGTCAGAGTGTCACCAGGCTTAGAATCGACCCACTTACACAGGTGATTCACCTTTGGCGCTTATCGAAAGCGACAAAGATGAGGCATCTAATATTCTTGGCACCCTGAAGGTCGGGAAGTGAGGAGAATATCTCGAACGAATTATATATGCCACCTTAGCTGAGGACTAAGATGAGATATGATGCAGATTGACCATGAGGATTTCGCAGTAATCCCATGGAGCCTGTAAATTCTCGATACGTGTGTCACAAGAAGGCGCTGAGTGGGAGCGACTAGTTTGCGTGACTCAGGTTAGCTGCGTAAGTCACAACTAGACTTGTATCCGTATGGTGTTTAATAATCATATTAGTGACACGACCATAAAAATGGAAGAACACCACGGCATGCGTATCATGCTACATGTGTAATATGCGACTGCATATGAGAATGGTAAATGGATCCCTCTTCATCATTGTGTGAGCTCATGAATCACAGGTGTATGATTCTTAGTGTATCCCCAGTGACCTATAGTGCTGTGTCATGAAAAGGAAGGTTGATGTCGCTACTTTAAATTATTACTTAGAGCGATGGTTAATACCATCCAGCGGAACATGTCTAGGAAAGTGGTCAAGATGAATTGGATTGACATAAGTAGCATAGGAAAGATATTTTAAATTTCACCATGCTTAGTTGCTTATATCCTGAGAGGCTCTATTGTCTGTGTGGTGATAAAGTAATGGGCACTTAGCATTTGGGAGTTTGACACTGCTTATTTTTGATAGATCTAGAGTGTCAAATCACGTGAATATTCCTCTTGGTCATTGCTCCCGTGGTGGCACAAACTCAAGGAATAGTCTGCAGTATTCAATGTCCGATTGTACATACATACATGGAAACTAACATGCTAGCGGATGCGTTGGCCAATCATGCTGTCCTAGTAGGTCACAATACTGAATTTGCATCGACAAAGGAGCTGCCACTTATTACTAGAGGAGCTGCTACAGCTGATTCTGCCAATATACCAAACATACGTATTAGACATGTATAGATTTAGCCTTTGTTTCCCTTTATCTCCATACTTGGAGCTATATAGAGATAGTTTTCAGTTCTTGCTGTTTGTACCTAAGGGGCTTGGTGTCATTGAACAATATACTTCTTTTATGCAATAAATTCTCATCTAGTGGTAAGAAGGTGGAGTGGGAACATTCCTTTCCTATGGAAAGGGGTGCACTCTCCTTTTAAGTCCATTAGGTGATTTGGCCAAAAAAAAAGGCATAAAAATCAGGCTCGGCAAGGCCAAGGGTAGCTGGCTGGAGGAATTATCAAACATACTTTGGTCACACCGAACTACCCCTATAACGGTCACTGACGAAACCCCTTTTCAACTGGTGTATGGCACTGAAGCTGTGATTCCGTTGGAGATCCGCAACCCCTTTCTTCGAGTCCTCAACTTCTCACCCGAGGTAAACGAGCAGAAATTGCTGAAGAACCTCGATATGGCGAGCGAGATCTGAGAGATTGCGAGTATCTAAGCCACGGAATACCAGCGATGCCTCGTTCAATACTGCAACGCCAGAGTCTGAGATAGGCACTTCCAGCTAGGAGACTTCATCCTAAGAAAAGTCGAAGCCTCTCAACCACTGGAGGTGGTGGGCAAGCTGGTCCCTAACTGGGAAGGCTCCTACCGAGTGGTCGAGATGCTCAGAAAAGGAGCATACTGACTAGCCACCATGGAAGGAACACCTATCCCTCAAACATGGAACGCGACAACACTACGCAAATTTTATTTTTGAGCCTCTCTAAAAAATGCACATGTAAGCAATATAGAGCAAAAGTAATTCCTCTTCTTCTTATTAATATTTCTTTGATACATCGGATAGGTCGAGGCCATTACAGTACAAAATGAAAAGTACAATATCCGTTGGTGCAATCTGATCACTCGATGCGAACTCGGCTGGTACTCTCAGAGCAAATGGAACAATAAATAATAAAACACTTTAACTAAGGTAAGTGAACCATGGGCACCACAAAGAGATTTGGACTGGGTCATGACTAGGTACCTCAAACACCCTTACTGGGAGAAAGAAGGCCTTGAAAGAAGAAAAGAAGGAAGAAAAGAAGAAAAGAAAGACCTTAAGAAAATGAAGGAGGAGTGGGCCCCTCATCGCCCTTGTCCTTCGCCGGTACACCTACCAACAACCTTTTCCCCGGCACGTTCTCTAGCTGAGCCCCTTTCCCGGCACACTTTTAGCTATGTCTTGGCCGGCACACCTACCTTCACCGGTGCACTCCCCAGCCCCTTTGCAACCTCCACCGGCATACCCATGGCCTTCACCGGTACACCTCCTTCCCTGGACCTTCACCGGTACACTCTACCCCTAGGGCTCAACCGGCACGGTCCATCTCTGCCTCCACCGACACACCCACCTTCAATTCCTTCATCGGTATACTTTTAGTCTGCACACACACACTTTTCCTCCTGTTTAAAAAAAAATCCACATGAACTACACTTTGGCGAAAATTGCAAGAACCTCATTCTGCTGAAAGTTGCACAGGGTTTATCCCCTTCTTTGAAAACCTGCACAGACCATGCCCCTACCCCGTGCACATTCTGCACGGAGTATGTCCCAACCCCGTGCATAATCTACATGGGGTATGCCCCAACCCCGTGCACTTTGTGCACGGGACATGCCCCTACCCCGTGCACATTTGTGCACGGGGTTGCCTCTTCAAACCCCCCTTGCTGCCTCATTTTCTGCACGGACTTGCTTTTCCTCAACCCCAAAATCTGCACGCGTGCAGACCTATTCGAACCCTCTCTCTCTTTCCTAAAAGTTGCACGAGGCATCGCCCTTCGCCGGCACGCCCCTTCCCAGGCACAGCCCCCGCTGCCTTGGCCCTCCTTCGCCGGCACGGCCTAGCTCCTTCGTCGGTACGCCCCAGGGCGCTCAGCGATACACTTCCGATAATCTTCGTCGGCGCGCTATGCCCCAGCTCATCGGCACACGCCTTTCTAGCCCCTCTAGTGGCCATTTCCCTACAAAATAGATACCAAAAAATACAAAAAAATCATAATAAATTAAAAAAATCTAAGAAGATTCATAGAAATTACATAAAAAGGGAAATGAAAGGATATGAACCGCCGGATATAAGCCAGACGGCCTTGTAGAGATCTCAGCACGGAGAGGTTCCTCGGTGGAGGTAGCTCCTGAATCGCCTTCATCTTTGCAGGGTCTATTTCAATTCCTTGATATCTAACAATGAAGCCCAAGAATTTACCGCTCGACACTCCGAACACACACTTCATGGGGTTCATCTTTAGTTCATATTGCCTAAGCCTCTGAAATATGACTCGGAGGTCTAGCAGATGGTCTTCCTTTTTCTTGGTCTTGAGCACCAGATCATCTATGTAGCACTCGACCTTGTGGTAGAGCAGCTTATCAAATATTCTGGTCATCACCCGCTAGTAAGTTGTGCCAGAGTTCTTTAATCCGATTGGCATCCTTTTGTAGTGGTAGATGTCTTTGGGGGTTCGGAAGGCCGTATGGACCCAGTCATGCTCCGCGATCCATGTTTGGTTATATCTAGATGAGCCGTCCATAAATGACAGAGGTTCGTGGCCGGTTGTGGCGTCAACCATGACTTTCGTTATTGGCACCAAAAAGTCATCCTTGGGGCATGCTTTATTTAGATCCCGGAAGTCTACGCATATCCAGATCTATCCACTCTTCTTTTTCATGGCACAATATTAGCTAGCCACGTGGTGTATTGATTTTCTTCAATGAACCCCACATCAATGAGTTTGTCTACTTCTTTGCATATCTAACTGATGAGCTCTGGCATCATGCGCCGTGACGGCTGCTTTACCGACTCGGCGTCAGGATTTATAGCTAGCTCTTGCTGTGAAACTGCAAGGCTGAGTCCTGGCATCTTCTTGTAAGTCTAGGTAAAGCAATCCCGGTATTCTTGTAGCAGTTGGACATATAGCTTATGTTCTTCAATAGATAGCTGGGCACTGAGGAAGGTTGGCCTAGGATTATCTTCAGTTCCCAAGTTGACTTTGATTAGCTCATTGACCGTGGCTTGGCCTCCGTCTTCTACTTTCGGAGGTGCTGATTGGAGGTCAACAAATTCTGGGATATCATCTTCGAGCTCGAGCACCTCAGTCTCTCCCTCTTGGTTCACCCGATCCTCGTCGGGGGTTCTTGATTCAGCTGGTGGCGGCTGTATGAATTGTTCTGTCAATAGGTCCTCTACGACTGTGACTTCACCAGATGAGTTGGCAGCTTCTCATAATCAAAAGTACATAGTATCCTTGACTTTGACCTTCTTACATGATAGACTCAAAAAAAATAGA
Organism: Amorphophallus titanum; assembly: GCA_024336825.1. Taxonomy (NCBI): domain Eukaryota; kingdom Viridiplantae; phylum Streptophyta; class Magnoliopsida; order Alismatales; family Araceae; genus Amorphophallus; species Amorphophallus titanum. Next base: position 16,678,060 of record JANBPO010006859.1, read on the forward strand.
AAATTACAACTTGATTTGACTAGACTCTTGACAACTAGGCTTCTCTCATTCCATTTGACCTTCAATTGCTCTCGGACCCGCTACTTGCATAATCCGAATCCGACCTACTAGTATTTCCTGAAAATGTTGGAAAATAGGGTAATGAGCACACTTACCCAGTAGTTATAGGTTTACACTGTAATGATCTATTAGCTTTATGAAGATAAAAAGGGTGCTTACCACCACTCAAGTTCTCATGTTGCCTTTTGGGTCAGGAGGTTTTGTAGTTTGTACGGATGCTTCCAGGGTAGGTTTGGGTGCAGTGTTGATGCAGAATGGGAGAGTAGTGTCTTATGCATCTTGCCGGTTAAAGTCACATGAGGAGAACTACCCTACTCATGATCTTGAGCTAGCAGCAGTAATCTTTGCTCTAAAGATCTGGATGTATTATTGGTATGGGGAGAAGTTTGAGATTTTTACTGATCACCAAAGTTTGAAGTACGTGTTTACCTAGAATGACCTCAACCTCAAGCGGAGGAGGTGGATGGAGTATATGAAGGACTACAAGTTCACCCTATCTTACCAATCGGAAAGGATGAATGTGGTAGGAAATGCGTTAAGCAGGAAGGTGGTGGTCAGCCATGTAATGTTGAGGAAATGGAGGCTTTGGGAACAGGTACCAGTAGTAACTTTCAGGCTTAAGGTCCCAAGGGACTGGGGGTCAGCCGTTCTCGCTAGCTTAACTGTGATGCCAGCCATTCATCGTCAGGTGATGGAGGCCAAGCAAGAGGACCATGAATTACCCCGCATCCTGGCGATGCCCGAGGTGGAATTCAGCGAGGATGAGGAGGCAAGATTTAGGGGTAGATTGTATGTTCTGGCAGAGGAACAGGTGAGGAGAGCCATATTGCAGGAGGCACATGGCACTCATTACACGGTCCATCCAGGAGCTATGAAGATGTACCAAAATTTAAAGTGGCAATTTTGGTGACCGAGAATGAAGAGAGATGTGGCAGAGTTTACGGCCCGGTGTTTGATATGCCAGCAGGTGAAGGCAGAACACCAGCGGCCAGGTGGTACCTTACAGCCTCTCGAGATTCCAGAATGGAAGTGGTGCCAAGATAGCCAGATAGCCCACTACAGGGACAGATGTCGATCGCAGAAGGAAAGAAGGAGAAGAAGTCAAAATATGAAAAAGGAGGCATCGTTCTCTCGTGCAACACATTGTCATCTTTGCCTGACACAAGCCAAGATGATGAAGAAGATGATGAAGCAATATGTTTTTCACCGGCAAGGCCAGATCAGCCTGAGGTTTCTACCTATCTCCCATTATGATGATGAGCCTCGAGAGGTGAGGGGGCACTCTCCACTACCCAATGAATATATATGCCATCATACTCCCACATGTGGGGGTATGGGGGAAGGAGCATCAGCCTCTAGAGAACTGGATGTGTTCAGTCAAGATAACAAGATGGTGCTGCCTCCACCAGAAATCAAGGTGGGAGATGATATTCCTGGCTGCCCCCCAACCTAGCACCGCTATGATGGCAGAGTTATATCAACAAATACAAGAAAATGAGCTACTGAAAAGAAAGTTGAGCGAGTCGGGTATGTACCTAACTGGCTCATCTCTGAATCCGATGGTTCCGGCGGTAATGAACAAGCCAAGGGTCGAGCGGGTGGTCAAGATGAAGCTCGCCGAGGGGGAAGTTACGAAGGCTAAATTACAAATAATTAAATAAAAAGACGATGAGTCCACTTCGGACTGCATAAGAAGAGGGGGAAACCGCCATGAGAGATGCAAGAGCCCTCCGAGATATGAGGACACCATTCAAATATGTGAAAGAAATCTAAAAGTTGAAATCCTATAAAGGGTGATGGGCATTAAAGTCAGAACCATTGAAAAATTAAATAAGCTAGCAACTGATGCTGAGGCCTTCCTAGCAAAATACTACCTGGCTATGGCTACTCCAGACCAAAAGAATGAGCCAATTGATGGGCGACCGATGCAAGAAGAAATTCACGTCACCGATTTCATAGCCTTCGAGAAGCAAAGGGAGAAGGCGAAGAAGGTGGCAAGCTCTTCTGCAACCGAGCTTGCCAAGCAACAACTGATGGGGGCATCTCTCGCCCTTCTCATTTTTTGAAGCTCCTATTGCTCGCCATCATGGCTCCATTATGTCCGTCATACTTTTCGGAGTCGAGTCATGTAATTTTCATATTTTTCTTGAGTCATATCATTGTAATGTTCCTTTTATTTGAGTCCAGTACCTAATTCATAGATTCAGCGCCTAACCCTATGGCGCTTATTCCTGGCAGTTACTGTTCACTCTCTGACTGCTGTCATTTACTGTTTGAACAATCAGTGCCCCTCTGCAGAGGCGCCAACCCCTGATTTAGCGCCTCATCCGCAGGCGCAATTTCTTTTCAAAATACTATTCACTAGATTCGGTGCCTCTGTGAAGCGGCGTCGGTTTCATAAGCAGCGGTTGTTACGCAATCACTATTCTCTGATACAACAACCACTGTATGGCCGCCATTTCTTCCTGTTATCGTAGAATTGATTTCCTTGCTTTTGCTTTGGCTTGTGTGGTTTTATTATTGCCTATATTCATATTTTTGTTGATTATCTTGCATTCTAGTGCATTTGGGTTGAGTGACATCCTCTCTCTACACATTTAGAATCCCCTACACTCTCTTGGGAAAGGAAGGACCCTCCATTGACCACTCTGTCTCTTTGGATTAAAAATTTCTTAACCAAGGTCTCCATAAGTCCTCGCACCTGTGGATTCCCTCACGGAAGCTAGGCTGGTTGTACGTTTAAAGCACTCCGAAGTTTAGTTAACCCATGCGTTGGTGAAGAGAGAGAAAGAACCTAGTTGACCCAGAGATTACACTCAAATTGGAACTAGGACCCACATTGAGGGAAGGGATAGTTATTTCATTAAAAATCCACCTTTGCTTTACCTCAAAGAACACTAAAACCTTGCATAAGCATCATAACTTGTTTGATAACTTAGTTGACAACTCACTTGAGTGCTTGTTTGCTATATTTTGTCTGTTTGAAATAATTCCTTATAATAATCATGAAGCTTCGTTCAGGTAAAATTGTCAACATGGCCAACCATGAGTATTCATATGATGATTATGAGGAAGGTCAATTTAACCAATTCGGTAGTTTTAATGTGATTGTTCAAGACTATCTCTCTTAATTTTTAAGAGTGAGAAACTCCGATTTTCGTTCCTTCCCGCCTGTTGTTGTTTTGCCTTCCTCCGGCCGGCCATGGCCGACAAGGAGGGGGAACTCTCCTCTGCAGACGTGAGACCTGGTAGCCCTCCTCCCCCTGCTCCATTACTCCAGTCTGGCCCTCGTCGCTCCTTCGCTCAGGTTCTTGCTGAATCTCAACGGAAGTCCAAGGTTGCTATCCCGATCAGAATAAAGGACTATAATTATATGATAACTGTAAGCGAAAAGGTCACAAAGTAGTTTTTAAGAGACCCACTTTGTCTTCTAAGGTCACGAAATATTACTTAGTGTTTACTATAGAGGCAGAAAACTAGTTTCTATGCTACGTACCACCTTCTGTATTTATTGAACGGGGAAGTCATCCTACACCCGTAGAGGCCTGCAAACACCAGGAAACAAGGGGCATCAGAAGGAGTCCCGGGTGCTACCCTAAGGGACAACCCTCTAATGCTTAAGTCAGCAATGGATTAATGAAGATTAGAGAAGAGCAAGCGAGAGTGTGGGAGTCCATAGTACGGGGCCGAGGAGCTGTGTTGATCCTCCTGACGGGTGCTCGCCGCTCCTAGTGCTCACTCGATGAGTGCTCGCTAGGCGGTAAGGTCACCGGAGGGGGGGACTGTCGTCACTCCTTCCTCTCGGTATAACAGGACTAGTAGCTCTATTCTCTTGTGTAGTGATTTGGCAAAATGATCCACCGTGTGTCTCTTCTTTGTAGATGTCCTTCTTATAGGGGTTGTCCTAGAGCGGGGGGCCTTATCCCTTGATAGGGAAAGGTATCAGTAGCGGAGTAACGCTTTTCCGCTATAGTGGCGAGAGTTTCCCATTGGTTGGCGGTCACCCCGACGTCGACTGGTCCCGGGGTGAGTCTCACGGCGCTCGTGGAGGGTGCTCGCCCGTTATGGGAGTAAGGTCAACGTCGTGGGGGGTAACGGTCGATCATCGGAGGGTCTTCCGGTGATCACTGTGCTGGGGCCGTAGCTTTTACACGCTATAGAATCCGATGCTAAGTTGGATTGGGCCGCATCTTGATGGCCTGTAACTATTGGGCACCTCTTGGACGCACTGTAGAAGCGGTCTCGATTTGGGCCCATCATTATCGGGCCGATCTAGGGGCCAACCAGATTTACCTTCCTCACTTCCCCCCTACTCTTAATGGCTGAACACTTTGTAGGGGACAGAGAGTCTAATAGGAGAGGACTTTATTAGAGTGTGGGATCTAGAGTCGATCTCCTCGTAATGTGGGCATCGACGATTCTGGCGGTATGTGATGAGTGCTCATTTCTTTATGATAATTCACATCACATACATCATTTCACATCCACATAATTAGTCAATTATGCATACTTTCCAGGGTGTATTCTTTATGGCTTCTATGCCCCCGTGGCGGGGTGGATTCTACTACTTCTACCCCTCAAGGCGGGACATATTTCTCTTCATATGCCCCTGGAGCGGGGTGTAGTTTCTTTCTTTGTATGCCCCCAGGCTGGGGTGTATTTGGCTTCTTATGTCCCCATATCGAGGTGAATTCTTTTGGTTCTTGCGCCTCCCAGGGTGGGGTGCATTTCTCTTCATATGCCCCCAGCACGGGGTGTATCTTTTGCTTCTCATGCCCCCAGACCGGGGTAGATTTTACTTCTTCTACCCCTCAAGATGGGCTATATTTCTCTTCATATGCCCCTGGAGTGGGGTGTAGTTTCTTTCTTTGTATGCCCCCAGGCCGGGGTATATGCCTTTTGGCTCTATGCCCCCAACCCAGGGTGAGGCTGACAGGTAGGCCAGTGTGGCAAAACTTCAAAGGCTTGGTCATTGCCCCTTGATGTTCCGGGAGGGATTTCATTCTATTTGGCTGCAGATGCAAATGAATTCTTTTAATTCAACTGCTTTCTCAGTAGTTCAATTTCTTATCGATATTTTGTAGTAGTATTGCTATAGGAGGGTCATTGGTGGAGGGGCTGGGGATGCCACCTCTACCTTCAATTGAGATCTCTTCAGTTGGGATAGATGGTAGTCCAACATTGTCTTTGGCTGTAGCCATGGTAGTAGTCGGGGCCGCTACAGCTCCTTCTGGCCCAATTTCTTCAGCAAAGGCCTGTGATACCTCACTTACAGTTTCTTCTCTTCTCATGAGAGAACTTGGTCTCCTAGCTAGCTCAGGCATTTCTTCATGTTCTGAGGGCAAGACCCTATGCTGACTGGACGTTCCAGCCATACAGCAGGTACAGACATGGCAGCTTTTATTCTTCTTTGCGATGCTGGTGTGTGGTCCTCAGGGAGTAGCCCACCCCTTGGGACCAGATTCCTTATCTTTAACCTCTTTTGAAGTGAGAGGGCATGCTGGGAATAATGATAACTTGTTGATTCTGCACCTGACGTAGTGTAGAAGTCACGGACCCTTCGGATAGCATCCATGGCTCGTGGTAATCCTCGGTGGCTTGCAGGGGTGGCCTCCAGCTCATGATTTGCTTCTTCCCACATTTGCAAGGATGGGGAAGCAAGTGATAATGCCCAACATACATCCGTATGTACGGATAAATGGACACGTACGCGTGCGTGTATGTATCTTTATACGCGGGCGCATGTACTTGTCCGAATAAATACCCGGCCCACACTGGGCTAGATCCGTCGTCTCCTCCGGACGTCGGGGTCCATGGCCTCACCCGGGAACCAGTACACCCACGGGCACCGCCCAGCTCATCCTTCGCCTGCGTTACCCGTGGGTGGGGGGCATTTGTGGACGTGTAAAATCGCACGCCCGTATAACCCATAGGGTTGACTCATCCAACATCGGCAAACCCATGGAGTTAGCTCATCCAACAGCAGCAAAGCCAGAGGGTTAACTCATCCAAGCAGTAGGGCTGACGCAGCGACTGTGGGGTCGACGCAGCCGCCCACAGGGTTGACGCAGTGACCATGGGGTCGACGCAGCCAACCATGGGGTCGGCGCAGCCCAGCCACAAGGTCGACGCAACGCCCATGGGGTCAACACAGCGCCTAAAGGGTCGACGCAGCCCGCCCAGGGGTCGACGCAGCCCGCCCGTGGGGTCGACGTAGCCCGCCCAAAGGGTCGACGCAGTGCCCGCAGGGTCGACGCAGCTAGCTCATAGGGTCGACGCAGCCAGCTCATAGGGTCGATGCAGCCCGCCCATGGGGTCGACGCAGCGCCCGCAGGGTCGACGCATCCCGCCCAAAGGGTCGACGCAGCGCCCGCAGGGTCGACGCAGCTAGCTCATAGGGTCGACGCAGCCAGCTCATAGGGTCGACGCAGCCCGCCCATGGGGTCGACGCAGCGCCCAGAGGGTCGACGTAGCCCAGTCACGGGGTCGACGCAGCCTGCCCATGGGGTCGACGTAGCGCCCAAAGGGTCGACGCAGCCCACCCAAAGGGTCGACGCAGTCCGCTCATGGGGTTGACGCAGTGACCCATGGGGCTGACGCAGCAAACCCATAGGGTTGACGCGGCCAACAGAGGGTCGTCCCAATGGGTCAACCCATTAACCAGCTGTGGATGTGCAAAATCGCACGCCCGTATGACCCTGCCCATCCAGCAACAATGACGGTTTCGACCGAAGAGACCCTGGGGGGCGCGTCCCATCCGAACCCTCCGAAGAGATACCATGCCGACGTGAAGCCATCCCCGGAATCACAACGGCGAAGAGAAGTCAATCCCTGGAGAACGCGTCCCGTCCGGACCCTCCGAAGAGATACCATGCCGACGTGAAGCCATCCCCGGAATCACAACGGCGAAGAGAAGTCAATCCCTGGAGGACACGTCCCGGCCAGGACCCTCCGAACAGACAACATGCTACCGTGAAGCCATCTCCGGAATCACGACAGCGAAGAGAAGCCAACCCCTGGGGAAGTTCACTGCTCGTGAACCCCCGAAGAGAATCAAACGGATCGTCAATTGGGTCTAAAACGGGCCCAAAGCACGCCTTTTATCACGCTCGTTGCCCCTTCAGCGGCACGCTCCTATCGCTCCTTCAACGGCACACCCTGTGCCCTTCAACGGTGCGACATCAACGCCCTTCAGCGGCACACATGTAATGCCGTTCAACGGCACACCCTGGCCCCTTCAAGAAAGCCTGGCGTGGCCTTCAGCGGCACGCCCTCAAGTGTCTTCAGTGGCACACCCTCAAATGCTCTTCAACGGCACGCCCCAAGTGCCCCCCAACGGCACGCCTTCAAACAGCCTTCAACGGCATACCACCTGGTGCCCTTCAACGGCACAGCCGCCCATTCCCTACCGGCCATTGGCGCGCAGCGGACCAGTTGACGTGTCAACCGGAGACCAAGACACGGAAGCTACCCCCCTGTCAACGGAGTGACAGGGAGTCAAATCCCCATAAATGCGTCATTTCCCGCCTTCATCACCCGTAGTTGAAGGGCTTTGTGCCGCTGGGGTATAAAAAAGCCCGTTCCTCTCCACTAGCAAGAAGAGAGACAGAAGATGAGGCAGAGAAGAGAGAAGATAGAGAGAAGAGGAAGGAAGAAGAAGAAGAAGAAGAAGAAGACCTCCACCATGGGATCTTCCTCCTACGACTATCAAGCAAGAGTAAGAGAGAGAGAGCTAGAGAAACCATGTAGCAGGCGGAGTGGGGAGTCAACTCTAGCCTTCTCTTCCCTTCTCCTCCATTCCTCTCTCCATCCCTCCTTTCTGATGTAACCTCCATTTCGTATTTTGCGTGAATAAACACCTCGACCTTTTGTGGCCTTTACTATCTCCTTTCACTGGATTCACGTTTGGTGGTCTCCCTACGTTCCTCCGGCGACGTCCTCGCCTTCCCCGTCAATGTTCCCCCATTTTGGGTGAGGGTTTCTTCACCTTCGCCTTGTCGTGTCCCTTCAATTTCCTGGACCCCGAACCTCTACCCCCGTTCCCTCACTGAGGCTCCCTTCCCAGTCAGACTAGAAACCAGAAAACCCCATGACTTTCCCCCTCACTCATCTCAACTCGTTCTGTCTGGCCATCGTTTGGTCTTCCTGCTCTTGACCCCCCCTGTCCGGCACACTCCCTCAGCGGCACGCCTTGGCCCGTCTTCGCCGGTACAACCCCTGGTCGATACACCTCCAACTCACCAACACCTTCATCGGCGAACTCCCTACCCGGCACACTCATGCCATTCTCTTCCTCGGCACGCTACATGGCCCTTCAGCCCCTTCGCCAGCACGGCCCTTGGCCGGCACACCTTCCACGCATCAAAACCCTTCACCGGTACAGCCCTTCGCTGGCACAACCCTTCGCCGGTACAACCCAGCTCCCCGGTTGGCCCCTTCAGCGGTACACCCCTTGGCTCCTTGACCGGCACGCCAGTCCTGGCCCTTTAATCCCGGTGTCCTCAGCTAGTCCACCAGCCCCCCTCCTATTGCTCTCCTCACATTTTTCGAGGTCTGTCCGAGGTGTTGCCGTCTTCGGACGCCCACCTCCAACTGTCGGGTTCCGCCACTCCATGTGGGCGCGTTCTCTGTTTCTCCCTTACGCCCGGGGTCGAGGGGAGATGCTGCCGAATTTCTGTCAGAAATAATAAATACGACAGGGGCAAAAGAGGAACAACAAACAAACGGAATGATAATTAATAAACATTTCTGACTAAGACGAGTGGACCGTGCACATCACACGACATTCAGACTGGGCGACGACTAAATGCCCCGAACAATTACAACCGCAGGAGGAAGGGATAATTTGTACGAGGCTGAATCAAAGTAAGAGACAGAAGAAAAGAAAGGCCTTAAAGACAGCCAAAAGAGAGGGCCCCTTGCATCCTTCGTCGACACACCCATTACCACCTTCACCGGCACACGCTTGGCCGCTCGCCGGCACACCCTTGCAAACCCTTCCCGGGTACACTCGGGGGGGGGGGGGGCGCCCCCCAACACTACCACCCCACACCAGAGAGCCCAGTACCCTCCCCTGCCAGAAACCATTCCAGATATCTTCTCCTCCCTTATGTCAATTAACGCTTTACAGCTTCCTCCGGAATGGCCGAACTGGAACCCGGCTGTTGATCAGTCCAGATACTGCATTTTTCACCGACAACCCGGGCACACAATTGAGAGATGTTTTCAGTTTAGAGATTTGGTTTATGATTTGTACGAAGCACATCGTATTGACTGGGTTAAGATGCGCAAGGTGATCACAGAAATCAAGGAGAGAAGAAGACCGGTGCCGTAGCCACCACAGCCACAGCCAGCACAACCACAACAACAACAACAGCCTGCGCAAGAATTGGGGATTCATTAGAATCTGATGCCCAACCATCCACCTGCTCTGTAACCTCAGTCGTCGACACCGGCTCAGGTTAATATTGTTCACTGCCCAGCCCCCAACGCTGGGCGGTCTTATGATGATGATTCCTCGGCCCAACTCATGGCCCTCCATCACACTTATCATTAGCTCCCTTCGCCTTCTATTCCCATCATCCTTTAACCCACCACCACAACCTCCACCGCCCCTACCATTCCTCCAAAGCCCCTCATTCTCCCCGCCGCATCACCCAACGCTTCACCCGTCTTCACGCCAGCACCCGTTGCACCCTCCATCACCGCCCCTCTACCTAACCTTTCGCCTGTCATTCTCCCGGCGGCACCCGCCCGGCCTGCCTCTCTCGTTACCACCCTCATTTTACCCACCTCCTCTACTTCCACCCCCCTTGTTCACCCTGTTGGGCCCATCAAACCCTCCGCTATGAGTCCACCCGATGTCGTGCCAGCACAAAACCTTGCCCTCTGGAGCGGGCACCTATTTCAGTGGAGCTACCCCACCACTGGTGCGCCTGCACCCACTCCCCAGTTCCCCTCACAGGTTGCTGATCAAGAAGAAATGGACCCGTCACCTGGCACACAGTATGATTTGTTACATCACTTGGATCGAATGCCGACTAAGATCTCAGTACTTGTGTTGATTAAGAGGTCCAAGTTACATCAAGATGCTTTACGAGATTTCTTGTAAAAGGTCCTGCTTTACGACAGTCTACCATTAGCTCTGGCCACGCTTACTAAGGGGCCGGCCATTTCTTTCTCTGAGTTTGAATTAGCACCTCCTGAGGCACGCGACTATATAATTGGTGCATATTGGCAATATCATTCATGGCCAATATGTTGCGAAATGTAGGTGTAGCATTGGAGATGAGCAACTTGACCTTTTCCTCCTTCGAAATATGACCGGGTACACGGACAACCACCTGCCTCCATCTATCAGCATACGTAGCAAAATCCTCATCAGGTTTCATTTTCTCAGCAACCAAATCTGTGAATGAATACTCAGGGCCGACCCGGTCCTGAAATCTTAGGATAAATTTCTCTTTAACAATCTTGAAGCTCTCAGCATCTTCTAATGGTAAAGCATAGAACCATTCTAACGCCACTCCATCTAGTGATCAGCGGAATCAATACGCCATGAGGCTATCATCATATTGGAATTGTGTTGAGTCGTACATGAAATCCCTCACATGAATGTAAGGGTTGTTGTTCCCGTCATACTTGCGGTATGTAGGGAGCTCTGATTGTCGAGAAAATCTGATGTTATGAAAGCTAGGAATAGGAACGTCTACCAAGGATTGTGGGCCAACCCGCTTTTGAAGAAAGTCGAGTTGTTACTGCATGGCGGTACATTTGTCAAGAAGCTCCTGCTCTCGAGATGGGATAGGTGGAGTGAAAGGAGTAAGTTTAAGGCGGGGAACCGAAGGATGAACGGAAGGAGGGAGAGGCCCATAGGACCAAGGGGGAGGCCCATAAGAAGAAGGGAGAGGCCCATAAGAAGGATACTGGGCCAAAGGATTACCCGAATTGGAGTAAGCATGGGCCGCCCCTTGCTGTGGGCGAGCAAAATCGGTCAGAGCTACAAGGGTCTGTGGCACTGATGTAACAGATCTGTAGGGATCAATCTAGGCAGATGAGGGAAGAGTGGCCTTCCCTTCATCGAGTATTTGAGGGATCGAGCAAGAGGACTAGCCCACTTCCGGATTGGAGAATCGGAGCATCCGTCTGGGGCTGGACTAGGGTAAGATCGATAGGAATAGGTGGAGCCCCAGGCCCATCAACCCTAGACTAGGAGACAGAGGTAATGGATAGACCTTATGAAATCGTGGAAGACGGGGCACCAGACCCCTGCAAGGTCTGATAAAGGGCATGCAGTTGGGTCAGATCAAACTGGGCCATCATCTGCAGAATGTTACTGGTGAGATTGCTAGTGGATGGAGTTGAAAGGGAGGGGCAACAACATGGGTTATGAACTCCAACGCGGCCGTCTAGTCTGCACTCTTAAGTCTCACCAAGGGAAAGCTCCTGCAGTTGGGTCTGATGATAGTGATGACAATGGACAAGAAGAACATGCTCGTACTCGATCTGCTTCTACGGATGTCACATCGATGCACTCAAAGATTGATACTTTAGGAGGTGAACTCAGTAAGGTCAAGGAGACAGTGGCTGGTCTCACCAAGGATATTTTCGAGTTGAAACTGTACCACAGCACCTATCTCTAGAAATTTGAAGCTCTGGCAAATTCCGTTGATTCACTCCATTCAGCCTTGGGTATTCAATCCCATCAACTCGATGGTATAATGGATCTCATTCGCCGTCCACCATCGCCCTCTTGATCCATCTTAGGAGATTGGTTTCAGTTTTGTCCGGCATGTAGCACTTTTGCTTACCCCTGCTTCCCCCCCTTCTCCTTTTTGGTGATGCCAAAGGGGGAGAAGTGGTTATGCTATCTATTCTATGTTATCCTGTCAATGTTAGCTATGTGTGTGTGTTGCATGCTTGCATGCCGTATGCCTGAGTGAACATCAAGTAGAATGAGGGTCTGCAAGACATGGCATGGCATGCATAGTATAGTATTGGTCTTCTTTCTGTCAGTCAGTGTGTCATTTGTTGTTTTGTTGTGAAACGAATTAACATTATGATGGTCGGTAAATTTTGTGATGCCAATGTTCAATCTACAGTACTTGAATGAGTCATGTCAATGCTATCTTCTGTTTGAATGAGTTACATTGATGATATCTTGTGAAAACTTTCTTAAGAATGGAATGAATACTTCTCTTTCATTGATTCAAAAGCAAAGGATGACAATGCTGAATTTTTAGTTAATACTTCTTTGTTTTGATGCACATAGTATTTTGTCATCATCAAAAAGGGGGAGACTATTGAACCCCGTGCATGAACTCTTTGCCTTGAGGAATTTTGATGATGACCAAATACAATGTGACCATAGTTGATGTGAATATGAGAATGGTTGATTCAAGATAGCCAGAATAATTGTTAAGATTTGTGTATAGATGAATGAGATAAAGTGTGAGCCTTTGAACTGGTTCATGAATGATGGATTGATATGCTAGATCCCTTTTGTCCTTTGACACTTCGTTTAAAAGAACCAAGTCTACCATAACCGTAACGATTTTGGGCAGGGTGCCGATGGTAACTGGCAAGCTTAGGTCTCCCTCAGGATAGGTTGCCAGGCCGTTGAACCCACAAAGTAGGGTTCAGATCGGGGGGTGTCTAGATGGATTCTCACCTATCTTGAGGAAACAATCATAGGAAAGTACATCAGGGGTACTAATACTATCGACTAATATCCTATCTACGTTACAATGGTTTATAGTGGCCGATAAAACTAGGGTGTCGTCGTGCAGGGTTGTTAACCCTTCCAGGTCCTGGTCGGAGAATACCAGGGCCTACGGTTTGCTTGCCAGTGAGGCCTTAGGGGTCTCGGTGGCTCGGCTTGCCCGCTCGGCATGACACTTCCTTCCTCGGCTACTATCTCCTCCTGATGCCTTTCCTCTAGCAATGATGTTGATGTGGACTCGGTAGGGAATGTTGTTAATTTTCTCGGGGGCGCCACGGTCCTCCTTCTGCCCAGACACGTATCGGGATAGGTGCCCTTGGCGGATGAGGCGCTCGATCTTGTCTTGGAGTTGGTGGCAGTCAGCAGTGTGGTGCCCGTGGTCATTGTGGAAGAGGCAGTGCTTGCGGCAGTTGCGATGCTTCACCTTCATAGGCTCGGGTTGGCGGAGAAGGCCTGAGCCTTTGATGTCTTCATAGATCTCATAAACTGGAGCGGTCAAGGGGGTGTACCACTCATATCTCCAGGACGATTCTTTATGCTCCCTGTCTCGGTTCTACCTTTTTCCTTGGCCCGATCTTGGCTTGGACGTTCGCTTCTTGTCCCCCTCCCGACCCGAGCCAGTTGTGCCGCGGCAGGCGCTGAGGACTTCCTCACACTCGGCAAGGCGCAGTGCCAGGGTCACTAGCTCGGCAAGGGAGGTGGGAGGGTGGAGGATGAGTTCATGTCGGAGATTCTCGTCGCGCATGCCCCCGGTCAACGCGGTTATGGTCGAGGCCACATCCAGGCGGGGAATCTGCAGGGCCTCTGATTTAAATCGGTTGATGTAGGCCCAAAGTTTCTCCCCCTGTTCCTGTTTGAGAGCCAACAACCCCGCTACTGACCTGGGAGGACCATTGCCGGTGAAGCTCTCCTTGAAGACTCGTCCAAATTGCTTGAAGTCACGGATGCTACCTGGGGTGAGGGCTCTGAACCAAAACTTTTGGAATTCAGAGAAAGCATCATTATTGTTTGCCAGAAAGAAAATCTACGTAAACTGACTAAAGTCATCTACCATCACAAAGCCATATTTTTTACCATTGATGCTGGTGGTTCTGGTAGGTCCAAACAGATCCATGTGGAGAAACTCATAGGGCATGAATGACAGTGGCTCACCTCTAGGCTTGAAGGATTTTCGAGTTTGTTTGTCTAGGGAACATGCTTCACAAACCAGAGTGTTCCTTTTGTAGGGTAGTTTGGTCAGACCTCTTACCGTTCCATGCTTAGATAGCTTGTGTAGCATATCGTAGCTTACATGTCCCAATCTTCTATGCCACAACCATGCATCATCAGACTGACTGGCAGACAAGCACAGGTTTTATAAATGTGAGATGTCAAGGTTTATCATGTATACATTGCTTACTCTATGACCTACAAACATCACAGAGTCAAAGTTCTTCTAAAATTTTTTACATTCATTAGCATTAAAAAGAACCTTGTGTTCTTTGTCGTACAATTGGCTTATACTGAGCAAATTATGCTCAAGGTCTTCAACAAGTATGGTGTTTTCAATGTAGTTGGAAGAATTTCTACCTACTGTACCTATGCCAATGACTCTTCCCTTGTCTTTACCTCCAAATCTCACCTGACCACCTTCCTTCTTGATCAGATAGCTAAACTTCTTTCTTTCTCCCGTCATGTGCCGTGAGCAGCCGCTGTCCAAGTACCATCGATTGTGATGGGCTGCTAGGCAATCCTTCATAGAAGGCATTAAGCAAAAGTTTTTAGAACCCAACCAAATTTGGGTCCAACGTCATAATTTAAGGTATGCAATAAATGCTTTGGAATCCATATTTGCTTAAAAGTCTTGATTTTTTGATGAGACTAGCACTGGCTGTTGGTGTGTCCAAGACAATTGCAAGCATGACAAGCACGTTTCATGAATTTCATGGAATGTTGATTAGACTAAGGTCTAAATCATGCATTTCCAGGTGTGTTGAATTGGGTATGGAAGGTACCCAAGGTTGGCTGGCTGTTGAACCTTCCTTCATCGTTGAACCAATTTTTCGGTTCAGACTTATAAAATGACATGTGTTGACGCATACTTGCGGTGCGTCAGCCTAACTGGTTCTGGCGTCGTCTCTATGGATCAGAGCGCGCACCTATTCTTAAAATAAGCGTAGTTGAATTACCGACCGTTATCACTCACAATCACTCGGGGATGCCAAAACAACAGATGATTGACCTCCACATGAAGCTCCAAATCATCGCTTCTGTTATTTTCGCAGAAGCCTCAGTCTCTATCCACTTGGAGAAATAGTCGATGGTGACGATGAGAAATTTTTTATGAGTCTGGGCCACTAGAAACGAACCCAGGATATCGATCCCCCACCTAGTGAAAGGGTAAGGCTCGATCAGGGTCACGAGTTCCAAGGTCGGATGGTGGATTAAGTGATCGAACTGCTGGCAACGGTCGCATTTTCGAGTGTACGCTGAGCAGTCACGCTGGAGAGTGAGCCACCAGTAGCCTTGGCACAATAGAATCCTTGCGATCGATCTCCCTCCGTGGTGCGCTCCACAAATTCCTTCGTGTACTTCCTCGATTGCTTGGTGGGCTTCTGGGGCGTCGAGGCATTTGAGGAGGGGCCCGACAAAGGATCATCTGTAAAGAGATCCATCAAGTAGGACGAACTGCTGAGCTTGATATTTCATCCACCTCGCTTCCCGAGGGTCAGTAGGTTCCTAGGAGTCATTCAGCCAGGCCATGTATGGGGTTCTCCAGTCGCTGTGTGATGTTTGTATGGTGGCTACGTGCTCGATCTCCATACTAGGTCACTCTAACTCTTCGAGTAGGACCGACTGACCGACCGGGTCCCTTTTGAGCTGATAGAAGGGGCTAGACAAGAGAGGACATCCGTTCAGGACTTTTCCTCCAGAGTTATCTAGATTACCCAACTGAAGGTATTTAAGCATTTGTAGCTCCCAAGCTTCGTAGTCCCCGTTGATATGGCTGGTGACTAATTGAGAGTCGATGTAGATTCTGACCCACTCTGCTCCCAGGCGTCTTGCCATCATGGCCCCAGAAATCAACGCCTCATACTCGGAGGGGTTGTTGGACGCTGGGAATTTGAACTTCAAAGCGTATTGCAGCTCAACACCTTCCGGGGATGTGAGGAAGATACCGGCACCGTTGTCGCTCAAGTTTGAAGATCCATCCACGAAAAGTTCCCAGACTGGTGTTGGACACACTAAAATTCAGATGGATAAAAATAATATCGTTTATATCGATTCGGGATCATCTGTCCCACCGGGCATGTCTACAGCTTTAACGTCATGATTTGTTGTTTTCTCAATTTCTTTTATCTGAAGTGCATCTTCGGTTGAAAAGTTTTGGTAAAGGTCACGAAGTGCACCGAAAGTATTTTTATCTACACCGGCAAGCTGAGGTAAAGGCAGTTCGCAAAGTGCAATAAAGTACTCAATTTCCACAAGCACGCGGTATTTTATAAGGGCTTCTTCAGAGAAATAAGCTGCCAATGGAGCTGTTTTGTTTCTGTATCTACCATCAATAGGCGATATGGCATTCAGTTCAGATAAATTTTGCATTGTTTTTAATACCCTCATTGTATGCAAATAATTGCAAAAATGCCCTCAGGTTAGTTGCCATTAGGGAACATTTGAATATGCTTGGAATATTCCCTGAAAAGCTACCGTTAAATGAAAAGTGGTGTGATCTGACTGTAATACCCTTCACAACTTTACCATGTTGTCCTATAGTAACGGTCACTTCGGTGCTTATTAAAATCGTTCATTCTCCATTGAACCCTAGGACAGAAGAAGTGCAGAGCGACACTGGTGACAGCGGTGGGGCAGGTGAAAGCAAAGAGTCTCTCCGGCGACTTGGGAGGCTTCTATGGGAAGCTAGAGACGTTCTCACCTGCTGATGGCTTATCTGGGATGAGTTCCAGCTGACCTTGGTGGACTGGGACTCTGAAGACGAGTGTTGCCGCCACAAGTTGGGGAGGCTGTACATTGAGCGCCACCATTGAGTTCAAGGGAGGAGGGTGAAGAACTTCTGTCTGGAGGCTGGAAGAGGAGGGAACAGTGCAGAAGCTGTGGTAGGAGTGCATGCCACTGTGGTCCAAGGACGGAAAAAAAATGAGCCAAGGGTCTGCTGGTAGCAATTTTTATCGATCGCAACTGCCTACACTTGAACCTCCATTATGCTGTTGTCAACGGCCATGCAGGACTTACGTGTTGTCTTTGGGGAGGAGAATTTACAGGTGTTGCAGTTGGGAGATAAGTTTCACTGTGTGTGCACATGAAGTGTTCATTGAAAATGAGTCCTAAAAGAGAGTTTAGTCTTCAGATGAAAGGGTTTAGTGTTTTGCTGTAATGGTTGTAATGGCATCGGCTGAAGTGGTCATGATGATTGTAATCCCTAGTACCTGTTTTTGCAAAGGTAATTACCATATTTTTCTGCATTGCTTATATTGAAAATTGTCCGTTTGACAGTCAAATTCACTTGTATTGAAAGAAAAAGTCTGCTCTAGCGCACATTGTCTCTGAAATAATCCATTCACACATGAGATCATGCCATTCAAAACCAGTTATTCAGATCATGCACAAGCACTCACAACCACGCATGTATAACCAAGACAATCCAAAATATACATATAACCATGACAATCCAAAATACGACGTCTATTTAACCATGAATTAAAAGGTAGCAATGTATCACATAAACCAGTCTTCTAAGCCATGAAGTATTGCCTAGGCATCATGAAAAGAACAACAAAAAGTATTGGCATTGGCTGATATTAAAGGTTGGCCTATTCCTTAGCCAGCCCCATACATGCCCCAAAACCCATCATTAAAGTGTTTGCCTTGCACTGCACATCCAAGCATGGATTTCCAAAACACATAGGTAGTGCCCTGCACATCCAAAGATGATAACAATATCCAACAGTCTTAACTTCACAAATCTGCACATGAGAGCAGACATCTATTTTTAGAGTCGAGGCTTGCTTGATGACTGTGGGGTTAAGGGATTAACAAGTACAAAAGCCTTGCTCGTTACCGAAGGTTGGTCTTGGTCTAACAAGCCATCCACCTCCCCAAGTGCTATAAGGCGTCTGAGGTTGGACCACCTCTGCTGAACAAGAGCGCTCCTGGTTGACTCACTTGAGTAGCTTCATTGCCCACATACACATGTTGAAGTTATTATTTGAAGTGAAGTTATTATTTAAAGTTTTAGAAGATGAACACATGTATAGGCCAATCTAGCCCTATTTGAGTCCAGTCTGGGTCTGGGTCACTGGTTTGTTACCGGACCCATTAAGATGGATTTGTTTAACTTAAATGTTTTTACTTTTAATATCCCAGATTAGAGTCATTGTAACAGGGGTATTCTTGTCTTGTACTGATTAGGGCATCTAATAAAACTCCGTGGGAGGTGTGCAGCCGGTAGCATTAGCTGCCACCTCTCCTATTCGCCCTCTCTCCCTCTCTTCCATCTTCTTACTCTGCTCTCTCACCCTCTTCCTTCTTCTAGCACCATGCCACCATGTAATCAGAGATAACATTATGGTATCAGAGTAGCAACGGCCTGGGGCCTAGCCAAGGCCCATCGGTGCAGCAAGTTGCTGATGTGGAGCAACTAAGCAGTGCTCCCTTCCACATACTTCTGAGTTGTTCCTTTGAACTCCTCTTTCCTTGTGTCAGGAGTTGTCTGATCGACATAGTGCCACAGGAGAATCATCACCTGAAATTGGGGATCATCCTACCACTAACGAGCCACCGCGAGAGCTGATCACCTACTCCAGACAGCCGAGAAGGGTGAAGGACCAGCTTATGGAATGCCCTTCTCATGAAATTCCTGAATCCTTACGTAATCAATCCATTGTCCCTTGTGACTTTGATTTACCCATTGCTCTTCACAACGGTGTTAGAGAGTGTATAGAACACCCCATTTCACAGTTTGTTACTTACTCTACATTGTCTCCTTCCTATCATGTCTTTGTCACTGTATTGTCTACTATTTCTGTGCCTAAGTCTTTTACTGAAGCTGCAGGGGATCCAAAATGACAATGTGCAATGGATGAGAAGATGAGAGCATTTCAAAAGAATCAAACCTGTGAACTTGTTGATCCACCACAAGAGAAGAAGTTGGTTGGCTCCAAGTGAGTATTCACCATCAAGTGTAAGCCAAATGGGTCCGTTGATTGATACAAAGCACGATTAGTGGCCAAATGATTCACTCCGACGTATTGGGTAGATTATGAGGAAACCTTCACTCCTGTGGCAAAACTGAAATCAATCCGAGTTATTATCTTACTTGCTGCCCAATACTCTTGGAAATTGTTCCAGTTGGATGTGAACAATGCCTTTCTGAATGGTGACCTCCAAGAAGAAGTCTGCATGCAACCCCCTCCTGCTATCCTATGTTTGGCAAAGTGTGCAGGTTACACTGTTGTCCTCCTGATTTTGATGATGTCTATCATGATGTGATTGATTATTTTGTTATCTGACACATGGTGCTGTGGCTAGTACCTGTCTACAAAGACCATTGCAGGAAAAAGAAGCTGATTGAATAAGCAGCGTGGACGCTGTAGTACTGCAGCGTGGACGCTGCAGTGTAATGACCAAGACAGCATTTGCTTAAATGGACTAAGGCGTCAACGCTCCCATATAGCTTGAGATGCGGATACCATGCTATTTTTTGATGCCTGTGTGCGTTGTATGAGTGTGCATCGGAAGCATTTGGGTTGGTTACCCACGAGTCGAGGATCGCGGTTGTCAAATTCTCGCCGGTCAAGAGAATTGTTCTCCTCGATCTGACTTCATCTTGGCTTCCTGTGCCTTGATGTCATCCATTGCCGTGTTGTTGCTGGTAATTTTTTGGTGTTGGCATCGGTATTTATGAGTATTAGGGAATCTGTCGACATTCCTGCTGATTGAGTGCCCTCTACTCTGCGTTTCTTTCTCTTGGGTGTGGTGTTCTCAGGGCGTACTCGTGGTCCTTGGGATGCATCCCTTGAGATTGTCATTCTAGCTGTCATTTCTCAATGTCGTGCGTCGTTCTTGGTGAGCTACTCGATGCTTGACTCGTTCCACGTAGTCGTGTGATCAGCTACTATTATGCCTTGATGTGACCGTACTTGCAGTTGTGTTCCGTGGTTCTGTGTCCTGTACGGAGTCGAAATCCTACAAGTAATGTCATTATTATTATTTTTGCAAGTGCTATTTCTCTATGATTTTGTCTATCTGTTATTAGCACTTTATGGACCAACTCTTATCGGTTAGCTGTGCTATTCTCTCTTCCCTGGTAGGGTTAGCTTGCGACTCGATCAGATGTAATATCTGAGTGCGGATTGACTTGATTGTGCTCGTGGTCCGGTGCTGTCGTCTTGTTGTTGTTTCTCTGTGAATTTGTCATTGGCTTCCTGTGTGTCAAGTGTTCCCTGTTACCTTTGGCACTGGAGCTGATGATGTTGTCGAGCTATCAGCTGTGAGGATTATGTCTCCTTGTTTAAGCTGATGCTTGCCGTATATGTTATTTTATTTCCTAATATCTATTGTCGTGGCATGTGTCGTGTCTCTTTCCTTGTGAGATGTAAGCGACGTCGCCTTGTTTCGGAGGTGTCGGACTTGTGTTCACTTGTGTCATGCTCGGTCTCGAGCGTGTGCTTGTGATTATGGTCTGACTGTGCTCCTTTGAGCGGTGTTTCTCATGATTCATGTTAGTGACATTGGGTTATTCTTCCCTGCTTCTCCTTTGCTTAGTCCTTAAATTTCGAGGATAAAATTTCTTGAAGGAGGGGAGGCTGTAATACCCTGGATCTTTATTAGATCTTAAACAAATACTAAAGGATTAAAATGGGGGGAAGAAAATCTCTCCAAATGGAGACAAGAGAAGGGGGCACCCCCTTCTAGAAGTCAATAAGAGGGGCTTGTCCAAGATTCTCTCTTGGACCATGGACCAGCCCATAGGGGCCCATGATCCTAGGTGGACCAATCGAAAAGAGGGTGGGAGACCCTGCTTGACCTACTAGCCTTTTGCAAAGAAACCCACAAAATCCTAATGACTAACCCTTTGGCTTATCATGCCATACAAATTGTAAACCCAGTAAACCCAAGGGTATAAATACAAACTAAAAGATACATATGCAAATAAATAAAAAAAATTAGTGTCTTGCTCCGATATCCCATCAATTCTCCCTGGGTGGAAAGAACTCGACCCCGTCGAGTAAGGGGTGCACTTGCTCGTGTGTTGCTCCGGCGGGTCCGTCACCCTACCAGGTAGCGCGGGTACGCTCCACTCCCAGTAATCATCACCTGCTCATCCCATATACGTTCTATATGCTCACGCTGCTGGGGAATGAGGTTAGTGGTGGACACTCCGGGGTGGGGTCACTCTCAAAGGGAGGAGACTGCTCAATGACTCACTAGGAATCACCGCTGGGTCCCTATATGTGACTATCCGAGACTTGAATGTAGAGCTGATCTCCTATTCGTCATGCAAGTCCACAACATACGCGTTAGATCCGACTCGCCTTACACTCGAAAGGGACTGTCACCGTGAGCTTGCGACTGACTCGACGTAATGCATGCACAGACTCTGAACAAATAAAGAAAAAGACAGACTCACACATGACCCTAAACAAACCTACTGTTAGGCCGATCCATACATATGCAATGGTGGACCAGGACATCCGAATGTGTGTCATGCATACACAAGACGCAACCAAATGTCGGTAGAATCATGGACTTCTAGACATCCCAAAATGCACCATGCATGCAAGGACTTCCTATTGGATTGGGGAGGTTTAGGAGGTTTGGGTGGGCCAGGGGAGTTGAATGCACCTTTCTCATCACCCCTATATGTATGCATATCTCGCCAGTGAACGGGCTTGATGGGTGTAGATGGTTCGGCCCGTGGGGAAGGGTTGTGATTGTGGTCTCCCTCGACGAAGTGGAGTATAAGTGGTGTAGATGGTCACCTAGGGAAGGGGTCACAACATGGCATACAAATATCCACTAGATTTGTCACAGTTAAACAAGTAATACAATGTTGTAAACATCAAAACCTATGATTTTTTTCAACCACCACCAATGGTTGACAAGTTGTAGATTAATGCATACTATCATTCAATCCACGTGAGAGAAATATGTGAAATATCAATATGAAAAGGTCTCATCATCATTGTGAGGTTGACCATATCCATATCAATTATCTAAATAATGATTCAGTCATATCTTCACTGCTTTCTTCTCTCTCAGCCATTCCCTCATATATAGTAAGGAGAATGAAACTGTTGTAAAACCTGCAGCAACAGTAGCCCCAGTTGCTCCACCAGCAGCCCCACCATCGTTACTACGAGCTTGTATGGAGTCATCACATCCAGCATGACACTTCTGCTCTTGTTCTTGGTTATCACCATCATTCGCAATCAAGCTCTTCCTGCCATTAAGTGAGAAACTATGTGCCCTTCCTCCAGTTGTTGTTGTTGAAATTGAAGTATGTGTATGCTACACATATGGGCATTCTTCAACATGCTGCTTTTCTTTCTCTTTGAATGTGTTTGGGATGTTGATCTTCCAAGAAGAAGATAGATGGGGGCGATCTCTTTGAGGAACATCCATTCCTTCTAAGTTGTCTCCTTCCCTCATCTTTCTGAAACTCAAAGCTGAAGATCTCAAGCTCCTACTCCATTCAATTCACCTTCTTCCCAGTCCAATCATCAGGGTGAAGTAGAGACACATTTAATTCTCTCTTGGTCTCCATTAAAGCATGAAATCAATGCTCCTCAAATAGATCACCTGTCTGCCATGTAGGCTCTGTTTCCACATATTGCATCGTCTGACCAATGAGCTCTAAGGCTCTCCTTTCTTGCATTTCTTGTCTCAACTTGGTGTTTCTCACCCTTACATATTACAGTGGTAGTAAACAAACTTCTCTGACCTTTCAACCTTGAATTTGTTTCTGACCTTTGTTTAAATAAGGCTCAGGCAGAAGTTCATCTAGTTCCTATCACATTGGTTAGCTGTGATTGCTTAACATTATGATCACAACATATGTCAATGGATTTCAGCCAACTTCATGATTATTGACTTGAATCCACACTTAGTTGTTACAAGTCAATATTTCATTGAAAGAATCAGAATTGGGCTGCCATATTTTCTATCCTTATCCGTCTTATCCACTACTCTATTGTGTGTGACCCTCTAGGCCCAATAGTCTGTTTGATTTTTAGGCCCATTAAGCTCAGAATCCTTCTTAACTTAATTAATTATAATCCATTAACTCTTAATGGAATTAACAGGTTTTCCGACCACAAATGGCACCAAGCAGCGCCTCGTGATCCCAATTGACTTTGGGAGAGATGGAACCTACATTGAACCTTTCCATCATCAGATTCCACACAATTATAGATTATCATTCATACAATACTCCAATTAGGATTAGAGTATGGCCATGCTGTCAAACCCTAATGCATTCTGATCTTATGGACTCTTGTACTCTTAAGTACGGTTCATTAGAAAACTCCTTTTCTCAATGAACTCCCATACCCTGGCCAGGAATTTCCAAGTACATGTCCATAGAGTATTCTCTCTCTTAACCCATGCAGAGAGTGAATGATCCCTTGTTGTCTGCTCAATTATTTTCACATGAATCCCATTGAGTCTGAATAACTAACTATAAAGAACCACAAGATTGGAGTTCATAAGTCAGTAATCAAACGCTCCATGGAGTCCATGCAAGATATCTTTGGTGACTCAGGTCTAAGATCCAATTGTGCTACCATGACACTAGAATCTCCCGATTGACAGTCAGCATGGTTACCATTCAGGAATTCTGAATCAGGTTAGTTCAGTAAACTCATTCCACTAATGAGCACCTGCACGTGTACTTTGAAGTCACCACACCTGTGGTTATGAGATCGACCACTCTCATCATATGAGAAAGTACCATGTGCACTGGTCTATCCAGATCTTCAATGTCCCTTCTTGAAGATCCCATGAATATGAACATTTAGAATACAAACATTTGGATGATTGATCTCATTATCACAATCTCATCATGATCCAGTCATCATTGCTCGTATTCAAGGACTTCATCACTTTACAACACATACACCATAACGTGCTAAGAACGTAATGAAGAAGTGCCATTATTATTATAATAGAATGAAATTGTACAAGAAATGTTGCCATAACAACACTTGTGATTGACTTGTAGGGCATACATCTCTAACAATCTCCCACTTGCACTAAAGTCAATCACCCACATGCTTGATTCCCATCAACCCAAGGTGATGCTCAAACACATTTTGTTTTTAACCCAAACCCACCCCTCTCTCTCTCACTCTCGTCGATCTCTCTCTCTCTCTCACTCTCTCTCTCTCTCACGATCGCCACTCTCTCTCTCTCCTCCGGGGTTCGGGCGAGACGATGACAGATCGCGACGTGGTGGGTGCCGTTGGACTCGTGGTGACGAGTGGAGCGCGTTGACGCCCACCTTGACGCTGATCGCGGCCCGTGGAGGTGAGACGGAGCGAGAGGGGTGCGGCGTCTCCGACTCTTGCTTGCGGCCCGGACGGCCATTTTGGCTCGAACTAGGTAGGGGGATAGATTCCCGACCTCCGTAGGAACCTTCCCTATCACATGCATGTCGATCTATGCACTTTAAGCATGCCCATTGTCAAATTTTGGTTTTTACCCCATGAACATTGTTCTTTATGTTTTTAATCCACCATGGGCCTTATTTTTATGTTTGATGGCAGTAGATGATTGTTGTGGATGCGTGTGATAGTAGGCAAACAGGTTTTGTAGCGATCCCCGTCGATTTCGATCGATCAGGGGTGTTTCGGTTTCAAACTGAACCCGTTCGCAACCCAGACGGTGTGACGGTCACTCTAGTGACCGTCACACTTGTGACGCCCCTCACCGAGTGCATTACGTGATCATGGCGGACCTCAATAGGCGGGTCACGTGTAGTGTAACAGATGACCCTCAGTCCGTTACAGCCCTTTTGACCCGATTTAATTTAGATAGGGTGGTTGGCGTGATAGTCGATCGTGCGACCGTCACAGCCTTGTAGCACGCCCCTATAGGTTCATTACATGCCTATTAAAGCTGTGGATTTTTCACTTGTTCGGGTAAGCGTAACGGCCCTGGGATGGTGCGTCACAGCCTTGTAGCGCGCCACTACAGGTGCGTTACAGTCCCGTTAAAACTATGGATTTTTCATTATGCTCGGGTGAGTGTAATGGTCCTAAGTAGGCGCGTCACAGTTTTGTAGCACACCTACCTTATACCGCCACAGTTTGTGATGGCCCTTGATAGATGCGTTACATCCTCTGCTATTTTGAAAGTGGTAAATTCATTTCGTAATGCATTCTATGTTGCATATCTGCCATGTTTAAGTTATTTTATAGTGTAATGTCTTACTTTTAAATCCTAGTAGAGTGCTTTCTCTTTCATTGTGATAAAAAAACATGAACGGTCAGACACTAGCCGCTCGGGGGAAGGGCAGTTAGGACCCCGCCGTTCAATGGCATGGGCGGTCCTGCCTAGGCCGCTCATGCACGAGGATGAACGACAAACCAATGGCCGCTCAGGGGACATGCGGCCAGACCTCAGCCGCTCACCCCAAACACTGCGTAACGGTAACAACAAACGGTCGGAAACTCACGGGATGCGCGGTTGGTCTCGGGCCGCTCAAGGGATGAATGGTCAACCACTGGCTGCGCCTCCTCCAACGGTAAGAACACAAGTGCGGTTGGGACCTAGCCGCACAAGGGAAGGACGGCTAGGACCTTACCGCACAAGGCATGTGCGGTCCAACCCTGGCTGCACAACCTGCCAACGGCACTAGGTGGCGTACGGCGACGTACGGCCAGACCCTGGCTACACATGGGTATATACGACTAGACCCTAGCCGCATACCCCAAGCACTGCACAATGGTCACAAACGACAGTCAAAATCCCGGGAGATGGGCGGTCACCTTGGGGCCGCACATAGGGACATGCGGTCCCACGATAGACAGCTCAACCCTGCTACGCGCCGAGCCTGACTCGCAGCGCGCCGAGCCAATGGGCGGCCAGGACAGGACCGCACAAGGGATGTGCGGGCCTTGGTTCGACCGCACATGGCTCACCGACGTGAAACGGCGAACCTCACCGGAATTGCCCATTTTGGCCCCAAATTGAGCCCCGCGAAGGGAAAACGATGGGAAAAGAACCCCCAAGCCCCCTAGCATGCTTCTATACCCTTGAAACATGGAATCGCGACGTAAAACGGCGGATCGGGCGAACTCACCCCGCGACATGATTTTTCCTTCCCGGTGCAATAATGACCCCACTTGACCTCGCCTTGGCCTACAAATCACGGGAATGGAATGACACTGAGGTAGGGATCGTCACCCAACCTCTGGTTCGCGAGGAGACGTCAATCCGAGCTCGATCTCACGAAGAACGCCTTTGACAACCCCGCCTTCCTATGCTTCCCACGCTCGCCGCACGTCCGCACGACCGCCCCGTCGTCACCCACGTCCTTGCGCCATCGCCCCACCGCTGTCTACAGCCGGTACTGAGGCCGTCACGATCGAATGGGTGAGAGAGAGGGAGAGGGACGCACGTAGGAGGAAGAAGGCAAAATTTGACCTCTTGTTTGGATCGTCCATAGCCAGTCACCGGTGAAAGAGGGTTCACCAATAGCAAGCAGAGCAGAGTTAAACTGGGTTCCGAACCG
Organism: Amorphophallus titanum; assembly: GCA_024336825.1. Classification (NCBI taxonomy): domain Eukaryota; kingdom Viridiplantae; phylum Streptophyta; class Magnoliopsida; order Alismatales; family Araceae; genus Amorphophallus; species Amorphophallus titanum. The sequence goes on from JANBPO010006859.1 coordinate 16,704,573, forward strand.
CACAAGATGAGTCCCTTTACAGGTGTTAGACTGCGCTATCCCCATCAGCCTCAAGGGTTCTGGTTTTCTCATTTGCAGAAGAAGATTCAAACCCGTTTTAATTCTCCCCGTTGTGTCCTTTTCAAGTTTTCTGCTTTGCATGAAAGGGGGAGGGAGGACCCGCCTTCCATATATCTCCGGCGTTTCATTTGTTCTCTCCTCCACACCCTGCCTTCCAGGCTCTTAATTCTCAAAACTCAGCAGGTGAAGAGAGAGAGAGAGAGATGGAATGGTCGAGGTGAACCAGTCCCACAGAAGGGGGCAGCTGTTGTACTGCATGAGGTGCCTTCCTTCCCATCCCTCTTCCGCCACCTCAAAGACAACATCCGACGAAGGAGCAGATCATGAGAAAGGAAACGGGAGTAGACACGATGACCCTGCAGCCATGCCCGCCGGAAGGAGACCGGGAGGGTGGAGAACCATGCCCTACATCATAGGTCTCCCTCTCTCTCTCTCTCTCTCACACACACACACACACACACACACACACACAAAATTGGTTTGATGGTCATCTTCCTCTGTATGGGATGGCAGGGAACGACACGTTCGAGCGGCTGGCGTCCTCCGGGATGACAGCCAACTTCACGGTGTACCTGGTGAACCACCTCCACATGAAGCAGGTGAAGGCGGCCAGCCTCGCCACCGTCTGGTTCGGCACCCTCAGCTTCGTTCCCCTCCTCGGCGGCTTCCTCTCGGACGCCTACCTTGGCTCCTTTCTGACCCTCGCCATCACCTCCGTCTCCTCCTTCCTGGTACTCTCTCTCTCTCTCTCTCCCCCAGGGGATTTTTGGGTGCGTGAGTCACGGCCACAACTTGGTGGGAGCAGCTCATGATTTCTCTCGACACAGGGGAGATCAGACTTCGGCGACTTGAGTTTTAGTTTGCGATGGATGATTATAGATGTACCCCTAGAATTTATGTTCTACTTTATATAATCTTATTCTTATACTTTCACATATATATTATACTCTTATGATAAGTTGCAATACTTTGATTATATCTCCTATTTTTAATACCGTCAAACCTAGGTGGACTAATGGGAGAGAGGGTGGGGGTCCTGCAGGGCCTACGTGACCTTTTGCAAAGAAACCCAACAATTTCTAAGGACCAACACATTGGCTTATAATTGTCATACAATTGCAAACCCAGTTAACCCAAGGATATAAATGTAAATAAAAGGATATAAATGTAAATAAAAAAGTTAGATGCCTTGCTTTGATTTTCCATCAATTCTCCCCGGGTGGGAAGAACTCGACCCCATCGAGGGGTGCAGCTGCTCGTGTGTCGCTCTGGCAGATCTGTATCTCTGTGGCCGTACTCTCCACCATACTAGGTGGAATGGGTATGCTCCACTCCTTGTAATCATCACCTACTCATCCCGTATATGTTCCATATACTCACGCTGCTATGGGAATGACGCTAGTGGACTCTCAGGGTGGGGGTCACTCTCAAGGGGGGAGACGACTCAAAGTCCCACTAGGTATCACCGCTGGGTCCTAGTAGGTGACTAGATCTGATACACTGAGGAGGAGCTGATCCCATAATTCGCTAGCAAGTCCACAACGTACGCATGAGATCCGACTTGCCTCATGCTCGAAAGGGATGGGGACCAAGAGCTTTCATGAGACCGACTCAACTCGACGTATGCAGACTCACTATACACTCGAAAAATGTATGTATAGACTCCTGACAAACTGAAAAAATAACAAAACACAGACTTACACACGACTCTAGACTCATACATAATGTAGTGGTGGTCCTAGCCACCATCATGTGTAACTAGTACACTGGCTACTGGGCATCGGGGAGGTTTGGAAAATCCCCCTGGACATCTTCCTCCTCACGAAAGAATTCATCAACTAATTCCTATTCTACCTCATAGCTGACAGACACAAGCCCTGAGGCTTCTCCGACCCGTGTGTCCCAAATGACGAGTGATGTACGGGTGGGACATTGGCCTGAATAGTGGCCAAACCCATGGCAGCGATAACACTGCTATCGTGACCCACTAGTCTCCCCGATAAGTGGCCCCTTGCCCTTATCCTCCCAACAAACACAGGGTGTAGGCAACCATGGATGATCAGAGGGTGGGGGTGTAGGCAATAGGGGACGAGTAGAAGGTATGGGTGCCGTGGGTCGGGCAATGGGTGCAGATGGTTGGGGTTGGGGTGGAATATCCCTGTGTCGACTCTGTGAGTCGACACTTTTGGCCTGGGTGCTCCTTTTTGCTGCAAATAGAACCTGCAGCAAAAAGTGTCGACTCATAGAGTCGACAATTTTGCTCTGGGTTCTTCTTTTTGTGTTCTAGCAGAACACCTTGCAACAAGTGTCGACTCTGAGAGTCGACACTTGTTCTGACGCGTCCGAAATGGGTTTTCCAGATTGGTTTCGAAACCCACTTTTCATGGTCCATTTGCCTTGGTTGTTTACCATACTACCCCTAGGGCATTCATACATCTATTAGACATCTTTTACAAGGTTTTTTCATGGGCCTTAATGTCTTTTACTCCTTCATATGAGCTGATATATATGTTGCCACGATTTTCAGGCTTAAAGAACAAGAAAATAGAAGGAGGAAGAGGTGTGGACGCAGGGTTAGGAGGGAGAGCATTTTTGAGAGCTTCACTCTTGATTTTCATCTTGCAGGGACGCTCTTGGTCGAAGGGATTCAAGCTTTCACATGGCAAAGTAGCAAAATCTACAGAACCGAGTTTATGGAGCATGAAACCACTGGAGTTCGACCCTCCCTCGCCTTGGAAACTTAAATAGGATCATATTCGGCCTATTCCTATATCATGGATACATTTCTTCTACCTTTCCTCATATGCTTCAATGATTTCTATCTTGAGTATTTAGCATGTATTGATCATCTTCTTATTTTTCTGAACATCAAAATACTTGTGTGTGTAGACGGAGCTACGTCTTCGTGTGAGGTTTTATTGTGGGGTAGGTTCCCCAAGTTCGTGTGTGTGTGTGTGCTGTGGTTGCAGCGTCTTGGGGCAAGGCCCCGTGTGTACGATTTGCTGTGGAAGCAACGTGTGTATGGTGTTGGGGTTCATCCCCGTGGATACTACGATTGTAGCGTGTTAGTGAAGCCTCACTAGGTTTCAGTGAGGGGTGGACGTAGGGAGCCTATCGTGGTCCCGAACCACCTAAAAATCTCTGTGTCTATTGTGATTGTCTGTGTGATTGTTCATTTCTTCTATCTCCCTTCACAAGTTAATTTAGTAGGTCTTTACTCACTACATCATCACACATAGCTTCATCTGCTATCCGTGTTAGGGTTAATTTTAATTGTTCCTCGCATCGATAATCCGTGTTTGGCGTAGGTTCTATCATCCAACTCATGATATGCGTCCATAAGCTCTTCAAAAATAAAGTCTTCAGAGTCAGAGCTTACCTGAGATAAGATGGGTCACTGGACTACTGTGGATGATCGGCCATGTGGCAGTTATGCCTTCATTCTTCTTCCTTCTCATGGGTGCTAATCAATCTGTCTAGGATATCTTTGGCTATGCTATAGCTGGAAACAAATGGGAATGCATTGATATCTACAACAGCCCTTAACAAGTGTAAGGCTGTGAGATTGTTAGACTATATGGACTTGTGATGATTAGCCCACTTGGCTTTGTCCTCAAGGAGATTGGACGGATCATTTGTAATAATCCTCCATAGCTTAGGATCATGTGAATTCACAAACTTGCACATACTTCCTAACCACTCATGGAAATTAGAACCATTAAAAATAGGAGCTGAAAATCTGATCAGCAAAGGAATTCATGATTCTCAAAAGCACCGGGATCCTACTCTACAGATCATTGGACCTGGGTAACACAGAGCTAGGCTCTGATACCAACTGTTAGGTCCCAAGGTGCGACGGATCTAGAAGGGGGGGTTGAATAGATCCCTTGAAAATTTTGGCTCGATTAAAAAACCTGGATAATTAAAACCAAACCACTAATATAATACAAATAGAACACTTGGCACAATACACAGCGGATCTAAAGCAATAGCTCAAATGAGTAAAGCAGAACACAGTGCACAAACTGTAGAGGTCGACACGCCCAAATGGTGAGGTCAATGCCCCTTCAGAGGATCACAGCTAAGTGAGTAGCTGAGGTCAACACTACCATATAGTGAGGTCGACACACCTTCAGAGTAGGTTCAGAAATAAGGGAGATCTGTTGCACTAGACTGCAGGGATCTTATCAAACACCAACTGGATGAACAAACAAAACAACTGTTTGTGTAAACATGATGCTAATGTGTGCATTGGAGAAACAACTACAAATACATAGATGAAGCTGGCACATGAACCAGTGAGTGAGGATAGAAAACATGGAGCAATCACACAAGTCACAACCCATAACACAAGGAGTTTTTAAGGTGGTTCAGTCTGCAAACACGCAGACCTATGTTGTAGCAACCCTGGATTTTGAAACATAAAAATCTCAACAAAACATTAAATAGCAACTTATTGAAAGTCATCAATTTAATAAATCCTTGTGTGGGTTTCTGACCTACACATGCATAGCTTAACAAGAACCGACATACTTAACCCATGGAATAGACCAACTGTGAGACAAACATGGTCTAACCAGAGCCACTGGACAGGGTCTACCAGTCTATCGCTAGGCTGCGTAGGTCATGTAAGTCTGAAAATCACACATGCCTTACGCAGTCTATCGAGCAGCAGTTAGGGTTTCCAAGCGGTCTAGAGAGGAGCCGCCTGCCCAACCTCACAGTCTATCGTTGGGTTGTCTATGACCATGGGGTGTCAAATGCAAAACAAGATAAATGGTCAAGCCACAACTGTAGACTCCAGAACTTGCTGTCTATCGTGGGGCCGTTTAGCGATAAGCAGTTCTTGTTAGGGCCACAGCATGTTTGTCGTTCCGATGTCCGGCGAACATCCGACAGGGCTCATTAGTAACAAGAAATTCAGATGATATAGGGCATAGAAATTAGGCAAAAGCATACCACCAGAAAGAGAACGAAAAGATGCATACCATGGATTGATTAATTTGAAACTTTAAGCCTACTAACCTAATCTTTAATCGAAGATAACATGGGTAACCCTAGTTTTAACTTGCTCCGACTAAATCAACCAATACTCGCATGATATAGAATGAAATTTAGGGCTTTTGGTATCAAATGAAAGAGGGCTCAGAGACAAATCCAACAATGTATTATACTTGAGGTTTGGTCTACAAGAACCTACCTTAAAACAAGAATAAAGGGGACGATGATGCCGGCCGTGATAGGAAAACCCCTTCAAGAGATCGCCAGAATATGCCCTCATCCTCACTCCTCACCAGCTGCCGTAGCAAAACCTCGATTCTAGGTCAGCCTAGGGTTAGTTTTATAGGATTAATTGTTCCCTAAAGGTGTCTATTACACTGGGAGAGTCCACAAACTCCAGTCGCCCGTGATTCACACATTGACTCAGTCACGCCACCGCCTCGCCTCAAAATTTGAATTTTAGAGTTAGGGTTTCAGTGGGCAAAGAGAGGGGAAATGACCTACACATCGTGGCCGTTCGATTGGGTCTGATCTGAGCTCAAACGATTGAGAATCGGGTCTGAATTAGACGATCCAAGGTCCGATAGGGTTAAACGTGGATTTATTCCTAATTCTCTTAATTCGACTGGCTTATAATTTGGAACAAATTTGTAAGTTACCTTCCACCAGTCTGCCTTCGTCTTGTTCCATCTCCTAAATAGCCTGGAGATGTGCTTGTTTCTTTACCGGGCACTTCTCGTCTCCGGCTTGGTCATTTAGTAATGGGCAATCAGGAATCCGATGATCATGGCTCCCGCAGCGGAGACAAGCTCCTAATCTTCTCCAGCATTCTTCGGCCCAATGGCCGGCCTTGTCACAATGTTTGCACACCTCTTTGGAAGGTGCGGCAGTAATGGAGAAGGGTTTGTTGTTCTTCTTGGGTTTCTTCTCCTGGGTAGAAATACCTTCGTCATTTGCTCTCTTCTTCTGGAAGGATGGCTTGACGGTACTAGAGGTTGTCATCGGCTTCTTCTTGTCTTTCCCACAGATTCTGTCGGACAGCTCTGTGGCATCTTCTAATAGCTGGGCTCTACGAACCATCTCCGAGTAGCCCTGGATGTCCATCGACACTAATTGGGTGATATATTGAGGTGGAAGCCCATTAAGAAATCTTCTAGCCTTCATCTTTTCGATACTCACTAAATGCTTTGCGTGCCTAGACAGCCTAGAGAATTGGGCCTCATATTCGGCCACAGATAATGTCCTCTACTTTAGTACGAAAAACTCCACAGCTTTCCTTTCTTGTACACAGTCTGAGAAGTATTTATTGTTAAAATGCTCTGCAAACTCAGCCCATGTAATAGGATCTTGTCCTAAGGTAGCTTCGATAGACTCCCACCAGAATCAGGCGTCCCTTTCCAATTGGAAAGTGACTAGTAACATCTTTTCTTCATCTGTACATTGCATGACACAGAATATGCATTCAATCTCCCTGATCCAATGCCCGACGTCATCAGGATCAGTCGAGCCAATGAACTTGGGAGGATTCATATTACGGAAACTTCGGTGGAGGTCCCCGGCTCCATGATTTGCTCCGCCCGGCGCAACTTGCTGTAGCGCCTGGGTAAGGCCTTGCATGGTGCGTTGCATATTACGCCACTGGGCCCGTTCGGCAGCCATAGTCTGACAAGATTTTACATAACCATATTAGTATATGATTAATCAAGAGTTTAACTCCCTAAGTTATCTTAACCCACGGTTCTACCCAACCTCACCGGGTAAAGATTTAAACCTATCTTTGGACTTGAGTTCCTAGGAATCTCTGATGTATTTTATTTACTTCCGCACTTTAGTTTAAATTACTATTCTAATTAATATTACGCGTGGTGTAATTCCAATTCGTTATACGCTCTCTCGACAAACTCCTCCAACCCTTCAGGGGCCTCATCAGCCTCTTGGGTGATTTCCCCAGTTCCTGGTAGCGGTAATCTTATGTTACACCGGGTTATCGGTATCCGGAGCTCAGGGTCATTACATTCCCCCTCTTGGTGGCGTGGTCGTGTCGGGCCGCCGCAGGACGCGTGAGTGGCATCAACGGAAATCCCGCGACGCAAGGAGTGCGGTGACGTCAACGTCGAGATGAACAGCAGAGCGTGGAGACGGGACCGGGCGAGGAGAGCCGTGGCGACCCTCGCCTTGCATGGTGGCATAGTGCGGTTTTCATCGTGATCGAGGTAGGCGGATGGCTTCCTGACCTTGCAAGGATCATTTTCACTATCATGCCCATCGTCTTTATGTCTTTCGCAAGCCTGAACATCGTCATTTGGGTTTTCATGACATGAACATTGTATTTATGTTTTAATCCTCCATGGCCATTGTTGTTGGGTTCGTAGATGATAAACTATCATTATGTGTTGGTGGAAGAGTAGGGAACAGGTTAAAATCACGAATCCCGACGATTTGGGTCGATCGGGAGGGGATCCGATTATGATCTCCGTGGATTCGGTTCTCTGGTAGGGTGGCGGTCCTAACAGAGACCGTTTCTGTGAAACGGTAAGGCAGTGGGCCTTGGTGGTCCATAGCCCATGCGTTTCTGGCCTTATAGAGGCCCATCATTGGACCGTCTACTGACCCTTAGCGGCTGAACCTTCGACCGCAAGGGACCTTTGACCAGGCTTGACTATCTTTGACCCCATAGGTCGGTTAGTCTGGCGGTTTATCGTACAACCGCCAGAGAGCCTTTGGCGGATCCACCTTGGACCGCTAGAGCATGGATATATTGTGTTAAAGAGTATGGCGGTGGAGCCTCGCGGCCTAGTAGTAGACCGGTACACCCCTTGTAGCGGCCAGACCTCCGACTACCAGTGCCTGTAACGGCCAATGATTCAACCGCCATTTTCTATAGAGTTTCAATTCATGCATGTTCATTTAATTATGCATTCCATGTTGCATATTCGCCATGTTTAAATTATTTTACAAACTTCTGGAGGTTATCTGCTGCTCTTCTACCTGCATCCTCCCAAGGGACAAGTCTTCCTTTTATACCATCAGCAGAAGGGGCGTGTGACTTCCACGAAATCCTGCCCTAGAGCCTCCACACGTGGCAGCATCTAACCAAGCTACTTTACACATGTCATGATCCAGGCACAACATCTAACCTGGGATCACGTGCCATCCTTATCTTCCACGAGACATTACCTGTCAACACAGAAACAAACATTAGGTCATTTGAAAGTGTACGGGACATAAGAAAGATGCACGGAGTATGTTTTGTTCTACATGTAGACTGGCTGCTAAAGAATCTGCTCAGACTTGCTGCAGCTAAGGCAGTCATAACACAAACCTGCTCGGAGTTACACTATCTAGCTACAGTGTCTACCCTGACTACAAAACACAGTGAGCAAAATATGCACAAGGTTGGTCTAACTACTATGCGTGGACTACCTCCAATGTGCTCGGACATGCTCCAACAAGCAACAAACTGAAAAGTGCATGGGTGTTGTTATGTGCACGGACTTGCAGATGAATGTGCTAGGACTTGCTAGTGTACGTGCTCAGACATGCTGGTGTACGTGCTCAGACTTGAAGATGTATGTGCATGGACCTCAAGAGGACATACACTGTCTCTGCAACAGTGTATGGTCCAACTTTGATGAACGGCGAGCAAAATATGCACGGGTGTAAATGTATGCTCGGACTTGCTAAGAGAGGCATGATGCATATGCTCGGACATGCAAAGCTTGTATAACAGTGTATGCTCGAACATACACTAACTTGCAATGGTGCAAACACTGACCTTAATGCAAGACTAATACGGTGATGCACAGAGTTTGGCTTGTGGAATGTGCATGGGGTATGATATGTGCACGGACTTGATTGCAAGTAGAGGGCTTTGTGTAGCAAGGCAAAACAAGCACGGATGCATGTTTCGTGAAGCAAGGTAAAACATGCACGGATGCATGTTCTGAGAAGTAGAGCAAAACATGCACGGATGCATGTTCTGCGAAGCTAACACAAAATGTGCACGGGTGCAGTTTCCAGAAAACATGCACGGACTTAAGCACAAGTCACACTCAGAAAGAAAATATGCACGGGGTTTGACGTGCATGGGCATTGTGAAGGCATGCACGGACTTGGGATCCATGATAGACTACCATGGGAATATAACGCGTCATCGTCAGTCCGTTATGTGATCTTATCCAACAGAAGATAAGAACAACAGGCGAAGCGTTCGGACTTAGGACTCTGGCGAGTATAACGGATATGAATATGGGCGTTATAGTGAGTATATAATGGATGGAAGATGATCCATTATGGCAATGAAGATGTCTAGGCAGACGGTGGCTAGGACGACGAGGAAGTCGGTGGAGAAGGTGATAGACTCGACCTTTGGGGGTATATAATGGACCAGGTGAAGTGCGTTATGTGATGTTATGATGGATGAACATAGATCCGTTAAACAGCAGAGACTCTAAATGAGACGGAAGGAGAGACGGTGGATGAGACAGTGGATGAGATGAAAGCCTCCAACTCTGAGAGAAGGTAACGGACCAGGACGAGGGCATTATATGATGTAAATAACTGATGGGTATAGGTCTGTTAAATAATAGAGACGTAATATGAGACGCTGGATGAGACGGTGAGAAAGGCAGTGAGAGGACTATAACAGACCTTATGAGGTGCGTTTGATGTGGCACCCCACTGGTCGAGGATCGCTATTGTAAGATTCTAGCTGGTCGAGAGAATCGTTCTTCTTGGTGTGACTTCATCTTGGCTTTCTATGGCTTGATGTGGTCTTTTGCCGTGTCGTGGCTAGAGACATTATGGTGTTGGCATCAGCATTTGTGAGTATTAGGGAATCTATCAGCATCTCTGCTGATTAAGTACCCTCTACTCCTCTGCATCTTTTTTCTTGGGCGTTGGGTTCTCGGGACGTGATCGTGGTCCTTGAGAGGCGTTCCCCAAGATCGTTGTTGTTATCATTATTGTGGGTATTTCTTGGTGAGCTGCTCGATGCATGACTAGTCCCTTGTAGTCGTGCGTTTAACTGTTATTGTGCCTTGATGTAACCCAGCTTACAATTATGTTCTGTGGTTCTGTGTTCAGTACGGAGCCAGGATCCTATAGGTGCTGTCGTTGTTGTCATTTCAGTTGTTGTTTCTCTGCGAATTGTCTTGGTACTGTGTGGACCAGGTCTTGTTGGTTAGCTTTGCTGTACTCTTATTTCCTGGTAGAGTTAGCATGCGACTCGATCAGATGTAATATCTGAGTGAGGACTGACTTTATTGTGCTTGTGGTCCGGAAGATGCCGGAGATCGTATTCGGCCCCCAGCCGATCAGCCACAGGCTCGTGTTGTCGGAGCCGGCGCCGAGCGCATCGATGACGTTCGCCGAGGTCGCCACGCTCGCGCTGAGCGTGTTGTACCGCGGGGTCAGGCCGGTGAACTGCGCCGGGGCCGAGGCCGAGGAGCTGTAGATGGTCGCGGCGGCGAACTGCTGACCAAGGCCCTCCAGGAAGGCGCTGGACTCGTCCAGGCGGAACTGCGCCTGGTTGCCGTTGAGCTCGACGAGTTGCGCATCCGGCTCGGAGAACGCCTCCAGGTTCGCGGTGCGCTCGACGATCTGCGCCGTGGTGCTCTTGGTCGGCTGCACGCCCTGGTAGAGCATGCGCCAGGTGCCCTGCGGCAGGCCGGTGCGGACGGTGGTCTTGTAGCCATCCGTCAGGTTGCCTTCCATCCAGGGCATGTCCTGGATGATTTCGTTGTTCTGGGACAGCAGGTCAACGACGACGGCAGGCTTGCCGTCCGGGTCCTGACGACGCGCCCAATCGGCGAGGGTCAGGTAGTTGGTGGCGAGAGTGGCCATGGCTTACCCCTTCGGGCGTCTCACGACGCGCGTGCTTGGTTGGGATACATGATCTCCGCCGCGGTCTTCTGCGCGCCGGCAGGGCGACCCTGCACGGGCGTGCCTTCAGACAGGCGGGATGCCAGCCGGTGGAATGCACGGAGGACGGCCGGATGGTTGCCTGCGCCCGTCAGGTTCAGCGCTTCGTCAAGCGCCTTCACCTCGGGGGGCTGCAGGAACGCATCGAACGCCTTGCGCACCGTGGCGAGCGTGTCCGGCAACTTCGCACCACCGAACTCGGGGTCGGCCTTGCACTCGGACTGCCAGGACGTGTTCATGTCCTGGAACTTCTTGGCGGCCTCGGCGAACTCGCCAGCCGTCTTCGACAGGGCGGCGAACTCCGGGCCGATCTCTTTGGCCAGGGCCTGCACCGCGTCGTTGGACAGGCCGGCCTTGGCCGCCGCATCGAGGAACTTTGCGGAGACCGCGTCATCGGCCTTTACGCCCTCGGGGAATTCGACCTTGTAGCTCTTCGGATCGATCGGCTCGGGGGCCTTGGCCTCCTCGGGCTTCTTCTCCTCAGCCGGCTTGCCGTCTTCCGGCTTGGCCTCGACCTGCATCTCAAGGACCATGATCATGTCCCGAGAACACAACACCCAAGAAAAAGATTACTAAGGAGCGGAGAGTACTCAACCAACATATATGTCGACACATTCCCCTACTCTCAGAAATGCTAGTGCCAACACCATAATGCCTCTAGCAATAGGACGGCAATACACAACATCAAGGCACACATGGCCAAGATGAAGTCACATCGAGGAAAAATAATCCTCTCGATTGGCCAGAATCTTCCAACCAACGATCCTTGACCCGTGGGTTACTAGCCCACACACTTCTACTGCGCACTCATGCAACGCACATAGGCATCAAAAACACCTCAGCATTCGCATCTCAGTACAGACTCGATGCTATTGCAATTCATGATACTGCAATATAACTCACCATGAGTACCGATCCTGCTAATAATCGATCACAAGTTGCCTAAGTGCACACCAGGAAGAGCCCCAGCTTCAGCACAAAGAACAAAGAAATGCTAATCTCAGCTTATCCTTACATCCTGAAACAATTACTGAACCTTCATAGCACAATAGTCGCTAGACACGGCAAGACAAACACGGTGCACAACGGCCCCCAACATACAAAACTGGGTCCAAAGCCAAGCAATTATCGAACAAGAGCAATTCAGGTTCAGAACTAACACAGTCCACACTTAAGTGGACATAGGACAAAGGCCTTACCGAGATAAAACTTCCAAGGCTTACCTCGAAAAGATACCACCAAACCAGATGAGAAGAATCAAGCTCGACTAATAGTAGCTTACCAGGAAGAAAAAATCCTAGGTTCGCTCAGGCACCTTCTCAACCAAGGCATCTAATCGACCACTTCAACACAAGCTAAACCCCTCAGGAGCTGAACAAACTCAAGCTGGGATGACCAAAATAACATGAGAATGTGCATGGCCATCTTACGAACAATAAAGGTCATCAGCCACCTGAACAAGCCACAGAAAAAATCTTGAACGATGCACTGCAGATTCACGCCTGCCGACAAACTCTGCCAAGTACAGCATAATCGAGACAAACACCATGACAAAAAAGAACATCCCGTCACATCCTGACGAGAGCAAAACCATCTCTCATAGTGCCAACATAGCATGCATAAGACCACACACAGAAACAAAGTGGCAAATAATCACAAAACCTACGGTAGCTGCTGTGAGATAATGTAGCTTAATACCATATAGTAATGCATTAAGGGACATAGGGAACGCCCGCGTTGTGATCGACGGGAAGAATACAAGGGGCTTATTGTTCTATCTACTCTTGTAGGGAAGAAGAAGAACGAAAAGGGAGGCATGCTCACTCTAGGAGGAGAGGGAAGAAGCTGTAGAAGGCGCCATCAACGAGCCCACGTCTCGTTCTTGGAGTTGCAGCTGTTGGTCTTCACCGTTCGAGATGTTGGGTGTCTGAAACCTTAAACTGGGCTGCTTCCACACTGGTTTATCATATCTAGCGCACCCTACTGTGGACACACTAAAGATTTCTTCAGAATTATTCCATTCGTCTGTTGGTTGGGGTGTTTTATTTGGGTCTGTTTTAGTGTGAAGGTGTGCCAGTCACCGAGGTGACAATTTGTTCAGATTTCATGGAAACCCATGGTGCGCTCGATCTGACTTTGTCAGGTGATTGTGTAGTTTGGGTCGGGACCAAAACCCGTCGTCCCATAAAGGTCACAGCATCATTTACATCTCCCATACGAGGGAACACCCTTGATTAATTGTCGAAAATAGGGGCCCTGCGGTCAAAAGAAATAATGCTGACTGCGAAGGAAAGAGGCAGGAACAAATCACACAAAAGCCTGTGCCGAGACACGGGCAACCGGACATGTTAGTCATTCATAGATCCTTTCATATTCGGACGGGAGTCCGTGGCGCAAATGCGGTAAAAAACTAAGATAAATCCATTCAAATATCTGTCGAGTACACGACAATTTCAATGGCGACCCGAGGAGGGTCCAGTTCGATAGGCGGGTCCAGTTTAATCAGAATGTCAGCCTGAGGTAAGGCCGACTTGTGGCTATCTCGGGGTAATTCCCAAGGCTCAAGCCCGACTTGCAGGGGCGGCGCTATTGTTCCTTCAGCACCAGGCCACGGGGAGACGAGGCTGCAATGTAGAATCTTATTATTACGATTAGTGGAGCCCCTGATTATGTTTCTCTGCTGTTTATTTTCCTTTTCTATTTTATGCGTTTAGGGTGATCTCATAATTTTCTTTCATTTATTTACATAGATTTCCCCCCTTTTTTTTGCTTATTTGCACGAGCTACAGTGTTTATTTATTTATTCATTTACCTATTTATATTTCTCCCTTTTTATGGGGGTGCTTTCTGTCTGTAAAATTCTGGTCGATCACCCTTACCCTTCTGGTCGACCGAAACTAGCGAAAAACTAAAAACGTGAATCCATTAAACCCAGTCCATTTGTGCTCTACTCTTACCCATTTACCCCTAGGGTTAATATACAAATATTAGAGAGGTTTTCCAAGGATTTTGTGAAGGGTTTAATGGTCTTTTGGTGTCTTCTATATATGCTTATATGAGAGCTATGAATTTGATGAGAAAATCCCCATTTGAGCTAATGTTTTCTATCTTGTATGTCAAAAAGGAGGAGAAGAAGAGAAAGGGAAAAAGAAGGGGAGATTTGATCTTCATCCAAGAGGTTTTGAAGATCATGGAAGAAGGAAAAGTGCAGCGGATCGAGGAGAGGATCGAGTGGACGCAAGAATCCCCATCATCCGACGTCCTTCCGATCGGTGCTTGAAAGATCATCAACATCCTAGTTTTGAAAACCAAGGGGGATCCTTCCTATATCTTTTCTATGTTGTTCTTGATGTACTTCATGATCTATATCTTGGGTTTTGCATGATTTGAATATTTGTGTTTATCTTTTGAATATTAGAGATATTCTTATGTGTGACCATTTGTATACGGTCATGTGGTTTATTGTGCTGCGGTTGTTGCAGCGTATGTGTGTGTGTTTGTGATCCGGTCGTCAGATCATGTTGGAGACTCCAACTCCGTGTGTGTGTGTGTTGGGGCGTGTCCCCATGCATTGTTTGGAGCGTCGTCTCCATTTGGAGATTTATCCCCGAGTGAAGCCTCATCGGGTTTGGTGAGGGGTGGACGTAGGGAGCCCGTCATGGTCCCAAACCACCTTAAAAATTCTTAAGCATTGTGGTGTGCTTTGTGATTTACTTTTGTGGCTTAAATCTATGCATGTGTGCTCGGTGAGCAAGAGTGCATAGTTTACATGTTATATCCATTTGTGTGATCGTAAGCAAATGGAAAGATTGAGTGAATTTAGTTACATTATTTACTTAATTCCTCAATCTTGTTAAAAGTTGTTAATTCTACTGCGGGTAGTATTTTAATTTGCTATATAGTGTCGGTGACAATTCAACCCCCCTTCTTGTCTGCTCGCCTGTCCCAAGACCAAACAAGTGCTATCAGAGTGAGGCTCTATTGTCCCTAGATCTAACCGCCGGTCAGCCCTCCCCACCTCCCCCATCACTCTCCTTCACCGTCCCTAGCTCTAGCTGTCCCCCGGTCCTTTTGAAGCATACCGTCTCTTCCCCCACTTCTACCCCATTCCATGTCCAGCACTCCCTCTTGGCGGTGGGCGCTTCCTCGAGCACTCAACGAAGCAAGGGTATGTTCCGCGTTGCATGTCATGGATTCTCGTCCTCGATTTCTATGGGTCTCAGAGACTCCGAGCTTACTCCCCATGCATCTCACAGGATGCTGGCCACCCAAGTTCCCCTCTTACACCGCCATCAGTTAGAGCGGCTTGGTAGCCTAGTGCTTCCCGACGATGAAATCAGTCACTTCCAGTTGCGGCTTCCTCCTCTTTGGTGTCCTCAGGAGCCCATAGCTATGTGGGATGTATGCAATCTCTACAGTTTCTGTTTTCCTCCATGTTTTCTTGTTGGGATGATGACGGTATGTGCCAGGCATGGTTGTTTATGTACGGTTCTGGGTAAAGTCTGTCCATGTACTAAGACTATCAGTTTGCTTTGAATGAATATCATATGTTATGTTAATAAAAAAAATCTAGAGATGACTTCGAGGAGAACTCGTTGGGAGGATGAGAGGGGACCAGGCAGACCAATTCACTGTGATCTGAAAAATACCACGAAGTTGGCTTTGATGTCACTACAGACAATGGTAGAGGAGGCGGCAGAATAGTCATGCATGCATGCATGTATGCATGCAGAGGTTGGCGGAGAAGACTACTAGTCTCTCCAAGGAACTCTACCCTCTTAACCATAGGCACGAGGGTGATTCCCAAGAGTAACAGTAGTATCTTAGACAAGACGAAGAAGAGGGGGCACATGAGAGAGAGAGAGAGAGAGAGAGAGAGAGAGAGAGAGAGAGACCAATTAAAGTTCTCATAGGATAGGGAGCTGTAGGGGGTGACCAAAGTTTTCACTGGACATCCAAGGTGTGGCATTACTTGATTGTGCAGCAAGTAGAACTCGCATAGAGTCATACTTATTGTCCACGTCGACTAGTTGTACACCTCTGTTGTGTAATAATTTTTTTAAAAAAATTTTATGTCTACCTCTAGGCTCATTCGGAGCAGCACGTCCTTACGAGGCCAACCCTGATTGGACAGCTCAAAAACATAAGGAAAAAGATGAAAGGGGGAGAGAAACATATTTTGATGGATTGATAGAGAAAATCATACATAGATGGAGAGAACTTTGGAGAAAAAGAAAGGGGGGAGAGTCAAATGCAAAGGTAAAGGGGGAGAGATGGCATACAACAAAAAGGAGGAAAAGATTCATTTTATTTAGCTGTCAGGAGGAATGTCTAAGAGACAGAAAGGGGGAGAATGTGTGTCTAAGTGTCATGTGTCCAAGTGTCCGTCTGTCAGCATGTGTTTATCTGCTTGTGTATTCTCTTTGAGCTATCATTTTACTGGCTAAGGGATAGAGTCTCTAACTGTCTGCTACTACATGGGTTTCCATCAAATGTTTAGGTGTGTTGTCATCATCAAAAAGGGGGAGAATGTTGTGTCTCCTCTGGATTTGATGATGAGTTTATTTGATGATGGGTTTTGATGCTGGCAACAGTCTGTGTTTTTGATGCAGTAATTGCCAATAAACATCTTGCAGTATTTCCTAAGTTAGTTTGAGTCTCTAATCACTAATAGGTCGATGCATGTTCTTTCTGGTGCATAAAAAGGTCGATGCACCTTCACACATTAAGATAGGTAGGTCGGTGCACATATCAACACTTAGCTTAGAAGGTGAGCGCATATGCATCTATATTTTGTTATAAGGTCGATGCATCTTCCTCTTTCTCTGAACTATTAGGTTGATGTACATATGTCGCTAGGACTAGAAGGTCGATGCACATTTGTCACTAAGACTCGAAGGTCGATGCACATATGTCGCTAAGACTAGGTCGATGCACATATGTCGCTAAGACTAGAAGGTCGATGCACATTTGTCGCTAAGACTAGAAGGTTGATGCACTTTGTCACAAAATGCATTGTCAGGTTGATGCACATGTTATCTAGCATACACTCAGGTCGATGTATCTTATACATCATTTTCACAACTTGTACTATAAGGTCGATGCACCTTATACACAGGTTGATGCTTGCAACCTGGCAGTTAGATTAAGGTCGATGCTAGTGACCTAGCAACTACAGCTAAGGTCAATGCATGTTTAAAAGGTCGATGCTAGTCTGTTAGCTTTGAAGCTATAAGGTCTATGCATCTTCATTAGGGTCTACCTATTCTTTTTTTATATTTTATTTAAAGGTCAATGCTTCTACTTAGACTTATTGCATTTCGCAATCCAATACCATCCAGGCAAGGTAAATATTGTAGCTGACGTGCTTAGCAGGAAACTAATGGGAATGCTATCAAGCCTCATGAAAGATATGACTAATCTTATTATTAAATTTACCCAGTTAAAGCTAGATATTAGTGCGGAGAAAGAAGAGTGCTTTATTGCCAATATCTAGTCACAACCTAGATTAATAGAAGACATGATCAAGTTTCAAAAGAATGATCCTACATTGATGAAAATCAAGGATAACATTGATCAATGGCCATATTTCTCTATTACAACTGACGAAAGATTGCTATTTCGAGGTCGGATCTGTACACCAGATCATGCTAATACTAAAAAGCTAGTTTTAGATGAAGCACATAAATCAAGGTATGTCATTCACCCTAGTGCTACCAATATGTACCAAGACCTTAAAAGGAATTATTGGTGGCCCAATATGAAACGAGAAGTGACAGACTACGTATCACGTTGCCTCACTTGTCAACAAGTTAAGGCAGAACATCAAAGGCCCACTGGAAAGTTATATCCCTTGGAAATTTTCGAGTGGAAATGGGAGAGTATAAGAATAGATTTTATCATGGGTCTACCTAGGTCAAGAGGAGGACATGATGGTATATGAGTGATCATTGATCGCTTGACCAAATCGGCTCACTTTCTACGTATTAAGAGTCGATGGTCTATGGATGTGTTGGTTGCCTTGTATATAAAGGAAATTGTGAAGCTACATGGAGTCCCTGTCACTATTATATCTGATCGAGACCCTCGATTCACGTCTCAATTTTGGAAGGGTCTACAACATTCATTAGGGACCCGGTCGAATTTTAGTATTGCATTCCATCTACAAACTGATGGTCAAACTAAAAGAACCAATCAGGTGGTGGGCATGTGTAATTGATTTTGGCGGAAGCTGGCATGAGCACTTACCTCTAGTGGAGTTTGCCTACAATAATAGCTATCAATCTAGCATTCAAATGGCATGATTCGAGGCACTATATGGTAGGATTTGTCGCTCACCTATATGATGGGATGAGGTTGGAGAAAGACAACTTCTAGGCCCTGATCTTGTTCGAGACACAACCAAAAAAGTGAAGCTGATTAGAGAGAGACTTAAGATGGCTCAGGATAGACAAAAGGCTTATGCTGATATCAGGAGTGAGTGGGCAAACATTTATAGAGGCCCCAGTGTCAACCAAAGTCACATCTATAGCCACCTTATTCAAGGTGATGGAGATGTAGAGCGGCATTTGGCATGCCTCTAGGGGTGCCAATTCATCCTCAAGAAAAGGAGATGGCTGGCCCTTTTGTAATTGTGGCCAAAGTCGATGGTAAACTATCGACTGTCATGTCTTCTCTGACCCTGACCTTCTGAAAAAAAGTCTTTGAAGCAGCTTGGTGCAGCGGGGATCGCTTAATCAACTCCAAAACTAAAATCTTAGCCGACATTCAGTCCAAGTGCTGTAACAAATCATACCACGTGCCAGGTAATGGGTTTGCCTCTCCTAGTTCAACTGTTGATGACGAAACTTGAGGGTTGGGTGCAGGTGCACTAGTAGTGGGATAACTCCTCTAGAATAAGTGCCCACTCTGAAGGGAAAGGTTTTGTGCCAGCACGGTATCAGACAGACTCACAATGGGTGGCTTGATAGGCTCAGTGGGGTAAGTGGAGGGAGTAAAGGTGGTGGTGACGATGGTGGAGGTAGGTCTGACAGGCCCTGGCGGGAGGATGATAGGTGGCGAGTTAGGTGAGCGGGTGACAATGTGGGGGGTGACGAGTGCTGGCATGAGGATGGGTGAAGCGGGGGGCGATGCAATAGGTACAATGTGGGGTCTGGAAGGATCGGCGGGTGTGGTGGAGGTTATAATGGTAGGCCGAATGATAGCGAGGGTAGAAGGTGAAGGGGGGTTGTAAGTATGGTGGAGGGCCAAAAGTTGAGCAGGAGTCTCATCATCATAGGACCACCCAGCGTTGGGGGCTGGGGGTGGATAATGTTTACTTGAGCCGGTGCCGGCGGCTGAGATTGCGGAGTGTGCGGGTGGTTCGGCATCGAATTCTGATGAATCCCAAGTTCTTGTACGGGTTGCTACTACTGGTGCTGGGGTTAGGGTTGCTGTGGCTACTACTACTGTGACACTGGCTGCTGCGGCCTTGGCACCTGTCTTCTTCTTTCTTTAATCTCTACAATTAGCTTATGCATTTCTATCGAGTCAATGTGCTGCCCCTCGTGCAAATCATAAACAAAATCATGAAACTGGTAGCACCTCTTAATCGTGTGCCCGGGCTGCCGATGGAATATACAATATCTGGACTGGTCATCCCATCCCCTTTCTTCTTCTTCTCTATCATCGTCACCAGACGCCACCACCACCATCGTCGTGGTGAGGAGATGACCGTGGAGGCCCCCCTCTCTTCTCTCTTCTTCCCTTCTCCTTCCTCTTCTTCCTTCTCTGCGTTCTTCTCCTTCTCTCCTTATTCTTCTTCCCTTTGTACTCGGGGGACGGCGGGGCCCTAGGCTCCCCATCTTCTTCTTCTCCTTCCCCCTCTCCTCTTCTCCTTCTTCTTCTTCCCATCTTCTTCTCTTCTTCTTCTCCTCCGTCGCCACTGGCCGCGTCGGTGGAAAGGGCGCCAGCTGTGCCGGGCATGGTGGCGTGAAGCGTGCCAGCGAAGGGGTTGGCACAAGTGTGCTGGAGTAGGGCTTCACAGTGTGTCGGGGAAGAGGGGGCACAAGTGTACCGGACAACGAGGCACCTAGTGTGCCGGGTGAGGCGGCACAGGGAGTGTGTCGGGGAAGATACCCATGGGTATATAGGGGAAGGCCACCGCTAGTGTGCCGGGTAGGGCACAGGGAGTGTGCCAGGTAACTGGACATTGGACTGTGCCAGGGAAGCATCCAGGGGGTGTGTCGGGGAAGAGGCACGAGGGAATGTGTTGGGGAAGGGTTTCTGAGACCGTGTCAGTGAAGCAAAGCGCGGGTGTGCTGGGGAAGACCCACAAGGGCACACCGGCGAAGAGCCACTAGGGCGTGCCAGTGAAGGGCCGCCTGGGGCGTGCCGACGAAGCAGAGCGCGAGTGTGCCGGGGAAGACCCGCAGGGCGCACCGGCAAAGAGCCGCTAGGGCGTGCCAGTGAAGGGCCGCCTGGGGCATGCCGGCAAAGTGGAGCGTGGGTGTGCCGGGGAAGACCCACAGGGGCGCACCGGCGAAGAGCCACTAGGGCGTGCAGGGCAAGGGCCGCCTGGGGTGTGCCGGTAAAGAGCGAGAAGAGTACTTCTTCAAGTGGAGAACTTCTGATGTTGCCCCTCGAGGCCCACCGTGACTTTGTTTTGGCCGTCACTCCTTGTGGACGTGCACCCGTATTTTTCCTTACGCCTCTGGCCTAGGGAAAACTCTACCAAAATTTCGTCAGAAATTGACAGAGTCCTTGCTCGTTTGATTATGGCAGAGTCCCCTTATAGTCTTCATCCCCCATCATTTCCCGTACTCGATAGAAAAATTAAAGTCCTTCAAATACTCAAATCATCTCCTCTACCTCATATTAAGCTCCTTTTGGGAAAATAAGTACTTCAAACTCTTATGCTCTGAAAATATTGTGAATGTCTCTCCATACAAGTAGGGCCTTCAAATCTTCAAGGTGAAAATTACTGCTGTAATTTCCAAATCGTGAACAGGATAATTATCTTCGTGCTTCCTTAACTACCTAGAGGAGTAAGCTATCACCTTCCCATGCTGCATAAGCACACATCCTAGGCCAATACCTGAAGCATCAGTGTACACTTCAAAACCTCCTTCTCCAGAAGATAAGGCCAACATAGGCACAGTGGTTAAACATTCATTCAAAGTCTGGAAACTTCATTCACAATCTTCTAACCAATCAAATTGGTTCTCCTTGCGGGTTAATGTTGTCAAAGGCACCACAATTTTAGAGAAATCCTAAATAAACCTTTGGTAATAGCCTGGCATGCCTAGAAAACTTCTTACTTAAGTTACATTAGTAGGCCTATCCCAATTCTTTACTGTCTCCACTTTTGAAGGGTCAACAAAAATACCTTCCTTATTGATAATGTGTCCCAAAAAGACACTTCTTGTAGCCAAAAAACACACTTACTAAACGTGACGTATAACTAATGATCTCTTAATAATTGTAACGCCAACCTCAAATGTTCAGCATGCTAGTCCTCACTTTTAGAGTATATTCAGATGTCATCAATAAACACCACGACCCATTGGTCAAGGTAGGGCCAGAACACGTTGTTCATTAACTACATGAAAGCTGCAGGTGCATTCGTTATTCCAAAAGGCATTACCACAAATTCAAAATGTCCATACCTACTACGGAAGGCTATTGTAAAGATATCCTCATCTTTGATCCACAACTTATGGTATCCTGATCGAAGATCGATCTTAGAAAAGTATTGAGCTCCTGCTATCTGATCAAATAGTTCGTCAATCCTCGGCAACGGGTACTTGTTCTTGATAGTAAGCTGGTTCAATTGCTGATAATCAATACACAATCTCATCAAACCATCCTTCTTCTGGATGAACAATATTGGGGCTCCCCACGGGGATGTACTATGATGAATAAACCCATTTTCAAGCAACTCCATCAATTATCGCTTCAATTCTCATTAGACATACGAAACACATTAACCTAGAGACTTGACTCAAATAAAGTAAAATTACATCAAAATGACTCAAATAAAAATTACATAGGACTCGAAGATAGATAATTAGACCATGCTTGATGTCCCCGTGGTGAGAAGATGGGTCCTGAGTGCGGGATCGGATGGTGATGACCCCATCAATAAGGCTGCAACATATTGTGTTGGCACCTTTATGATCAAAATGACGAAGACAATAGAAGAGAAAATGGATTTTCCTTTCAAGATCCTCCAACATTATGAATTCACAGAAAAGGACCTAGAGTCCTAGGGTTTCCTTGAAATCCCACTGAAGGGCTTAAAGGAAAGAGCAAGAGTTTAAAATGGACTAGTTCATAAAATTTGTGGACAAAGAAAATAGATGAAATATGTAGTATCCTAGAAGATGAAATATGTGATGTCAGAGGAGCTTAAAAAGAAAAATTACCTAAAGAATACATAACTTGAAGAGATACGAAAGAGACATAAAGAGAAGGTAATTCTGTGTGGTGATAAAAAAGCTTGTAGGATGAAGAAATACATGAAAATTACATTTTCAACAACTCATGTGAAGATTCAGGAAACTTTGAATAAGAATTATATGGTCCATTAGTTTGTAAAATATTTTATGATAAACCATACATCTGAATCAGATAATGAGCAGTAAAGGAAGCCTTTCTAGGTGCACTAGGCAAGTATGTAACTTCATGTAACGTAACCAATCATGCAAAAAACACTTTCTAGAATGCTAGAAGATAAGTGAAATACATATTCTATGAAACAAAGTTCACTATGGTCAAGTGGATTCTCATTATTTATTGAATTAAACATAAGCTCTGCATCAGGAGGAAAATCTAAAAATATGCTTAAAAAGGGAAAGAATCAAGCCTTCATGGAAGAAATATCATATATAAATGACATATGGAACTAAAAACTAGGAATAAATTCAGTTCACTAAGTTTCACTATAATAAATAATAAGAAGAAATGCAGTTCTACACAAGATTTTATATATTAAAGCTGTCTATGATTGCTTAGCTAACATTACAGCTTTATGTTCATAATGTGAGTTAAAAATTTAAATGCTTACGAAACATAATTAACAATTAAGGTATAAAGGTGGAGTCTCATTCCAGATCCAAAAACCCATCTTGAACACTGAAAAAAATGATGATACTATTCTAACATATAAAAACACAGTGATGCTACAGAACAGAGATGTGATTTCAGATCTTTTGAAGCGTAGCTCTGCCTTTATCAAAGACAAGTCATAGAGGATGCAATCATTCAACCTTAATAATAAAAAGTACCTAAGACCTTTGATTATAAGAAATATTTAAGATTTTTGGGCAATAGAATCATACCATTTCATTTTGGGATCCAAGAACACACCACCCCTCTTAGACATTGATACATGATGTAACTAAACCAATGTAACATAGATAAATAGAGGAATGCTGCAGAACAATAATGTGGTTTCAGCCAAATTGAGATGCAAAGTCATAAATGATGCATCCTACAATGTGTTTATGATTTATATACTACAAAGCAGCTTTATCAACATCCATCATCTCCATGAACCATACATATCATCATTTTCGAATACCTTCACATGATAAATTTCAGAGTTTTTGAATGACGATGGTCCGTGTTATGAACAAACAAATCTTTCTACATGCGAAAACACTACACTCAACTAGAAGCTTAGATACAAATGGCAAGCTCTTTCAATATCGTTGATGATGCATATCTTGCATGGACGGCAGATGCTGCCTACAAACATTACCATTATCTAGAGAGAAATGTCAGAGCCACTCATCTACCTATGCTCTGTTGTGATCCCACAAAGGTCATCGCCCGGTGCTGAGGAAATGAATGGGAACACTAGAATATGTGATCAATCAAAAAGAGATCAAAAACAACTTTAGTATGGACACAAATTGCCCAACCATGAGGCAAAATAATACAAGCTCTCAGCATTCACGTTCGCATCAATAATGATATGTACTTACAGAACAAATTAACTAGGCATAACTTGTCCAAACTAACAGAAATTGTAACCAAAGCTCCAACAAGCCGGTAAGAAGGGCAATGCATCTAAGATGGCCTCTTGTTCAAAAACCATTTAGACGCTATATAAATGTGAAAGCCAATGCTCCAAATAATGATAATTAGGAAGAACTGGCACAACATTGCAATCGCAATGTCTAGGTACAACTGAACTAATCAATAAAGAAACTCCCTATTTTGGAAATTTTGTGCTCATAAGTCCAACTCTTCGCAACATCCAAGGGCACAAAAACTGAAGAGAAGAGGAACTCATTACAAATGAGACAAGAAAACGCTGGGAATTCAACCATCTGATGAGAATTTGATCAACCTCAGCAACATAACCAAAGAAACTGGCCAGAGGGTTCACACTTTCTGTCTGGCAGATTGCCTACATGTAGGAGAACAAGACCTATTGGGAGTCCACCAAATAGGAGATAACCATGCCAAACTCAGAGAGAGAGAGAGAGAGAGAGAGAGAGCTGGCCTTCTTTTTTCTACGTGGATCCAGCATAGCCCATCGCTTCCCTTCTCCTTTCGCCACTCTTCTTCTCCGGTGGAAGGAGATGTTAGAACATCGGATTAGAGTTGCCGCCCTGGCCAAACTGGAGACGGAGCCGACCTCCTGTGAGGAAAATCCATCAGATTTCTATCACCAACGTATAAAAGAGAGAGAGAGACAGACAGACAGATAGAGAGGATGGGGGATTTTTTTTTGCAATAGGCGAGGAGATAAAAAGCACAGAAGAGGAGAAGAGGAAGGGAGAGCCAACATGCAGCTAGTCAGATGCGAGCTTCAAACGCCGCCTGGACCTACGTGACAGTTTCACGCTCATCATCCAGACGAAGTCCTCCTCGATCTCGTCCCTTGAGAGGGATACCCACAGATCCACCTTCCTCTTCTTCCTTCTACCCTCCTTGATCTCGACCCTAGACTGTAATGACCAGCCCAGAGTGCCTCCCCTGGGCTGGGATTCCTCATCCCTTGCCTCTGTAGTTTGGCCTGGCCCTCTAGAAGATAGATTGAGCGATGACACCAGCGGTAGCATCGACGAGCCCTCCTCCTTGTCCTCCAGTGGGTAGGTTAGCCAGATCGACCCCCTTGGATGACCTGACGGCTTCTTCATGTTCTCGGAGCTCAAGGGTTTCCTCCTGAAGCACCAACAGCAACAGATGAAGAAGAACGAATGGCATCAGGAAGAAGGTGGATGGGGTTTTTATGGGGTTTCGTCCAGGAGATCAGAATGGGAGATCATCGAAGACAGAGAAGAGGGAGCTCACCGATCGACAGAGTTTTTGTGGGGAAGAAGATGGTCGAGATGGGGAAGAGGCTGGAAATTGGGCCATTTTGGCCTTGTGACGGTGGTGATCGCCTGAGAATAGATTTACGTAGTACAAGGTTTTATGGTTTCCCTATGGTGGGTTTGGCCATATATGCGTAGCTTAGTTTCTACGTGGCTTGTATGCTTGTGGTGGGTTATATGCCGCATAAGTCTAGTGACCGCAGAGGATCATATCCACGTGAGTTTTGTGATTGTGGTGAGTAGTCATTGTGTGAGTTAGTGGACCGGCACCCACTAGTTTTTGTCATCTAGTCGTGGGTAGTTTTTTTAACACCCCATGATGTCATACAATGGTTTACAGTGGTTTGCATGCATGTGTGTGCTATTTTCGAGATTCTCACAAGACTGTGGATGATAGTGTTATATGGTAGAATCTCGCGAGACCATGGATGATAGAGTTTTGGTGAGTTTTTGTGAGACCATGGAAGATCCTAGTAGCCGACCGTGGTTGGACCAGGCGAGACCGCCTAGTCTATACAACACTCCTTGTGTAGAGGCGAGACCGCCTGAGTGTATGTACCTTGCTTGGGACAAGTGTACATTGCTGACAGGTGCAGTGGCACATACCTTGTGTCAGGCTACAGGACATGGTCGTGCTGTTGGTCACAGTGGCACAGATCCTAGCCAGTCCCAAGGTGTGGTGTGTATGTCTCCTCTACTCCTCTAGAGACCTGGTATGGGTAGTGTGCATGCATATGAGTCCTTGGCATAGTATAAGACGTCAATGGACGCATCTGGCCTTATTGTGTATACTTGAGTAGCGTTCCCTATGGCGGTGAAGGTTGAGTTATCGACAACATTGTCTTTGGCCCTTTCAGAAGATGGTTTGGGGTAGCCCTGTGCGTAAGGCATGGTTCTCTCACTAGTCCTAGCTCCAGACTGAGGTTGACTAGTGTCCGGATGTCCTCTCAAGGGTGGAGCTTATGTGTTTGGCCATGTGTCCTTAGAGGTTCCGTCAACAAAGACGGGTTATTACGACCGCGAGGGTTGGGTAGCGTTGAGGTTATGTAGTTCCTATGCTTATCGTTCTTGTTGTTCTGGCCACTATTGTTTACTGTTGTTATTTTATTACTGTTATTTGTCATTTGTTATTTGTCATTTGTTATTGTTGTTGCCATTCACCATTTTTGTTGTGGTGGGGATCCACGGACTCTCTTGTTCAATCATTTTATAACACATGAAAGATGAACATGAAAGGATAATTCATGAAAGAGAATTAGACTTTAATCAAATGTTTCATGAGCCCTACTCGTTAGTGTGTCCATACCATATAATTAACCCTAATTTCATGCTGTCTAATCAGAGAAGCACAGAACATATCGTGCCGAAAAATAATCAACGTTACTGTTGTAACAAGGACAGAAACGGTCTATAGATGGACAGTCAAATATTAAAGACGGTCAGAGGATGACCGCTCATGGCCAGCGCAATCCTCTCTTCTTCTTCAAAACCCACCGCCCGTAGGCAGTCTATCGAAGGCCCGCTTGCATTTATTAACAGTCAGCATGCGACCGCTATAGGGCGAGTTCAAAATAGGAACCGAGCGGTCTATCGGGTGGCCGCTAAGCCCAACGTAGCCCACAATCGGAAACCAAATCGTCTGTCGGGAGACCGCTAACTCCTGCGGCGGTCACTGGTAGGCTGCTACCAGGTTCCCCGCCCTGGCCTTCGGCGAGTCCCGACACACGTCGATTCAATCTCGATTTTCATGCAATACAGTGAACTAAAATTTGGCAAAATAGAACCAATCAAAAGAGGATGGAATTTCACACAAGATGGCATGATTAATTTGAAGTTTAGCCTGCTAAAACCTAACATTAGATCAAGATAAAATGAAACTAGCATGAATGATGCCCTAATTTAACCTGTCTTGACTAAAAGCTTAAATACAATTGCCATACTAAACAAGAATTAGGACTTTTGATGTCAAATGAAAGAGGACTCGAAGGCGCACAAAAGGATGTATGTTAATTAATCTTAAGCCTAAGAGAAACCTACCGATTTAGATCGAAAGTAGGACGGTGCGAAGAAAAACCCTAACGCGGACCCTCATCGATCCTCGCCGTCCCACGCCCTCGATCACTCCAAATCGACCTTGTCGCCGGCCAAAACATCAAATAGGTATTTTAGGTCGTCGAAGCCCTCAATTTATAGCATTCACAGAGGCTTCTAGAGATCGAATTGGACTTGAGAGTCCAAAGGGGAAAAATCGACGAAAAACTCGAAGCTCGACCAAATCCGCGCTGCCACCATCGAATAAGAGCCCCTAGGGTTAGTGTTTTCAAAGGAAAAATGGGCTTCTATGATGGCTCACGGTGGGGGGAAAGGAAGAGGAAGAAGCATATAAGTCATGTATAGGGGTGTAGCTTTTTGTTCATATTTACCTTTTTGAGGCTTTGTTTACTTTTTGTGTCATTGTGTTGCTTAAACTGTTTAAACTGTTGTGTCTGATTCAATGAAAATGGCTGTTCATGGTTGACTCTCAAATGAATGATAATGGTTATTCTTTTTATGATTGAACGGGTTGAACGTGAATGAATCTTTCAAAATGCACGAACTATTTTAATGACTCATAGTTGTCATCATGAAAAAAGGGGAGATTGTTGGATCTTTGATTTTGATAATAACACACTACGAATCATGATGTAATCATATGAACTCTAAGTTCTGAATATATTGAATAGGTGTCACATTCATGGTACCTAAGTTAACAGGTCGAAGCACAAGTGTTGTGCATCAACGCAGTCAAGTACACAGAAGTCATCTTTAGAAGCATGCCCTCATTGGGTGCATCGACGCAACACGAGGATTGCATCGACGCACCGAATGGCAAGTGCTCAAACAGATTGTCTAGAAGCTTTTTATCTTCACTACTACACCGATGCAGTCGGAGTAATGAACCGGGCACTAAGCCTAGTCTTCATCTAGTGCATCGATGTATCAAATAGCTGAACTGACGCACCAAGTCCAGGATCAGAAATCGAGTGCTACCACGTCGAAGCGTCAAGATAGTGCATCGACACACTAAGTCATTTGCCAATGATCTTAATCATTCCAGTTAAGTTCTTTCTTCATCTACACCACATCAACGGTTCAAGGCCTCTGTGTCGAAGCAATGAAGCCTCAACAGCTGTGTAAGCTCATTTTGGTAAAGAGTGCATCGACCTATCTTTCAATGTACCGACGCACTAGCACATACAAGACATGCAACTATTGAGACTGCCACGACCTGTCTTCGCAACACATCGAAGCATCAATGCACTTCAGTAAGCACATGATGACTTAAAGAAATCAAGTGCTTTCAAACTTAAATGGATCATTTATATTCCTAGGCCATGTGGTAATCTCTGAAGAAAGATCCTAAAGAAGAATATTCTGAAATTACACCTGTGTTGTGTCCCTATGTTTTGATGATAGCAAACTGTGTTTTGATGATAGCAAATATTATGAGTCATAATGCTTACCATGAGAGTATATACTAGCTAGCAAAGTGACAAACAGAGGGGGCGGGTGTACCTCTACGCTCGGGGCGTGGGGAAGACTTCCCGGCCGAGATCAGCGACTCTCGGTACAGTAATGAATATTAAATTACAGCATTCATTCTACAGCCCACTCCACGTAGGGAGGTAATAGGTGACATGTGGGGTCCGGAAGTAGTAATCTCAGGTTGGCGGGCAGCAGTCGGTGGCGCTCAGGTGGATGCGGTCGACCGGTTCAGCATTGTTCACTCGGGCCCGCAAGACAGCACGTGGGACCCACTACTAGTACGACAATGTCCGGAGAGGCTCCTGGTTGCAGAGACGGGTGGGAGCATTTCGGGAGTGCCCCAGGTCGATCCCCGGGGGCAGCGGTCATCGGACAGGAGGCGGGCAATGTCTTGGGAATTAATTCCCAAGGCTGTCCCACAACTCTGCTTCAGGTTGGATCTGCGCACCCTAACGAGGAAGGTCAATACTCCCAGCCACGACGTCGGATCGAGACGAGGTTAGCACTGTTGTGAAGAGAACTCGAAGAGCTTTGAGATACTAAATTTTAGAACTATCCAACAATCTGAACAGAAATGACAGGCTCTGCAAACTGAGTGATGGTTCTGTCCCAAAACTTTGAATCCACAGGGTAGACTAGAACCTACCTGATTATGAACTTTAACCGGGAATCAAATGAATGAATTAGGACCTGGGATTTTTATGGTGGATAGAAGGGAGGGAGAGGAACACACACATAGGTCTTTTGTATGGTTCTGACAACATTTTACGGGTGAGAAAATTCATCTACCAAGATCTATCCCCCGGATCTACTGTTGGATAGGCTGACAGGGGTGGAATGGAAATTGTGGGAAAAATACCAAACGGGTCAGAATGGGGCAAAACCTATGCTGTTGGAAAGCGAACAAACAGTGGAAGCATCCCTCAAAATCTCAACTTGATCATATTAGGGAGCTGGGAGATCCGACTTTTTCTTCAGCTTGCTGTTCTGGGACTCAGAATTTTGGGGCAGCAGGAACCTCTTGGCTTATGGTGGCTTGATGGCGGCACGAGCGGCAGCAGTGACGGTAGCGATCGATCACAGCATACAGAGGTTGAAGGGGAGGGGGATATCACTCAGAAATATGGAGGATTTAGGGTTAGAACCCGTGAAATTCTCTCTCTAGAATTTTAGAGTGAGAAGCTCCAGTTTTTTCACTTTTCTTCTCGCCGGGTGACTACAGCTTCTATGGCCGACTGATCTGCATCCATGGCGGGTGCGAAAATGGGGGAGTCTCCCCCAGTTGCTATCCCAGCAAAGCCAACTCATCTCCAGGCTTCTCCTCCGGCCAGGGAGGAATTCCGTTGATCCCATGCGCAAATCCTTCTGACCTCTCAGCAGAAGCCGAAGATACCCATTCCGGTGAAGTCTCCCGGATTCACGGATCTTGGTGAACCTGCTGTATATTTCTCGAAGGCAGAAGTTGAAGCTTCTCAGGAAATGCTCAAATTTGCCATTATTGCCAAGTGTTCTTACGGCAGACCTGTAATACCAGAGATTAAGAGCTATCTGATTCAGAGGATTCCCCTGGCTTCAGATTTTGTAATTAGTCGTCTCAATCTGAGACATCTTCTCCTCAGATTAGATAACGAAATGGATTTCCTTAAACTCATTATACAAAAGAGTTTGTACATAAAAGGTTTTCTGTTCAGATTCTTTCGCTGGACGCAGGATTTTCATTTTGAAATAGATCCTGCCATTGCTCCGATTTGGATTGGTTTCTCCTCTCTTCCTGCTAATTTGTTCCATGAGGACTGTATGTGTTCTATCGCTGGAAACTTCGGTCAGGTCTTGAGAATCCGTGAGCATATGTTGGCGATGACTGAAACCTCCGAAGCTTTAGCCTGCGTAGAACTGGACATTTTAGCTCCTCACAAAGAACGGCTCTGGATTGAGTTGGATGGATGTGGTTACTGGCAGCCGGTGAACTATCATCGACTACCTCATCTATGATCATTCTGTCACAAGCTTGGACATACTGCTACTAAATGCAAGAAGAAATTACACAAAAAAAGCATCCGTTCTGCTCCTAAACCTGCTCTGAATCCAGTTCCCAGGAATAAAGCTCAAGTTTACAGGCCCCGGCAACAAGGTACACTTCTTGTTCGAACAAATGCTGCAGATGTAAATAGATTTGGAATCCTACAGCAGGCTGATGATGACCAGAATTTGGTTTTATCCCACACCTCTGAAAAAGGGAGGTCACTTCACTGTTCTGAAGGAGCCAATATGGCTATTACCAAGCCTCCATCCCCCAAAGATTCGGAAGCTACCCTACCCCATGAGCAAGTTACGTGGGGAGAATTTGTTGAATACTTCAACAACAAATATTTCTCTGATCACATCCGCAGAATTTACCGCACTGAAACAAAGAATGTCCGTGGCCGAGTATGAGGCCCAGTTCTCTAGGCTGTCCCGGTATGCACCACATCTGGTGAGCACCGAGAAGATGAAAGCAAGGAGATTTCTTAATGGGCTGCGACCACAGCACATCACGCAATTGGCGCCGATGGATATACAATTCTATTCGGAGATGGTGAGGTGAGCCCAACAGCTAGAAGACGCTACGGAACTGTCCGACAGGATCCGCGGGAAGGACAAGAAGGAACAAGTTACCAGTTCTGGGACATTCAAGGTCCCGTTTACCAAAAAGCGATCCAATAATGGAGGAGAATCCTCCGAGGGCAGAAATACCAAGAAGATCGACAAACCTTTCACCATTACTACTACACCAACCAAGAAGGTTTGCACCCACTGTGATAGGTCTTGGCATAAGGCCGAAGAATACTAGAGGAAGCTGGGAGACGGATCCTCAATTTTCCGAACAAACCAACAAGGAGGAGGACAAACATTCGATCAAGAAGTAAGGTCGTCTCCAATTTAGGTGCATGTGATATAAGAAGGGAAATTTGCATGACCGGTAATAAATGTTTGTACGTGGACATTAAATGCATTTGAATTTCAAATCTCATTGAGATAGTTGGTAATAGATTTTGAGATAGTCTAAGTGCAAGTGACTATGTGCTCACTTATTTGAATAGCTGATTCGACCATGAAACTAGTTTCTTATGTATCAACTAAGTTAATTGATAGTCATAGACGATGTTGAGATAGTCAAATAAATGATCGACTAAGTTAATTGATAGTCTTAGACAACATTGAGATAGTCGAATAAATGATCGACTAAGTTAACTTATTGTCATAGACAGATTTGAGATAGTCGAATACCTGGTCGACTATAAATTTGAGATAGTTGAATGATAGTATCGACTATGTGAACTTTACTCGATAGTTGGTTAATTGATCGACTAAGTTACTTTTAAATTTATACCAACTATATCTGAATATAGCTACAAAACTTAAGCGACTAATTCAAATGAAGTTGCAGATAATTTATAACTGAGTTTTTTGAGTAGCAATTATACCCCTCGTGTCGATCAAAAAGGTTTTTGCCAGAACTGACCAGGGTATGCCTACTACCAGAAAAAAAAAGGCCACCTCTACCGAAGGCATGGTGACGCAAGGAGGCAAGGAGACAGAGTCATCTTTTGCCATCAAGCTACAATACTACTCCAGCTAGGCACTAAATAGCCGCCAGTCCTTCGAGGCTGCAAACACGACTACAGGGATCGAAGCCGTTAACTCGGCTCCTAAAACCATAGCCATGGCATATCTACCAATAGAACAATTCATCTAGCTACCATCAGCTGAATCGGAGATCACCGATGAAGTCCAGGTAAAATAGAATGAAGAGATCGAAGTACTCAAACTCGAAGATGATGTTCTAGATTTTGTTGACCTGTAGCTAGCACCTCC
Organism: Amorphophallus titanum; assembly: GCA_024336825.1. Lineage (NCBI taxonomy): Eukaryota > Viridiplantae > Streptophyta > Magnoliopsida > Alismatales > Araceae > Amorphophallus > Amorphophallus titanum. The sequence continues at coordinate 16,737,245 of JANBPO010006859.1, forward strand.
GAAAATAGAAGACGGAGGCCAAGCCATGGTCGATAAGCTGATTGAAGTCAACTTAGGAACTGAGGATGACCCCAGGCCAACCTTCCTCAGTGCCCAGCTATCCGTTGAAGAGCAAAAGTTGTATATCCAGCTGCTAAAGGAATACTGGGACTGTTTCGCCTTGACCTACAAGAAAATGCTAGGACTCAGCCCTGCAGTTTCACAGCATGAACTAGCTATAAACCCTGAGGTTGAGCCAATAAAGCAATCACCACGGTGCATGAGGCCAGAGCTCATCACTCAGATATGCAAAGAAGTCGACAAACTCATTGATGTGAGTTTTTTCGAAGAAAACCAATACACCACATGGCTGGCTAATATTGTGCCCGTGAAAAAGAAGAATGGGCAGATTCGAATATGTGAAAACTTTCGAGATCTAAATAAAGCATGTCCCAAGGATGATTTTTCGGTGCCAATCACAGAAGTCATGATCGATGCCACAACTGGCCATGAAGCCCTGTCATTTATGGATGGGTCATCTGGCTACAACCAGATATGGATCGTAGAACATGATGGGGTCCATACTGCCTTCTGAACCCCCAAGGGTATCCATCACTACAAGAGAATGCCATTTGGATTGAAGAACACCGGTGCAACTTACCAGCGGGAGATGACCAAAATATTCAATGAGCTGCTCTACCACAAGGTCGAGTGCTACATAGACAATTTGGTGATCAAGACCAGAAGAAAACAAGACCATCTACAGGACCTCCGAGTTGTATTTCAGAGGGAATGCAGCAGTTTATATCATTCATGTCAATCAGAGCATTCATTGCCACAAGAGACCACACCACAAGGCCAATAATTTAAAAGTATAAATAACCCATACTTTATTGATAATCGTAAGGAAAAGTACTGATTACACCTGACATCTTGTGAACTTTCTACTCTTACAATAATCAAAGAAAGAAAATTACATAGACTCTATACTAACAGAAGTCAACGACTAACAAGGATATTGACTCAACATAAATTAAAAAGGGCTTGCTCCACGATCACTCGCTCCCATTCCCATTGGTCTGCGCATCCTCATCTGAACTACCTAAAAAGGATTGGAAAGTAGGGGTGAGCAAAAGCTCAGTAGGATTTTATATCTCTATCACCAGGCACAGTTTAAGTGATTAATCATTTTCTCATGAATGATAATGCGACAAAATAATAATAAGTAATTGGCAAGCGATAAATAATAGATAGAAAAAGGAAAGACAGATTTCATGTAAAGGATAATATAACAAGAATTTTTCACGAGGTTACAAGCAAGGTTTAAATCTGAATTGACCATAACAAACACGCATGTCATGTCACACAAGAATTTCAAGTAACTGAGTGAAGTAGAATGTCATAGACTGATCATGCTAGTCATGCACTTCGGTGCAATGCCACACCTTGTCATTACAAACTCCCCGGGACACAAGTACTTTCGGGCACTCCTCCCAAGACCAGAACGGGCCCATATGATGCGTTGACATTGAAATGTTGGATCATAGATCCCAATCTAGACATTCACCATATTAAATGGCCAAGAATTCCAAGGGTAAAGCTCATCAAACTTACTTCTAAGATCAAGAGAGATTCCAAGGAACATTGAAACATATATCATGTGGAATGACTAGAAAGTCCAAAGTGAACATGAATCAAGCAAGATTTCACAGTCCAAACCCATCCTTGACATGACGACTATCATAACAAAAACATGAAAAATGTGTTCATTCTTAAGGTTAGCAGTCAAGAAATGGGCCGCTAGTGTGAAGCTGACGGTCTATTTATAGACCGCGTAGGGTTGAGTAGCACAAGGCTTTCAATTGGACAAAGAGGGTCCTCAATTCAGCCTGAGACAGAATGGGTCCATACGAGAGTTCAGCCCACGAAGCCAAAGTCAATGGAGAGGACTTCATTGAGATTGATTAGGGTTTTTGACCCCAAAGAGAAGTTTTTATATATCTTTGGTGGTCTGTCGACCTATCCCGATTAGTGAGTCGACTCAGGAGGTTTTGACAGAACACATGATTTGATCAGTTTGAACTGCAAGGTCGACATAGTCTCATTAGTGCGTCGACGCATAGGTATCAGACAGAAGAATTTTCAAAACAGAATTCCTATTTGAATAAAATTTCACTTATTGCCATTTGGAATCAACATAAATGCATTCTAATAGCATGATGTAGAAATTTGAACATTCTTATTTCCCCTATATGCATGAATTTTTGAATGATCTTTTTGGATTTTTTAAACACAAATGTTATGTGGTTGATTCCGAAAGGAACATGCATCTAAGCAAATCTATCTATGTGCATGAGCTTCCATATGCATAATGATTTTTGACAGAAAAAGGAGTGCATCCTATGACCCATATGAATAAATGACTCATGGTACCAGGCGGAGGTCCATTCTCACGCATGGTGATAGCTCTTAGGCAAGCTTAACCTGCCCTCCAAGTTATCATTTGATATACCATGATGTCATGGCATGCAAGGACACTTGGCAAGATGCAGCACACAAGACATGCCTCAAAAATATATGCTTGTCATGCATTATATGCATGATTATGCCTGGCATGTTGATATTTAAAGGCAAATTACACACTATACCTAAAATGTAGTATGGATGAATGACATTTCACAATGGCAAGGTACAGGAAATTTATTGCTATCTCCCCCAAGAAATGAATAGACAATATTTCAACTTAGAATGGAAGAAAAAGCACGGGTTTGAATCATGCTTAACAATTTTTTCAAATCACTTTTGAATCGTGCTTGCTAATTAAGCTCTTGATCTGGACTGAACCATATACATAGTTTTACACACTTACTGTAGCATCCATCTTTAACAATGTGAGTCATTGATTTTAGAACTGAGCAGGAGGTGAGTTATGAAATAGGAACCAACCCACAAGTATATCTGTAATAAAATGCTCATCTTTGAGCATGAGCTTCATTTATAGTCAGAATATTCACAGTTAAGCATGGTTTGTAATGCATTTACACATCATTTGAACTTTACAATAAACTGTAATCTCTCCCATATAAAAAGTCGGGAGGAAGGTTGTTGTTAGAAAAACACCCTATGAACTCTTCAAAGGTAAGAAGCATAATATCTCTCATCTTAAACCATTTGGCTCTATTTGTTACATTCTGAACATTGGAAAATCTGATTTAGGCAAATTTGATACAAAAAGTGATCGTTGAATATTTCTTGGGTACTCTCTCACTTCAAGAGCTTATCGAGTGTACAACCTAAGAACTATTGTAGTAAAACAGAGCCCGCATGTCATTGTAGATGAGTTGTTCAATTGGAATGTTAACAAGGATTCATGTGTGTAGGATGAAGATGACGAGAATTGAAAGGTAATGAACCGAAGGCCTCACAAGAACTGGACATTCTAGAAGAAAAAATGGAAAGTGAGATTCAAGAAGATCATGCTATGTAGGAACTGCCAAGGCAATGGATATTTGTAAAGAACCATCCAGTTGAAAATGTAATTGGCAATGTTGAAGAAAGAGTCAAAACAAGATCCCTCTTTTGGGAACTAGAGAACTCAGATTACATTGCATTGCTCTCACAATTTGAGCGTCACAGTATAGAGGATGCTTTGAAAGATAATTCTTGGATCTCGGCTATGTAGGAAGGACTCCACCAGTTCCAAAGGATCAAGGTGTGGTTCCTCGTGCCTCGCCCTAGACATCACTCAGTGATCGGAATCAAATGGGTTTTTCGGAACAAATTAAATGATCAAGGAGTGGTGACTAGGAACAAAGCTTGGCTAGTAGCCAAAGGCTATTGTCAAGAACTAGGAATTGAGTTTGATGAGTCTTTTGCTCCTGTGGCAAGACTCGAAGCTGTGAGGATTTTCTAACATTTCCATGTTTTAATAGTATTAAATTATTTCAGATGGATATTAAAAGTGTATTTCTAAATGGATTTATTCAAGAGGACATTTATGTGGAGTAGCCACCGAGGTTCGGGGATCAAGAATACCCAGACCATGTGTACAAGCTAGAGAAAGCACTATATGGTCTAAAACAAGCACCTCGCGCATGGTATGACAGACTAAGTCTATTTCTCATTCAGAGTGGCTTCAAGCAAGATAATGTCGATCAAACTCTTTTTACAAAGATGAATGGTAAGAAAATCTTAATTGTTTAAATCTATGTGGACGATATTATCTTTGGCTCCACTAATGATGATTTTAGTGAGGACTTTGCAAAATTGACATTGCTGGTGGAAATCAAAGCTCAGACTACGCATTGTCACCATGAAGACAAGTCAACCCAAAGGCACAAGAAGAGGAGATAGTTAAGGGTGACAAATAGTCATCTAAGGCAGATAAATAGGCGTTAAGGGTGACAAATAGCTAGGCAAGGCTGAAAAATAGCAAAGCCTCATTCAACTGCCTCGGTCTTCATGACTAAGCTCGGATTCAACTGATCAAGCTCGGGCCCTCAGACAACCAAGCTCGGATTACATTGGAAAAAGCACCTAGGATAGTTATATGTCTGTATCATCATTGGACTACCATATCAGATCTTTCTATCGACAGACGTGTCAGTATACAAGTGGAGGAGATATCTAGGACACACAAATGTCCATGTCATCATAAGTTTCCAAAGCAACCCTTTACTCTAAATATCTACCAGTACAGTCTCCACCAACAAAGTTGGTAACTAAAAAGAAGATTTTCCTAAACAAAAGGACAACCTCTCTGCAAATGCAAATTAAGATGCTGTAGGCTCCTTAGTCAAACCTCCCTTGTTTATCATTCAAAATTGTCAAGCTTGGAGGGAAAGTTTCTGCCTCTTGAAGCCTAAAAATTGGATGCCCCGCTTCACATGTTGTTGCTATTAGTACGCCTGAAAGAGCCCTGGACGTGGGAACCAGAGAGAAGAAAAAGAAAGAGAGATTCTGCCTTGAGCTTCTCGAGAAAGAGTTGTGAGGTAAAAAAGAAAAGAGTGCAGCTAGCCATCCACTTCAGCCTTATGGTTCTACAAGATTTCAATCTATTTCTTTCATCTTTGTGTCTTTTCATCTACAAAACGTCTTCTATGTGGGGGTTTATCACTGTGTAAGCCACGGTTGCAGTGTGTGTGTGTTGGCTTTTTTGTTTCATTTTATTTCTCTTTCATGGGATTTCATCCTCGTGTGTGCTGAGGACTTGTCCTCATGTGTGTGTATGTTGGGGTTCGTCCCCGTGTTCTGCTGGTTTTCAGCATGTGTATATGTCTCTTTTGGCCAAAGAGTAGAAGCCTCACCGAGTTGGTGAGGGGTGGACATAGGTGTGCCAAGGTGCAGTCGAACCACCTTAAAAGCTCTGTGTTGTGGTTTGCATTTCCATATCTTTTATCCCCTCTTCACAGGTGGCTTGTTCTATCCAAGAGTATCTCTTATGTTTTAGCTCCATCAATCTGTCGTTTGACTTTGCTTGTGATAACTGCATTGCCATCTTTTATAACTTGTTTGTAGAAGTCAAAAATTTGGTATAGGATCTATTCACCCCCCCTAAATCGTCTTATACCATCCAACAGTTGGTATCAGAGCGGGTTCCCTATAGATGTTGTCCAATGACCTAGGGAGATCTGATGAGAACATCTTGTTGTGTCTCCTCTGGATTTGATGATCTGTGTGGAGTTTGTTGTGTTTTGAGTGATTGGCAACAGTATGGTTGACTTTGCTGACTTTATTATGACTCTTGTAATACTGATCATTTTGATGAATTTACTTTAGTCAGAATTATTGCTAAGTCACTTCTGCATATATAAGGTCAGTGCATGTGTTCATTTTGCATAATAAGCTCAATGCATACAAGGTCGGTGCATACTTCACCATTCGCATGCAAGGGGTCGGTGCTAGTCTCTGTAGAAATGCACATGAGGTCGGAGCATACTTCACCATTCACATGCACGGGTCGGTGCTAGTCTCTTTAGAAGTAAGCATAAGGTCGGTGCTTGTTTCGCCATTCGCATGCAAGGGTCGGTGCAATTCATGTCTTATGTATGTAAAGGTCAGTGCATGTTTCTATTCTTCGCACACAGAGGTTAGTGCATGTTTTGTAAGTAGAGGTCAGTGCATATTTACTCTGCATGCATATCAAGTCAGTGCAAACTTTGGAAGAACGCTTATGAAGTCTGGGCACATCTCTCATAACTATATATAAGGTCGGTGTAGAGTTTATAACAAGCATATGAAGTCTGTGCACTTTTACCTTGCATCTATACAAGGTTAGTGCACATTTGCCTTGTGCCTATACTATACTAAGGTTGGTACACATTTATATTGACTGCTTGGAAGGTCTATGCACAGTCCATTCTATGCTTATCCTAGGTCGGTGCTAGTTGCATAACGTATCTACATAAGGTCAATGCGACCTTGCACTGTCTTGTGCATAAAGTTGATGTGAGCTGACGTTGTCTCATATGTTGAAGTCTGTGCTAGCACGTTGAATTGCTCAGGCACATAATGAATCCTGAGACATGTAGTCAGCGCATATCATCAAATAGTTAACACTCCTATCTGTTATATTGCCAGGTCAGTCATATGGTTGAACATATGCTGGGTGTACTGACAACCTGCGAACTTATCTCACGTGGAAGTCAAAGTACCAGTTTAATGGCACGTGATCTGAGGCAAAGTACGAAATAGCTTATCTTGCCACGTGGACAGCTATAATGCTGAGATTCTGACACGTGGAATCTCGAAGGATTAGATCTAAGTGAAACTTTTGGCGGGAACGTGGTCACCACACGCCGATTGCCTGCTGCCTATAAAAGGAGGATAATTGCGCAAAATTTCACATATACATAGAGAAAAAGAGACAGACACAAAAATATAGACAGAGAGCGACAGATAGCGACAGAGAGAGAGAGAGAGAGTGGAGCAGCAGAGAGTAGCAAAAAGTAGTAGAGGATTGAAGGGCAGAAAGGAGGAGCAGCGGCATAGTTAAAAGAGAGTTCCAGCATAGTCAAGAGAGAGAGATAGAGATCTGACTAAGTGGAGGAGAAAGTAGAGCATCGTGAATGATTTGTGAGTTTGAGAGATTAGGCATCTGTCCTGGCTTCTGGTTTAAAACCAAAGTCAGATTGCTCGATCTGAGCTACATTTTTTATTCTTGTCTTTGCTTTCTTTGTTCTCATATTCTCATTCTCATTGATTTAAGCTATGTATCAACAGTTGTTGGCAAGCTGTAAGGCCCAGCGACAGAGGTGGAATCCTCTGGGTAGCAAAGCTGTAAGGCTCAGCAGGGTGTAGGGAACTTGTTCCCCGAAGCTGTGGATCAGCAAACTTAAGCTGTGTATCAGCAGTGAATCCTTACTTGGTTGAGTAAGGGGTGGACGTAGATCTCTGCAGTGTTGTGCCCCTGTGGTTTTGATGATAGCAGACACTATGAGTCACCATGTGTTTGCATGGAAGATTAAATGATTGACAAAACTTGCTTACATTTGTTCTGTGCATTTGGTCTTTGCACTGTGCATTAGTGAGGATCGTTTGCTGTGCATTGAAGACACCCTGTAAAAAGGGTCGACCCATGGGGTCGACACTTTGCTCCTTGCAGTGTTAACTCCGTCTTGCATTTCCAAGTCCGTGCATATAGGTACACTCACAATGGCCACTATATGCATGTCAAATGAGTGGGAGGAAAGTGTTTCTCCGTTTATCATTGTAAGTCAATGATTTTCAGATAGCTAATCATCTTGATAGCTAATCATCTGGAGTGTGGTTCCCTATATGGGTAAGACAAGCTATGTGCTTAGAGTAAAAATTATACAACATCACCTGTAAAGGATCCTATGTTGTCTCGGGAGTCCCATAGTGATAAAGTGATTGTATCGGCATAATTTACCACCCATGCATACTCCATTTGCGAGAGACCGTGCTTTGTATTAAAAATGAAAGGGAAGAAATGTCAAGAGTGCCTTATACACTTAGAAGCTAGATACACATGGTGCCCGCAATGTACTAGTTTCACTGTGAGTCTAGCTAGTTGTCACCTGGGCAATAATGGTCCCACGCATCTTTTGTAGACTTGTGAGGGACACTTAGCAATGTCTTGTGAGATAGATGTGCTAAAACTGATTGGTTGAAACAATGCAACATTGACTTATGACCGAGATAATCAGAAGACTATCTCGGGATTCGTGTTCCTGTTAATTGGTAGAGCTATCTCGTGGTAGAGAATAGTCACACATTATTTTCTCTCAGTAAAGGCACAGTGAGTGGCTTGTCCCGCTACATTTTTACGTAGTGTGGTTGTGAAGCGTCATGCAATATTTGGCGAATACACCTTGTTCAAATATGAGACAATGGTGTATAACTGTATATAGGCTACAATGGGCATTGGCCTTCGCCAAGGACGTTAGATAGCAGAATATCATTACATCTAGTATGAGAGTTAATAGAGCTACGATTGATTTGTTCTGGTCGTAGTAACTGATCTGACAGATTTATTCTAGTTGAAGATCATTACAATTCTATGGGACATCATTAAAGAATATAGTTACATCATTCTCCAAAGGTGTGTCCTTGGATTGAATGGTCGATTTACACATCGTCAGAGCGTTACCAGGCTAGAATCAACCATCTCACACGGGTGATTCACCTTGGCACTATAGATGGCGTGTAAGATGAGATATTTGATATTACGACGCCCTGGAGGTCTAGGTGTGAGCGTAATATCCCAAACAACATAGATATGTCACCTTAGCTGAAGCTAAGATGAGATCTAATAAAGATCGGCCATGAGGATTTGGCTGCAATCCCAATACCTACGTTTTTTTGAAACATACGAATAACCTATAGTTACGTGAGCAAGCGCCACGCTTTGAAAGCATGACAAGGAAACGTAGGTAAAGGATTTACCTATATTTTTTAGACTTATACCTACATTTTAAAAATGTAGGTAAAGGCCAGTTTTTTTGTAGTGCTCGAGCGAAATCCTCGTGAGCATCCTGAATGCCACGAAGCTCACCAACGGGTGAATGTTGGGGCTTGTGTCATGAGTTTTACCATGGCAAGGGATGGGTCACACCCACGTCATTGAGATGCCCTCCTCGAGGACTTCCTGTCAGACACGAGCTAGAGGGCAACGGGAGATCTCCACGATCAAGCAAGGCACCATTCCATGAACGACGCCATTGCTAAGTCTAGCACATCTCAACTCCCTATATAATAGGGCCCCGGTTGGACCTAGAGAGGGGAGGCATACTTACGCAGACACATAGACATATCGAGAGATTTCCCCATGACCAGAAAAGAAGAGCGCCCCACACGCTCACCTTCGCAGGAGACTCCAGTAGAAAAGTAGAGAGAGAGAGAGGTCCCTTCACGGTTCTTCTCTTCCTACCTCTCCAAACACGCTCTATGCTCTTCGAGTACTCTCCAAGCGCTCTTCCAACTCCAAGCTATTTCTTCTCCTTCTTCCACTTATGCCATCTTTTGGTTCACTCTTCCTGGACGGTTATGACTTAAGTGTTAGAGAGTTGTACATTGGGATTACTCCCAGGGCACATTCAGGTGATTCTTTCTACTGCTTGTAGTTTTATTCAGAGTCGCCAACTGCTCTATTCAGTCAAACAAATCTTAAGGGTGTAGTACGAGGTGACAGGGACACATTTTAGCCTCTACACATTTTGGAACCGTCTGTGAGAATCAAGGCAAAATCCATGGCACCCAGAGGAAACTACCACAATACTAGCAATTGTTAGGGAGCCCAGGCTTCCCAAAGGGCTTCCCAGGAAGCATCTTCTCACTTATCTCGCAGCGTGGCTTCAGAGGATGTAGCAACCATGAATATTTAAAATAATATTTTATAAATAGCGACTTCTAGAAAGTAGCCATTTCATTAAGAAATGACTCTGTAATTAGACGTCACTAAATCAACTAACAACCCTGTATAAGGCGTCAATTATTTTTGAACAATGGTAGATCAAACATTATTTACAAAAACTTCGGATGAACATGTTTTAATTGTGCAAGTTTAGATCTTCTCAGAATTACACAAAATGAAAGGGTCTATCAAAGTAAGATCTATAAATGTCTTTCATGCATAAAGAGGGCCATCAAAAACATAAAGAGTGCTTTGGCAGAATAGCTACACTGTCCAAGGAAGAATTCGAAGCTCTCTCTGTAATGGGAACAAGTTTGAGTCTAACGTTCACTTGGATGGGTCTAACGACTACAATATATGCCTAATGACTTCCATGATGTGCCTAACGGAACCAAGCACTAGAGAGGTATAAATATGTGGAGTCGCTGAACATCAGTAGGTTAGCTGAGTGGTCTCTAGAACAAACGAAGCAAATAATCCGACAAACCCATTTTTCCAGCATAAACTTTCATTGCAAGAGTTGAGAGAAATTCAAGCCCAATCCTTTCTCAACCACATAGCAGAGCTAAACGGACTGAGCACATATGCATTGAACCGAGTGAGCTAGCCCAACTTCAAACACAATCACATATAGTCAAGTGTTGAGTAAAAAGCAAAGCCAGATCCTTCCTCAACCAATTTGTTGTTACGTGCTCAAGAGAAGAAGAAGAAGCAATTGCGATCTTCTTGTTATAATCTTCATCAACTTCTTCTCAAAACCTTCCACGATACTCTATTTTTCTTTATAAGGCTCTTTTTCATTTCAGTTCAAGATTGATTGATTTCACTCTTATTTTTTCATCTTGAACTTGTTGTAATTCATTGCACACACTACCTATCAAGAGACATCAATTGTGTGAATCCCTCTTGAAAAGTGATTTACTTCTCCTTGACGGGAGAAGTCCTTACTCGTTGGCAAGAGCACCTACATGACGTCGATATCCTAGGTTTGGCTATACCAGTGAAATCAACTGGAGCTCCAGTGAGTGAGTGCCCATAGTGTGACTGAACACCTGATAAAAAATAGTTAGGCTTGGTTGTACCTAAAAATCAGCTAGGGCTCTAATGATAGAGCGCCTGTGGTGTGGCTGAACACCTGATCAAAAACAGCTATGATCTATAAGAGGTTTGTATCGTGTGACCTACATGAGGTCAGTATCATGTTGTTGTACTATTCCTTGTGGGGAGATAGTGGAAAGTCCGATGGTTGTTGGGGCTCTAGGTCGCTTCAACAATAACTTAATTATTTTTCCCAAATGGAGGTAAATCTAGCCTGTGTTTAACATCAGTGAAGCATCTTAATATTGCTCTTTTAGTCTTATTTTTGAAAGTAGGTGATACCACTAATGCATTAAAAGTAAAAGAGAGAGATACAAAGGGTAGTCAATCTGTTCCCAAAACACCCCTACACATCAAAAAGGCCTACACCAAGATGGTGTGACCCCCACTACCCTCCCAACAAAACAAAAATGGAAGAGTTGTGAGAATTCTATTTAGTTAATCCTGCTCTTTTAGTTAATCTTCAATCAGAGACATAAAATTCTTTCTAAAGGTGTCATTTCTAATTGGCTATCAAGGGACAGGTCAGGGACTTCTACTCCAGACTGTTTACAGAGGATGAGCACTTTAGGCGGAGGATTGCAATTGATCTCCTTTCTAGTCTCTCCCCTGACGATAGGGATGATATATCCCAAACTTTTTCTAAGAACAATGTCTACCAAGCAGTTTTCTCTCTTTCAGGAGATATCTTCCGGGCCAGATAGCTTCCCGCTACCCTTCTTCTAGAAGTGTTGGGATGCCAGGAAAGGAGAGTTTGTGGTAGCAATGAGGGAGCTTTAGGAGGGTAGGCCACATTTGGGGGGAATCAATAAAACCCTCCTGATCTTTATCCCTAAAAAACAAGGAGCTCAAGATTTTTAGGATTACAAGCTCATTGGTCCGTTGAATGGCACCTACAAGATCATTACCAAATTGATAGCAGGGCGATTGGTTAGAGTTATAGATAGGATGGTCAGCACATTGTTTTCAAGGCATCGCCTAAGCGTCGCCTAGGTGACAAGGTGCTCCAAGACGCCCAAGGCGACCAGGCGCCTAGGCGAGCATCCCATTAAGGCACTCACCTGGCTGCCTTGCTGCACATAGTCTATCTTGAGCCCGCCTAGCCTGCCTTGGCATGATATCCACTCCATGTTTTGAGATCTATTTTAGTATTTGAGCAAAACTTCTGAGCATTTTTGAAAGATTGACAAATTATATGTCAATATTGGAAAGAGAAGATAAGACTTCTATTTCTCTTTCCCTTTTCTCTCGGATTCTCTCCATGTCGGTTGCTTTTCCCTTCTCTTAAGGACATTGATTCATATTTGCATAGTACACGAGAGATAGAGAGAAAGGGCTAGAGAGAGAAAAGGGGAGACGTGTGGGAAAGAGAGAGAGAGAGAGAAGACGGGACGAAAGAGAGAGAGAAATTTCTGGCGAGAGAGAGGGAGAGAGAAATGGTGAACAGATGTGTGTGACTGAGAATTAGAGAGAGAGGGCTAGAAAGAGAAAGAGGGAGAGGAGGGTTCAGAAGTATGGACATGACAGTGTGCTGGGGTTGCAGAGGTGCTGGGGGGTTCGCGGTAGTTGCAGAGAAGGGGGTGATGAAGGTTGTCGGCGGTGACGGTGCGGGCTCGGCGTGGTGGCCGCTCACGGGCAAGGCATGGTGGCTGGTGGCGAGGTCAACGGTGTCTTGGTGAGGGACGGTAGTGGCAGAGTGGAGATGGCCAGAGGGAGGCGACTGGAGGAGACCAGTCTCTCGGCGGTGAGGAGGCTGAGGAAGGTGGCTTCGCGGGCACGTGGTCGACGGCGGGATGGGCCTGGCGATGGTTTAGAGAGAGAGGGAGATCAGAGGGAGGCGGGCGATGGGGTGTGGCTGGCGACATCGACAAGGGGTTACAGTGGGCGTGAAGTGGTAGCAGTGGGAGAGTGTGGTGGTGTCACAGGTTAGAAGGAGGGAGGGGGACTGGCCTGGTGAGAGGGAGCGGCTTGCGGCGGTGGCTTGAGGACGGTCGGAGATGGGGTTGTGGCCACGGCGACTTATGACAGTGGTGAGTGGGAAGGAGATGAAGGAAGAAGGAGAGGGGAGGGGGTTCATGAGGGTGCACCAGCGGGGTTTCGCGGGTGAGAGAGGGAGAGGGAGGTACACTGGCGACACAAATGGAAGGGGATTCGCGTGGAGGTGAGTGACTGGGAGTTAGAAAGAGAAAGAGAGAGGGGAGGCACGGCGTGTGGTGTGGCTGCCGGAGGGTGGCCAAGGGTGAGGTAAGGGTGGGGAGGTGGCTAGGTGCTGGTCTGGGGTGTGTGTAGGGAGGTGGTTAGCAGCGTGGGGAGGGTAGCGAGCGGAGGTGGCTGGGTGGTTAGAGAGAGAGGGGGGGTCACGACGGGAGGAGTTGCATCCGGGGGACTATAAGGAGGTGATGGAGGTTAGAGGGAGAGAAGGGACGGTGCAAGGAGGATGTGAAGGGTGGTGAGAGCATGGTGGGAGGTTTAAGGAGCTCTTGCCATGGGACATGGTCCCGCATTAGTAGAGGCTTCAGTTCGGGCAGCACATATTCATCTAGCCCATCTATGTAGTTCTATAGCTTCTAGGATTGAAGGCTAACTTCCTTGGTCACCGGTAGTGGAGTCTGTCTTCTACGGTTGTGTGTAGGTATCCTCATGACTGTAGGTGGGTTGATCCACACAGGTGCTGCCACCGGTGGAGTAGGCCGCGGTGTGACGCCACGAACATGTGCCCCCACTTTCAGGCGGGGTGCATTCCTCTTTTTCTTGTTCTTTGCAGGGACCTACTGCCATCCCTGCTCTTATTTTATGGGCGCCAGGAAACATGCTTCATAAGCATGCCGAGTGCTGGCTTCAGAGATCTCTTCAGGCAATGCCTGGTATATAGAGACCATATTGACTGCATCCCTCCTCGGAGGAGCTTCATGAGGCTGTGGAGGGTTGACCTTGTACTCTCCCAAGTCAATCTCATCTTTCTTCACCATGCCTTCAATGATGTCTTTGAAAACATAACAGTTTTCAATTGGATGCCCCAACATCCGATTATAAGGGCAGAATCTCAGACTATCTCTTCTTTTTAGGTCCTCCGACCTCTTTGGCTCAGGCAGGGTGAGCTTGTCATACTGGGTTACCCAGTCGAACAAAATTTTGGTCTTCTCCTTTGGAAAGGAGTAGGCCTTCTTTATTTTATCCCTTAGTGAGGGACCCTGTTTGCCATCTCTGGCTTTAGCAGGCTATAGGGCAACCACCTTCTTGCATTTCTCTTTCTATTGCTCGAACGCCTTGATATCAAGAGCATTGGCTTCTTTAGGTGCTTGACGCCGTTTAGCTGCTTTACCTTTTTGTGCTGCGGCAGGAGTTGATGCAGGAGCAGGTCTAGCCAGGAAGGCTTCTACCTCGACCACAATATTGTTTAATCGGACAAATGACCAGATTTTCATTCCTATCATCTTTTCCAAGATCTCTCTCCTGAGATTCTGCTTACATATCTGTACAACGTCCTCTTGATGTGGGGGTCGCTTGCATCTCATTCCGAGGTTTCTCCACCTCTTAATATAATCAAGGGCTGTCTCATCTGCTCTCTGTCTTGTTGAATAGAGTTTGGCCACTGTGACCTCCCTCTCTGTAACATGAAATCTTTCTCTGAACTTCCATTTGTTTTGATTTTGTTTATTCAATTGGAAATATTAAACCATTTGAGATTTGAGCTTTACACAAGGCATTCTAAAATCACGCTTAAGAACACTTGATCCGCATTTTGATTGGATTGACACGGCACGAGATAGATATGTAATGTGGGGTTTTGTTATCATCAAAATCATTCAGAGAGACTTAACATGGGCCTCTGCCCATTCTCCCACTGCTTTCGAGACTTTAGTCCTCACTCCTCTTAATTTTCCTTTCCTTCTGTAGACCATTTATGTGATCAGGGTCTTCGCACCTTAGTGAGGGAGTTCTAGCCCTCACCTCTTTTCCTTTTCTCCTTATTCATTTGACTCTAGTCTGGACACCGCTCCTTCATTGTTAAGCCACTTCCAATCCTTGGTTCTTTATTCCTATCTGCCAATTGAGGGCAAATCCCCTGATGATCAAGATCGCCTCTGGCAGCTGCTTCGACAGAAGGTTGTAGGGTAACATGTTTGCATAAGTGCACATTTTCAATATCTCACTCATGCCACGCACCCGTTTTCAAAATGAAGTGCTTCTTAACTTGATCAAGAGTGGTGGTCCAGGCCTTTATCCTAGATCTTTAATTAAAGTTAATGTAAAAAAAATAAAAATAAAACAAAACAAAAAGAGTCGAAAACTTGAGGCTGGCATGGTATGTAGGCCCAAAGAGGCTCGAAAAATCAAAATCTCTAATTCATTCTTCACTCATGGTAGTTTAACTTTGAGTCAATACCCGCAAACACAACACGCTTATCTCTTAAGCTCAAGTGACACTGAATCCTAGAAAAGTCAAAGCCAAACTGACAGTAAAAAGGCATCACCCATTCTCTTCTCTTCGGTTCACGAGGGGGAAGTGAGGCCTTGGCCAGACCATCAAGCCTACCCACCGCCCTAGTAGGTAGAAGTCGCGGCCCAAAAGGAAACAATCTGCCAAAAGCCTAAGCGAAGTTTAAATCTCTATCCAATAAAGAAAGAGCATGTCAAGAGGGCAAAATCCCTATTGGGAAAATCCTGGACGTAAGCATGCATGAAATGCAAGTCAATTCCCCTCCAATCAAAAAAGAGGCCTCGCGTGGGACGCACCCGAGCTTGCCTAGAGTCCTAGGTCGTCTCGCGGGTCCGTCCCGCATCAAATTGGTATCAAAAGAGAGCCTCACAAGTGGCTCGACTACTGCTGGCTCTACGACACAACGCTATCTACACGGCTCGCGAAGCACCGGTAGACGGCGGGCGTGGCTCACCTGCAAGAAGAAGGGGGTCGCATAAAGAGAACTACCCTACTCATGATCTTGAGTTGGCAATAGTGATCTTTGCCTTGAAGATTTGGAAGCACTATTTGTATGGGGAGAAATTTGAGATTGTCATTGACCATCAGAGTTTAAGGGATGTGTTCACTCAGAGAGATCTTAACCTCAAGCAGAGAAGATGGATGGAATACATGAAGGGCTATGATTTCAACTTGTCATATCAGCTCGGCAGAATGAATGTAGTGGTAAATGCTTTGAGTAGGAAGGTGGTCATCAGCCATATGATGTTGAGAAAATAGAGGTTATGGTAGCAGGTGCCTGTTGTAACCTTCAGGCTTAAGGTCCCATGGGACCAAGGGTCAGCCATTCTTGCTCGTTTAAATGTCACGCTAGCTATTCGTCGCCAGGTGATGGAGGCTCAGCGCCTTGACCACGAGCTACCTTGTATTCTATCGATGGCCAAGGTGGAGTTTGGTTAGGATGAGGCAGTGAGATTCAGAGGTAGACTATATGTTCCTATCGAGGAATAGGTAAGGAGAGCTATGTTGTAGGAGGCTCATGGCACTCGGTACACTGTCCATCTAGGAGCGACAAATATGTTCCAAAATCTGAAGAGGCAATTTTAGTGGCCTAGTATGAAGAAGGATGTCACAAAATTTGTGACTAGGTGTTTGACTTGCTAGCAGGTAAAGGCAAAGCATTAACGACCAGGCAACACAGTTCAGCCTTTGGAGATTCTTACGTGGAAATGGGATGACGTGACGATAGATTTTGTGGTTGGTTTGCTGAGGACTCCTAGTGGGAATGATAGTATTTGGTTACTAGTTCACAAACTGAGGAAGACAACTCGATTGTTGCCGGTCAAATTCAGTTGGAGTATGCATAGATTATCCGGATTATATGTGGAGTAAATTATTCTCCAGCATGGGATTCCTATTTCCATGGTATCATATCGAGGTGCCCACTTCACTTCTAGTTTTTGGAGGAGCTTTCAAAGAGCTCTGGGTAAAAGAGTTATCATTTAGCTCAGCTTACCACCCTCAATCAGATGGTTAGTTTCATATTTGTTACAATATATCTTATTTAAAGGATTAAGGATATAAAGATAAGATTTAAATAAATTAAAGATAAATACAAGATAATAGAATGAGCATTTATATGATATTGGCTCTTTGAAGGGTTCATGGCAAGCACCTAAGGTGAATAGCACCCAACACATGGGCGCATTATCCACGTAAAACGATGATGGCATGGGCGCTATTTCCACACACTGTGAATAGTGTGTGAATAGTGCCACTTTTGAAGTAAAGGAATTTCATAAAACTAGTTACATGAAAAAATAGAGAAAAGTGGAAAACCATTACTCATAAAGTTTCATAGCAAGACCCCATCAAATTAAAAAGATAAAAATTCAGAAAGGATGCAAATAAATGTGAGAGGGTAAGAAACGCCTCAACTAGAGGCGCTATTTTCTGAAAGACGCATGCTACCTAGGCGCGTCTTAATAGAACGTGGTTTAGGCATGGGCGCGTCTTATTAAGAGGCAGCTATGACATGGTCACGAATTTCAATAAAGCGTACAAACGTAACCGACAGTCATATTTTGGGTGTGTTTGTGTTAAGGAAAGGATTATAAAGGCAATCCTAATACTATTATGACTTATACCAAGGAGTTTGAGTCCCAATCGAACACCAAACCTATTGGGACCCCAAAACACTATAAATACCACCCCTTAGAACCCTCTACTATTCTTCTTCCCCAACCACAACCCACTCCTACCTACCGCATTCATCTGAGAGTTTCTTGAATTTTCCCAAGGGGAATTGCTACCACCACCGAGCCTTTTCCTTCTCTACCAGAAGGATTGAAGTCACAGCTTGAAAGACTACTCAATCATCAACCTGCTGCCAATTTATTTCTTCTACGAAATTGTTACCGTAGCAGCCTGTTCCTGTGATCAAAGAAGTTGCTGCTGTTAGTCTTCAAACAGGGTCTTCTATCATTAGCCGCTTCTATTCCGGTTGAAGAAACCATCAGTTTTTATCCTATTGATCAAAGAGCATCAACTTCGTTCAAATTCTGTTGCTGCGGTCTACAGAGCATCTTTGCTCTTCTGGAGAAGCCCCTGTTCGAAAAGGACAAATCAATCTTTTGTTGCTACTATTTTGAAGCATCCTCAATCTTCTTCTTCCTCCTATTGCTGTGGAAAGAATTTCATTAATGGAGACCGAGACAAGCTCTCGGGGGGTAACTCAAGAAAGAAATGGGGCGCGAGAGCCCTATGTACAGTAAGGTGTCAAAGCCCATCAGACACCAGACTCGCTCTTCCTCAAGTCACAGAGGCAAGTCTCACTCTGAAGAGTCTCCCCCTAGAACTCCCCAAGCCGACAGCAGGACGCCTCTACTGCAGCCTGTGCACTCTGACGCTCCACCTCGATAGCTCGAAGATCCCGCTGTAGCTCCTCTACTCGAAGGAAGGCCCTCCGATTGCGCTCCTCGTCGCTCTCAACCTGGAGGCCAGCCTCAACCTGGGCCGCCCGGAGCTCGCCAAGCCGCTCCTCCTCCTGCTGGATCATCAGTTGAGTCTTCTACCTTTGCTCCTGTGCAATGTGAAGGCGGGCAAACTCACTCCACAAGGCTCCCAGCCTCGCGACCCACGTGCCTCGGGGGAGACCCAGCATGTGATAGCCCCGGGAAAGGTCTCCAAGTTGCTCCTCAAAACCTCTACCGTCGGCAAAGGGTTGACCCGAATCAGCTGCTCAAGACCCTCTAGAAGCTTGTTGGCCGTATCAACGTCTCCTAGTACCACTCCAAGCTGAGGAGTGTCAGGCCACTCAACCCCAATGGTAGGAAAGCCCGCAGGCACCGCTGCTCCTCCCTCTGCTGATCCTGAATTGGAAACAGAAGAGGAAACAAAAATTTGAGAATGTACCACCATAGCAAAGTCAAAAGTTGGTAGAGGTCCAAAGGTGCAAGTCACAATGACCTCACCTGAAGTAGACATGCCCGCCAAGTCAGGCCTGAGAGAAGACCTCTCTTCCAAGACTGGAGGGGAGGTATCGACGAGAGCTGGTTCCTGTTCAGTGGGCGGTACAGGTGTAGCTGATCTCTCTGCAAGCTAGTCAAGACATAAAAAATCTAAGTACTTCATTGGCACCAATGATCAGAATGAGCACTTTACAGTGATAAAAAAACATACCAGCCTCTACGAGCGTCTCCTCCTCAGTCACGGCGGTGTCAACCTCTGCCGTAGGCTCCATGGAAGGAGAGACAGGTAAAAGAAGACACCAACATATAGAATTGGTGGTCCATATCACAGAAAAAAAAAGGCCTCGTCGGGCGAATGGCATAAGCTCCTAACCCGACAACAATATATGTTTCACAAATTCATTCTCATTCAATACAAAGCATTCTCAATCAAGCTTTCACATACAAACATGAAGTTTGTTGCCATACACACATAAAGTTTTGTTGCCATCAAAATCACACACATAGCACAACAAATAGTGGCCAGGCATATGCAATTGGATGTGAAACATATTCACAGGGGAAGCATTGTTCCTCACTCTCTATAGAGGAGTAGCCAAACCTAATCCATCGCAGTTGGATTAGCTGAGCTTAGGCCCTTCTCACAATATCACAACCCCCTCCAAGCGATAAATAGTGACAAGGGAGAAATGCACGGGAGTATATTTATAGATGATATAAAGAAAATGGGGAAAACAATAGGCATATGCTTATATTGCACCTATATGCACGTAGTACGGAAAGATGGGCACCATACTCATTAAAAGAAACTTGGGAAGAAAGCCCTGCATCTTATTTCTTTTTAAAGTGGAAATATTACATCATAGAGACCCCGCACCATAAGGGACACAACTAGGGGGGAGAATTGCGAAAGAGGAAAAAAAGAACAAGGAACCCACCCTTTTACAATGTCTCGCACACATTCTCTTCTTTCTTCCCTAGGCTCCCAACACTCAGGATCGAAGGAGATGGGAAATTAAAAAAAACATTTCTCTTCTATCCTTCAGTCGCCATTCTTCTTCACCCTAGGGGGCCTTCTTATAGGGGATTCGAATCACTAGTTCAGAGGGGATCCTCCTCAGATTTTTGTCTTTCCTACCACTGCCATCGTCGCTCCTATTGGTTACCGCTGTTGCAGCCACCTTCACAGGGCACAACGGAAGTGGATTTCCATTTGCGGGCGGGGCCGTGCGCCTGCCTTCACTGTTGATGATCGAGAGCCTTACAGGAACGAGCTGCGCACCGCTGCCCTCGGGGAAGGAGGCCTTCGAGGGATGAAGTCCCACCGGGCGCTACTGATCCTCAGCTGTCCTGGCCCTAGCCTTGCAGTCAAGGACTTGAGCTCCTGCCATTTCTCTGTCGAACATGGCTGTGGGAGGGGTGGGTGGTCGCACGAAGCTTCCTTCCGTGAGGGAGTAGAAGATTGGGGAAAAAAGAGGAAAAAGGTAACATGCCTGGGATTTTTCCCCCTTTTTTATTTTTTCTCTTTTTTCTTTCTTCTCTTTTTTTTCTGTCCTTCTTCTCCTTGATCTGGGTCGCGCAGGCCCTTTTTATCTTCCCTTCCCACGAGATGCAGAGAGTTTTTCTTTTTCCAGCAGCCTAACCCTTTTTAGTGCGCTACTGCCTAACCTTTTTAGCCATCCTGCCACCTATTTTTAATTTTTGAAGAGCACCCAAAATATCTGCTGGTTAGTTGGAGAATCAGTGGGAAAAAACTCATATTTTTCTGCTAAGAGGTTGAAGACCAGGTCTACTCCATGTGCAGCAACAAAATCTGATAAAAACCACGTTTCTTGGCACATTTGGACCCTCTATGTGCGTGCCATAATGGATCCACGACTTGGGTATCGGATCATGCAACAAATGTGTCCATTTTAGGGTTTACAACATGCATCTACGGTGAAAGTTGACTTCCAGAGCCCTCAGAGTCGACTTCTGAATGATCCCAGAAAGTTGTGGTTCTGTCTGCCAGCTGTGGTCGACTTCCAACCCCCTGGAAGTCAACACCTGACCCTGTCTAGAGCCTGGGTGGTTCTGTCTGAACTTGAAGTCGACTCTCGAGGCCTTCAGTGTCGACACCTGTTTCAGTCCAGGTTCTGGCTGAGTTCTATGGTCGACTTCCAACCCCCTGGGAGTCGACTCCTGCGCCTGTCCAGAACCTGGTTGGTTCTGTCTACCAGCCGTGGTCGATTTCCAACCCCCTAGAAGTCGACTCTTGCACCATAGGTGCAGAACTCTTGTTCTTTTAAGACTTTTGACTGCTTCTCTTCCCTTTTCTTGAATTTCTTTGACCTTTACACCTGCATTTCGCATGTATACAATGCATAAGAACTAAATTCAAAATAAGAGATGTACAACATTCCTTACTTGACAGGACAAAGATGAAAGGATGGCAAAGGATCAGATTCCATGACACAGAGGAGCGGTAAACACCAAACTGGACGAAGAGGAATAAAAAGGAAGAGAGACGAGGGCTAGAACTCCCTCGTTAAGGCACCAAGGCTCTGATAACAAAGAACCAGAAATAGAATAAACCAGATCAGCTGAGATCAAAGTGGGCCAAAACCTCAGAAACAGCATGAAAAAGGGCAATGACCCCGAAAGGGTGAAGAGGAGTGAGTAGAAAGAGCAGAACAACAACCATCTGACGTGGTCGGAGAAGAGAAATGCTATAGAAAACGCCATTTATTTTAGAAAGTTTAGAAATTACTAAATTAGCTCCAAGAATTAGCGTCCGTATGGTGGACGCAGTTTCAAATAGCGGCGGTTGTGGCTAACGCCTTTTCCCATTCCTTTTCTGTCAGCCGAAGATCTCCTTCCCTAGGTTGATCGTTGCTATTCTTGATTCATGCCATGTTCTGGAGAGGAATCCTTCCCTTTATTTGACCCTTCCCGATTGAGGGACTTCTCCCCTATAAATACTCGCTCTTTTGAGCGCTCACGTGATGGAAGGAGATACAGAAGACGAGAGAGATATATCACGATAGAGGAGAAGAAGGCATCAAGTAGAGAGGCAGGAAGGAGTCAGACAGACACCATGCCACTCACTGCATCCATTCCCCACCCCAGCAGGCTACTTCCTCTCTACAACAACTGCCCGGTGGAGGGAGATCCCCTCCGTTCCTCTCCTTTTCTATCCATTCGGTTTTCATTTTAGTATCTGCATCGTCATCACACTTCAACATTCTCCACGGTCACGACACATTATATCTGGTATCGCCAGATCACTACACATCTCACTAGTCATTACATGCATCACCCCTACCCTTAATCTCTAAGGGGTTTAAAACACAGACCAGGTGTATTCTGCCATTTATGGCATGCCTAATCATTCATTTGAGCAGTTGCTACACTACTCATTGAACTAATTCAATGCCTTTTTCTCTTGGTTTATTATTGTCTTCAGGGTAATCAAAGCGCAAGGAACCCTCTTCGGTTGGCTGGCCAATTGAAGAGGAAGCAGGACCTCCACATCTCCCCTATCACAGGTACTTACGCGATCCATTGTCTCTTATTTGAGGAGTTCCCCTCCTTTGGTGATCACATCCCCTTGAGCACCTCGTGCTCTCTTCCATCCATTTGAGTGCCACGTGCTCCCTTTTCCACACTTAGTTCACATTTCTATGTTGCACAACACTTATTAAATCCCTTGCACCAACAACGTCAAGTGACGAGTTCACAGATACCACAGCCCTAAGTCATGTGTGCTAGTAATATATCTCAAGATCTTTTTCACAGTAATGAAATGAGATTCTTTAGGATTAGCTTGAAAATGAGCACGCATGCACACACTAAATTGAATGTCTGGCCTAGAAGTAATGAGATATACACGGCGCCGGCATCGATCTTGGCGATGCTTAACATTGCGTTGAGCAATTCGGTAACCGACTGCACGGCGCCTGCGACATGCTCGATGGTCGGTTGCAGGGCGCCATCGCGATTGTCGCGTTGCAAGACGTTGGACCAGAGTTCCAACGCATACACAGGTTGGCGCAAGTCATGGCTAGCGGCGGCGAAGAAGCGGTTGCGTTCCTGGTTCAGGCGTTCGAGTTCTCGCGCCTGCACCAGCACCTTGTCGCTCAGCATTTTCTTTTGCAACTGGTCTCGCAATCCCTGGGCCAGCGCGTCGTGCTGGGAATAGGTGTAACGGATCATGGTGAAGCCGTAACCGACCAGGGCAAAGCAGATGAACCAGCCGGCGGGCGTATTGTCAACCGCGTAGCGCGCTGCCGAAAGCACCGCCAGCGGAATGAACCATACCAAGGCCGACGAGGCACGTGGCGCCAGCGCCGGCACGGCACCGGTCATCATGGCGAACGACAATACCAGCGAGATCACTTCCAGGCGGCTGTCTGAACCGTGCCAAGGCAGGATGAACCATGGCGCCAGACCCCACATTGTAGCGGCAAAAAACAGCGGCAGAAAATAGCGCCAGGCGCCGTCCGGTTGTTGCGTGGCGAACTCGGGAGCCGGATACAGGCGGGCATTGAGGTAAAAGAAGTAGCGCCGCCACAGCTGGCACAGCACCGTGATGCCCAGCCACGCCAGACACCAGTTCGTGCGCGAGATGACATAGCTCGCACCGGAGTAAAGGAAGGCGCCGAGCGTGGCGCCGTATTGCGTATTGACGCCCTGGTCGAACAACTGGCGCAGCAGAATGGGTTGGATATCGTGCGCAAAATCCAGCGTTTCCGTGCTTGTATTTTTCATGGGTGAAGGCCCCTGTCCGAGCGTCCCGCGACCGAAATCCACGCATCAGGATACCAGCGTCCCGCTGCCGACAACAAGGTTTGTGACTTAAGTCACATGACCTTTGTCACGTGATCTTGCCGGCCAATCATTATAAAGTTTGCCGGCAACTTCCAGGACGTGTTCTCAATTTCTCAACCGGGACATCGATCATGCTCTATTTTCTGCACAATCTTCGCTTGGCCGCCGTGCCTTGGGTAGCGGTGGTTCTCATGTTCGTCTTGTCGGCATGCTCCGGTGTAATTTCTTTTTTATTTTCTTTTTCTTTTTTAATAACCTTCACCCCCTTTCCCTCTCTCATCTCACGTCTCTCACTCTCTCCTTCTTTTATCTCTCCTCTCTTCCCCACTATTCTGGCGGCCGATAGAGGAGGCTTGGGGATGATGTGGAGGCGACATGGAGGAGACAATGGAGCGTGTTGGCGCGAGGATCGGGGTGTGGCGTGGCGCGATCCCATTTGTGGATTCGAAGTCGGCCTAGGTTCGTGTGATAGTTTCGACATAGATTTGGCATTTTCGGTGTGTGAGATCATCGGTGGAGGTGGGGGGATGGATACTCTACCTTCGTTCTATATTCCTTCGTGATTTCATGCCGATTGCGCGAGTTTGAGCAGATTTTTCTATTTTTGGGTGAAAAGCATGTTTTGGGGGTATGAGACAAAATTGCCATTCTGGGCAATGGTTTCTGATTCAAATGGTAGAAATTGAATCCCTAGCTTATCGAGATTCGATTCCCATCAGTTTGACTGCATTTGATTACGATTTGGGGCCGGTATGAGGTCGGACACCCATGTAGGTCATTTTATGGCATTTGGATGAAATTACCCATTCGTGGTTGTTTTGTGGTTTTCTGGAGACCTTTTAGCTTGTGGAAGGTGTATACTGGGTTTGAGACAGTTTGTCCATTGTTCTGGGAGGGCGTGGAATGATCGAGTTTTATGTGATTCTACGATTTTCAGACCGTAAGTAGGTCGAGGTTGTACCAGTGACCACGTTTTGCTCTTCGTGGTCGTAGCGTTCCAGAGGAGACCACATTCTTGTGATAATGGTCTAGTGGAGACCGTGTTCTCTAGTAGTGGATCAGTGGACACCGTGCTGTATTATCGAGTACTATTGGTAAGGTGGTTGTGAGGTCGCGATCGACGACCGACGGTTACCTTCAAGTGCGGTCGGATGGGAGTCACGACGTGGTGATGGTGGTCAACTAGCGACCGCTACCATCTTACTAGCCTTTTGTATTGTTCCTATGAGTCGGGAGGACTTGATGCGCCTTGACCCAGACGTTCTGGAGTGCTACGACAGCCAGGCGGATCCATACTCGAAGGGGTCGAGTTCTCCCCACCCCGGGGGATTTGATGAGGGCATCCCACGACACTCTCTTTGGCTCGGACCGTCGGCACAATAACAAAGGTAAGAACATATCAAAATGAACATGTGAGGTCAAGTGTGACTTAATTGGATATTATGCCACGGAGGAATTTTGGTAGCATAACGGTATATTTATCAATTTCCATTATTCACTAATGGTTTATTGAACATGGTTTCAAGTTCTAGACAATCAGAGGACCATCTAAGAATAGAGCAAGATCAACCCTTGGGTCAGACCTCAGGTTGGACAGAAGTTGACAGAACACAGTTGTGAAAGGACCACTATTAGGAAGTAGCGGTCGAGTCCCAACTGCAATTAAGAGTGGAGTCGACATAGGATGGAACGTAGGTCGACTCAATAGGAGTCTGCTGACTGAAATATGGTTGCGGTCAATGGCCAGCCACTATCTATAGGTAGCAGTTGCTTCCTGGTCGTGATCAAGATAGAGTGCAAAAAATGTAGGAAGTGTGTAGTCCTTTCTTGACTTTATTTTCTTGGGTACAACCAGTTCGGTGTCCTAGTGAGAATTTCAGGCTCGCAGAGACTTACGGAGGCCTTGAAACAAGATAACCTAATCTGGTAGAAGGAATATCCAACGGAGAGGCTATCAAGTCCAAGAAAGTTTGCCTATAATATGCAGTGACTAATACCAATGTAGCAGAGTACTGGCTATGTGTAAGTAATAGAAATCAGAAATTAAGTTGAGAAGGGAACATGCTAAAATATAACTCTTCGTGCAATCAATTGAAATTCCTTTTTATACAAACTTTACAAAGTTTTGGCATGAAATTAACATTTAATGAAACTAAGCTTTAAAACATGCTAACATTGAACATGAAGTCACGCCACGATCAGGAAATACAATTAACGAACTAAGGCATGCCTAATAGCATAGATATATTGTGGAAATAAATAGGGTTTAATCTGGTTACAGTTACCAGATCACGGTTTGTCAAAGATCGCTATCAGGAAATCGCGGTCTCTGCATGACCACTAGCTCTCTGCCCGTAGATAGAAATCAAGCCCAACCTTGCAGAGCCGTATTTGAATGGCCAATAAACATAAAATTGTATAAAATAGAAAGATAAAGTAGCATATCATGTACCTAATGCATGAGAGGGCATGAATAATTTGAAAGTTCTTATCTATTTATTAATGTTACAGGGACAACCTGTAAAGAAAACCTAATTTTTCTCATAAAAATTTTAATTCATGTCAAATAATTAATAATTAATCATTTTAAAAATATGGGGTCTTACACATCCTCCTAGACGAGACCCTATACCAAAGATCCTTTGTTGGTCCTCTCCTCGAGTGCCTCGATGCTCTAGAAGCTCACTGAGCAATTGAAGAAGTCCACGAAGGCATCTGTGGCACGCACCAGGGGGGAGATCTATTGCAAGGATGCTGTTGGGACAAGGCTACTGGTGGCCCACTCTCCAGCACGATTGCTCGACTTACGTTCGAAAATGCGATCGATGCCAGCAGTTCGACCACCTAGTCCACTGGCTGGCCTCGGAACTTGTGACCTTAACTAAGCCTTATCCCTTCGCTCGATGGGGAATCGACATCTTGGGCCCCTTTCCCGTGGTGCAAGCTCATAAGAAGTTCATCTTCGTCACCATTAACTTATTCTCCAAGTGGTTCGAGGCTGAGGCCACCGCCAAAATTACCGAGACAGTCATTTGGAGTTTTGTTTGGAAGTCGATCATTTGTTGTTTTGGCATCTCCAACAGTCAGCAATTCGATTCTGCTTATTTTAAGAATAAGTGAGCTGACCTACACATTCTCAACTACTTCACTTCAATAGCCCACCCCCAGGCTAACGGGCTGGTCGAAAATGCCAACAAAACTATCCTCAAAGACATTAAGACCAGACTCAGGAAGGCCAATGGTAATTGGCTTGAGGAATTGCCTAGCGTACTATGGTCGTACCGAACCAATCCCAAAACTACTACCTGTGAGACTCCTTTCCAACTGGTGTATGGCACGGAGGCTGTGATTCCCTTGGAGATCGGCAACCCTTCCCTCCGAGTTATCAACTTCTCGCCCGTGCTGAACGAGTAGAAGTTGTCAGAGAACTTGGACCTAGCAGACTATGTATGCGAGGTCGTGAGGATCCAAGCTACGGAATACCAGCGACGCATGACTCGCTATTACAACGCCAAAGTCTGAGACAGACGATTTCAACCAGGAGATTTCGTTCTAAGAAAGGCCAAAGCCTCTCGACCACTAGAGGCGATAGGGAAACTGGCCCCTAACTGGGAAGGCCCCTACCGAGTGGTCGAGACGCTCAGAAAAGGAGTGTACTAGTTATCTACCATGGAAGGAACGCCCATTCCTCGGACTTGTTGATCAAAATCAAACCAATTCACAAGTTCAAGCACAAAGGAACCCAATCTTTCTCAAACAAAAATCAACTTCATAAGTCATGCATTTAAACAACATGTTTAAGTCTCAAAGTCCATTTATCATCACAGCCATATTTGAACATCAAGAACACAATGGCTCAATGTAACACATGCAAGGGGTTGACTCCATCCTTTGATGGGTCGACTCCATAGATCACAAATCCATGAAGGATGTAGCAAGTCTTCTAGATTCTGAATCATATGAATCATAGCAATGATCATGAATACACACTCATACATAAAGTTAGTTATCATCACAAACATATGCAAGGCACACAATAATCTCTCCCTTTTGATGATGACAAACTTTATGAATGACAAGCTTAATGACAAAGGTCACACAAAGATCCTTCTCCCCCATATCACACAAACACATATCCTTCTCCCTTTTTGACATTATCAAAAAGTGGAGATGAAGAAGACTCAAGCAAGGCACCTAAAATAATCAGCATAACTAACCATGAGCATGTGGCAGTAAAAATAGTCTGAAAACAAGATGATTAAAACATGCTGATTATTTGTGATACCAATTGTTGATTATGGAGATGGGAAGATGTGTAGACTTAAGACTTGCAAACCAAGTGGACAAATCAAGATGATACCAAGAATCAGAGCATATATGAACAAATCTGATACCATTCAATGCCTAAAGCCCATTTAGCAAATGTGATGTATTTGAAGCCATGTAAATATGTGGAGAAGGTAACAGGTTTTGGATTTTCACTAATTTTCATATTTTTAAATTTTCTTTTAAAATGCATGAAGCTCAATGCATACAAATGATGACACTATGAATGCATACAATGCAACCAAGCAGATATGTATATATACATGCAACATATCTCCCCCTTTTTATTTAAAAAGATGGGATAGGTGTACGAAAAGTGCAGGTGAGTCAATACAACCAGAATATTCATGTATAACACCTAGGAGATTATGCAATCATATGGAAGAATCATGCAATTGCTAATGCAATCATTTAATTTTCTGAATACATATTAAATCAAATTACCAAATGTGTAAGTGAATAATATGAAAATAGACTGTAGCCATATGAATATTCAAATTTTCAGATCAACATAATGAGAGATTATACAGACTAAACCCTTCCCTTCCCCTTCAACTTCCCTATAAATTGCACCCCTTGGAAGCTCAAGGGACACAGAGAGATACACACAAGCATTCATGGAAGAACCTATGACCTAACTGCCACACCCTCGGACTTCCGCAGGCATCCGACAAGGGTCAAGGATGCGAGGAGCTAAGTGTGCGCGTGAGGTTGGCTTGTTGATCGGCTTACACATGTCGAGGGTATGCCGTTCGCACTCCCCTCATGTGATATTTTTTATTTTTATTTTTATTTTTATTAACTAAAGTCATACTTGCAAGGGACTAGGGGAGAGGCTCGACCCCAGCAACCCAACAAGAAAATTTTATAGATAGATAGCAGATAAAAAGAGAGAGGGGGAGGAATACAAGGGACACTAAAGGTCCAGGGGCCGGGGGATGGGGCATCCTGCAAGGGAAGGGAGGAGCCCAAAACAATAGGAGGCCAAAGCACAAATAACCAGCAAACGAGGGGGGCGGCCGAACACGTGCCCTATGGTCCATGACACGTCTGACAGTTGCGCTGGTGAACGGCCTGGAAAGGAGGGCCGAGGACCTCAACCCCTTCAGCAACCGTCCTCCAAGCCGACCGAACCACGAAGGCCAGGCACGGAGGGGGCAATGGCGGTCGGGTCCGGAGTAGGGGAGGCAGCAGCAGACGAGGGCAAACCCACGTCAAGGGGCTCAGCACGCAGGGCAAGAACAAGTTGGCGGGGCTGCATGGACCATGGCGGCAGGACAGGAGTTGGGGCGGAGGAGGTGGAGGCAGACACGATTCCCGCCGGCTTCCCCGCCAGGCCGGGGGCAGGAGGAGGCACCCGAGCAGAGGCAAGTCGATCAGCGAGCAAGCAAGCAGGAAGAGCAGCAGGAGGTGTGGACGGCGCAGGAGAAGGCATAGTGGGCGCAGGGCGTAATGCAGAAGTAGTCACGCTAAACTGGCCATTGGGTAGCCGACGCCCAAGGTAGGCGACGGTAGCAAGGCAGGGCGGGCCTAAAACCCCGATAAGCAGCTTAACAGGATCAACGAGTAGCACCCGATCCACCGGAGGACGAGGAGGAGCATGCACGCCTAGGGGGGACATGCGGCGCGAGTGGGTCCTAGGCACACCGGAGGAGGACACAGAGCCTGAAGGGCAGAGGCCACGGGGAATGCCAGTAGAGGCCAATGAAGCAGCCAACAAAGGGGCAGGGGAGACCCCACTAGGGGAGGCCCCAGGCAGATCCTCGGTGGAGGAAACTAGCAGGGAGACCGCAACGGCAAGGGGGGAGGAAGCGATTGGGAGCGCACCGTCAAGGCGAGGGGGGGTGTAGAGCCACAGCCCGAGCCCCTGGCCATGCACCACAAGGTCAATGGGAGGAGGGGCAGTGGAGCACGTTGCGAAGGCAAGGGATGAGGCCGGTGGCGGGCGGGCCGAAGGAGCAGCTGCAATAATAGGTGCTGCGACTGAGGGGGGCTCCAGGGGAAACAAAGCTTCGAGAGGCAGAGGAGGTGATGAAGAGGCCTCACCACCCGCAGAAGGAGGGACTACAGGCAGCAGGGGCAAAGGGCCAAGCACTCCCCTACCAGAGGAACAGGGATCCGACGCGGGCTAGGAAGAGTCGCCAGGCCCGGTCTGCCTGGCCTGCAGGAGCAGTGCCAACCGCCACCCCAGCCGACGGAGGAGGGGGGGTCTTCTTCTTGAAGTCACCAGGTAGGTGACCCAAGCAGCAGCAGATGGAGCAGAAGAGTGAGGGATCGAGGAAGACCACCAGCTGCCAGAAGCCACCACTGTCGATGCCAACCCACACACGTAAGGGAAGCTGCTTGGAGATATCCAAGAGGACACACACCTGCGCAGCGTGGGCTCGGGTGAGGCAAAGTGTGTTCCGATCGATCTTCAGGGTCGGTCCAATGCTGCCGGCGATGGAGAGGATGGAAGCTTCGTGGTGGAAGTTAACTGGAAGGCCCAGAAGCTCCAACTAGACAGAGACAAGAGGTGAGTCCTGCTCCGGCGAGAAGTCGAGAGCCCATTGGAAGAACCGGAAGGGGCACCCCTGGACGAGCATCGACTCTTTGAGGAGGACTTTCAAGAAGCCTTCATAGTTGGAGAAGCGGAGAAGCAGGTGTCAACGATCCATGGCGTTGAGCAAGAAGTCCTGTTGAAATTGGAATCGTTGGGAAAGATGCGCTCGGATGTCAGCGAACGGAGGCCTTCCTTTGGGAGTCCTGGCGATGACAGCGAAAGCAAGGGGTTTTCACGTTAGCTGGACCTCTTCCAGTGAGAAGAACGTTGTCGGTTCACCGGAATCTGTGGTGGCGGGGGCATGAACGCAGAGGGGCAACACCGGAGGGGTGAAGGAACTAAGAACCACATGGGAGAAAGCAAGGGCGGTGAAAGCGGGTTGTGGAGCAAGGAGAGGCCCACCCAAACCGGCTACAGCAGTAGCACCCTTCGCTGGCCAGGTAGAGCCAACATCCAGGTGAGGCTGACCACTGCCGGAGGGATGAGGAAGAGCAGATGAAGGGCCAGCCACACTAGCCGGAGGGGGGACGACAGTTGGAGTTGCAAGACGCCCCTGTCCAAGCGACGATGCCAACGAACAAGGCCCATCGGCAGGGGCATGTCCCTCCGACAGGAGGCGTGGGGAGAGAGCTACAGCAGGGTTCGTGGGCAGTGCATGCGGCACCCCAGTCGGTGAGACGGAGGATGGAAAGGAGCTAGCCGGCGGGGAGAAGGAGCTCAGATCCACAAGTGAGAAAGAGGGGGCGGTAGCAGAAGGCTGAGAGGCATGGAGAGGCCCACCCAAGCCGATAGCCATGGTAGCACCCTTCGTTGGCCAGGCTGAGGCATCGTCTGCGGGCAGCCGGCCACCACCAGTCACCTGTGGAGCAGCTGCTAGGGGGCCCAACACTGGGGACTGACCAGCAGCATCAGCAGGAGGATGGGTGGCAGTGGGAGGTGCAGAATGTTGTGTGAGGATTGAATAGATCTAGAGGGGGGGGGTTGAATAGATCTTTCCCCCTTTTTAAATCTAACCCAACTGAACTTTGGACTAATGCTATAGTTAATGCGACTTACTGGAAATTCAATAACCCTTGGCTACTCAATGTGTCAATAATATAAACTAATATGTAATAACGACAATCACACCAAGAATCATCACACTTGCAAGATGATTTTTAGGTGGTTCAGTCTCTGTGTGAGACTTACATCCACCCCTCACTCAACTTGAGTGGGGCTTCACTATCAAGACACCCTTGTCTCTAACAATTCCGCTGACTCGCAGCTTGTACATTCGCTGACTAACAGCTTGTCCCCACGCTGACATACAGCTTGACCGCTGCCTCACAGCTTGATGCAAACAGAGGAAACAAGTGGTGTGAATAAATGAACAACGGGCAACCCGAAGGTCGTGTCCCAGGCCTCTTTTCTTGCTGCTTACCTGCTGCCAGTAGACCGGGTAGACTATACATGGGTCCACCTTTAGCGTCATCCTGGCTTCCTCGGGGCTCCATTGTTGCCCTCCTTCCTCGAGCATTGCAGGGACATCCCTGCCCACATCGATGTTAATTTTCGTGACCAAAGGATGCCTGGAGACCCTCCCTCCAGAGCCATCTTTGCACTGGTTGCCTGCACCGGCGCAAGCCGGCCAGATTTCAGACTGCCTATTCATGGAGGTTACGAGGACCCAAGCTGGAATCCCCAACTACCGTCCTTGCTTGGAGCAGTCATCATCCCTCGTGGTTTGTCATCCATCACCTCGGTACCAGCCTTGGCCTCAACGACACGCCGTGCCCGCAGCTGGATCCAGATCGACCCGTGAGCATGATTCAGTCCACTTTGCCTCGTAGCACCTCATGGGCGACGAGCTTCACCGACCCGTGGCCCATCAACCCACGTCATACATCCCTGAATTTGTTGTGTGCCTTTTACCTCCCTGTGTGGAATGGGCTATGTTTGGTTGTATTCTTTTAGCTCATGTACCAGGTGATTGTGTGACTTGGTCAGGATTCTTCCCCACGTCTCGAGCGTGAAGGTATGTGTCCACTACCTTCTCGGTTAACTTACTTATTTAGTATGGTCTCTAGATGCCGTTGCTTATGAGTTCATTAGGTTCCTAGCTCGCGTATTTTATTTCGCTGCCACGGTGAGAGAGCGAGACCGTCCCATGACTCATTCGAGTCACGAGTGTGGAGTTGACTACCCTAGACCTTACCGGTTTCTCAACCGTGCGGATCAACACGCTTCCCTCTCTTGGGATGCCTATGTGCTTGAGTTCCTTATTGATTGGCATGATATTCCTCGTGGGAGTTCTAGATGTCGAGTCTATGCCATTCGATCTATTACGTTGTTGCTGGTCTTAGCTGTCCGTTAGCTTCGTAGTCACGTAGAGTCTTAGCTCGCTTAACGTCCCGCATCATTGCCGAGGCTAGCCGTCGCCTAGGCAACAAGGCGCTCCAAGGCGCCGAAGGCAACCAGGTGCCTAGGCGAGCAACCCATTAAGGCACTCACCCGGTTGCCTTGGTGAACATAGGCCACCTTGGGCCCGCCTAAGATGTGATTTGTTTATTTGTTGTTCATACTCATCGTTTGAGTCTCTTGATCGACCTGCCCGTATAACTATTCGCTCCTTGATAATTCCGCCTTATTCGGGGTGTGACATATATTACTGATGACTAGTTAGTGATTTTGGTTGCTGTAATATTCCTTCTTTGGTTGTGTCAGTGGTTGGTTCATAGAATGTGATTGGGTGAAATAGCCTTAATAGGTCGATGCATCAGTCTAATGCCTCGACGCAGCTGGTAAGGGTTGCTCATATTCTGTTGATTAGTTGATCTTGAGAGGTCAAGGCAACAAATGTTGGAAGTCTGAGCAGTGCATCTGAGGCTGTCTATTTGGTCTGATGCCACCCTTGTGCCTCGACATAGTTGGCCCTTGCCTCGAGTCAATCTCCCGTATAACATCTCTCTACACTTTCTTGAAACTGTAAAATTCCTTCAAACACTACTCAGCCTCTTAAGCTCTCTATGTCATTCACCTCCAAAACTGTGCTCCTATTCATACTCTTGTGATTAATATAGAGATGATCGCGATTCCTTGAATCTGCTGTAATTACTGTATGAAGGTAAATCACTGAGTCATCCTTTCTTCAAGAGGACTTTTGATTTTGTCTTGCCAACCTCTTACTCTATAATGGTTTATCATTCATACCCATTAAATCTAAGATAAATCATTCTGAACTGATCCTTGCTGCACTTATAATTGGTCAAAATATTCTAAATAAGAATCTACCTTCACTATCTCTAGTTTTTGGAAATGGTGAGTATAGTGAACATCCTTGGAAAAAGAATTCCATGCATATATTATCTATTAACATCCTTGAGAGATATCTATAAAGATTAGAGAGTACGCCATAATCTGGCAGAGCAATGGCCGAATCTTTGGAGAAACTGAATCTTCACATCAATAAAATGCTACAGACGTGGTCATGATGAAGATTGTTATCTCTGCTCAACAGGCATGAAGGTTAGTCATACTGAGTAACCATGTACTCTAGCATCTAAACAACGTGATTCCTTGAGTCAAAAATTGTTAACTACACCAGATTGCTCAAAATTCTCAATAAAAAATTATAATATGGTTGACTCTGGTTACTTCATAAACTCTTAATGTGGTTATATTCAATATATGCTAGACTATTCCCTATGTTGCCCTGATCATGCTCTGAGTATGTTTAGCACACTTAAATCATTGGAAGCATGCTTTTTATGATTAATTATCATACTAATATTTGTAAGATAAGTATGAATGTGAATGCAAATATGATGAGAATGTTATGAATGGAAACAATAGCATTCTGTGAGATAGGACTCCGGTCCCTTTATGGAGCGGCCCTGGTTTAAAATCCTATTGATTTATCTTCGTTCCCTTTGTGGGGTGGCCTTTGTGGGATGGCGATACATAACGCCACTAGGCCACGGGAATCTAGGAGGGCGATACATAATGCCCTGGTTTAAAATCCTATTGATTCAGTCTTCGGTCCCTTTGTGTGGCGGCCTTTGTGGGACAACGATACCTAACGCCACTAGGCCACAGGAATCTAGGTGGGAGTTCACTCTTGGGTCTGCGTAGTACTCTTTCATTTGTTTGTGTGTGTGTGGGCCTCCTGTGTTTGCGATGGCTGTCCATTTTTGTGAATAACTAATGTGATAATGTGATAATGTGAAAGGTGATAATGTGATAATATGATAATGTGTAATTGCTCATTCACCGAGGTTTTAGCGCATGCATGGGTACGTTATATGTTAGTTAAAGAATGCGTATTTGCTCCATATGAGTTATTTTAAGTAGATGTTAATGAATGGAGTATGCTATTACTAACATTCGAATTATATGAATAATTTGGTTACATAGATGCGGGTTAATCTTAGTTTGTTTACACTACCTAGTGAGCATCACACTCACCCCCTTTGTGACACACGTTTTCAGTGGACATAGAGAAGGAGGTTGAGGAGGAGGCTGCTGCTAAGGAATAGAGCTAGTTCATAATTCTTCTGGGAATGCTATGGATGGATGTCTTTCGCATATGTATGGTTATGGGAGGTGAGCCTATGTCGACTCAAGTTTATTTTTTAACACCTGATATGTACCCATTTTGGAGATTGTAAATGGTTAAAATACTATTGTCGTTTCCTATAATTGTGGTTTCTCTCTCTCATGCGAGCGTATGCATGTTTATATAATTGTGCTTTCGCGATACGTGCGAAGTAATGTATCGAGGTCCAATGGAAGAAAAAATAATAATATACCCATAATTTGGGGATCGGATCCTAGGACATTATAGTGTGGTATCAGAGCACGAGAGACAAACCGATGAAGGGAGAAAAGGAGTCGGGCAATGATTGGAGAATAAGATCAATGCACAATTCAAGATCCAATTTGAATCCCGGTGCATTGAGTCTCTCAATCCACTCCATCATTTTCAGTACATGAGCCTGTACTGAAGCACCCTCTGACATCTGGGTCTTGAAAAGCTTCTTGGAGATATTATACCTTTCAATCCTGCCGTGCTCCCTAAAGAGCTGACGTAGGTTAAGAAGTATGTTTCTACAATTAGTCTTTTCAAATTACCTCTGTAGCTCAAGAGCCATAGAGGCTAGCATATAACATTAGACAAGGGAAGAGTCTTCTGACCATTTGGCATAAGTGATTAAGTCACCCTCATCGGTATCAGGAGCTGGCTCAGAATGAATCGTGTCCAACACGTAGGCTATTTTTTCGGCAATGAGGACTATGCGTAAATTACGCAGCCAATCTGAGAAGTTCGGTCTAGTCAGTCTGTTGGCATCCAAGATGCCATGAAGGGGGTTGGATGATGACATCGTAATATGGATAAGAAATAAAAGACAACTATGCACATGTTCAAATTTTAACTTAGATGTGGTTTTCTATCTTAGTTAGTCCCACTATTTTTTGATCGAACTATATAACCCTCAGTATATAGAATGAGAGATCAGCGAGATCATCCTAATGGGTCAGAATCCCAACAAGACTGAGATATGACATTGTGGAAAGGACAACAAGCCATACACCATATCAACGGCAGTCAATAAGCACTTACATCTAATGTAATATCCGATATTCAGCCCCCGAAAAGTCATCCCCTTGTGGAAAGCACAACAAAGGATACTCTCTATTATATCTTACCACCATTACGACATAGCAATGAGTTCATAACCCGACCCCTGTGGAAAGCACAACAAGGTCAAGTTCAATTCCTCACCCCATTGAGGCCTAGCCTTAGAGTTGCATCCTGCCCCCAAACCCTTGGACCTTATGGAAAGCATAACAAATCCCTGAGATGAAGACATTCATTCACCCCATTGTGGTGGAGGGCCATGATGACACCTAGTGCCATGCTTACCAGATCTAAAGTTAAATTGTGAGAGAATTTCATTTTATCTTGATCTCACCCTAGGTGGTAATATAAATATATCTAATATATTTACCGTACCTAGTAGTTTGCACAAAGCCAAACCAGACCAAATTTATCGGTTCGGTTTGATTTTCGGGTTGAACCCGAATAATGCTCACCCCTAGCAGTCCCTAGATGGGGTGTAGGGTCCGTCTGGCTAGGGTAGTTGGGACCGAGTTGGGAGACAAATGGTAGTCTGCCAGACAGTGTTGAGACTGGTAGCTGGCGAGGATGGGAATCAATTCCCCAACTGGATTATATCACTATATGCCATGAAAGGTGTTACATGGGGGCGCGAAAGCCCGATTACGAGTGTGTGTAAGCCACGAGACAATTCCATCATTTGTGATGGTCCTCGGGTCATTGCATTGCTATGTGGGTATTTTCACTTTTGTACACAGTGTCTATAGGTGGACTCATGACTCGGTAGGATGCCACTCGAGGGGTGTCACAATGTATTCTCGATATGGAACACTGTCCAAATCGGGGAAGTTAGGGTGCCACAGGCACCACTGTGCTGGAACGGCCTGGTGTTGGTGAGACTAGGGTGACCAGATGGCACGGGTACCACTATGACTGGAGCGGCCGAGTGGTGTTGAGGTAGAGGTAGCTGGGCGCTATTAAGACTTGAGCGGTCGAGCTCTGTTGAGACTGAAGCGGCCTGATGGCATGGGCATCACCATCACTGGTGTGGCTAGGTATCGTTAAGATTGGAACATTCGAGCGCCACGGATACCATCGTCATTGGGGCATCCGGGTGTCGTTGGCACGGTTATGATTAGGATGACTGGGCACCATAACCACTGCTATGATTGCGGCGATCGAGAGTTGTTGAAACTGGGGCAGTTGGGTGCCCTAGACATTATTGCTGGAGTGACCAGGTGTCATGAACACTACCATGACCTGAGTGACTGAGCATCGTTGGGACTGAAGTAGCTGGGCGCCGTTTGGATTGGGCAGTCGGGTGCCGTAGGCACCATTGTGACTGATTACGAGGGCGTCGTTGAGACCATGACAATCAGGCATGACTGAAGCTGGTGTAGTTGGTAAGATCAATAACCTATGGGAGCCACTAAGATGGAAGCTGGATGGGCACCATTGAAACTGGCAGTAGGGTGCCGGGGGCACCGTTGTGGCTGAGGGAGCTGGGCGTCGTAAGACCCTAGCGGTCGGGTGCCACTGAGACTAGAAGTCGGGTGCCTGGGGCACCATTATGATATATCCTGTTTGTCAAATTTGTTTCTCTTTTGTTTTCTTTCTTAAACTCATACATTCGCATTGGTCCCTACCTGCGCGTAGGAAGACAGACTGAGAGAAGCCCAGTTCTATGGTTTTGGGTTGTGTAAGCCCGCAAGCCGTTGGACAGCGTTTGGAGAGAGTTTTTCTCTCTGTGAGAAACTGTGAATCAGCGGATAGTGCCTTGGCACTAGTGAAGCCTCACTCAGTTGAGTGAGGGGTGGACGTAGGTCTCTAGATAGAGACCGAACAACCTTAAAATCTTTTATCTCTGTGGTTTGTGTGTTTACTTGCCTTGACGCTAGATGCTTGTGTAGGAGCATTGATCCTTCCTCATTCATGCATTTAGCTCAATAGTTGTTGGTTATCCTTGCTTTATTGCTACATAGTTTTTATCTTTA
Organism: Amorphophallus titanum; assembly: GCA_024336825.1. Lineage (NCBI taxonomy): Eukaryota > Viridiplantae > Streptophyta > Magnoliopsida > Alismatales > Araceae > Amorphophallus > Amorphophallus titanum. The sequence goes on from JANBPO010006859.1 coordinate 16,775,353, forward strand.
GATTGTTCTCACAAAGAAGGGGCTGATCTATTCACCCCTCCCATCTAGATCCGCTTATCACTATCTATCAGTGCTGTGTGTCTTATTCTATTGCCTTGAATCATTTCTGTTGTCTGTTGTAGTTTGTGTCTCATTTGAGCTTTGTTTTTAATTGAGCAAAGTTCGTACCAGATCCATTCAACCGCCCCTTCTAGATTCGTTGGCACCCAAGGGACCTAACAATTGGTATTGGAGTAGGCTCTGATATTATCAGATTTAACAATCTGCTGAGAAAATATCCCAATGTGCTTGTCGTTGTTTAATTCCCTGAACCATGTTTGTGGATTGCTTGCCGATGTTTGATAGCTCCAACTTCTCCACCTGACTAGGTAGGATGTGCAAGTTCGTGATTACTGCTGATCCAAACCTATGGACCTTAATTTCTCATGGGCCACATAAATTACCTAAGGAGAAATCCAAATGGATTGAGGATCATAAACTGAAAAATAGAGATAATATCAAGGCTCTACAAAGGACGAAAGCTACAGCGAATATTATTGTACTTCCTTCCTTATCTTCATGCAGCTCTACCAAAGAAATCTTGGATGATCTAGCCGCCATCTATCAAGAGGAGAATCACAAATGCATGATGGCCAAAGAAAGTGATCAAACAAGCGATGGAGAATGTGAAGAGGTAAGCTCTATCTTTGAGAACTTCTCCATGGAAGATTGGCAAAATACTTATGCTGAATTGCTTGACAAGTTGCCAGAGCTCCACATCTTAGTTCCAAGTGATAAAACTCCATGGTTTTCTGATGCTCATCCATCTAAGGAGTTCACTACTCAAGAACGTCCACATATTGTTAGCACTAGATGTCTAGGCGCAACCGCCCTAGGAAGGCTACATGTTCATGATCGAGCCAGGCCGTCTGTCAGGTTGGCCCGTTATTTGAGAAGGTATTGCAAGACAAGAGGCCCAAGGGTCTGAGTCCATGGAAGGAGGGCCCGTGTTTAAGGGATTTCTACTAAGAAGAGGCGGCGGCGCAAGTTTAAGGGCCATCATTTGTACACTCAGGGGTCCACTTCTCCTTCTTCTCCTTTTCACTCATCATTTTATCTGCTCGGTTCTCACCCCTGGATGGTGTATCTTCCCTCTTCTAACCCTATCTCTATGATTCTCTCCTCTCCTCCCGGGTCCGTGAACCCCCGCTTTTCTTCTTCTCGTTCAGGGCCTCCGAGTTTTCCACATTCTTGTTACTCTAGGCCTCGGCCTATGCCCTCTCATCATCTCGATCATGGGACATCTTCTGATTCTTCTCCTCTAGTATCTCCGGGTTCTAATTTTCCTTCCCCGACCCAGTTGGGTGATTTTCATTCTCCTTCCCTGACCCTGTCAGGTGGCTATGATTCTCTTTCCCCGACTCTGTCGGGTGGTCCTTATTCTCCTTCCCCGACCCTATCGGGTGATTCTCGCTCTTCTTCCCCGACCCTATCGGGTGGTCCTCATTCTCTTTCCCCGACCCTATCGAGTGTGTATGGTTCTTCTTCCCCGACCCTATCGGGTGATTCTAATTCTCCTTCCCCAACCCCGTCCGGTGATTATCATTCCACTTCTCTGACTGCATCGGATGATTCTTCTTCTCCTCTTTCTACTAACTCCTCTTTACCCTTTCGGGGTTCTTACCCTTTTTCTTGCTATTTTCGAGGCTTTAGCCCACCTTGATCTCAGTTAGTCTTCATTTCTTCTGTATTTGGTTCCTTGTATTAGGGCCTCGGCGCCTTAACGAGGGAGTTCTAGCCCTCATCTCTCTTCCTTTTTATCCTTCTTCGTCCAGCTCGGTGTCTACTGCTCCTCCGTGTCAAAGAGTCCGATCCTTTGCAATCTTCTCCATTTTGTCCTGTCGAGCAAGGAATACCAAACTGTCATACACAAAGGAGAAGGTCCTTGCCCTATGCATCCCAACTAACGGGGGTATTTATTTATGCTGGAATTTCATTGACTGTTGAGGTATTCATTGAAGTGAGACAAAGTGATATTTACAATGAGCACAAGATGTTCACTGATTCTGGGTATTATTGGGGTCCAGATGGAGAGCTGAGGAGAGATGTAAGAATGTATGGAGAAGATTCTGAATATGAGGAAGCTGAGGAGCAACAATAACAAGACGCTCACGCACCACCTCCTCCTCCAATTCAGCCTGAGGAGCAGCCACCTTCTCCTCCACATGTTGATCCAGATATGCCACCGCCTCCACAGTTTTATCGTGGGGAGTCCTCTGCTCAGGGTGCTGGATAGCCTTCTTGGGGGGATTATGAGGCTTTTGATAGGTGTCTCACAGGTTTAGAAACTCGCATGGATACATCCCTTGGTCGACTTGAGACATTCATGGACACCATGACTGGATGGATGGATTCCTTCTCCCATGCCTTGGAAACTCTTTCTACCTACATGGCCTCTCTCACCTCCCGTTACGAGGATACCAACGAGGCCTCCCGGACCACCAACCGTACGCTTGTCCGCGTTGATCATCAATTGGTGCATCATGACCATCTTCTACACTCCTTTGAGAGCCATCTTCCTCCGCCTCCACCTCCTGCTCCTGCTGATGATGATGCTGCTGACTCCGAGGATGATAAGGATGTCTTTGATGATGATAGTGAGGATGGGAATCCGGATAGCTCTGCTCAGTAGCTGCTCTTGCTTCTTCTAGTGTCTCTTATGTCCACTCCTTTTGTCTCCCCTTTCCTCTTTTGATGATGCCAAAGGGGGAGAAGTAACTAGTTTGGTTTATATATGTTATGCATGGTGTATGTTTGCATGTGTGTTTGCCATTTGGCATTTACATTCCATATGTGAGCCTTGCATCCCATTGGTCTAGTCACTCTGTGTCTTGCATCGTGTCAATATCAATGTAATTTGTAATATGAACTTCAATGACTGAAATGCACTTGGTATTGGCACATATATTGGTCTTATTTCTTTTCAAACAAATTGGGCACATATGAATTAATGAAATGGATTTAATGGTTTTGGATGAATGAAATGGATTTGATTTGTTTGACGGATTATTTTTTGGTTACTACTCAGAGCTGTCTCTGCCTCAGCTACCCCGTCAGCCCTGAGTCCTCCAGAAGACTCGCCAGTCTTGGCTACTACAACCTCTACTCGGGGGCATTTTCACCTCTGCTGTAGACTTCCGTCCCCACTCACCGAGGATGCCTCCGTGGAGGGGTTATCCCCCTCTGTCGTTGAACCTGTCAAGAGACACAACATTATACAATGTCCCAGTGTTATAACCAGAAAGCAACAAAAGAAAAAGGGGACGGAGTGTCCCAAACAAGGCCATACCTGGAGCCCCGAAGGGGGTCGGTGGCAAGAGTACTAGTTGCTCTGGCTTCAGTGCTAGCACCTGGGCCGCCATCGTCACGGCCTCTCGAATGTCCCGTAGAGTGTGGGCGCACTCAATCTGGGACAAGAACTCCGCTCATGTGCCACTGCCAGTCGTCGATCGCTGAGTTGGCAAAGCTCCCATGCGGGAGCTCCCGACCCAGCGAACCCTGGCTCTGAAAGTCACAATCGGCCAAAAATTGGGCCCACCAGGCCTTAGGTGCCCTCGGCTGGGACCCCTTCCCTCTTGTTGCCATTGCCCTCGTCGAAGCCTGTCTCAGGGGCTTCAGTGCCCCACCACTACTCTGGCTCCCAGAAGTCAAACCCCGGCCACCCCGGGGCCACCGCTCTATAACCCGCTCGATCTCTCAACGGATCCAAGAGGGGCGGGTCCTCAGGTACCTGTCGTCCAGCACAATCGGAGGTAGGTCATCCCTCAGCAAGTGGCTCTCCTCCGCTTTCTAGATCGCTGAAGCCTTCTGAGGGTATAGATGGCTGTGCTCGAACCACCACCTGGCATAGTGAACGTCAAACCTCCCTTGACGTCCCTGTCCCGGCATTGAGAGCTACTCCGGCTCTCGATGACTGTAGAAGTCCCACCATGCCGCCGCAAGTAGGTGGGCGTCCCTGCCCCGGTACTACCTGCCAGCCAAAGGGAACTCTCGGTTCAGCGGGATCCCCTGGTCATACTCGAAGTTCCTTGCGAACCAGTGTGGATAGTATGGCTCCAAGGAACTCGTCGCTGACCTGTGTAACGTCAGCATCGCTAATCGGGTACTCTGTGTCCACTCCGTCTGCAGCCCGGCATCTGCCACCTCCTGAATAGGGTGCGCGCTGGTCGCCCCTCCACCTGAAGGCCCCAGAAAATGGCTGGAGTCCCGTGTGGCACTATCAAAAGGTAGCCCCTCCTCGCCCCAGGCGGGCAAGTAGTAAAGGGCTCTCCTAGCCCCCTCTAGCTACATCTCTACATCCCCGTCAGGCTATCTGAGGAAGCTGAACAAAAGTGGTGCCACCAGGTTCGTCACTGTCCCTCACGTCACCAGTCCCGAAAATAGCAGTCCAGCCCACATGCGGAGGTAGTGGGTCGACAGGAGTATGCTCCTCTCTCTCAACCCCGGGTGCACCGCCAGAGCTCCCAGTCCTTGGTAGATGTTGGCCAGTGCAGCAGGAGCCAAGGCCAATTCTCTCCCCTCAGCTAACATACAGGCCGAACACAATAGCTCGGCCCTCAGCAGACCATCCTCCCCATGTGGAATCACGAACATCGCTAACTAGTTTGCCAAGTAGGCGGCAAGGTGTGTCACGTCCGGCAAGCCGTGGGGGTTCCACCCTTCCTGTGGAGCATAGACGTACCAGCTGTAGGTCCTGAAGTGTAGCTCTACCTCTGTATACTCCTCCCAAGGAGTCTGGTCCCTGGCGAACTCCTGATAAAAGCAAAATGACCTGTTGCAGAAATGACGGACCCATACATTCAGTGGCACTCTCAGAGTCTACGCCACCCTCTCTCTCCCTGCCAGGGCCAAGTCCCTCCAGGTCTTCATCAGATACTGATAGCTGAATGGCACTCGGTACCTCCCCTGTCCATCACTGTGGCTGCGATGAAGGTCATCAAGCACTATCTCCTCATATCCCTCGCCGCTGATCGGCAACCCGGAGATCCTGAACAGAGACCACAAGTCTAGCGAAGTCTCTCCCTCTGCTGTGGCCACCGTGTTCCAACGGTGGTTGAAGCGCTCTAGCAGCCTTTGCAACAGCCCAGTGTAGCAAGGGTACGTGTACAAGGCAGCAGTCACCGCGTACCTGATCCCAGCCCGATCCAACAGCACCCGGTAGTGATGGATGACCCCCATCAGCCACTCAGTGGCACCCTGGCGATAGTAGGGCGATGGAATCACAGCCCAATGACCATACCAGCTCGTGACAGTCTGCCTTATAACCCTGTCCAGCATGCTCTGGTCATCATAGCCCTCTCCAGCATACTGTAAGCCTGCGGGCTCCAGCAACAATCCGATGGTCCCCTCTGTCTCGGCGCGATGATGATCGTGCAAGTCCCAGGAAGCAGGGGCCAGCAGTCCAACTCTGACCCCAGATCTCTCCACTCCACCAAAGAACCCCAAACACTCAGCACTGGGAAACTGTCGCTGCCTCCAGTAGTCCTTTGAGAAGCTAGGGTAGCTGTAGAAGGCCACGCCCTGTAGGCTATCCCTGCCGATCAAGATGGCCCACTCAAGTCAACGGCGGACTCCCGGAATCCGTAAGTCATCCTCCTCCATGCCAGGCAGAACGTAGCTCTGAAGAAACTCAAACAGGTGCCGATCCAGGGAGAACTCCAATGGATACCCTCTGCTCCTATCATAGGTGTACATGCCATCGACATCTTGAATCCTAGCCACCTCCACGGTCCCGATGCTAGCGGCTCTCTCGCCAAGGGGACCCTCAGCCATCACTGTGCGCCCACTGTCCAGCTGCTCTATGCTAGCCACTGTAACCACTGGCAGGCCCAGAGGAGGTAGTTGTCGATCAGTCCTCCGCACCCAGTGATCCTCCCCTCGAGCCATCCGCCTCGGGACCCATCTATCTCTGCCAAAACGCGTCATAGCTGCAAGACAAAGCATGAAAAATTGGTCAGAATACCAGCAAAATCAACACATGCAGCACAACAAAAATAAAGGCACTTGAAGTGTCAAAATACAACTACAACAGTCTGGAACAGGGGTCTCACGGGCCGTACGCCCTCGTCTTCGCCTCTGATGCACGACCCATGGGGGGCATTTGTTGTACCCGAACTATTTCCCGACAAAATCACAAGAAATAAGAGTTCGGGTATTTCATCGAGCACCTTCCAGGCATGGACTATCCAGCACTTTCTACGAACCCATGGGTCCCTACAAGAGCCCTGGCCAGCCTGTCGTAACTTACGGCGTCACAAGCAATCCCTCGGGATCAACCCCGACCACTCACGTACGGGCTTTGCCCGTATCCTGCACCGTCGCCTGGAGCCACCCAGGGGTGCCCCGTCGTCAGGCCACGCCACGTGGCAACAGCCAAAGGGGCCAAGGGCCCACCTAGAAACGGATAGATGTTGAGGAAGGTAAATCTGGTTTGACTCAGGAACGGCCCAATAACGACAGGCCCACGCCAGATTACTCTCGATGGGCTCGCCCACGAGACGGGCACACGTGCGTGGCCCACCAGAGGGAGGCCCAGCCCAAAAGAGCATTGAATTCTACAGTGTGTAAGCGACCCAAACGCAGTAATCGCCGGAGGGCTCTCCAGGGACTGACTGTTGCCTCCATGGCGTCAGCTTTGACCCCATAACGGGCGAGCACATCTCTTGAGTGCCGTGAGACTCGTCCCAGGACCAGCCAACGTCGGGGTAATCGCCCTCCAACGGAAAACTTTCGCCACTATAGCGAGAGACGTTACTCTAGTACGGACGCCATTCCTTATCAAGAGATGAGGCTCCTCGCTCCGGGACAACCCCCTATAAAAGGGAAATCAATAGAGAAGAAAGATACGGTGGTTCATTCCACTATATTACTACTCAAGAGAATAGAGCTACTCAAAGAGAGAAGAGAGCCACGCCAGTCAACACTTGGAGAAAGGCTACTTCCCGGCGACCTTACCACCTAGCGAGCACTCACCGAGTGAGCGTTGGGACTGGCGAGCACTCGTCAGGAGGACCCCTACGGCTCCTCGACCCTCTACTACTGCTACTCTACTTCTCTCTCATTTGCTCTCTTCTGCCTTCCACTAACACGGTGCTGACTTAAGCATCGAAGGGTTGTCCCCTGGGGTAATATCCGAGACTCCTTCTCACACCCATGCTTCCTGGTCTTTGAAGGCTTCCATGGGCACGAGACGACTTCCCCAACAAACAAATAGAGAAGGTGGTATGTGGTCTAAGAATCATTTTTCAACCTATGTAGATGTAATTATCTCAAATGTATCTTACAACATAGTTTGACAAATCGAGACGGGACGGCCCGACCTGCACGACATGGACCGTCCCAACCACAGTTCGAGACGACCGATCTGTAGGACGCAATCGAGTCGCTTTATATATACCCGGGGACCGCCATGCGGCCTGGGTGATGAACGGGCTCGGTTTGCGACCGAGCCATTTCCCGGTCGATAGAAATTGATGGGTTCGCTACAAAACCTGTGGAAAACTGAAAGTAAAACCATGTCATGCATCCAACCATGCCCACAGAAACTAGAAATGAATTAAACAAAAATTACTGTTCATAATGGTCAACTATTGACCATTTCTCAGGGTAGGTGGTTAACATTTGACCAGTGAATACTAATGGTCAACAGTTGATCGTTTACCAAGGGGAGCCTGCCAGGCTCGCGTGATTTTGGAAATTAGAGCATATCTTGAAAATAGTGCAGAACTAACAAAAGTGGTAGAAGAAGAAATTGTAGATAATTGAGAAATGAACAATTTTCATGAAGAGAGCAAGATGAAAAGACGATCATAAGCGAGAGAAAATGGGGTGAGAATAGAGAGGAAAAATATCAGGATGCAGGTGAACAACATAGTCTAACGAAAAAACATGAATAACTTGAATTTGGTGCAGAACTGGCTAATAGCGTAGAATAAGAAATTATAGATATTTAAAAATAGAACAACTTTGGTGAAGGGCACATTTTCAATAGAGGAAAGGAAGGGGATGAGAAAGGGCCATTTTTAGGACTGCACAGTGAAAGCGGCCGAATGCTTGAGGGAAGTCGACCTAAATGGGTCGTAAGTCAACTTGGAAGGATAAAAGTTGATACAATAAGCTCCAGCGCTCTAAGAAATCATGATCTGAAATACCTTCGACCTTCTTGATCTGAAATACCTTATCAAATAACGGGCCCATCTTGCAGATGGCCTGGCCCGACTATGAACATGCAGCTTCAACAGGGTGATTGCCCCTAAACACCCAGTGCTAACAATATGTGGACATTCTTGAGGAGATAACTCCTTAAATGAATGAATATCAAAAAACCATGGAGTTTTGTCACTTAGCACTAATAGCATGTGATTTGGGATCTCCACTCGGCAATCAGGCACGAAGCATAGCTCCCTTGATAAAAGAGACAGATGAAGCTGAGGGGGATCAATGCGCGGCGTTGACGTGGCTGATGTGCTAATAAACCGAGGGAGATTGCATAGAATGTGCAGAATGTCCTTGGAAAGTGCAGAAGATACAGTCAATTTCCCCTTGAACATAGAATTCATCATTTCTTTGGCAACCGTACGAGTTAGCACAATTTGGGTAGAGAACCCTTCTTGGCTAGTGATCTGAACAGCAACGGAGCGAGGAGTAATAACAACATCCATGGTGAACTTCCCGGCAAGCAAAGAGATTGCCACCGGCCTCGCTTTAGCAGAAACTGACACTGCCCAAGCCCAAACCCTAGAGACGTATTAGGGGAAGGTTCCCTAAATAAGATGAGGAGATAAGGAAGTGAATTAGACTAAAATTCAAATTTCAGAGAGAGAATCATAAAGCGGTCAGTCGCAAGACCACCTTCTGAAGAAGGCGGTCCAGACTGGACCACCATTTGATTTTGTGAACAGAAACAATAGCCTCGAGAAATTCAGATTTTCTATCCTCAAGATGGCCATGGATCGATGCAATCTAGTTAGGAAACCTATTAAGGACTCTTTGGGGATTGAATTGACATCCAAATAGGATCCTAATTTCGATCAAAACCCTAACCCTAGGTCATTCTCTATAAATAGGACCTAGTTTCGTTATGCATAAACACTAATTTTGGATCACGTGATATGAAGCTATGGTGCCATCTTTTCAAGTTCTATATTTAGAGCTTTTTATTCTCTTTAGTGTCATCTAAACTCCCTCTAAATCTCGTGCTAAGAGAACAAGCCGTCAAGGAGTTAGAACATTCAGAAGTTGCTGGTTCCACACAGGACGTGTAGGAATGAGAGCCTCCTTCTAGAGAGAAATTCGAAGTCTAGAGCCAATCCCAGAGGTAGGTTATCTCATGATCGGCTTAAACATTAAGTTAGGACTAAAAGCCCTCTGGTCTTACTTATTTTCATGCTTTCTACGTGGAGTATTTCATGTTTTACTATGACCACGTAATAGGGTTTCTAGATCATGCTATCTGTGTAATTTAAGTGGAGATAAAATCATAAACCCATTGATTCATGCCCTTTCATATGTGAATTGCATACAAGCATGCTCTTTTCCTTCAGTTTTATGTTGGTTACATACTCATTTTTCATAAAGAATAAACCCTGCAAACTGGACCTACGTCTATCTGAGGACAAGCTAAAGGCGGCCCACCCAGGACTGCCACCTTCAAGAGGTGGCCTCCAGAGGACCGCCTCCTGACTACTGTTCCCTCTAAACAGCAACCAGATCACCCTTGTTATTTCATGTTTATGCCAACTTCTACACTATGTCTCGTTATATTTTGTTATGTTTATGTTTACTATTATATCATGGATAAGTAGGTTCTAGTTTTATGCCCTTCATGCTACAAGGAACTTATTTTCATGTATATTAATTTCATGCCAAAATTTTATAGTTTTCGTGATCCTAGGTTGCTAGCATGATGGTAGATGTTTCCAGAAGAAAGAATATTCCCCTCTGCCAAGTGGACCAATGAAAAATCATAAGATTAATTAGGTTATCCTGAAGAGCTCTAGAGGCTCTGTTGTATATACACACTCCAAGCTCTTGAAGAAGCTACTACTACCGTCGAATAGAAAGAGAGCCCATCTGAGAAGAACAAGAGAGTTACCTCGTGAGACAAAGAGAAAGAAAAAGAGAAAGAAAAAGAGAAGTGATCGCAGCCCAGTTTGAGAGAAGATTGTTCCGATTTTAATGAAAGCTCTTGAATCAACATTTAGAGCTACATTTGATTTTTCCTCTACTGTATTTTTCGTTTCTTCTTGTCTTTATTTTTCTGATTTCCTTGAGTTAGTGTAGTGGTTGTTCTCTGATAGTGCATTGTTACCTTTATTGGAGGTGTGATCAGTTTGATCAGGTCACATCTTGGTTTGCATACCAGGGTGTGAGGTGGGTTCCTCGCGTGCTACCTTAGCCCAGTGTTGCTAGTTCTATTGGGGTAGAATCAGTGGTGTGTTCATTGAGTTGGTGAGCACGGGTTCCCTCTAGGTCTTCAGAGGAAGAGAGGAGGTTGGTCCTCTGGTGGGTAAGCTGTGTGATCAACCATTGTAGTGGTTTCATCCAAGCTTAGTGAAGCCTCATCCTGATCAGGCAAGGGGTGGACGTAGATTAGTGGATAATAATCGAACCACCTAAAAATTCTTGGTGCATTTATGGTTTGATTTCCATATTTTCTATCCTCGTTCTCAAGTTGACTTGGTATATCAAAAGTCGTTGCTAGAACGATAGGTCAAGCCTATCTGGATAGATTCTGCTTGCGTAAGGAAGTATTTATACTGGTCCTCTGCCTCATACCAGTCTTGCGCTTGTAAGGTGTTTGTGAATATTTTTCCTTCAATGGCATGAACTAATTCTGTATTTCCTTCGCCCAGTTTACTAAGTGTTAGTTTAAATTTCTAAAATATAATTTTAAAGGGGCAGTTCCATTCACCCCCCCTCTACAACCGCATTGCCATTCACATCAGTTGGTATAAGAGTAGGTTTCCGACAATGTGGTCCAACAACCCGGGAAGACTTGGAACCGACAATGCTCGCAGCTTCCTAGCTGAGGGGCATTAAATGTGATGGATTGTAACATTCCTCCTTTCCTTGGAATTATGGTTGATCAACTTGTATCAGATAGAGACTTGGAAAGGTGAAGAAGAGAGTCGGATCTTTTTTTTTTTTGGTAACGGGGAATCTAGCAGAGTGGTACGGAGAGCTGAGCGATTATTGGGCCACCCGAGTTCGAGTCTTACCCTACGCATCTTGCCACCCCTTTTTTGTACCATCGCCATAAGACCCCGGGCTCACATCCCTCCGTGCAAATCTTCAAATTCTTAAATGCAACTGTGATGTTTGGCTGCCTATTCCTCTCCCTAGTGAGATAAGGGTCTCTAGGGCCCACTCTAGGGTCATCTTCCCTAGTTAGATCATGAACCTCTTGATTGATTTCTTATCCAGTTCCACTACCTTCGCCCATATGGCGGCCTGTTTCCCTATAATATCTGTCTTCAACAAATGACTTCCTACTTTTCTCCATTCCAAGCCGAAGTTCACCTTAAGAGAGACAATTAGGCTTGGTCCATAAGGTATAATTGGCACATAGAATTGATCACCAATTATCTTATGTAAGGAATTATTACTTGGATTATAACCTTCAAATGTAGTTGATCATCTTCTTGTACCCTCCTCAGGTTCACGACCAACCCCATATATATGAATGCCGGGTCCCCGAGATAGATGTACTAACTCCTCTTTAATTACATCATTTTTCTTTGCCATTATTGCCTTCTAAGCTCGATGTTTGTCCAAAAGAGTTTTGAATTGTGCTCTCACCTCCATCAGAACACGCTCACAACCCTTGACTTCTCCTTTTACATGTGCAAGGTGCTGCGTCAAACGATATACACTTCCGGACATTTCCCTTCCTCAATAACGACATTTAACCTTCTTACTTGCCATGTGCACGGGTGTGCAATGGTTCCATGCTGGGTCACCGCGTGAGACAGTGGAAGACTCCTCTTTCTGCCCACTAGGAGCAAGGTTCGCAGTACCGGTATCGGTTAGGGCCGATACTGGTACCTGTATCTGATACCGGTACTTGTATGTACTGGTTGGTATCACTCAACAGTTGGTCCCCCCTATATTAGTGTACATAGGGTTTAAAAATTGAAAAAGCTATAAAAATAAGAAAAAATAGGAAAACTGATACCGGTACTTGTATGTACTGGCTGGTACCATAAGCAAAAACGGATATGCAAGGCATGTGCAAGAGTAATAAAGGTATGAAACATATATGCAATAGAAGGATAATATATGAGGACATGTATAGAACGAAGAGGATGCATGGAATGACATAAATCATGCTAAAAATTCTTATCTTTAGTTAAGAGGTGCAGGGCTAATATGCAGAGAAAAGCATGCAAGCGCAGTCATAGAAAAACATAAAATACACTGTGTATAAAGCATTAAATCATGAGAAATTGAGGGCTTTTACTCCTAACATGTTATTTAAGCCATCATGAGATAACCTACCTATGGATTGGGCTCTAGACTTGGAATTTCTGATTGGAAGACAGTGCTAATCCCTAGATGTCCTACATTGAAATAGTAACTTCTCAACCTTCGATCTCCTTAACCTCTCATCCTTAATTCACGAGATTTGGAGGGTGATAAGAAGACATAAAGGGGAACAATTAACTCTAAAGGATGAACTTGAAAATACCTTAGTTAGAGTCCCTAAACTCCTGATCTTCACTAGCAAAATGCATCCATTCCTGCACGGTCTACATAGAAACAACGACTTGTAGATCTTCTAACTTCTCAACTGCTTGATTTCCTAACATGGAATTTTTTTGGGGGGAGGGAGTTAGATAATACCAAAGGGGATGAATAGTTCTAAAAGACTAACATGAAATAACACCATCTTATCGTCGAACAAGGTGAGTCAAAACGAGGGTTCGCGTAGGTCGATTCTAGACGCTATTTATAAAGTTTGGCCTAGAGCTGAGGATTAGATCGATTAAGGAGTCCCAATTGGGGTTAAAATCAATCCCCAAGAGTCTTGGACAAGCTTCTTCATTGGATATCATCGATCTATGGGGATTAAAATGGTAAAAATCCCATTTTTTCATGCTTCTTAAAATCACATTTTTGGAAGGAGATAGCGGTCACATGGGGACCGCCTCTAGTAGGTGGCGGTCTTGCGATAGGCCGCCACTTGCTTTAGGAGCCAAAATTTGAATTTCGGTCAATTTTTTCCTATATTTATCCCCTATTTATCTCCTAAAAATAGAGAATTATCCTAATGACATTTCTAGATGTGGGTTTAGGCCTAAAAGTTATAGAATTGGATTTATGGGCCTACTTTTAGTGGGCTTAATTGCTTAGTTATTATTCCGCCTCGGTTTATCTTGTTGCTTGTATTGCAACGCTTGCTCCCTCATGAGAGGGCAATGAGCAATTCGATGATCTCCTCTCCCACAACAAATGCACTTTCCCAGCTTCCTCCAATAATCCTCCGATCGATGCCCACATTTATCACAATGTTCACATTTTTCTTTAATAGGAACAAACTGCTGGTCTCCCTTCTTAAGCTTCTTATATTGATGAGAACCATTGCCTCCATTCGGTCTCTTCCTTCCATTAGTAGGCACACCATCCTTGGAACCATTAGCCACCCCTTTCTTGGCAAGTCTTCCCTTGATGCGCTTAGCCATATCCATAGCGTCCTCTAACAATTGGGTCTTGTTAACCATCTTGGCATAAACTTGGATTTCAATTGGTGCTAATTGCAGAATAAATTCGACTCTTAAATCGTTCAAAGATCTCCTAGCCTTCATCTTCTCTGTATAAACTAGATGAGATGCATAACGAGCCAACCTAGAGAATTATGCTTCATACTCCACCACTAACAAACGTCTTTGCTTCAAGGATGCAAACTCGACAACTTTCCTTTCTCAAACTATTTTAGCAAAATACTTCTCATTGAAAAGCTCTAGAAACTCATTCCATGCTACTTGTTCATTGGGCAACGTTGCTTCTATGGACTCCCACCAAGCATGCACATCTCTTTCTAATTGGTACGCACCCAATAAGACCTTCTCTTGATCCGTGCATTGTATGATCCTAAAGGTCCTTCTATCTCTCTAACCCAATTCTCAACTTCATCTGGGTCAGTAGACCCACTAAATCTAGGGAGATTCATTCCTTGAAAACTCTGATGCAAGTTCCCCGCACCCTGGCAGACTCCACCTTGAGCAACCTGTTATAAAGCCTTAGTCAACCCTTTGATAGTTCTTTGCATCTCCCTCCATTGAGCACGCTCAACAGTCATCATAACCTATAAAACAAATAATAAGGATGAATAACTTGCAATCTTTTAGCTTATTAGGATTACGATATTTCAACTCTTAGCCCCATGGCTCTACCCAATCTCATTGGGTACCTATAAGGTAATAGACAAAAGACAATTTAACATATAAGTCTGGACTCAAAGACCTAGGGATTTTAGAAAACTTAGGCTCTGATATCACTTTTGTCACGTCCCGAACCGATAGTACACCAATCGGGAAAAATTACAAGAGAACCCCCGACTTTCAAAAATTACATATATACCCCTCCTTGGGCAAGATTGACATATGTGAGCCTTCTATGAAGCCCTTGTCACTCCTTCAGCTCGGGGACGTTGCCAGCCCGTCCGACATTTGGATTCCGTCCCAACCCTCATGTAGGATGTGATAAAATTACCAAAATATCTCCACGACCTAGAGATGGCGTAGTAGCCCCCGAAACCCTCCAGAATCTGTCTCAATGTCTTGAGAAGTCGGGAACCTTATCATATTTACTTTCCAACTCTGAAATTTCAGAAATATCCTTGACCTGAAAAATTTACCAAAATACCTCTAAGTAGGTACAATTGCCAAAATACCCTTGGAGTCTAGAAAACTTCCCTTCACTTCGAAGATGCCTACGACTTTCGCACATTTACGTTCATACTCCTAAATCCTTGGGTTTTCCTGAACTTAATGGGTCTTTGATGAAACCCTGTCCGGTTAGTGTATTGGTGGTGAATGAATGGACACTGTGAGCTCTTCGAGTGCGAGTGCGCTTGGCATTAGAACCTATGGAGAGGATTTTGGGGATTTTCTTGACAGTTAAACAAAGATGTTCAGACGTTAGGCCGATGTAAATCAACACTGATTGCGGTCAGTGGGGAGAGGTCCAGCACCTGAACCCAGATCGTCTGATACAATGCGCACCCATGGAATGAACCTCTATATACAGAGGAATGTTTCTTTTCAAAAAGAACAACGATATTCATATTTTCTTGTAGAAAAAATTTCGTGGCTGACAGGGAGATAATGATACAGGGAAATAGATTCTTTGAACACTGTTAGTCAAGCATGGAATTCTCGTAGGCAAGAGCACTCGACTATGGCTAGATTTGTAAGTAAGATGAAGCACTTGGTGTTGGTACTTAGGCAATGGGGTGCAAATAAGGTGTTATCTGGTAGAGTTGCTAAAGAAACAATTCTAGCTTAGCTGGAGGGCCTAGATTGTTTGGAGGAGATTGGATTGCTAAATGAAGTAGACAGACAACTTAGGGACACTCTTAAGGCAGAGTTTGAGGAGATTCCTGTCAGGGAGGAGATTTACTGGAAGTAAAGATCTGGAGATAAGTTCCTCAAAGAAGAGGATAGCAACACTGCTTATTTTGTGCCTCCATATCTTTAAGGTGAACACTACAGCTACTAGTTCCAAATCATGAACGGGATAGTTCTCTTCATGCTTTCTTAACTGCCTAGAAGAATAGGCTATCACTTTCCTGTGCTGCATAAGCACACAACCCAGGCCAATTCCTGAAGCATCAGTGTAGACCACAAAATCTCCTTCTCCAGATGGTAAAGCCAAAACAGGAGTAGTAGTTAAATATTCCTTTAAAGTCAGAAAGCTTCTCTCGCAATCTTTTGGCCAATCAAATTTATTCTCCTTGCGGGTTAATCCTGTCAAGAGCACCGCAATCTTGGAGAAATCCTTAATAAACCTTCAGTAGTAACTTGCTAGGCCTAAGAAACATCTAACTTCAGTTACACTAGTAGGCCTATCCCAATTCTTTACTATCTCTACCTTCGAAGGATCAACAGAAATACCTTCCTCTGTAATGATATGCCTTAGGAAAGACACCTCTTGCAGCCAGAATTCACACTTACTAAACTTGGCATATGGCTGATGATCTCTCAATAATTGCAATGCCATCCTCAGATGCTCAACATGCTCATCTTCACTCTTAGAGTAAATCAAGATATCATCAATAAACACCATGACCCAATGATCAAGATAGAGTCGAAACATATCGTTCATCAACTGCATGAAAGCTGTAGGGGCATTCGTTAGACCAAAAGGCATGACTACAAATTCAAAATGTCCATACCTGCTCCAGCAAGCTGTCTTATAAACATCCTCATTCTTAATCCGCAATTGGTGATATCCTGATCGAAGATCAATCTTAGAAAAATACTGAGCTCCTGCTATCTGGTTAAATAACTCATTAATCCTCGGCAATGGACATTTGTTCTTGATAGTCAGCTAGTTCAATTGCCGATAATCAATGCGCAACCTGATCGAACCATCCTTCTTCCGGATGAATAATACAGGGGCTCCCCACGGGGATGTACATGGATGAATAAACCCCTTCTTGAGTAGTTCCATCAACTACTGCTTTAATTCCCTCAGCTCCGCGGGAGACATGATAAGGAGCCTTAGAAACAAGGGTCGCGCCAGGAATTAAATCAATAGAAAAGATAACTACCCTCTCAGGCAGAAGTCCTGGCAATTCCTCAGAAAAATATCTGGAAAATCCTGTACAACTGGAATGTTTCGTCAAAGAGGAGCTTAGAGTCCCTTTGAAGATGATGGGGTCGGGTGACTTATTTGAGGGAGCGGGTGCAAATATGTCACTCCCCATGGTTTAATGCTGCTCCTTTGTGGGAAGGGCACAATTGAACTCTATTTTCTCTCTCAGCATTTAATTATTCACTTTTATCTTATTCCATTTCGAAGAAGACACTACACTCAACATTTCAATCTCAAGGTACGTCTCTCACACAAAGTATTTTTACTCGGAGTCAGAGTAACGAATTCAAATCTAATCGATCTACATCATTACCCTGATTTCAAAGATGACCTTGGTGAACAAAGAATGATAAAAAACACATTTTTGTACGATTTTTCACTGTGTGCGAAAGGAGATTCATACGGATGTTCTGGTGGGTCACATCCCTTATTTACTTCATTTTCTTCGGTCAGGGGGTCACATCCTTTACTTCATTCCCTGACATGGAGCATAATTAAAAGTCGATTCTTCCGACTTTAATCCGCAGGAAGGAGGTGGTGAAAAGATTTTCACCGTTGGTTAATATCCGGAGCAGGGAAGATGCTTGCCATATGCATGCAACAAGAACGTAAACTACGTACGTACGTACGAACATACGTACGGCGCACAAATGTATACGTGGTTTACTTTTTGCGAACCACGGCTTCTTTGAGATGCAGTACTGTTGACCTTGACCCAAGGAATAGCTGGAATGTGGGCACGCGTGGACGCCTGGACGCGCACGTTGCCACTGCTAGATTGCCGGTGCATCGGCTTCACCTACGTTCGGAAATTCATGTTGTTACTTGCAATGCTCCATGTGTTTGGTCGTCTCACGGCGTCACCTTAGCATGCATGCAGTAAAACCAATGAAAGGCGCTAACTCTATTTTAAAGATTCGAACTCTAACTTAAAATCTAAGTATCAAACCTGAATATTGAGTTGATATAATTATTTATAGAGAGAGAGAGAAGACGCTAGCTCATGAAAATTCGACGGGAGACTAAACCTCAACATCTCTTTTTACGGAACCCAAATAATTATAGTACGAGTGGCACAATTGAGCGGGTAAGATAGATCAGTACGTCTGAAATAGAGGATCCAACAGGTAGGATCACCTTTGATACCATGTTAAAGGTCCAAGCTCTACCTGAAAATTTGGGACGACGGATCCGCGACCCGGGCGACGCTTCCGAGGGCTCCAGGGGATAGTGGATTGGCGGCAACGCGCACGGGAGCAACTTGCGGATTGGAAGCGGCGTGGACGGCCAGTCCCAGCAGGAGCAGACTCCGACGACGCCTACCTCCAGGCTTACTCGCAGTCATACGGCGGCCGAGTCTACCAGAGCGCTCGAGGACAGGTATGCTTTCAACTCATTAGATTTTCCAATCTCGAAAGTGCTATCTGCCTGACATGCGACCATATGTTTATGCAGTTCGATCCAGAGGGGAGATTAGCCATGGTGCAGGGGCTCCTCGACTCTACGATCCGCCAGCGCGACGAACTCCAGCACACCGTAGATGAACTGGTAAGAACTCTCTCTTGCAGCTTAAAGTGTTTTGGATTTGCATTAATGACAATGTTTCCTTTCAGCGCGAGGAGCTAGAGAGAGTCCGCTCTTCATACGGTGCCTCGTCCTCGACCCAGCCTGCTTGCGACCATACCGAGCTAGAGAGTCAGCTTGCTAGTGCAGTTGCTCGCGCGGAGGCAGCTGAGGCCACCCTTCAGGAGAGAGTAAGCAATCTATTCTTTCTGGTCCAATCTTGAAAAATTTTATTAATATCAGCCATTGACCAAGATTTTGGGCGCAGGAGCAGGAGCTGCGAAGGATGATGGCGGAGGAGCTTCCCCGTGATGTGACAGAGTTGCGCCTCCTCCTTGGGATGGAGAGGAACGAGCGACAGAGGGAGAGGGAGGAGCGAGTGTCAGAGAGAGAGAGATGGGAGAGAGATAGAGAGAGAGAGAGAGTGGAGAGAGAATTAGAGAGAGTGCAGCTGAGCACCAGACTAGGGATTGCTGAGCAGCGGGCGAAGGATGCAGAGGAGCGCTACCGGTGAGGTCGAGAGCGAGCTCAGCGCGAGGGGTACTCTCGGGTCTTCTCGAGCAGCGACTATCTGGTTACCTCTTCTGAGCACCAGAGGAGGGAGGACGCCGAGAGGAGAGCTCGTGGGAGGAGTGCTAGTTCTAGGGGACCGACGGGCCTTCCCGGGCCTTCTCAGAGAGGGCAGGAGGATGTTGGGAGTTCCCATATAAGAGGTAACCAGGAGGGTGGGGGAGAGAGCTAGAGAGATTTTTGTACTTCACCCTCATTTTGTATCTGACAGATGTAATGAAGAGGAGTACACCAATACCCTGAGTTTTTCCATGGCGGCGTAAGCACTCCACTCATGGAGGCTTCGGGGGGGCCCCCTGTGGTCCCCGCCCCTCCCTCCTCACTGCTTCTCCCCGACTCTCGTCCGTCTGCGTCCGTCTCTGCTTCACTTCTGCCTGGTAATGGTCGTTCCTTCGCGGAGGTCCTCAAGTCTTCTATGCAGCCTCCGGTTGTCCATGGTTCCATCCATGAACCTGCTTTGACGGATGGCGGGGAGCCGGCTGTCTTCTTCAATGCTGAGGAAATCAACGCCTCCCTTCAACCTTTTGCTTTTGCGCTGGTGGCTCGAACTCCATTCGGTCGGCCGGCTTTCCCCGAGATCAGGGCTCATCTGTCCAAACGCTGCTCCTTCAAGGAAGATTTTGTTATCAGCTCTTTGGATCCCCGGCATCTCCTACTCCGTTTCCGCAGCCAAGAGGATTATTTGCAGCTTCTATTGCGAGACTCACTTCTTGTTCATGGCCGGCTGTTCAGGTTTTTTAAATGGTCAATGCACTTTACTCCGGAAGAGGACTCTCCCATCCTTCCAGTCTGGATTTCTTTCCCTGGGCTTCCGGTAAACTTCTTTGTTGAACCGATGTTGCGCTCCATTGCTGGCAACATTGGCAGGGTTTTAAAGATTGATGCTTCGACTTTAAATCTAACAAATACTTTGGCCGCACGTGTTTGTATTGAACTGGATATCACAAAGGTCCACCCTACCAGGTTGTGGATTGGGATTCCGGGAGGAGGTGGTTGGCAGGACATTATCTATCCTACTCTTCCGAAGTATTGTACCAAATGCTCCCGATTGGGTCATTGCTTGGATGATTGTAAAGGGAAGGAGCACCAGGTAATTCCAACCAAAGATCTATCTAAAGATGTATCAAGATTGCAATCGAGACCCAAACGCATATGGAAGCCTATGGTTTCTCCGACTTCTGAAGCTCCTTGTGATGTCCTCTCTGTGGAGAACTGTCAGCTTGCTAATGGTATAAACCCTCCTCCTGACAAACCTACGTCTAATGCTTCTACTTCTGATACTAAAGCTCAGCAGCTTACGCCCAGCCCAGTTTTTGATTCTATCAGTAATGGTCAGCTTTCTGGTCCCCTGGGACCAGGTAATGGTTCGCAGATGAAAATTCCTTTGAATCATCTCAGTGGGAAACAAGGCTCAGGGTCTCCCTCTGGCCCCATGCCTCACATCTCTGCTGTCTTCTCCTCGTTAGAGCCCCCTTCAAACCAAATTTCTGCTGCTACTTTGATTCAATTAGATGCCACGGATGCAGGTGCCCCTCGGTCACTGGGCAAGGATGGTAAACTCAATAATGTTCCCCGGATCCAGGCTGGACCTGATATGCTTCCTGTCCGAGAGGATATTGCTAAAGGTTCTATGCTTAATAATGTGAGAACTCTAACCATTGATAAACCTCGTATCATTACCAGATCAATGCATAGATCTGGCTCTGAGGGTACTATTTCCTCTTCCTCTTTTCAATGACTTTTCTTGTCTGGAATATTAGAGGCATTGGTAATGAGTTATCAATTGGGAGGCTCAAATTTCTCATCAAAGCTCATAACATTGATTGTCTGGCTATTTTGGAACCCAAGCTTCATGTCAGTAAATTGCCTAATATTTGCTCCAAACTGGGTTTTAGCAATAGTTTAGCTAATACCCCTGAGATGGCCCATATTTGGTTCATGTGGAAGAATCCTTCTGATTTTACTTTGGTTAATAGTGATGATCAACAACTAACTGTTTCTCAGAGTAATCCTTCTGGTCCGCCTACCTATTCCACTTTGGTGTATGGCAAGTGCACTGTTGCAGAGAGACAAGCTCTATGGTCTTCTTTAGTTTTGCTGCACTCACAGCTAGATGGCCCCTGGCTTGTTGCAGGGGATTTCAATTGTTTGCTTAATGCTGATGAAAAACTAGGTGGTAACTATCCCTCCCAGAGTTCCACCTCGGATTTCCATGACTGCATTATTAACTGTGAATTATTTGATGCTGGATTTGTGGGATCGAAGTATACATGGCATAACAATCAAGCTGGTACTAGAGCCATTTGGGCTCGTCTGGACAGAGTCCTTTTCAATGCATCCTGGCTGAATTCCTATCCTATCACTGTTGAGCACTTATCAAGGGAAGCTTCTGATCATGCTCCACTGCTGATTAAGGCTTTAGTTCACAACAGTGTCCGGAGCAGGTTCTGTTTTCAAAAAATGTGGACTTTGCATGAAGATTTTTTGGTGGCTGTCAATTCTTGTTGGTATACCAGCCCCCTGGCATCTTCACCCATGACTACTCTTTACCTTAAACTGAAATACCTGAGAAAGATGCTGAAAATCTGGAACAAGAATATTTTTGGTAATGTCCATCTAAATCTACTGGCAGCAGAGGATGCAGTTCTCAAAGCTGAACATCAATATGATGTTATTCCAAGTAAGGAAAATTTCAACACCCTTGAGGAGGCAAGGTCTCTCCAATCTGCTAGAATTCTCCAGGAGGAATGTTTCTGGAAGCAAAAATCAGGTATTAAATGGTTGCTTGAGGGGGATAGAAACACTAGGTTTTTTCATACATCCACCATGGCAAAGAGGCAAAAGTTCAGAATCGCTCAACTCACAAACTCGGCTGGTATTGTTACTTCTGTTCATGAAGATCTTAAACATATTGCTGCTTCTCATTTTGAACAGGCTTTCACTTCTCAAAGTCACTATATTGAAGACTCTTGTTTAAATTGTATTCCCTCTCTGGTTTCTCAGACTGACAATGGCATATTGTGTGCTGTCCCCTCTGAATTGGAGATAAAGGATGTTGTTTTCTCTTTATCCCCAGATAGTGCTCCAGGGCCTGATGGATTCACTGGGTCCTTCTATCAAAAGACTTGGTCTATTGTTGGTGATATTGTTGTGGCTGCTGTTCAAGAAGCTTTCACCACCCCTCATGAGCTCCCTAGAAGTGTTACTTCAACCCTCATAGCACTGATCCCAAAGAAGTCTCCTGCAACTGAAATCTCAGATTACAGACCAATCAGCCTATGCAATTTTTTCTACAAAATTATTTCTGCTCTTCTAAATAAAAGGTTGGCGCTCATCCTCCCAAAGCTTATCTCATTGGAACAATCAGCTTTTGTTAAGGGGCGTCACATTACTGAAAATATAGCACTGGCTCAAGAATTGTTGCAGGATTTGGGCAGAAAATCGAGAGGGAACAATGTTATTTTCAAACTGGACATGGCTAAGGCTTATGACAGGCTTGAGTGGGACTTTTTATTTACTGTTCTTTACAGATTTGGTTTCAACTTGCATTTCATTAACCTGATTGGCAAATTGATTCAGAACTGTTGGTTTTCTGTGCTCATCAATGGAGACCCCGCTGGATTTTTCAAATCTTCTAGAGGCTTGAGGCAAGGTGACCCCATTGCCCCCTCCTTATTTATTCTGGCAGAGGAGAGCCTTAGCAGGTCTCTCAAGCAGGCCTTCACAGATGGAAGTATAGATTGGTATCATGGGCCCAGAGGATGCCCCCCCATCTCTCATTTACTGTTTGCAGATGATACTCTACTTTTCAGCAAAGGATCAGTGGTGTCCATCAGAAATTTACTCAAAGTGCTACATACCTATGAAACTGCCTCGGGTCAGTTAATAAATATCTCAAAGAGTGGCTTTTTTATTCATCCAAAAGCTCAGCAGTCCACCATCCTCCGCGTCCAGAATTGCACTGGCTTCTCCAAGCACACTTTTCCTCACAGATATCTGGGATTTCCATTAACTCTTGGCAGAAACAAAAAGGTGTACTTTGCAGGCCTCATCTCCTCTATTCAGTCACGTATTTCTGGGTGGAAATCTGGAATGCTATCCCAGGGTGCTAGACTTATACTGATAAAACATGTTCTTTCTTCCATCCCTTTATACTCACTCTCATCCTCTACTCTGCACTCTGGCATTCATCAAAGCCTTGAGAAAGCATTTGCAAATTTCTTCTGGGGCTCCTCTTCAACTGGCAACAAAAAGCATTGGAGGTCATGGAAGCTGATATGCAGGCCCATTCCGCAAGGAGGCCTTGGCATTATGTCTCTTAGGCATATGGACATTGCTCTCAGAGTAAAGATGCTCTGGCAGGCTCTGCATTCAAATTCCCTGTGGGCGACTTATTTCAGAGCTAAGCATATTGGAAATTCTCACCTTCAGGATGTCCAGTTCACAAAAATGAAAGGATTTCACAGGAAAGGCTGGATCAAAGCCAAAAACCTGCTTCTGCAATACAAAAAAGTTGTTATTGGTGATGGGATTTCCACCAGCTTTTGGTATGATAATTGGATTGGGTCTCACAGTCTATCTGCTTTTGTTCCTGTTTCGGCTATTACAAATAAACTCCTGACTGTGAGAGATTACTGCTCCCAGCAACCAGCAGCCGATCATGAGCTTGTTACAAATTGGATCCCTTTACATATCAAAACAGCCTTGGAGTCGATGACTTTCACCCAAGATCCAGATATCCCAGCATGGAGTCTGTCTCACTCTGGTAACTGCACTGTTGCTTCCACATATAAGACATTGGCTGGCCCTGGTGATTGCCTTTCTTCTATCCACTGGACCCAGCTTTGGTCCCATCTCCTTCCTACCAAAATATCTGTGCATATATGGAAGATTATCCATAATAGCTTGCCGGTTGATTCTAACATTAAGAAATCACACATCCAGTTCTGTTCTAAATGCCATTGTTGTCAGAGATCACAAGAAGAGGATCTTAATCACCTCTTTCTAACTAGTGATATGGCTGTTCACATCTGGTCTTATTTCAGAAGTGCAGGTCTACAATTGGAAGGGACTTCTATCAAGAGCCTTATAATACAAGCTGCCAACAGATTTAAGCCCAAATCAGCCTTTAGTCATCTAATGCTCTCTTGTATTGGATATGGGTTATGGAATATCTGGATAGCCAGAAACTATGCAAGGTATGAAGGCAAAGCCACTTCACTGCACACCCTGCTGCATCAGACCATTTTTCAAGTAAAACAGAATTGTGCCATCGCCAACTTATCAGAAAAGAGCGGCAATAACAAGATTATTTTGCGGTCCCTGGGCATTGATTTCAAAGATGCTACTAAACCCTCCTTAAAAATAATTAGGTGGTGCTGCCCCCCTTGGCCATCTCTCAAGCTCAATACTGATGGTGCATGCAAACAAAATGGGATAGCTGGTGGTGGAGGAGTCATACGTAACAACTGTGGTGACACTATCCTTGCCTTTTCTCACTTCTATGGTCAATCCAACAGCCTGATTGCTGAAGCCAGAGCTCTTCTTGATGGTATCAAATATCTACACACTTGCACCGACCAGCCTGCCTACTTTGAATGTGATTCCTACACACTGGTGATGATCATCAACAAGAAATATAAATGCCCTTGGTCCATCCTTTCTTTTGTACGCGAAATCTGGAGTCTTACTACCCAGGGAGATAAATTTGTGCATGTCTATAGAGAAGGGAACAAAGTTGCGGATTCTTTGGCATCCCATGCTTGCTATACCAAATGTAACTCTTTCTTTTCATTCAAAGATCTTCCAAGCAATGTAAAAGGGGAGGCCCGGCTTGATAAACTAGGCATGCCTAGTCTCCGTCTGATGTAATTGGTTATCTTATTCTTAATAAAATTTACCTCCTATGGGGCTTTTGGTGGACCTCCCACCAACTCCTAGGTAGGGTTTCTTGATAAAAAAAAAGGTATACCCAATTACATGCGTGTGTATATATACTTTTAACCTACGTTGTTTAGAAAAGTGTAGGTATAGGTCGATATCTACTTATGCTTTTGGAGGAACTATTCCTATGCTTTAGAAGCATAGGTATATGTCAGTATCTACCTACATTTTTTGTTAGACTATTTCTATGCTTTACAAGCGTAGGAATAGGTTGAACTATGACTACGTTTCATAGAAACATAGGTATAACCTATAGTCACTCGAGCAAGTGCCACACTTTACAAGCATGGCAAGCAAACGTGGCTAATGACTTTACCTACATTTTTTAGACCTACAACTTCATTTTTAAATCTGAAGCCACCGTCTAGTTATCCTTTTCTGAGTGTGCATTTCCTTGCCTCATCTTCATATCAGGAAAGTTGCTCTTCTATTGCACTTGCAGTGTTTTCTTTTGTGTTTTATGGTCATCTCATTTCATCTTGAACCGTCCCTACCGGTTTGTGTGTAGGAAGACAGACGGAGGGTTCTCCGTTCTGTGTTGTTGGAAGTTGTCCCGTGTGTGTGTGAAGAGGATTTCATCCTTGTGTGGTAAACCATTCCTGCCGATTTGTGTGCAGGAAGACAGACAAAGGGTATTCTCTGGTTTGTGGTAGGGGCATCGTCCCCATGTGTTGCTGCATTCGCAGCGTATGGAGAAGCCTCACCGATTTGGTGAGGGATGGACGTAGGTTGTAGTTTTGCAACCAAACCACCTTAAAAATTCCTGTGCATGGTTTGTGTCTTGTGTGGTTGATCCCTATCCTCTATCCCCATTCACAGGTTCGCATGTTGATTTAATGCATACTATCTTGCTGAACCGTCTGTGCTTAAGCATGCAGCAACCTCTCCATTTGACACTGAGTTTTCTGGAGCTCCCTCTTTAGATGATCCTACTAATTCTACTGTGCAATATGCCTGAGCATCTCGTGTGCATATAGTCCTTGACTGTTCCTCAATGTGTTAAGGTCTTTAATTGGGCATTGATTATGAAAGGATCTATTCAAACCCCCCTTCGAGATCCTGCTACATCCTATCGGACCCAACAATTGGTATCAGAGCCAAGCTCTACCTTTCCTAGATCCATCGATCTACAGGGAAAGATCTTGGTGCATTTCTTTGAAAGTGATTGTTGTGTTTCCCTATTGTTTTGATGATGCTGACACTATATAAATCACTGTGCATTTGTTTTGTTTGGACAATATTTTTATCCATGAAATTACATTCTTCATGCACAATGGTTTCCATAATTGAAGTGTTTGTACTTCGTGCACACTTGCATAGCATAATTCATGATCGAAAAGTCATTCCTCATGTTGTTTTTCCAGTCTCGACTTCGTGCTTAAAGGGGTCAGGAAAGCGTTTTCTATCTTCGTACATAAAAGTCATTTTGGAAGCATTTTCACTTCGTGTACTTTAGCTCACCGTACCTCATGCAGGTTTTTCCTGACGAAGGTGTTCTTCGTGCACACTTCTTCAAGAGTCAAAATCACTGTAGCACTTCGTGCAGTGTTTCTTTAAGTCATAATTCGTGTTGTGTTTTGTAGAAGCATACCTTGTGCAGGTTTACTTTCGTGAACTGTACCTTGTGTAGTTTTACGAAGGCTTACCTCGAGCAGGTTTAGCCTTTCGAAACCATACCTCGTGTCATTTTCGTAAGACACACCTCGAGTAGGTTTTTGCTGACAACTTCATACTTCGTGCAGCTTCGTCACTGTTGTAGCTCGTGCTGTCTTTTTCAAGACATCTACCGCGTGCAGTTTTTGGAAGAACACTTCGTGCACATTTTTTTTTTTAAAGATAGACTTCATGCACTTTTACAACCTGCCCCATGCTAGTTTCATGTTTTCATACCTCGAGCATTTTTCGAAGCTTCCAGCCTCGTGCCGGTTTCAAACCTTTTACCTCGACCAGTTCTTTTGAAAAGCTAACCTCGTGTCACTTTTCATAATTCGTGCAGTTTCTGCACTGATAAGGAGAAACCTCGTGTTGGTTTCAGTTTCACAGTTCGTGTTTGTGCCAATGAACCTCGAGTATGAACAGTGTTCATAACTCATGAAGGTCTTCTGATTAACGAGGTCTTGTTCGTGTCATTTTTCGTTCAGTTATACCTCGTGTCATTTTTCGTTCCTTTACACTTCGTGTCATTTTTGTAGTTCATGTCATTTTTATTTCATTTATACTTCATGTCATTTTTCATCCTTTCGTACTTCGTGTTATTTTTTATACTTTGTGTCGTCTTTACTTCGTACAGTCTTGCTTTCGAAAACATACCTCGTGTTATTTTCGAAAAGCATAGCTCGTGCAGGTTATGCGTTCGAAAACATACCTCGTGTTGTTTTCGAAAAGCATACCTCGTGCAGGTTATGCGTTCGAAAACATACCTCGTGTTGTTTTCTACCATACCTCGTGTTGTTTTACTTTTTATACCTCGTGTAGGTTTTACTTTCGAGAATGAACTTCGTGTTGTTTTCAAAAAGCATACCTCGTGTCATTTTGCTTTTCGATACCTCGTGTTGTTTTGCGTCATCATACCTTGTGTCATTTTTCTTCAACTTTCTACCTCGTGCAGGTTTCAATTTCATAGCTCGTGCAGTTTTTGGTAACCGAGGTCTTACCTCGTGTTGATCTTCTCATCTCATACCTCGTGTTATTTCACCTTCATTATACCTTTTGCACAAAAGCATTGTTATACTTCGTGCACAATTCTTCCGGCATACCTCGTGTCGCCTATTTCAAGTTTCACACCTCGTGCACAAATCCACTGCATGTAAGTCTGATTTTTGTGTTTGATAAAAAGACTTCGTGCAAGCTCTATTAAAAAATGCCTCGTGCATATATGTTTTTATGAACTACTTCTGTCAGACTAACTGTTCGACAGAATGCCCGGTATCCTCTGTGCCGTCGAAGACTTTCTTCCATTGACGAGGTCACGTGATCTGATGTTGCAATCCTCTAACACGTGTGATGTTCTGGATGACTCCAAGGGTAAAGAGCGTGTCTTCCACACTCTCTGTGACCTACGGAGGATCATATAAAAGGAGAGTCTAACAGAAGAAGAAAGAATAAGAATTACAGATGAGAAAAAGAAGCAATGGAGAGGAAGAACATTTGAGAGAGAGGGAGAGATCATGAAGAGAGGCAAACCTGAAGACCTGTATCAACTGGACCGTGGATCAGATCCAGGCCAGTTTGCTCCAAAGAAGACCTACATTTGGTTGTTTCTGTAACAGCCTTTAAACGCTGTGTTTTCTATTTCTTGTTTTCCTTTTGTTTCACTCTTGAGACTTGTTCCTCCGATCCTCTGGATTGAGGTTGGGGTTCCTCCTGTGGACTCAGGAGAAGGGAGATCTTGTTTCTCCGGTTGACAGGTAGTGGGCTGCTACCTGTGGGTTCCCTCCTGGTCTGGAGGAAGAGAGACATTTGTCTCTGGTTTCTAGTGACTGGGTGTCACTAGGGTTGCCCTCCGGGTTGGAGGAAGAGGGGAGTCTGTTCCCTTGGGCAAGCTGTGTGTCAGCATTGTGTTGCAGACTGAGTCTGCGGGTCTTGCATTGCAAGGGAAGCCACACTCGGGTTGAGTGTGGGGTGGACGTAGGTCTGGTTGACCGAACCACTTCTGGTGCCTTGGTTTGATTGTGGTGTGCCTTCCATATCTTCTACCTCCCTTCTCAGGTTCGTTGTGTGCTGATGAAAGGAAGAAGGTTTAAATGAATCAATGGCAGCAAAGAATAAGAGAAAGCAGCAAGACAGGTTGAGTCAATGATATTGGCAGATCAAGCTCCTTAATTCCCTAGGTGTAAAGATTCCTTAGATGCACAGAAATCAAGAAAAATAAGTTGAGATTTGAGAAAGGATCTTGGCAGAGCAAACTGCATGGAACATGCTCCTAGAAGCTAAGACATTGATGGTTGCACAGAAATTGAGGTAACTGGATGCACAGAAATCAAAGCAGGTGATGAAAAGATAAATACTATTGGTTGCACAGAAATCAAGACAAGTGATGTAAAAAGAAAGAAATTAAGAAGAGTAAGCCAAGTGGAGTTCACCCTCTTACTCAAACAAATGAAAAATGAAGACAGACAAATCAATTGAGTAAGGGTGACAAATAGCCATTTAGAGCTGACAAATGAAACACAAGGGTGACAAATAGATACATAAAGGTGAAAAATAGGTGGCCTGGCTGAAAACAAGGAAAACATAGAAGGAGAGTCGACTCCACAAGACTTTGGAGTCGACTCCAGTCTCGTTGAAGTTGGAAAAAGAAGAACTAAAGACAAAGGCGATGGCTCCTAGTGGCTAAGGGTGAAAAATAGTTGTTACGAGTGATAGATAAAAGATATGGGTGACAAATAGATAGATAAGGGAAACAAATAGGTGTTACCCATGACAAATAGCCCGTAAGGCCATTTCAGCAAGGATGCATCAACTCAGTCCTCTCAGGGCATCGACGCAATGGCATTTCCAGAAGCCATTATAAACGAGCTTCTCAAAGGATGCATCGACGCACCTTCAGTCCTGTGTCGACTCCATGAAGCTCAAGCTCGCCAGCAGTCTCAGGAATACATGAAGCTACGTTGACGCAAGGTCACTGCTACGTCGACGCACCAGAAGCACTTCAAGATATTTTCTGC